>CM075670.1:202162500-202787500 GCA_037962975.1 Clitoria ternatea
TACTTAATGAACCCTTGTCCATAACCGATGGAGGAAATTACCCTGTAGTTGTGTTAAAGAGGCGTTATGTAGATTTCGTTTAGGCGGCGTCATACCTCGCCCAAGTAACTAGGACAGCCCGCCCAAGATAAATATACCCCGTCTAGCCAAGTAGGATGTTTCTAACTTCGCCTTTCCACCAAATGCTACGCGTGTAAATGTGTCAACATATTTCCCTTATCTATTTCCTCCAGTTGAGTGACTGGTGTTACCCGAAGGGAAGTCTCCCTGCGAAATCTCCTCTATCCGCTGCTGCATTCCCATACTCCGCTTGGACGGTCTTATACCCCGTCTAAGCGAACAACGGTGTGGTGTAATCCGCCCTAGTGTTGATGTGTTGCGATAAACCCATTGAGCCAGCCCCAGTTTTAGCTTCTCTGTAGGTTGTTATATGTGAGTGAATGCTCCTCGTTTCCTCCCTGCCTGCTCCCCTCTATATCAAATGTTGCGTGACTGTTTTGTGAAAAATTTTCTCATATTTTTGGAATTATTAGTTGCAAATGATTAGGGTGTTACACTCGGTCAAGCGAGTTGGGGTTCGCTTGAGCGAAGTGGCCCCTGAATCCTTTTTTTATCCTTTCGCTCAGCTCTTTCTGTTTCACCCAAGCGTGCTGTGTGAAGCTCGCTCAAGCGAATTGGGATTTTGCTTGAGCGAGGGGGGACTCTAATTTCCCAAAATGCTTTGACCATGTCATGTTCCATTCTCTTCACATTAAATCTTGATTCCAAATTATTTTATGAATACCTTGGGCATAACTTTGGTCTTTTAATTCCAAATGAGTGATCTCTTAAGAATCTAATTCCATAACTTTAATATACTCAAAATACTTCCGCTATATTAATTATGGATTTCTTAAGAGTTAACCTTATGAACTTACCTTCTCATATCTTCACATATGAGATAAGTCTCTAATAGATCTAGGGTAGTAAACAAATGGCTTCACCATTTGTATTTTTCATAAATCAATAATATTAAAATCGTGAAAATTTTACCCCTATTTTTGGGGTATCACAGTAGTGGCCACCTTGGAATATTATATTCAATCATGCTTGGCCATGTGTCCCTGTCTCCACTACGTTTTGGCCATTTGTGCTGAGTGGAATGGCCAATAATGGGTCACTAAGTGAGTGCTCGGCCAGCTTGGCTGTGGAGTCCACGCAGCACTGACGCTACGCGTTACTGTAACGCATAGCGTCAGCATCAAAAGTAGCTATGGACGCTACGTGTGGGATTGATGCTACGCGTCAGATCCTCCAGTATAATTTTCTCTTGAATTCTTTACTTTTTCACTACAAAACTAGAGAAAATTGATCAAGGGCAGATTATTTCCAACAACATCCATTTATTGAATTAAAACCTAATTTTGTAACAAATTATCCAAATTTTTATTAAAATATTTATTGTAAATTTGAGGACTAACAAATACCCCCAACTTGAGACATTGCTCGTCCTCGAGCAAGAGAGAAAAATAAAAAATAAAAATTTGAAATTAAATTTTTGAGTTAGTCTGAGAATTTATCACAAAAAGTAATTACACAATTTACCATTTTAAAATAATCAATTATAGGCATCTAATGTAACTAAGGTTTAATAATAAAATTCTTTACAATATTTTATTAACATATCAAGCATAATTTCAAGTTTACCTCTCCAAGTGTTTATCTCAATACAATTGGTAACCTGTTTCACTCAATCAATCATAAAATCAAACGAATTTAATTTTGATTTTCATCTAATCAATGGTTAGTTATACAGAGTTAATTCAGAAATCACAAGGTCTTTTCACGGGTTGTAATGAGGCTTGGCTTACAAGAATCAATGGTTTTTGTTGGAATTCAAAAACCTGAAATCATAAAAGAGCATTTTATAATTTTTAGGCTTTCTCTTGGCCCAAACTTCTCATTTTCTTTTATTGATGAAAAATAAATACCCCCAACTTGACTCTTTTCACTATTTTTGACTTTTCTTTTTCATACTTTATTTTCTTTTGAAAAGAATCAAGTTGCTTATTTTCACTCCCCATTTTTGTGAGAACATTTATTTCAACTACTCTTTTAATCAATCAAGTATAGGGAATGGTTAAAACAAATTTAGTTTTTAAGGGTACCAAAGAATTTATTTTAGGCTCAAATTGGCTTTCAAAGGATAAAATAATTTTAACCAAGGTAAGCTGTTTGGCCCAAGGTTTCTTTTCACCAATAAATGTGCCTTGATCATTTTCCTGAATTCTCTGTACAACAACACAAATCAAAGATTAAAGCAAAATCAATTCGAATGAAATTATGTCGATTAAACCCTCAAGTGTTTAAAAAGATCTCTCAACTTACCCGGTTATTGAAATTTGCTTGATAGTTATAAACTTATTGTAATTAAATTTATCAAAATTCCTAAGTTATAAAAGAATTAATAATTGATTTTATAAAATTGGTTTTATTGTGTAAAAATGTTAAGTGAATAAATTAACTTTCTAACAAAAATTTGATTAATTTATTGAAAGATAAATTTTTTTAAAAAAAATAATTGAAAATAACAAGAAAAGAATGGGTTGCCTCCCATTGAGCGCTAGATTTAATGTCTCCAGCCAAACATTACCTTTGATTAATCAGGTGGTTTCTCAATTTCGGTTGAGGAATCACCTGTCTGTTTCTTCCTCCTTCTTCTTCTCCGATGCTTGATTACTTGTCTTTCATTATTCAAGGCATCGGTTAATTTAAAACAATTTAATTGATTGGGAAGAGATATACCTGGTTCGGTTGAAGGGTAAAATTTTTCCTCATCATTCATCCTAAGATGTTCATGAGCACTGAAGTTTACCTCTTCTTCATAAACTTTGACTGCAACCATTCCTTGATCAACATCTACTCTTATCTTTGTAGTCTTCATGAAAGGTCTTCCAAGGATCAGGGGGATCTCAGTATCCTCCTTCATATCGAGTACCACAAAGTCAACCTTGAAGTGGTACTTATCAACCTTTACCAATACATCGTCCATAATCCCAACAGGTCTTTTGACAGAGCAATCCGCAAACTGTAAGTTTGTCTTAGCTTCTTTTCTCTTGAATGTTTGGCTGATGCTACGTGTCAGATCCTCCAGTATAATTTTCTCTTGAATTCTTTACTTTTTCACTGCAAAACTAGCGAAAATTGATTAAGGGCAGATTATTTCCAACAACATCCATTTATTGAATTAAAACCTAATTTTCTAACAAATTATCCAAATTTTTATTATTTTTATGAAATTTTTATTAAAAGATTTATTGTAAATTTGAGGACTAACAGTGTTCGGGTTATAATTAATTAGAATAGGACATATTGTCTGAGTCATTGTAATGACTGTGAACCGAGTAAGAGTTGATGCTGAATAAAAACTGAATATGTATATGAATGTACGTATGGATGTGCACACCAATCGGTTTAGGATCGTGTGTGTGTGTGTGTGACTTTTAAGAAACATTTGATGTTGATGCTGTAATAAAGTTATGAATGTATAAGTATGCATGTATGTATGTGAACACCGATCAGTTTCTGATCGTGTGAATGTGACTTGAGAAATAGTTGATGCTGTGATATTTGAGATGATGCCAAATGAATGTATACGAATATGTATGGATGCATGTATGTGGACACCGATCGGTTTCTGATCATGTGTATGTGGCTTGAGCCGATTGAAATTTGAAATAATTGATGCTGTGATAATCGGTGTTTAATGGAAATGTGATGCCGGGTTTGACAAGCAGGTCACCTGAGTGTTGTTAATGAGTCGGGTTTGACAAGCAGGTCACCCGAGTGATGTTGTTAATGGCCACTATTTGATGATAAAAGTGAATTTTATAAGTATGATATGTTTGCCCTGTGAAAAGATTATATTGAGGGGCTTGACAAGTCGGTCACCCTACGTTATGAGCACAAGTCAGTTTCTGACAGTTGCCAATGATGATCGTAATGATATGCATATGTTTATATAATGGAATATGTGATTATGTGGTGAAGGACGACCAACGATATGAATTACCCTATTTTTGGCTTCACTGGTCAAGTCGGACCCAGTTAAGCTACCCAGAGGTCTTTGACCCAGTGGTTGAGAGGGAGCCAAGTCGGGCTCGGTGAACCAAGTCGGGTTCACGGGATGTCAAGTCAGACTCCCAGTTGAAGGTCGATCCTTTTAGTATCTGGATACTAGGCGTCAATTTTATGTGAGAGTCAGTTGTGACATTTGATGAATTTATTAATTGAGATGTGTATATTTGCCGAGTGCAGTTTGCTAGATTTGCCGAGTGCAGTTTGCTATACTTGCCGAGTGAAGTTTGTTATATTTGCCGAGTGTGATGGCTATGTTTGCCGAGTGTGAATTGGTTTTAATTGCCGAATGAGAATTGAAATAATTGTTGAGTGATGTTATATTTACCGAGTGGTAAATTGGTTATAATTGCCGAATAAAAATTTAAATTATTGCTGAGTGATTTAATGTATTTGCCGAGTGTAATTTCATATATTTGCCGAGTGATTGTTATATTTTCCGAGTGGAAAATTGTTATATTGCCGAGTGGAAGTTACTTGCTGAGTGTGATTGGCTAGGTTTGCAGTGTTAATTGCTATGATTACCGAGTGTGTGTATTGCTGAATGTTACTTGTTAAGATTGTCAAAGGAGAACTGTTATATTGCTGAGTGTGAATTACTATAATGCCGAGTGATAATGGATATATTGCTGAGTATGAGTGTATTGCTAATCGAGTTAATTACCGAGTGAAATGTGCAGTTTTGAGGATAAAGCAATCGGACAGAGTTTATACTCATATTCCATTCCGTTCTAGATTAATTATAATGCTAAACACTCACCCTTGCTGTGGTTTACATTTTGAGTAACCAGTGACAGGGAAGAGGTCGGAGCCATGGAGGTGCGCCAAGCGGAGGATTGATGCCAAGGCACCGATTAATATTGAATGAATTATGTAATATATATATTTTGAGTTTTTTGAGTGTTGATGTTACAGTGTTGCCTGTGTGATGAAATAAATTCTTGACGTTAAATGATTGGTGTTTATTTTATAAATAAATTTTGCATTGCTGTAGCAGAGTCGATTACCGGGTGAAGTTAGCCGAGTGGATTCCTTCTTATCCGAGCAAGGGACGATTGAATTGGTGCCCATTATGCTCATGTGGTTATCCCTCGTTTCCTTCCCGAGTGAAGAAAGAGTAGAATACTTTCTGAGTGAAGAAAGAGTGGAATATTTCGATCGAAGAAGAGTAGATTACTCCCGAGCAAAAAGTGAGAATGTTACCGAGTGAGTTATGGTCGAGAGAAACCTTACCGAGTGAAGGAGGTTAGATTACCCCCGAGTGAGCTGAGACTGAGTGAACTATTCCTGAGTAAAGGTTAGGAATGAGTCAAGAGTGGTATGTCCGAGTGAATAAAAGCTAAGAGTTTTCCGAGTGATGAAATTGTAAGCTGTTACCAAGTGACACATAACCGAGTGGTCCTTTTCCGAGCGAAACCCCGACTCGTGAGTTTGGCTCGCCGTGTGGCATTCGCTCAAGCGAGTCAACACTCGCTTAAGCGAATCAGGGGCTCGCTCAGGCGATTGACCTCTGACTCTGTTTTCCTTCTTTCGTTGTTTCTGAATAACTCTATTTTATTAATGGTTTCAGTCCTAAACGATTTTAGTCGGTTATTACTATTTTAAGTATGATTTTATTATTTTGAATATATTTAATAAAAGTAATTATTATTTTATATTGAGACCGGGTGGATTTTTATTAAAAGTGAAAAATCTATTGTGAAAAATGAGAAAATTGACGAGGGTCGTCACAGTAGGAGAGAAGTTTACATTTTAAATCGCATGAGTGAATTAATTGCTAATTATGTATATATTCAACTCATACAATGCCTTGCCATAAATGTCTTATATGATTGAGTTGCTGAAGTGATGAATGATGGCTTGGCTTATGTTGATTATTATGAAAATATATGTATTTATATGATGTTAATGATAAGTGTTTGATGGTCCCTTAGTTGGACATAAAGTAGATGATGGTGAAAATCTATGAATGGATGAACTACATAAATTGTAGAGGATTATTTTGAAGCAATTGTGTGGAAAAACGAATAAGGGAGTGATGTGGGGTGTAGTTAAAATCTTCCCCTCATAGATTAAATAAGTAAGAGTGATTGATGAGTTGGAATAAGAATTTCTGAGTATGAATGGTTAGAGCAAGTTTTATATGCCTTATATGATGTGTATGATGTGTTGGTTGTAATTAAATTGGTTTAGAATGAGATTTTGTGTGTTGGGTTGGGAAAATTTACGTTTCCCTGCATAAGTTCTGATAATCTCGCTTGAGCGAGAATCCCCTGGACCAGTATTATGGTTTCTGGCTCAATGTCGCTCAGGCGAGAAGGTGTTCCGCTCAAGCGAGGTGTGTACAATAAGGCTGGTGAGATACTGGACGAATCTCGCTCAAGCGGGCGTGGCCATGCTTGAGCGAGCGTGATGGAAATGTGACACTGGGTGAGTCTCGCTTAAGAGAGTGATGGGGTGTATTGTATCTCGCTCAAGCGAGCAAGCCTAGAATAGGTACTGGATGACTTTCGCTCAAGCGAGCATGAGTCGCTTGAGCGGGCATGAGGGGTCTGATGCTGTGACTCTACTCGCTCAAGCGAGTGGCCATGTGGAAGGGAATCTTGCTCGAGCGAGTGAGCGTGGGGGCGCTACTGGAAGCATTTCGCTTACGCGAAAGGGGTCGCCCAAGCGAGTCATGCTGATCTCGCTCAAGCGAATGTGGGTCTCGCTTGAGCGAGTTGCCCAGATTGAATTTTTACTTCATTTCCTTTGAATTGGGCTTATGTTAGACCCTTTTCTCTATATTATATGATACTTGAGGAATGAATATGGGATATATGGACATGGTATGATAAAGTGAAGGTTAGAGACTTAATGATATGCTTGGGGATGAATTAACTATGATATGCTTACCACTGAGAGTGGGACATGATGGAATGATAAAGATAACTTGGTGGTGGGGTTATGAGAGATAACCTAGAATAATTTTAAGATTGATGAGTGAATGAATGGATGACTTAGTGATTGTTATATCTCAATGAATCGAAGATGACATCGGTATTACATGATGATGAATAAAGTTATGGATTATTTCCTTGAGTAAAGGATGATCGTTAATATTGATAAATTGTTGTGTGCCATTGTGCGTGATACAAGCATGATCTTATATGTGTGGTATGAAATATGATAATGAAAATGTTGTGAATGCCACACCAATATATATACATATATATATGTATACATGAGACAATGGTAATGAATAATGAGATGAAAACCCCCTGAATGAAAGTGTGGTAATATTGATGAATACTATGTAATGATGTGATGCCATTATGGTTGACTACAAGCATTGTCTTGCATGTGTGATATGAAATATATATATGTATGAAAAATGTTAAAACTTGAAAAGCAATGGTTAAAACCAACAATGATAAAATACACTAAGGTGTATATGGTGGTGTTGGTGATTATTATGATGATGATTGATGAGTGGCATTTAGGATGCACAGAGTGAGAATGCATTTGATTTGCATTGCATTGCATCCATGGCATATCATAGCCACCGATGTTAGAACGTTAAGGGAGTTCCCTCGGCCGACCCAGTGGGAGGGTGGCTTAGTGCACGAGCAATATGTTGTTTCCCCTGTGACTTGGTGTGTAAGTCACGAAGCCGCCTATGTATTGCTACGGGGAGCTACATGTGGCCGACCCTTGTGGGGGGTGGCTCTTGATGAGTAGGTGACCCCGGTGGTCCATGGGATCACAGCCGCCATGATTTGAGATCTGGCCGGCCCACAACACCATATATTGATTATGTTGTTTACCGCGGTCATGGTGAAAATGGCCAGGTGTTGCATTATGGGCGATGCGGTTTGGTACCAGTAAAATTTGGTGATTATGCATGCATTATGATATATGTGTACACATTTTACTACTGCAGTAGGGGCATGGTATATGATTATGCTTGAACCCACAATCTGGTGTTTATTCCCATAGTCGGATCCGCATTTGTTGTCTATTCCATTGTGCATATGCATTAGCCATAAGAGCATTTGCATATAGCATGGAGATATGCCAGAATATGATGATGATTGATGATGATTGAGATGGTGGTGTGGTGTTGATGAGATGGGTAATTAAATACCTAAAAGACCACATATGATTAATAAATGATATAAGTATATCTAAAATGATGTTGAATATGACGATATGTGTGCTATAGCCTATTATAATGTTGAGCATGATTAATTATGATTGATGATTATAATGATAGCCCATGGTGGCTTTGAGAAAAGACCTAAATGGTCGGCATTGGTGATGTTGGCCCATTGTGTCGATGTGATAGATGTGTATATGCTTGGTTTGCTATGAAAAGATGAAATAATATGAATTATGTATATGTTATTGATTCGACAAATTATGATGATTAATGATGCATTTAGCAAAGCATACATGATGTTGATATGCATATACACATAATTTCAATTGTATTCATATCGTTATTTGAAATGTATAACTCACTCTCCCATGTGGTCTACTTTTTAGTATTCACGCAGGAATGCCATGGGAAGAAGATATTTTTAAAGTAAAGCTTTTGTGAAGGTAAAATAGTGGTAATGGAATGCCTTGGCCGGCAGCGCTTGTAATTTAATGAGTTATGTATAAAATGAATATTATGATGTTGTTAATTATTGATGTTGATGGATGAACTGTGAATACGTACAAATGTGGATGATGTATTACTATTGGAGGCATCGGATTTATACCCACTTGGTATATAATAGAATATCGATTTTGTAATTATTTTGGGAAAGCATAAGTGGTGGAGATATATGAATTTGAGGTTGAACTAGTTATGGTCAATTACGAATATGAATATTGGAGATGTATGTTGCATGACCATACAGATATGTACATACATATATCTTAGGTACTGCATGTTCAGGAAGTTATGCAAAAAGATGATGGTTACCTATTAGGCTTATGATATGCCTTTGTATGCTTGCCGAGCCTTTTCTTATACCTTCATATATGGGACTAGGCGTATGCCCGGTATACACATTCTTCCACTGTAAAACTCTATTATTTCTGTATACCGTTTCATGCAACTATTTAATGATCTAGTCATAAGTTACTAAATCTCACTCTTTAGTTTTCTACGGTTCGAGTCTTGGTGTAGTTGAGATAGCGTTTAGAAACTATTTTTGAATGTGAAAAATTTACTCATGTTTTTATTATTTAAATATAACGATTACATCGGGATTCAGGTCCGGAGAACTGGGGTGTTACAAATACGAAAGGGAAATAATAAAAGAAAGCAAAGTAAATAACAAGCTTATAAATTAAATAGAGATAAGGAAGAAGAAGACTTGTACACCATAATTTAATCCTGGTTTAGTTTCCCTACATCTAGTCCTCAAGTAAATTTACTTGAGATTTTTCCACTATAAAAGAATTTTAGAATTTAACAGATGAACAAATAACACCTCTTGATTCACCCAATCTAGACCTTTTCCCTCACTCTTTTCTTTTCTCACAATTCCCCTCTTTCAAAACCACCACCAAAGGCTTACAACCTTACCCTTGAAACAACTTACAACCCAATTTGTGTATGAATTTATGAAAAAGAATTTTATTCTCTTGATAGAGCACAAATAGCAAATTAAAACACAATATAAAGTTAAGAAAACGTGATGAAGCTCACAAATTGATTAGAAACAATATACAACAATACCAAAAATTTCAGCTCTTAAGCTTTTTGAAAAACTCAACAATGATCAATGAAAACAATAATGCATGAGGTGAGTTTTCATGAGTGAACAAGCCTCTATTTATAGCCAATTGATTGGAAAACTAGCTGTTAGAAGATAAGAGCAAGTATTTTGATTTGATTTGATTCCAATCACAAAATATCCCTTAATTTTTGAAATGTTTTTCAAGTTTCAAGCGTGACCTCTAATCAATTAGCGTACTCATAATTGGGTAGCATAATCGATTAACTGCATTTTATTTGTATTATAAATCTTAACCATGATTACTAATCGATTAGCTTACCCATAATCGATTATGTTGCTTGTTTATTTTTCAAGTATGACCTTTTTATATGCATGTGCATGGTCAAATATTTTTGAAAACTTTTTAGATGATTTGTGAGCAACACTACGTGATTCATTTAACTTTATATATTCCCATCAAAGCGTAAAACTCATATAGTCAACATTGTTCTTCTTGATCTTTGTTTTACCTTTTCTTCACCAAATACTTTCTTAATTGACTTGGATATTTTAGAATCATCAAAACCTGAAAAGCATATCCAAATACATTCTCCCCTTTTTGATTATGACAAACATCTTATGGAGGTAATTTTAGTGCAATATCCAAGTCATTACATATCATAACCTTAACATCCAAGTCATCACATATCATCCAAGTCATCATATCCATTCAACCATTTCACACGTCATCTTATTTCATAACCATAGCATCCAAGTCATTACATATCATCAATCCAAGTCATCACATATCATATCATCTAATCATAATATAGACATCTAAGTCTAAAGTCATAACCATCATCATATAATATAATCAATATCATGACATCGTTCTCTAAATCTAAAATTACTATTTCTCATATAATGTAACCGTAGGGTAAACATCGCATGATATCTAAGTCTAAAATTAAGATTCAATCATATCATCTATGTCATAATCATCATCTAAGTCATAATCATCAATCACATAATATCTCTCTCTAAATCTAAAATTACTATTTCTCCCCCTTTGTCATTATTAAAAACACAAAAAGAATCAAGCACGGATAGGATAAACGATAAAAATTAAGTCAACAGAGAGTAATAATATCCAAATGGCATCCAAAATAAGAACATAATCCAAAAGTCAATGATAAGTCTCGAAAAGACTTATTTATTTATCACTTATTTGTGCATTTAATTTATAGTTCAAGCTAACTTACCATTTATTTTGAGGTCATTTACTTTTTAGTTAGAAAAATGGATAGATGATAGAAGTTTTAAATTTTGTATCATATAAGCCTAATTATGTATGATTTAGGTCAAATGAAGTTAAGGAAATGAAAACTAAGATTTTGTTGTTATATTTCCAGCTTGCTAACTTTTATTTCCAGCGCTTACACGCTAGGATTATGTCCATGGTTTTTGTTTTAGGGCCAAACACGGCGTTGATACGCTCAAGTGTGTAACAACCCTCGTTTTATGTGTTAGGTCCTTGAGGCCAATGGTTTTAATTTTATGATAATTCTATGTGTACTGATGGTTGGGCTATGACCGATTGACTTGTGTATGATAGTTAAGTTATGTTTTAGAAGATTTTATGTGTATAAGATGAATATCTCTACTTTAATTATGAGAGAAAATGTAGAAGATTAAAATAATAACAATAATATGTTTAATGATCTTCATGATAACAGAAATTTATCAATTAGAACGTTAGTAACCTAGTAGAAGTATTTAAAGTGTTTTGACTAAGTTATTTAAACTGTGAAACTCCCCCGGTTTTGACCTAGAAATTATCTAAGGAACTTGAGTCAATTATCTTATCCCAAAACATCCCTCACATCATCCCTAACAATTTTTATGAAGAGCCCGAAGCCCGTTTTTAACCACCCAAGCCCAAAAACTTTTAAGTTACCTGGGTAAGCCAAAATGCACATCTGTATGTATTTTGGGCGTAATTTCCTCTCTCATTATTGGATTCAAGTCGTTCTTGTCTCAAAATCTCTGTATCAAATTTATCTAAAACTTTTATGTTGACCATGAGAGCTAATTCGCATGCCATACATCCCAGAATTTTCAAATACTACATTAATTCATGTTTTTCCAGCAACAACTTGCACTAGGTTCAGTATTTTTTGCATATCTCTCTCGTATGACGATGAAATCAAATGATTCTTTCACCAAAATTTTATTAACTCAATTATTTATAATCATGATACAGAACATGAAGCCTAAATCCCTACGAATTTGGCCAAGAAAATTAATCTTTGCAAGGAACAAAAATCCCATTATAGCTCTGCACCCCTTTTTTATTTGGGCCATAACTCTCTTATTTCTTAATGGAATATTTTGTGTCATATACCAAATTAAATATAACAAAAATTTATACAATTTTATGTTTAGCCAATTTCCAAATTTTGCCTAGAAGGTCCCTTAAATCCATAAGCAATCTACTGCCTCTGTACTTGACACATCAGCCTTTGCATGGAAAATGACCAATTAAATCACACCACCACCTTGCCACTTGTTTAGACCATGCAAGGTCCTTCTCCAACACTCCAACAGCTGCATGTGATACGTAACACTTGTATGAAACTTGTGTGAACCTCTCATTCCACTCTCTTGGCCGTAGAGCTCCTTGGAGAGCAAGGGAAGTCCATGTAAAAAAAATGATACTTTGACATAGGCTATGCATTGTTCTCCTTGTTTCTTCATTTCTTCAACTTAGAAAAATATTTTCCAACAACACTCTCCTTCATTTCACCTCTTTCTCTCATATCTAACAAGATCATCTATTCATCATCACTTAACCTAACCCCCCTCTCCATCCTTTCTTAGCTTCCATCTACCAAGACACCACTTCCAAACACTATACTTTCTCCTTGAGTTTTTCCCAACAACAATATTTTCCTTCTCTTTTCACCATCAAATTCACGTCAACCTCCACCTCTCATGCACCCATTTTCCTTCTCCTTGATGAAGCATATAATGGAGTCCTAGGAGCAAGCACTTGAAGTCCTTGTCATCCTTCCTTGAGCACGAAAATTGGTAGTAAGGGGGGAGTAACAAGCTTGTTTAAATTCATAATCTTGCACATGCATAGTGAGGTATAAATGACGAATATGAACCATCAAGGTGGTGGTAATGTTAAACAATGACCAAGGAATGCTATGGCAGGCAAAGGTGGAAGCAGTTCTAGGGTCTTCACCACGAATAGAGCTGAAGTCGAACAAGAAAATGATCTGGTGTAAGGTACATGTTTTTATGGGTAAAGTACTTCTGAATATGTTATATGATTCTAGAGCCACTCATTCATTCATATTTAAGAACTTTGTGAAACATCTGAACTTACCTTTGACTCCCTTATCTAGCTAAATAATTGTTGTTACTGCTGCTAGTATCCTCATATGTTTTTTTGTTGTATGTATAAAATGCCTATCACTATTGATGGAAGGTCCTATCAGGTGGACCTGATCTGTTTACCTTTGATTAAATCAGATGTTATTCTGGGAATGGATTGGCTTACTGCCAATCACATCCTGATTGACTGTCATAGTAAGTCTATCTCCCATGGAGTCCTATCACCTAGCACTCTCTGTAACACCCTCAATTAACTAGAATGACCTCTTTCGCTAGGTCTTTCTACTTAACTAAGAGGTTACGATTCTAGAAAAATGTGGAAGTCTTTTTTGTACAAGGGAATTTAGTGGAATAGACACATTATATACA
This sequence comes from Clitoria ternatea, assembly GCA_037962975.1. Classification (NCBI taxonomy): domain Eukaryota; kingdom Viridiplantae; phylum Streptophyta; class Magnoliopsida; order Fabales; family Fabaceae; genus Clitoria; species Clitoria ternatea. The sequence continues at coordinate 202,176,084 of CM075670.1, forward strand.
ATTTAATTATATACAAGTTAATTATATACAATACATGGTCATATTCAACATACCGTACATACTGAAAATTAGGGGCACGTAGGCTTCCATACAAAATACAAAAAGAACAATCATCTTATTCTAATCATCCTTGGTCCAGGAAGAGTTTGGATGATCCTTGATGTGAAGTCTACGTCGATCTCTAGGATGTCGAGTGTATAGTCCAAATGAAGGTATGTAAAATGTTATAAGGGTGAGTATATTCCTCCATAACAATCAGAGAGATGTCATTTTTGACATCCCTCCCACACAATACAAGCCTATAAAATCTTTGTTTCTACCATTCATAACAAGGTCCCTAATAAATCCATTCTAAGTTATCTATCATAACTCAACCTCTCTATCATCCCTAAATATACAACTTCCAGCCCTCCCCCTCACCACTAATTATTTCCTAAAATTTTAACACCAATCCCTCAATAAAACATTATCAGTAATATAACAATCGATAATCATAACCAAACACAAACTGAATCAGAGAATGTAATGCAATGTGTAGGTTCTATTCCATTTAATTAATCTTTTCTTTAGCCATCATGATGCATGTGGGCCTAAAACTATCTCATCTATCATCATTATCATCATGCTCATCAAAACCCCGTCCTGTACAGGCCGTCCCTGTACTAATGTTTTTGGACTAGGGTGATCACAGCCCACCAAGTCCTTTCATCACATTATTAGGTACTATGGACTCACAGGTCCTTCACAAGGTTGGATCCATCACATTATGTCAATCATATTAGGACTTAGCTTTCCACGATCATAGTTACACTTTGTCTTTAGTCGAAGTACATTAGGTTTGCATCAGATCGTCTGGCATTTGGTGTGACTCCAAGCCATTGGATACCTAGATCAATCGTACTCCCAAGATCTCGCTTGGAGATTGAACACGAATGTTCTCCATTGTACCCATATGTATGCTCTAGTTTCTCAATCATAATCATTCTTATGCAATGATGCACGTTTCACACATATCTTTCATTCTTACTATTTATTCTCATGACTGGTAGAGTCCCGTCAATGGGTCATTTTCATTCTTAACACCATTTATTTCATTATACTTTGTCTATTGGTTAGGGAGGGTAATTTATTAAGTCTTTGGGGTATCGGTATTTACTAAAAAGTTAATCCTTTGGGGGTTTAGGTGTGAGGTTTCATAGGAATATCTCAGTTTATATCTCTTTATCATGATTCGGTAATTAAGAATGAAAATTGCTATGCGCTAATCTTTCACTTTCACTAGGTACTTTCCATCATCTTATCATGTTATCACCTTCATTATTATCACATTGCTTCTCATTTTTATCTCTTTGTGAATTAATACTGCATCACTAAAACTGTTCATGTATATCTCATCATATTTATAATTCACCCAATCATGTATATCATAATCAATAAATAATTCACGTGAATCAATCAAACATACTAAATTCAATCAATATTACAACCACAAATAATTCATATAAGCTAACCAAGCATACTTAATTCAGTTAGCATATACATACCAGCACATAAGTTCACATAGTTCAGTCAAACACATAGTACTTCTATTCAAACAACATATTTAAACACACATTCATGCATCATACCAATCTATCTAACCAGTACACTTTTATAAAATAGATGGAGCATATTTATATTTTATTTGGTGTAAGTTGGTTAACCTAAAATATTCTCCTAGTCATTCTATTAACATATCTTCCTTTGCTTCCTAAATCTGGTTACTTATTCATGATTCACTAATTGTTACCAGTATATGCTTATATATATGAGTGTGTGTGTATATATATAATGTTCATTGAATTCTTAAAGTATAATTTGGTTATAGCAATCTTATGGGTTGGATTTATTGTGACTTAGCTTACTATCATTTATTAATTCTTTTTGGACCTTTAGGTATCTATGTGTTTCCTGCCTCGTGATATTTGTCCTCAAGTTGTTAGGTCCCACCTATTTTTCAGACGCTATGATTTATTTTCATTTTTATTTAAAAAATATATTAGCTATATCTTGGCTAAATTAACGTTTATATTCAAGAGCAAATTATGTATTTCCACTTTATGATTAATAATTAGAATGACGTTAATTTAAATGGTGTCAATTTGACTTAAGAAGTAAAAGAGTACTTGGCCATTGCCCTTATCAGTATGCTTCCTTTTGGATTGAACTCATGGAAACATTTAGGGATAAAGTTGTTAGGGGATCCCTCTTAGATACGCAGTGGAAAGACAAGGATTCCCAAAGGATTTGTAAAGCGTCGTGTTTCAAAGCATAAGACAAACATAAAAAAAATTTGCGTTTTAGGATTACCTCTTGAAGAAAAAACTGAAGTAGTTTTAGCCTCACCCTTTAGGAGTCCATACGAGCACTCCCACCAGAAATGCTACACCTACCAACTGTAACATCCTGCTTTTAATAATAGCTCTATTTTGTAAATTATGAAGCATGGAAGGCTTGTAAGTGTTAATTAATGAATAAAACACTCTATGATGGCTTTTAATGCTCCAAAAGTCTCATTTTTAGGTATAATTCTATAACTTATATAGATCCTTATTAATGAGGCCCAAATTCCGAGTGAAAATACCTTAGAAAGAACTGTTCGAGTGAGAAAGAGAGGCTGTTCCGAGTGAAAACTGCAAATTCCGAGTGACCAAGAGGAATTCCGAGTGGAAAATGGAAATACCGAGTGCAAATGGTGTTTTTCGAGTGGAACATGGTCAGGAGGACTTATTCCGAGTGAGATATTGTCTCAGAGACTCACTGCTGAGTCAAACATGTCAGAAAGACTCAATTCCGAGTCAAATATTTTCCAATGATTCAATTCTGAGTCATACATTGCTAGGCATTTCTATCTATGAATAAAATTTGCCCAAAAGCTTCACTTCCGAGAGGAAAGACTTATATATTCCGAGTGGAGAAATCCTGAAAAACCATTTCCGAGTGGAGTGTTGTTGGAATAGTTTTGAGTGAGACTATAGCCATTGAGTCTGTTCCGAGTGATGGAGGTTCAAAGGGATTCCGAGAAGAATCAGTGCAACTCTGATGAATGGAAGATTTCTGAGTGTGCATCTCCGAGTGATATGGTCCCGACTGGAGACACTTAGTGTATGGTTGACCAAAAAGCACGCTGGAATAAGTCCGTGTGAATAAGAGAGAAAGGAGGTCAGTTTTGAGAATAAGATACCGAGTGAAAATGATGTGAGTAGGAATGGATTTGGATATTCCCGAGTGGAAATCCGAGGGAAGATTTGTTGTAATGGATTAAATTGGAAAATTTCTAAGTATATGATGATAATCCGAGTGGATTGGGTTAGAACAAGTCCGAGTTGGACTTAGCATAATGGCTTCCCTGAGTGAATAAAATGGGTATACTGAGTAGTATTTGATTAGTGATAAACCGAGTGAAGTTTATGGGTTCCGAGTAAGAAAACCCTTATTACCGAGTGGATCTTACGTGTGACTTTCCTGAGTAAAAGTATGGAACTGAGTAAACTTCCAAGGGAAAGAAAGTGTATTTTCCGAGTGAGAAATGTAAGTCTATGCCGAGTAATGAATGTGAAATACATTCACGATTGTGTTGAAGTTAAATACACCGAGTGGTATGAGAAGTATTCCGAGTGAATGGAGCCCCAGATTCCGAATGAGTGTCCAATTAGATGGGAGTCGGTTCTGGGAGGTTTACCGAGTTGATATGAGTGAATGAAGACTCGGTTACCGAGTGAAAGTATGAGTAGGAGATAACTCGGTCTGGACAGATTCTACCGAGTGAGAAACCAAGTAATTAAGTCGGATTCAGATGAATTCCGAGCGAATATGCATGACTCGCTCAAGCGAGTCGGATTTCACTTGAGCGAGATGGACCCTGACGCATAACTCCTCTTTTTAATCAGCCTTCGCTCAAGCGAGCATCCTGCGCTCAAGCGCGCTCGGCCCTGACACTCTTTTCCCCACTCACGCCCAAGCGAGGACAGCACAACTCGCTCAAGCGAGTCCGAGTCCGCTTGAGCGAGAGGACTCGGTTTCCTTTCTTCTTCACACGACTGGAGGAATTCCAGTGGTTTATAGGCTAACCGAGTGGAATTGCAGTCGGTTTTCAGTGCCAGAAGTGACTTTTGACTCCTTTCTTGTCTCTTATGCCATTTTTAATGCAACCAACACCATTATTACTCCTTCTAGTGGGTGGACGGCCAGAAGTGGACCATTATAAACCACTTTACTATTATTAATCCTCCATTATCTCCACTATCAAAGCACTAACAGCACTAAACCTCCACTCATAAGGATGATGTTCCCCACTTGTCTTGCATTATTAACCTTGCCTCTGACCAGAACTCCTGAGAAAAAGCCAGTAAATCTTCTTCCTCTGTTTTACTCTTCTTCGAACAAGTGCAAGGACAACAAGGAGGCCATTTTTCAGTCAGCAAAACAAGTAAGAGGGGAGAGGGTTGTGAATAACTATGAAATGGGTAGAGTTGTATGCTGTTCTAGGATTCCAGTCTTAATTTCGCATCTTGTAGCTTAATTTTGAAACTGAAAACGTATGAATTTGCCTTTGACTTCTTCATGAAAATTGTAGATATTTTTTTTATCTAAATTATAAGACCTGATTCAATTAATTTGAGTATGTATAGCAAAAGTTATAGCCAAATTACTACTGCATGTTCGAGTGAAAGATTTATTCCATGTTTTGTGTATATTTTGATATACTGGGAATTATACATGCATAATCAGCCTTGGATGTCTTCATGAAAGTTGTAGATATTTATGTTGTGGATCTTTAGAAAGTGGTTTCACATCAAAATAATTTTTTTAGCTCAAGTTATGCTCAAATTACTGAAGTATGTACAAGCTGAAATTCTGAAATTCTGAAATTCTAAAATCCGAATCTTGTTTTTAAAACTGGGAAGTATGTGGTGAGAATTAGGGGTTGGTGTCTTCATGGAAATTGTAGATATGTGTGTTAAGAATAATTTAGAATTGGTTTCATGTCAAAATCACGTTTGTAACTCCAGATACGTTCTAAATACTAATCTGTGTACATTTTGGAAAACTTATATTGAGGCAGTATGGTATTTTATGAATAAGTGGTATTTCTAATTGGAATCTGAAGTTGTGTTCTTCATGAAAGTTGTAGATAATTGTATTTTTAAGCTATAGAAAGTGGAATCATCTAAAAAGGAGTTGAATTGCTCATGTTATGACTGTTTTGCTAATGTATGTTGCTGTTGGGAATGCTGAAATTCATTGATTAAGGCTATTATGAAAGAAAATGATATTTTCTCTATGGATAAAGATTTATTATTGAATTCTTGAGTGATTATGAGTTACTAGAAATGTTGTTGAGCATTATGCAGTTTGTTTGATGTGGTGATGAATAATTATGAATAACGAAACCACCTTGTATGTACATGAATGCCTTGTAATATTGATACATGTGACTCAAAATAGTAAATCCATGATTTTGTGAATTATTACGAGTGTTGTGTCCTTTGGGGACTTGTATTCCAAGAGGTTTTGGAAATATGGATATCATGGTATGTTAAAAGAATTAAAGGCATTCATGCATCATAAGCATTCGGACGCACCATGGAATTTAGGGGTTCCATGATTGCCTACCCTGGTGGGGGGTTACTCTATGATGAGTTAAGCCCTATTTTGTTGTGTGCCATGGAGTGTAGGGATTCATGGTTTATGCAAAAGTCCTACTTATGATATTGTGTACTTCGGTACTTAAGCGCCATGAAGTATAGGGATTCATGGTATATGCTAAAGCCCTATTTGTGTCTCTATGAGACTTTTACTGCAGTATTCCCACCAAAACCAAATGGATCCAGCATGACATCATTTGACTAGTTAAAGATCTATTAAACAGACTTGTTTGGCATATCCATCATACCATCATGAGTTGTTGATTGTGTCTGTGCAATTTTATCTATTTTATATTTATTCTATATTCTGTCTCACTCTTACATTAATTTTTACAGTGAATGACACGCAGAATGCAGAATGATGCCATGATTGATGCCTATTCGAATTATTACTTGAACTTTGATTTTATGGGTTGTAATAAGTATAACATGTCATGTACCATTATCTTCTCAATCGTTTCCGCTACTTAAATATTTTCTTGAATTTAATTATTCACGACTAGTATGTATGATAATTTTTCCGCTGTTATTAATTGTTACATAAACTCTGAATTAAATTTATAAATTTTAAAATGATCTTTCGAAAAAGCGAAAAATTTACTCGAAAATTTTAATCAACATTTCGGGGCGTTACATGTTGGTATCAGAGCATTTTCAAAAAAATTCAGGACCAATTGCTATGACATGTACTGTTTCTCGACATAATATGTGAAATGTTTGATTTCTTACTTGATAACATGCTAAATGTGTACTATATGACTTGTGCCTGACTGATTAATTGCGAAAAGATTTGTTTTGATTACCGCTTGATAATATGATAAATGTGTTATATGATTTATTGCTTAACTGATAAACTGTAGAATAATGATAGTTATGTAGTATTTATATATGATATATTATCCCTTAGAATTGGTATAAACCAAACTACGAATATAGGATGGCAAGAAACAACAACAACAACAACAACAACGATATGGCAGCAGCTTTCAACCGCTTAGCTGAAGCTATAGAACGACAAAACCAACCAAGGAGCACTGGAGGACTCCATGGGTTAGACCACTTCCTGAAGAGAAAGCCTTCACAATTCAAAGGAGGTTATAATCCAGAAGGAGCATATGTTTGGGCCAAGGAAATGGAGCGCATCTTTCGAGCATTGCCCTACACAGAATGTGAAAAGGTGGAGTATGCCACCTATATGTTGGTGGAAGAGGCAGAGAACTGGTGGATTCATGCTAGAATCCATATGATCGAGACTGACAGACCCTTGATCTGGGCCAACTTCAAAGACTGTTTCCTGGAGAAATATTTTCCAGCAAGTGTGAAAAGTCGCAAGGAGCTGGAATTTATGGAGTTGAAACAAGGCTCGATGTCCGTTGAAGAATATGCTGCAAAGTTTGAAGAACTATCTCTCTTTTACCCTCCTTTTCAACAGGCTGGTGCCGAAGAATCGAAATGTGTTAAATTTGAGAACGGACTGAATCTGGAAATCAAAGAAGCGATAGGGTACCAAGAAATTCGGAGTTTTCCTATTCTAATCAACAAATGCAGAATTTTTGAAGAGAATCACCAAGCCAGACTGGCACATGAAAAGGCCAATAGACAACTGAAACCTCAGTCAGTTGATTTCAAAAGAAAAGGATCGTTCTATCCAAGTCGCTCCAGAGGAGGATCATCATCATCGTCATCTTTTGATAGACGCAATAATATGAGGTGTCTTAAGTGTGGAGGTAATCATCATGTACGTGATTATAACAGACGTCTTGAAGAGGTCACTTGCTTTTGATGTAATCAAAAAGGATACATCAGTCCAAATTATCCGCAGAACAATCAAAACAACAATAGGAACACTATGAGTGAACCAAGAGGCTCTAATTATCAGAGAGGCCGAGGAGAAGACACACGTACTGCCCAACCTCCAAGACAGAACAGGGAGTCCACAGATCAGAGGTTGCAACAAACAACTGGAAGAGTCTTTGCCATCAGCGGTTCAGAGGCAGACCAAGCTGATGACCTCGTACAAAGTAAGTGTGAGATTAATGGTACAATCCTATCTGTGTTATTTGATTCTGGTGCTACGCATTCTTTCATTTCTGATGAGTGTGTTAGACGCTTTCAATTACCTGTGAAGCCTATGACATATGATCTGATTATTTCCACTCCCACCGGTACACAACTTAGGACTGCTAAGGTGTGTAACGAATGTTCTATACTCATAGAAGGTAGACGCTTTCTTGTCGATCTTGTTTGTTTACCTTTGAAGGATCTGGAGGTGATTCTGGGGATGGACTGGTTATCGACAAATCGAGTCTTGGTGGACTGTCACAACAAGACCGTGATATTTCCATCAGAAAATCTAAATTCTGACAACCACAAGACCTATGTATTACAAGGTGAAAGTCAATTGTTTGCTTTATTCACTCTTTACAAAGAAGATGGTGAACCTAAAGCAATCGAGATGCCGGTTGTTTCTGAATTTCCTGAAGTATTTCCTGAGGATGTCTCAAGTTTACCTCCAGAACGTGAGGTAGAATTCTCCATTGATTTAATTCCAGGAGCAGGACCAGTGTCTAAAGCTCCATACCGTATGGCACCAACTGAACTGGCGGAACTAAAGAAACAAATTGAAGAGTTGCTGGAGAAGCATTTCATCAGACCTAGTGTGTCACCATGGGGAGCGCCAGTATTGCTCGTCAAGAAGAAAGATGGAAGCATGAGGTTATGTGTAGATTATCGTCAGCTGAACAAATTGATGGTGAAGAATAGATATCCTCTGCCCAGAATTGATGATCTGATAGATCAATTAAGAGGCACTGTAGTGTTTTCCAAGATTGATCTACGATCGGGGTATCATCAGATTCGTGTCAAGTCTGAGGATATTCCAAAGACAGCCTTTAGAACACGATATGGTCATTACGAGTACCTTGTGATGCCCTTCGGAGTGACCAATGCCCCAGCTGTATTCATGGATTACATGAATCGAGTATTTCATCCCTACTTGGATCAATTTGTCATCATTTTCATTGATGATATTCTGATATATTCAAAAACTGCAGAGGAACATGAAAAGCATCTTCGAGTGGTATTGCAGATTTTGAAGGAGAAGCAGTTGTATGCAAAGTTATCAAAATGTGAATTCTGGTTGAAAGAGGTAAAATTCCTAGGCCATGTAATCTCAAACGAAGGAGTATCTGTGGATCCTTCTAAAATAGAAGCTGTGGTAAACTGGGAGAGACCTACTTCAGTCACTGAGATACGAAGTTTCATGGGATTAGCTGGTTATTATCGGAGATTTATTGAAGGGTTTTCTCAAATTGCCCTACCAATGACTCGGCTAACCCGGAAGAATCAACCTTTTTCTTGGACGCCAGAATGTGAGAAAAGTTTCCAAGAACTGAAGTTGAAGCTTACATCTGCTCCAGTCTTAACCTTACCTAATCCACAAGAAGATTTCGTGGTTTATTGTGATGCTTCCAAAATGGGCTTAGGATGTGTTTTGATACAGCAACGAAAGGTGGTTGCCTATGCTTCTAGACAGTTGAGACCACATGAGTTGAACTATCCGACGCATGATCTAGAATTGGTAGCAGCGGTATTTGCTCTGAAAATCTGGAGAAACCATTTGTATGGAGTCAGGTTTGAAGTGTTCAGTGACCACAAGAGCTTGAAGTATTTGTTCGATCAAAAGGAATTGAACATGAGGCAGCGAAGGTGGATGGAGTTTCTTAAAGATTATGATTTTGATTTGAAGTACCATCCAGGAAAAGCAAATGTGGTGGCAGATGCACTAAGCCGAAAGTCCATTCATATGGCATCTTTGATGATAAAAGAAATGGAGATGATAGAACAGTTCAGAGACATGAACTTGGGTGTAGAGATGAAATCTTCAAGGAGTATGACTTTGGGGACTTTGAAGATAACCAATGATTTCCTGAAACTGTTAGGTGAAAGACAGAAAGAAGATTTGCCATTACAAGAGTTGAGAGAATTACAGGCGAATGGAAAAGATATGGGACTACAAGAAGGATCAGATAGAATTTGGAGGATCAGGAATAGAATTTATGTACCAGATGATGTTGATCTGAGAAGGACGATTCTAGAAGAAGCGCATAAAAGTATGTTGAGCATTCATCCTGGATCAACTAAGATGTATCAAGATCTGAGGAAAAGCTTTTGGTGGCCAAGGATGAAGAAAGAGATAGTTGAATATGTGTCTTTATGTCTGGTGTGTCAAAAAGCCAAGGTAGAACACCAGAAGCCATCTGGTGAACTGCAACCATTAGAGATTCCTGTCTGGAAATGGGATGACATCTCAATGGACTTTGTGTCAGGATTACCAAGAACACGTTCAGGGAATGATGCAATCTGGGTTATTGTAGACAGATTGACAAAGTCTGCTCACTTCCTCCCAATGAATATGAAGAACTCTTTACAAAAATTGGCACAGTTATATGTGAAGGAGATCGTAAGACTACATGGTGTACCATCTAGTATTGTGTCAGATAGAGATCCAAGATTCACTTCCCGATTCTGGGGAAGCTTGCATCAGGAATTGGGTTCAAAGCTTCGATTGAGTTCAGCTTATCATCCCCAAACAGATGGGCAGTCAGAGCGTACCATACAAAGTTTGGAAGACTTACTGCGATCTTGTGTGATTGAACATGGTGGTAGTTGGGAGCAGTTTCTTCCATTGATTGAATTCATGTATAATAATAGCTACCACAGCAGTATTGGTATGGCTCCATTCGAAGCATTGTATGGTAGGAAGTGTCGAACGCCACTTTGTTGGTTAGAAACTGGTGAAAGTTTGGCGTTAGGACCTGAAATTGTGCAGCAGACTACTGAACAGATAGAAATGATCAGAGAAAAGATGAAGGCATCTCAAGATAGACAGAAGCAGTATTATGATAAGAGGAGGAAACCACTTGAATTCTAAGTCGGTGAGCATGTATTTTTGAAGGTCTCACCTCACAAAGGGATTGGCCGAGCCTTGAAGAGTAAGAAATTGAGTCCGAGGTTCATTGGACCATATGAGATCCTAAAGAGGGTTGGTACAGTGGTATATCAGATTGCACTTCCCCCTCACCTGGCAAATCTGCACAATGTATTTCATGTATCACAGCTGAGGAAGTACGTACAAGATCCCAACCACGTGATTGCTGCTGATGATATTGAAGTTAGAGAAAATCTGACCATCTCCACAGAACCTACACAGATCCTAGAAAGATCGAATAAACGCTTGAGGAACAAGAATGTACCACTGGTAAAAGTTGCATGGAAATAAGGAACTGATGTAACTTTGACTTGGGAGCGTGAAGATGCTATGAGGACACAGTATCCAGGATTGTTTCACTGAGGAGCGCGTTAAATTAAATTTTGAGGACGAAATTTTTATTAGGGTGGGAGAATTGTAACATCCTGCTTTTAATAATAGCTCTATTTTGTAAATTATGAAGCATGGAAGGCTTGTAAGTGTTAATTAATGAATAAAACACTCTATGATGGCTTTTAATGCTCCAAAAGTCTCATTTTTGGGTATAATTCTATAACTTATATAGATCCTTATTAATGAGGCCCAAATTCCGAGTGAAAATACCTTAGAAAGAACTGTCCGAGTGAGAAAGAGAGGCTGTTCCGAGTGAAAACTGCAAATTCCGAGTGACCAAGAGGAATTCCGAGTGGAAAATGGAAATACCGAGTGCAAATGGTGTTTTCCGAGTGGAACATGGTCAGGAGGACTTATTCCGAGTGAGATATTGTCTCAGAGACTCACTGCTGAGTCAAACATGTCAGAAAGACTCAATTCCGAGTCAAATATTTTCCAATGACTCAATTCTGAGTCATACATTGCTAGGCATTTCTATCTATGAATAAAATTTGCCCAAAAGCTTCACTTCCGAGAGGAAAGACTTATATATTCCGAGTGGAGAAATCCTGAAAAACCATTTCTGAGTGGAGTGTTGTTGGAATGGTTTTGAGTGAGACTATAGCCATTGAGTCTGTTCCGAGTGATGGAGGTTCAAAGGGATTCCGAGAAGAATTAGTGCAACTCTGATGAATGGAAGATTTCTGAGTGTGCATCTCCAAGTGATATGGTCCCGACTGGAGACACTTAGTGTATGGTTGACCAAAAAGCACGCTGGAATAAGTCCGTGTGAATAAGAGAGAAAGGAGGTCAGTTTTGAGAATAAGATACCGAGTGAAAATGATGTGAGTAGGAATGGATTTGGATATTCCCGAGTGGAAATCCGAGGGAAGATTTGTTGTAATGGATTAAATTGGAAAATTTCTAAGTATATGATGATAATCCGAGTAGATTGGGTTAGAACAAGTCTGAGTTGGACTTAGCATAATGGCTTCCCTGAGTGAATAAAATGGGTATACTGAGTAGTATTTGATTAGTGATAAACCGAGTGAAGTTTATGGGTTCCGAGTAAGAAAACCCTTATTACCGAGTGGATCTTACGTGTGACTTTCCTGAGTAAAAGTATGGAACTGAGTAAACTTCCAAGGGAAAGAAAGTGTATTTTCCGAGTGAGAAATGTAAGTCTATGCCGAGTAATGAATGTGAAATACATTCACGATTGTGTTGAAGTTAAATACACCGAGTGGTATGAGAAGTATTCCGAGTGAATGGAGCCCCAGATTCCGAATGAGTGTCCAATTAGATGGGAGTCGGTTCTGGGAGGTTTACCGAGTTGATATGAGTGAATGAAGACTCGGTTACCGAGTGAAAGTATGAGTAGGAGATAACTCGGTCTGGACAGATTCTACCGAGTGAGAAACCAAGTAATTGAGTCGGATTCAGATGAATTCCGAGCGAATATGCATGACTCACTCAAGCGAGTCGGATTTCGCTTGAGCGAGATGGACCCTGATGCATAACTCCTCTTTTCAATCAGCCTTCGCTCAAGCGAGCATCCTGCGCTCAAGCGCGCTCGGCCCTGACACTCTTTTCCCCACTCACGCCCAAGCGAGGACAGCACAACTCGCTCAAGCGAGTCCGAGTCCGCTTGAGCGAGAGGACTCGGTTTCCTTTCTTCTTCACACGACTGGAGGAATTCCAGTCGGTTTATAGGCTAACCGAGTGGAATTCCAGTCGGTTTTCAGTGCCAGAAGTGACTTTTGACTCCTTTCTTGTCTCTTATGCCATTTTTAATGCAACCAACACCATTATTACTCCTTCTAGTGGGTGGACGGCCAGAAGTGGACCATTATAAACCACTTTCCTATTATTAATCCTCCATTATCTCCACTATCAAAGCACTAACAGCACTAAACCTCCACTCACAAGGATGATGTTCCCCACTTGTCTTGCATTATTAACCTTGCCTCTGACCAGAACTCCTGAGAAAAAGCCAGTAAATCTTCTTCCTCTCTTTTACTCTTCTTCGAACAAGTGCAAGGACAACAAGGAGGCCATTTTTCAGTCAGCAAAACAAGTAAGAGGAGAGAGGGTTGTGAATAACTATGAAATGGGTAGAGTTGTATACTGTTCTAGGATTCCAGTCTTAATTTCGCATCTTGTAGCTTAATTTTGAAAACATATGAATTTGCCTTTGGCTTCTTCATGAAAATTGTAGATCTTTTTTTTATCTAAATTATGAGACCTGATTCAATTAATTTGAGTATGTATAGCAAAAGTTATAGCCAAATTACTACTGCATGTTCGAGTGAAAGATTTATTCCATGTTTTGTGTATATTTTGATATACTGGGAATTATACATGCATAATCAGCCTTGGATGTCTTCATGAAAGTTGTAGATATTTATGTTGTGGATCTTTAGAAAGTGGTTTCACATCAAAATAATTTTTGTAGCTCACGTTATGCTCAAATTACTGAAGTATGTACAAGCTGAAATTCTGAAATTCTGAAATTCTGAAATCCAAATCTTGTTTTTAAAACTGGGAAGTTTGTGGTGAGAATTAGGGGTTGGTGTCTTCATGGAAATTGTAGATATTGTTAAGAATAATTTAGAATTGGTTTCATGTCAAAATCACGTTTGTAACTCCAGATACGTTCTAAATACTAATCTGTATACATTTTGGAAAACTTATATTGAGGCAGTATGGTATTTTGTGAATAAGTGGTATTTCTAATTGGAATCTGAAGTTGTGTTCTTCATGAAAGTTGTAGATAATTGTATTGTTAAGCTATAGAAAGTGGAATCATCTAAAAAGGAGTTGAATTGCTCATGTTATGACTGTTTTGCTAATGTATGTTGCTGTTAGGAATGCTGAAATTCATTGATTAAGGCTATTATGAAAGAAAATGATATTTTCTCTATGGATAAAGATTTATTATTGAATTCTTGAGTGATTATGAGTTATTAGAAATGTTGTTGAGAATTATGCAGTTTGTTTGATGTGGTGATGAATAATTATGAATAACGAAACCACCTTGTATGTACATGAATGCCTTGTAATATTGATACATGTGACTCAAAATAGTAAATCCATGATTTTGTGAATTTCTACGAGTGTTGTGTCCTTTGGGGACTTGTATTCCAAGAGGTTTTGGAAATATGGATATCATGGTATGTTAAAAGAATTAAAGGCATTCATGCATCATAAGCATTCGGACGCACCATGGAATTTAGGGGTTCCATGATTGCCTACCCTGGTGGGGGGTTACTCTATGATGAGTTAAGCCCTATTTTGTTGTGTGCCATGGAGTGTAGGGATTCATGGTTTATGCAAAAGTCCTACTTATGATATTGTGTACTTCGGTACTTAAGCGCCATGAAGTATAGGGATTCATGGTATATGCTAAAGCCCTATTTGTGTCTCTATGAGACTTTTACTGCAGTATTCCCACCAAAACCAAATGGATCCAGCATGACATCATTTGACTAATTAAAGATCTATTAAACGGACTTGTTTGGCATATCCATCATACCATTATGAGTTGTTGATTGTGTCTGTGCAATTTTATCTATTTTATATTTATTCTATATTTTGTCTCACTCTTACATTAATTTTTACAGTGAATGACACGCAGAATGCAGAATGATGCCATGATTGATGCCTATTCGAATTATTACTTGAACTTTGATTTTATGGGTTGTAATAAGTATAACATGTCATGTACCATTATCTTCTCAATCGTTTCCGCTACTTAAATATTTTCTTGAATTTAATTATTCACGACTAGTATGTATGATAATTTTTCCGCTGTTATTAATTGTTACATAAACTCTGAATTAAATTTATAAATTTTAAAATGATCTTTCGAAAAAGCGAAAAATTTACTCGAAAATTTTAATCAACATTTCGGGGCGTTACACCAACTACTAGTTTTACAGCGTGTAGCTCTTACAACTTTTACGTATATGTGTGCCTTTTTAGTGAACCGCCTATGAGCATCTTATACTCTATTTATAGGCTTAGGTTTGACCTAATTTGTTCTCTCTAAAGAGTAGGCTCCTTACTCATTCTGAATGAGTTGGGCCTAATAGCTTTAGTTTAGTCCAACTAAAATAAAATAAAAACAAAACATTTTCTAATGGGCTTACTCTAGGTGTGTGACCCTATAGGTAAAATACTCGGTCATATTAATAATAAATTATTTTACTATTAATATAAAATAAGAGCGACATCTAGCAATGCATCATTATGTCTGAATATTATTTAATATCAACATAACCTATAAGTGATAATTATTTTATATGTTTGATCCTTTTGTCACGATATCCTAATTGGGCCCAAGGCATGGTCGTGTCATCCTTGTATGGCCCAATTTATTTTACTTGATACCAGAGTAGACTTTCTCTGAATAAATATCTAATATTTATTCTTTCTAGCATGGACTTGCTTTTCCTTAGTCTTACTCCATCAAGTGGCCTATAAATATCATTCCTGTCATATAAGAGAGACAAATCTCATCTACATCACTCACATCCCTCTGTATAATTTTTTCATTACCTAATCATAACCTTTATAGTCCTCTTGTTACAAAAGACGTTTAATTATATTAAAACAACAAACTCCTCATGTAGGAGTTGTAGTGACTTCAGGTCAAAGGATTACATATATTATTATCACATTGAGAATCGTTTATGACATTCATGTAACGATCCATTCAACATTCTCATGGTGGGTCTATCCAGTACATTATTACTCTTAATGTGTACCCGTATGAAGACTTGATATCATCTATATCTATGATCTATGAGAGCAGATCATCAGTACACTCACACACTAGTCTTAATGTATTTACATGTCCCCACGTAAATACTTGACTAGGGATATTTTAGGAATAACTTTCATATGACCTATTACTCCACGGATAAATACGTTTTAAAATAATTTTAAATTGAAATACTTATTTTATTGATAAGTAGAAAAATGATACAAATGGAAAAAGCATAAAAGCTCATAGTGTATACACCAACAATCTCCCACTTGCACTAGAGCCAATTAGATATTTGCTTAATGCCTAATGATCTAGTATGTCCCTCATGTTTGTTTTATGCAAGAGATTTTATGAGTGGGTCAACAATATTCTCATCGGTATGCACCTTACATATCTTTACATCTCGGTCAAGGATCTCTCGAATAAGATGAAAACGCCTAAGTATATGCTTGGATCATTGATGTGATCTAGGTTCCTTAGCTTGTGCGATTGCTCCACTATTGTCACATAGAGACTTATAGGGTCCATAATGCTAGGAACAATCCCAAGTTCCATTATGAACTTCTTGATCCATACTGCCTTTTTTGCAACATTTGAGACAGCAATATACTCAGACTCTATAGTAGAATCAACAATTGTCTCTTGCTTCGAACTCTTCCAGCTCAAAGCACCACCAATTAGACAAAACACATACCCAGATTTTGATCTTAAGTCATCCTTATCAATTTGAAAGCTAGCATCAGTGTAACCTTTTACAATGAGCTCTTCTTCCCCTCCATATATCAAGAATGAATCCTTAGTTTTTTCTTAAGTACTTTAGGACTTTAGGATATTCTTGACAACAGTCCAATGATTTTCACCAAAATCAGACTGGTATGTGCTCATCATGCTTAAAGCATACGAGACATCTAGTCGGGTACATATTATGACATACATCATTGATTCAATACGAGATGCATATGGAATCTTATTCATCTGTTCTTTCTCTTATTTAGTGGAAGGAGATTGAGCCTTTGATAGGCTTATGCCATGAGCCATAGGCAAAGTTCCTTTCATGGAATCTTGTATGTTAAACCTTTTTAACACTTTGTCTATGTATGTATTCTGACTTAGGCCAAGAAGTTTTCTTGATCTATCTATATAGATCTTAATTCCTAACACGTAGGTTGCTTCACCTAAGTCTTTCATAGAAAAATAGCTTCCAAACCAAGTCTTCATAGACTGAAGGATAGGAACATTATTTCCAATAAGTAGTATGTTATCAACATACAGGACTAGAAAAACAATTGTGCAGTCGCTAACCTTCTTGTAGACACAAGGTTCATTCTCATTTTTAGTAAAGCCAAATTATTTAATAGTTTCATCAAAATAAAGATTCTAGCTTTTGGAAGCTTGCTTAAGTCCATATATGGAATGTTGCAGTTTGCACTCCTTCCTAGATGCTTCAGGCTTAACAAAGCCTTCGGGTTGTGTCATGTATACTTCCTCAAGAAGATTTCCATTAAGGAAAGCAGTCTTGACATCCATTTGCCATATATCATATTCATGGTATGCAGCAATAGCAAACAAAATCCAAACAGACTTTAGCATAGCAACTTGGGAAAATGTTTCATCATAGTCTATACCATGTATTTGCTTGAAACCTTTAGCCACCAACCTTGCTTTAAAGGTACTTATATTACCATCCATGTCAGTTTTTTTGAAAACCCACTTGTATCCTATAGGTTTTACCCATTCAGGTGCATCAACCAAGTTCTAAACTTGATTAGTGTACATGGAGTCCATTTCAGATTCCATGGCTTCTAGCCATTTCTTAGATTCTGGACTTGTAATGGCCTCTTCATAAGATGTTGGCTCATTTTGATCCATTAGCAATATGTCTCCTTCCTGAGTTATAAGAAATCCATATCTTTCAGGCTGTTGACGTATTCTACCTGATCTACGTAAGTCTTATGCTATTGGAGTTGGTGTTATCACAACATTTTTTGGGTCATGCTCTATTTCCATCATTGGCTCTTCAATGCCTTGTGAGTCTTGAATTTCTTCAAGTTCTACTTTCCTCCCACTAATTCTTGTGGATATGAATTACCTTTCTAAGAATACAATTTTTCAAGCAACAAACACTTTGCCCTCGGTAGGATTGTAAAAATAATAACCTTAGTTTCTTTTGGGTATCTCATAAAAAGATATTTATCTGACTTAGGCCTGAGTTTATCAGAATTTTGACGCTTAACATAAGCTTCATGGCCCCAAATCTTGATAAAAGACATACTAGGTTGTTTCCCAGTCCATATCTTATATGGTGTCTTTATGACGGCCTTTGATGGAACACGGTTAAGTGTGAAAGTTGTTGTCAACAAAGCATGTCCCCAGAAGGAGTTATAGAGGTCAGTTTGACTCATCATTGATCGAACCATGTCTAACAAGGTTCTATTTCTCCACTGAGAAACCCCATTCCATTCTGGTGTTCCAGGGGGAGTAAGTTGAGATATAATCCCACACTCTTTAAGATATTCATCAAACTCTAGGCTCAAATATTCACCACCTCGATCGAATCAAAGTGCTTTTATTGTCTTGCCAAGTTGATTCCCTACTTCATGCTTAAACTCCTAGAACTTTTCAAAGGATCCTGATTTATGTTTCATGAGAAACACAAATCCATATCTACTAAAATCATCAGTAAAAGTGATAAAGTAACTAAAACCTCCCCTAGCCATTGTCCTTATGGGCCCACATACATCACCATGTATCAAGCCAAGAAGATCACTCACCTTTTTACCTTTCTTGGTAAATGGGGTCTTAGTTATCTTCCCTAATAAATAAGATTCACATGTATCTATTGATTCAAAATCAAAAAATTCTAAATATCCATCTTCATGAAGTTTAGAAATGCTTTTCTCGTTTATATGTCATAGGCAACAATGAAAAAGATAAGTTGGGTTTAAATCATTTGTTTTAACCCTTTTAGTATTAACGTTATAGATAGGGGTTTCGAGATCTAGAACCTAAAGTCCATTACTCAAATTTGCACAATAATAGAACATGTCATTTAAATAAACAGAACAACTGTTGTTGTTTATTATAAAGAAAAACCCTTTCTTATCAAGACAAGAAATATAAATAATGTTTCTCTTTATTGCTGGAACAAAATAACAATTGTCCAATTCAAGGACTAACCCTGAGGGCAAGGATAAAAAATAAGTCCCTAGAGCTAATGTAGTAACTCTTGCTCTATTTCCAATACGTAGGTCTACCTCGCCCTTCATCAACTGCCTACTCGTTCTTAGATCCTGCACATTAAGGCAAATATAAGATCCACATCTAGTATCTAATACCCATGATGTCGAAGTTGACACGTTAATTTCTCTAACAAAAATACCTGAAGTGGAAGTCTCACTTTCCTTCTTCTTAAGCTTTTTTAGGTACTTTTGATAGTTTCTCTTCTAGTGTCCCTTTTATCCATAATGGTGACATTTACTTTCCTTAGCCACCTCGCCCATAGGTTTTAAGGCTGATGTACTTGGCTTATCCTTGCCTTTCCAGATTTTCTTACTATTATTTGTAACAACCTTTCATTTGCCTTTATACATGCCCTTTCCTTTACCTTTGCTAGAATTGACCATAATATTGCCTTGCCCTTTCCTTTAGAAATATTAGGCTCAACAGTCCTCAACTTATTGAGTAGCTTAGGTAATGTTTTGGCCAATGTATTCATGATGACTGGCTTAAAATTGTCAGGTAATGATTTCAAAATGAGATCGGTAGCTAACTTCTAATAGAAAGGGAATCCTAGCCTAGCAAGATACTCTAAGTACCCAATTATTTTGAGCATATGAGGTCCTACAGAACCTCCCTCATCAAGTCTACAACTAAACAGGGCTGTGAAAACTTCATATCTTTCCTGGCCAGCTTGACCTTGACATAGCTTCCTTAGGTTTTCAATCATATCGAAAGCCTCCATGTGCTCATGTTGCTTCTGAAGATTAGGAGACATGGTAGCCAACATAAGGCATTGGACATCTAAAGCATCATCCTGATGCTTCTTATAAGCATCCTTGTCAGCTCTAGAGCCATTTTAGTGGGTGGTTCCAGAACTGTACTTCCAAGACATACTGCTTTTTCTCTTGTTTGAGGATAATCCTCAAGTTTCTATACCAGTCAAGGAAGTTGGACCCAAACAATTTTTCCTTGTCTAGGATTGATCGCAATGAAAGGTTTGAAGGTGTGTTTGACCTTATGGTTATCTAAAACAAAAAATATATAGTAAGTATCATTTTCAAAACATATTTAAATTATGGTTATTTATGTTAAATATGTCTCCCACTATTTTGATTCAAAACAAAATACCCTCCATGAATCAAAATGTCCTGTTGGAAGATTTTCTAGTGGGCTAAGATCCATATTCTACCAAGTGTTAGGTTAGCTTTGGCTGATCACCTAATACTTGGTTATTTAGGTAGGAAACTTTTTTCTAATTGTATCTTTATAAACTCTTAGTCATTCGGTTAAGTAACCATTACCGATTTTCATCTTAGGAATATTTAGCCCAATGTTAACACCTCTAAGTTATATTCAATCCAATTGAAAACTTAGTTAAGTTAAAGCCCAATAAAATAGTTTGGATATGACCATTATTCTATCGCGTCTTACTAATATAAATGATAGTGCCCTGCTTTGACAGACCTACTATTTATTGACATTAGTATTGATAAGTGTACTTATTGGAACGCGTTTGTAAAATATTATTTTGAGGGATTTTAATTTATTTTAAATTACCGTCTTTGTTAAACGCTTCAACATAATAAAATTATCCCCAAAGCATGCAAAAGAAACTGTGAGATGGTTATTGTCTTCCTAAAAATAAATAAATAAATAAATAAACCTAGAGGAACTATGTTGCCATGGCTACATGAAGTCGTACTTCTTAAACCTACCATCCTCTTAGAGTCACCACTCCTTGGTTCCTCTCAAAGTCAAAAGCACTTAGAGTCACCACTCTAGTTTTCTTTTAGGTCTCTACTTTGTTGGCGTGATCAAGATTACATGATTATAGAGAAATTCGCTTTACATATGAGTGAAGAGTTGAGAAAAGAAATATAACAGAATAGAGAAAGACACAACACGTAGGCTGTATTTTAATAAAAAACTAAGACCATAACCATTCACCATGCAACATGTTAATCAATTGATTATAACCCATTTTAAAGCATTAAAAGAGTAATTAATTTTGAAATAGGTAATTAAACACGTGGGGTCAGTAATAAGGCACTACGCAGAGAATGTACGGGGGTCCCGCTACCCAGTTAGCAGGTGGGGGTCAAGGGGGGCCGTCCCTTGCGAGGTACGGGGTAGTGCCCCGGCCTAAAAAATTAGTACTATAGTCAGGTTAGTTCCCAGGAAAGAGAGGTGGGTCCAGTGTGCCCGCTTAAGTACAAAGTCTTTCCTAGCCAAAATGTCCCTCTAACCATTAACAACTCTAAAATTTTGGCTAGGGTTTCAACCACTTTGAAACCCTAATTCCTTATTACGAACACTTCATAACGTAGCTGTCAAGGCACATGGAGGCAGCTCCGTCTAGGGTTTCAAAACGTAGAATTCAACTTACGACTATGCCAACATCCAATACATTTCCATGACTACCGTCTAGGTTTCAACTCATGAACCCTAGATTAAGGAACAACCAAGGTTTAACACTTAAACCTTATCACTCAACGCCCTATAAAATGAACCATTCAAGTTCGAAGATAAACTTAATTGATTCTTAATTTGTACGATGACCATAATATAAGTTAAAACACATGTATCAAATACAAAAATTGCATAAACTCATACATCATACAAATTTAAATGGCAATAACATGCATACTAAAATTGAGAAACTCTATAACATGTATCCAATACAATTTATAAAGAATATCTCAAAAGCATATGTGTCAACCCAAAACAGAGGTCATACCATATACAAAATTAATCATTGTAATAATATGCATCACATACGATAACCCAAAATAGCAATATAATCATGCTTGTTCCTTTTTAAATCCTAGTTTCACAAAACATTTTCGTAAAACAAAAACGCAAAGCTTCAAACAAGAGACAATTTCACAAATCATATTTTCTAAAAGCTCTTGCAAATGAAAACATATCATCATGAAACAAAAAGAAATGCCCAAAACACGGTTTTGTAACCAAGCTTTGATACCACTGTTAGGGAATCCCTTTTGGATACGTAGTGGGAAAACAAGGATTCCAAAAGGATTTGCAAAGCGCTGTGTTTCAAAGCATAAGACAAACATAAAGAAAATTACATTTCAGGATTACCTCTTGTAGAAAAAATCGAAGCAGTTTTAGCCTCGCCCTTTACGAGACCACACGAGCACTCCTACCAGAAATGCTACACCTGCCAACTACTAGTTTGACGGTGTGTAGCTCTTGCAATTTTTGCGTATTTGTGTCTTTTTGGTGAACCACCTATGAGCATCTTATGCTCTATTTATAGGCTTAGGTTTGACCTAATTTGTTCTCTCTAAAGAGTGGGCTCCTTACTCATTCTGAATAAGTTAGGCCCAATAGCTTTATTTTAGTCCAACTAAAATAAAATAAAAACAAAAACATTTTTTGATGGGCTTACTTTATGTGTGTGACCCTATAGGTAAAATACTCGGTCATATTAATAATAAATTATTTTACTATTAATATAAAATAAGAACGGCATCTAGCAATGCATCATTATATCCGAATATTATTTAATATCAACATAACCTATGAGTGATAATTATTTTATGTTTGTTCCTTTTGTCACGATATCCTAATTGGGCCCAAGGCATGGTCGCGTCATCCTTGTACGGCCCAATTTATTTTACTTGATACCAGAGTAGACTTTCTCTGAATAAATATCTAATATTTATTCTTTCTAGCATGGCCTTGCTTTTCCTTAGTCTCACTCCATCAAGTGGCCTACAAAGATCACTTCTATCACATAGGAGAGACTTGATATCATCTATATCTATGATATGTGATAGCATTGAAATGAAACAACCAAGGGGTCAGAAAGATTTATTAAACTGTACCAATCTAGAAGGATTTAGCTTTTGATGTCTGCATGGAAAACATAGATAATTTTTCTACGGAGATTTTGACACCAAGTTTGCACAATTCGAAGGTCTTATGAGAAAGTTATGATTTTTTTCTGAACCATGCACAGAGAAAAACGTCCAAACATTGGAATTTTGAGATGAATATACTTAATCTTCGATCATATGAAAAATCTGGGTCCAAAACACCAAAGGTATTTGGGTCGAGTTTTGAAGCGATTTCTAAGGAAATCAACTTATTGAAAAAACAGGGATGATAGAGTCTGAATCAAGCTTTGGTCCCTTCAGGAAAAATTCCCAAAATGTCAAAATAAGTCACCAGAGACTGACTGTGTAACCATCGGATATCCCAAGGTATATGAACGGTCAAACATAAGAGACGCCAAAGTTTCTGATTGAGCTTATCAGGCTATGTCAGACACCCTTGATTCTTCGTAGAGAGATTCTAACAGGACTAGTATCCCTACTGGATCATTAGTCTTGGTTCGAATGGTCAGAGTCTGACCTCAAGCTGGGTCCCACAGTTCAAATATAAGGAACCCGATAATATTTTATTATTAAATATAATTATCAAATAAATGAATATATATAATTTAAAATAGATATAATTTCAAGGTAAATTATTATAATTATTTATATATAAAATATTGTCGATAGAAAATAATTATCTAATAAATATAATGATAAATTAATTTGTACCCAATAATCGTCGTTAACATATTATTTTTGATTAAACATCGTTGTCGAACGTTATTTATTATTTTCTTGTTTCTGCCTTTCTCACTTATTACATAATCTCGGTGTTCTTACTTTTCATATTAAACTCTACTTCTCTCTATTTTCTCATTCTAAATGGTTCGGGGAACAAGACGAAGCCTCGAGCTTCTTACCAAAAGCTCAACAGAATATCCTCAGAGTCCTGAGGGTCTGGTTTCCTATTGTCAAAAATCATGGTTGTTTTTAACTATCTGATCGGTTATTTTTCTCAAGATATGTGATATTCCTAGGACAATTTCGGCGACGTATGAACGGTAAATTTAATTCCTAATAGCGGGGCTTACCGGAAAATAATTTTACAAATTACATAAAAACATCACGAAATTAAAATTAATTAATACAACCATATCGAACGAAACTGAGCCCGCCTAAACGCTGAATTTTCTAACTTTCTTTTCGTTTGTCCAATCGCGATAAAGTCCTTTCGAGTACGTGAACGAAAAAATTACACCATATAAATTTTTTAAAATATCAACAAATTTAAAAATGTAAACTTTTAGCCGTTGATTACGAAAAAATTTTATGGTTTAAGATTTAACCGTTGGATCGTGATGGAATTTGAAGCGGAGGTTCTCGAGTCTACGAGTAATACTATGGAATGATTAAAAACGAGATGACACTAGGTGAGACCCCCCTTACCTCATTTGAACAGCTGCTGCCTAGGGAAGAAAAATGATCCGATTGCCGGAAATTCACCGGATACTCCGAAACGTCCACCGATCGTCCCCGGTACCTTAAGAAATCAACATGCACAAATTTTTCACACAACACTAAACATGGGCAGCAAGGGGAAATCAAGAAAATAACCATGAAAATTTTAGAATTTAGAGAGTCTAGAGAATCGGTTACCAAAATTTGCCGCTCACTCAAAATCTTCCGTCGGTCGCCTCTGATCGTTGCCAAAGTTCCAGATCTCGAGGAAAACTACACATGCAACCAAGAGGGGACAATGGAGTCATGGGTTTGGCTTCCAAAACAGTGAGGAAAATGCCACAAAATCAAGAAACAAAAACTGTTTTGGCACAAGAAATAAAAATGACAAGTTCAAGACTTTGAAACGCGATTTTTCTCACCTTGGTGACCTTGGATGGTCACGGTTCCTAGGAATGGCGGAGCTTGATGAATAAAGCTTGGGATAATGGATTATGGCAGGTGATAAGAAATAAGTTTGGTGGCTGTCTTAGGTGAAGGTGGCCACGGGTTGAGAGGATAAAAGAAAGGAGAAGCATAATTTTCTTTTTTTCATGGTGGGTGGTGGTTGGTGGTGGCTGTTTGGGCGGCCGGTGGTGGTTGGTGGCTTGGCTATGGAGGAGAGGAGATGAAGAGAAGAGAATAATGGTGGTTAAAGGCTGAGTTTCAGCTATGAGATGTAGAGAGAAGAGAGGGTTGGATGGAGTTAGAAGGGAATGATGAACAAAAGTGATGGAGAGCTTTGCATGAATCTTCACTGGCTGAATTTGGAGGTGACCAGCTGAGTGGAAGGGAGAAGAAAGGTGGTGACACCTCTCTAATAAGGTTTCAAGAGCTGGAGATGCATGGGAGAAGGAGTTAGAGTGAAGAAGACAAGTGTTCCATGAGTGGTGCAATGTGATTGGATCTTGTTGCATGAAGATTGAGGTGGTACATTCAAGGGCATCAGTTTGTGCAGGATTTTTGGGGTCTTGTTGGGCCGAATTTGAAAATGGCCTAAGCATAAAAGTTGTATAACGTTTTTTCCTCTTTAAATCCATATATATCACAAAAATATCCATTAATAATTGAGTGAGATATGGCCCAAATACTAAAAGACTACAGGGCTATAATGGGATTTTTGTCCTTGTACAAATAATTTTTTTGAGCCAAATGGGTTGCAAATTGGACTTTGGTTTCTTCATCACAGTTATGCATAAATGTTTTAGGAAAATTTTGGTAAAGGCATCATTCAATTTCATGGCCATATGAGAGAGATATATGGAAAATACTGCACCTAGTGCAAGCTGTAGCTGGAGAAACATGAATTGGTATAGTGTTTTAAATTTTGGGATTTATGGAGTGGGAATTTGATTTGGAGCCCTTGATGAAGATTTTAGGTCTTCTTTTCATATTTAATTTGATATATCATTTGAAATGATCCAAGTTTTGTAGCTCGAAATATACCTAATTTACGATAGGGTGCTCTAGAAGCTTCCCGGATCAGCTAGGGCCTTCGAAATAAATTCACCATTAATTCTCCCTTAGGAATTTGATTTCGTGCCCTTCATGAAAGTTGTAGAGATCTATGATAAAGATCCATAGAAAAAAGAATGTAGTGATTCAAGCACCGGAAGAGGGACATACGTAAATTTTATCAAGGCTGCTAGCATTGAAACGAAACAGCCAAGGGGTCACAAAGATTTATTAAACTGTACCAATCTAGAAGGATGTAGCTTTTGATGTTTGCACAGAAATGTATATAATTTTGTCACGGAGATTTTTACACCAAGTTTTCATAATTCGAAGGTCGTATGAGAAAGTTATGAATTTTTTCTGAACCATGCGCAGAGAGAAATGTCCAAACATTGGAATTTTGAGATGACTATACTTTATCTTCGATTTCGGGGTTGACAGAGTAAGAATTGGAGTTCAGGTCTAGAAATAGAGATTGAAGATCTTTTCAAAATGAAGAGATTAAGACCAACATCATTCAATTCTAAGATCTTATGAAAAATCTGGGTCCAAAACACCAAAGGTATTCGGGTCGAGTTTTGAAGCGATTTCTAAGGAAATCAACTTATTGAAAAACAGGGATGATAGAGTCTGAATCAAGATTCGGTCCCTTCAGAAAACATTCCCAAAATGTCAAAATGAGTCACCAGAGACTGACGGTGTCACCATCAGATATCCTGAGGTATATGAACGGTCAAACGTAAGAGACGCAAAAGGTTCTGATTGAGCTTATCAGGCTAAGTCAGACACCCTTGATTCTTCGTAGAGAGATTCTAATAGGACTAGTATCCCTACTGGATCACTAGTCTTGGTTCAAATGGTCAGAGTCTGACCTCAGGCTGGGTCCCACAATTCAAATCTGAGGAACCCGGCAATATTTTATCATTAAATATAATTATCAAATAAATGAATATATATATAATTTAAAATAGATATAATTTCAAGGTAAATTATTATAATTATTTATATATAAAATATTGTTGACAAAAAATAATTAACTAATAAATATAATGATAAATTAATTTGTACCCAAAATAATCATCGTTAACGTATTATTTTTTATTAAACATCGTTGTCGAACGTTATTTATTATTTTCTTATTTCTACCTTTCTCACTTATTACATTGTCTCGGTGTTCTTACTCTTCATATTAAACTCTACTTCTCTCTATTTTCTCATTCTAAACGGTTCGGGGAATAGGACGAAGCCTTGAGCTTCTTACCAATAGCTCAATAGAATATCCTCAGAGTCCTAAGGGTCTGGTTTCCTGTTGTCAAAAATCAGGGTTGTTACATCATTTGAAGTTGATCTTTAGCTACTTGTTATAGAGTTAGGGGGTGTAAAACTATCTTCTTACCATCTAGTTTAAAAGTGAGGGTGTTAGTGAACCCCTCATGGATGACCTTCCTATCAAATTGCCAAGGTCTTCCTAGTAGGATATAAGTTGCCTCCATAGGTACTACATCATAATTTACCTCATCTTTATATGTGCCTATGGTGAAATTTATTAAGACTTGCTTATTAACTAACATCTCCCCTTTTTCATTTAACCATTGTAAC
This sequence comes from Clitoria ternatea, assembly GCA_037962975.1. Classification (NCBI taxonomy): domain Eukaryota; kingdom Viridiplantae; phylum Streptophyta; class Magnoliopsida; order Fabales; family Fabaceae; genus Clitoria; species Clitoria ternatea. The sequence continues at coordinate 202,203,519 of CM075670.1, forward strand.
TTATAAGGTCTAGGGTGATATATTAGTTCTAAGCCCATCTTATTAACTAGTCTTTGGCTCACAACATTAGCACAACTCCCACTATCCACAATGAGAGAACATAGTTTGTTATTTATGTAACATCTTGTATAAAATATATTCTCTCTTTGTGTAGTATCATCTAGCTTAACATGACTACCAAGCAATCTTCTAATCATGTAAAGCTCACTATCATCCCCTTAAATATGCTCACTGTCATAGGAATCACTACTTGAGTCATCACTTGAAGAGTGAATTAGACTCTAATTGACTTGAGTAGGTTCCATTAGTTTTCAAAACCATAGTTCTTTTTGTTGGACAGTTGGAAGCAATATGACCTCTACCAAGGCATTTAAAACATTTAATGGTAGATGATCTAGAGGATTGTGGTTTAGATGTGGATTCATGCTTTTCATTTTGATTCCTAAAAACTTTTCCATTTTTATGCAACTCACTTTATGGTTTGGAAGATGAAGTGCCCACTTCCCTCTCCCTAGGGTTTCTCTCCAACTTACCCTTATTTTCTTGTCCTACCTACCTAGACTTATAGGCCTTCTAATCCCCACCATAGGATTTTCTCTCTTTAAATTGGTTCTGTACTTTGGTGCATTGGTGTAGTAACTCTTCTATGTCCATATGGGGAAGAAGTTTTACCCTATTTTTGATGTTCCTATTTATGCCATGTAAGAACCTATGCATTAGGGTTTCCTCATCTTCTTCTAGATTTGCCCTAATCATAGCTATCTTTAGAGTTTTGTAGTAGTCTTCTACACTTTTTGATCCTTGGGTGAGTCTATTTAGCTTTGCTAATAACTCACCAAGATAATAGTTAGGAACATATCTTTTTCTAAGAAGGGCTTTTAAGTCTACCCAATCATCTATGGGAGGGAAATTATCTCTTTTTCTCTCCTTACATATTTGTGTCCACCAAACTAAGGCATAGTTTTGAAATGGGAGAGTTGTAATCCTAACTGTCTTTTCCTCTTTTATTTGATAAGAGTTGAATATTTGTTCTACTCTCATTTCCCACTCTAGATAAGCTTCAAAGTCACTTTTGCCATTGAATAGGAGTATTTCTAATTTTGCTTCTCTTAAGCCTATATCATCTCTTTTATGCTCATGGTATCTTTGTTGTCTAGGTTCTTCCTCACTATCACTATTATTGTGTCTATGTTTTCTTTGATTTCTATGTCTAGTTCTAGGGTTTTCATTATGCTCAAGATTTGTTAGCCTAGCATTGATGTTATTCAAGCTATCCGTTATGTTATGAAGCATTGTTTTATTCTCCCTATCACTAGAAGACATATTTTAAGGTTGTCAAAGAAATTTGAGACAAAAACAAAGAATGTGTAGACAAACTAGTCAAGGAGGATGAATGCAAAACAAGTGAAAGAAAACATACAACAATCCTAAAATATCAATACTAGGTTTCTATTCTAAGGGAAAAACAAGATCATAGGTTGTCTTTTACTAGGTTAGTAATAGGTTGCTTACGTAAGTCCTAGGTTGGCTTTAACCTAAGTTGATTATGATTGTCCTAGGTTGTTTCTAACAATTAACTAACCCTAGACAAGCCTAACCAAATTCGGTTGCTAATTAGTTAACCTAACAAATTAGTTCAACTAACTAACCAACTCCTAACAAACCCTAACTAGAAGTAGTTATTTAGTTATGGAAGTTGTAATTAAGTTTAACAACCCTAACTAATGAACTAATTCAGTTATGGATTGTTTAAGACCCTAAACTAATTCGGTTATGATTAGTTAATGCAACTAGAATTAGTTCCAACTACTAACTAATTAACCTAATTAGTTAAGACAAGCAACTAACTAACAACTATTAGTTATAACCAACAACTAACTAACTAAAAGTAGTTAACAACCAAATGCAAATGCAACTATACTAGGCAAAATTAACTAGAGTAAAAATGAAATAATAGTGTCGAAAGTCCAATGTCCAAGGTGTGTCCACAATACAAGACAAAACCTAAAACACAAGGCCTAAGAATTGAAAATTTGCCTAAGTTCTACTAGTTACAAGGCTTTTGCTTCCTTGATAATTTTTCTTCAAGATCTTCCTTGATATGTAAGCTCCACCTCACCTAGCAAAACAAGACAAGACACAACTCCATAAATGAAATTTGTTAATGAATTCAACAAAGATTAAACCTCACAAGTTTATCTCTTAAGTGTCTCCTCACAACTCTTACCTTTTTCTCTTTAGTGTCAAGATCACTCAAGCAATTCACACTCACACCTCAAGTGTTCCAATATGCTACCCTCAATGGTATAGAGAAAGGAATTATCAAGAGGTTTGAAAGAAAGACAACTTCAAAGACAAAACTTAAGAAGGAATAATGACAAATTGAAAAGGTTTAAGAAGAAAAGCTACTCAAGTGGAAAATATTTTTAGATTTTTTGATTGACAAGGCTCTAAAGCAATAAATATTCAAATGAACAAAGGGTATACTTTGGATTGGAATTTCAAAAATGATGGACAAAACTACACAAACAAGAAATTAAAATGCAACAACAAAAGAAAGGTATAACCTAGACTTAAAGACTCTAAAGTTGCAAACAAAGTAAGCAATAAGATTCAAATGAAAGTGTATTGGAATGTAATTAGCAAACAACTCACTTCAAGTATATGGAATTTTGAAATTAAAGTTTGAGTTTTGGTGTTTCACTTAACAACTTTCTTATGAGGCTTCTTTTCTTTTCAACACCCTTTTTTAATTTTAGTAGTATAGGGTTTTGTATCTCTTTTTCTCTTTGGTACTTTTTCTTTTTATTTTATTGCCTCTTGTATTTTTAATGCAACAACACCATAATTGTATTCCAAAATCGAAATGATACTAGGCTAGTACAAGTTTAATTGTCACTTTCTTGCTTAAAGCAAAACAATGCAACCTTCTTCCAAAGAGAATGAAAGGCTTATGATCAAAATTTTTGACAAATTTTCTTTTAATGCAACAAGATGAAATCGAAATTACAAGTGACCTATTTGCGCATCCAAAACAAAATTATCCTAGAAGGAAAACTAAGAATGAATACTAACAAGCCTAAAAATGAGTTAACTTTGGAGTGTCTTAAAGTGAGACCTCCTTACTAAACAAGAATGAAACCTTTTAGGAATTAGGCAAGGTGCTTGACCTAATCTTACCACACGGCAATGCGCACTAAATTGGTTGAAAACAATTAACAACAAACTTAAAACACTAGACAAGGTTCCACATGGCACAAACTAACTCCTATTTTGGCTTTAACTAATAACTGACAATTAACAAACTTTTAACTACCATTCAACAACTTTACAACCAAATTCCTAATGTGCCAAATCTGAAATTTTAGACACTCACACAATACTAAACTAAAATGGACAATTTAATATGCAAAAGTTGAATAAAAGAAACAACTACCACAAGAATTCAAAAGAATAACAACTTTTTATGAGATTTCTACTTTAACATGGCATTAACAAGGCAAGTATATAAAATGAAACTAAAAATCTAGCCACCTATTGAAAGACAAAAGCAAATTCTAAATGAAGAAGAAGATTAGAGAAGAACCTCCCAAGCTCATGTGATATCAAATAATGTAGGCACTTCTTCTAACCACTTGAAGAAGAGTGGATCTAGGGATCTTCTCTTCTTTTAACCTCCAAAAGCCTTGATTGAATGAACTTGCCTAAGGGAAACTAAATAGAAAAGGTGCAAAAGACAAAAGAACTACACCTCATTGAGAAGGGAAAAGAGAAGGGAAAAGGATGGAAATGGAAGGAAGAAATGAGGAAAGTGGAAGATGGAATAGAAGAAGGTGGGTGGAAGGCCACTCCAAGAAGAGATAACTCCCTTGAACTCGCCACCAAGAGGGAGGAAACCCCTTGGATGAGAGCTTGCTAGAGCTCACTCTAACCTAGAGAGAAGGGAGAGCTTCTCTCATTAAAACACACTTAGAAAGTGTAAAATCTCAAATGGCATTAATTGTGTCAAAATACAAAAGGAGAGCTCCTTATATAGGGCTTGGAGAATTTGGCCAAGTGATCACCTAATGGGCTTCTCCATGCTTCCTAGGCCCAATGGTGCTAATAAAGAAGAGTATGGCCTATACATGGCCAAAGGTAAGAATACATGGCCCAAAAGCGGCCTTATTGACCATGCAAGGTCTAAATACATCCTAAATGCCTAGAGAACCTAACTACTAAGTATATTACAAGAACAACATAGGTAGATCCTCAAGCTATCATCCTTGGGCTTACGCCCACTAAAAGAGAGGAAGGAAGATAAGGCTTGGTGAATGCTCTCTTTGGCCTTTTTGGTCTTAGCCCTTGTGAGGGGACCCTTATAAGCTTTAAGTCCTTTCTCTAGGGTAGTGTTAGGGTCCTCCCTTAGTGTGTCATCATTATACAGGGTATTTGGGAATGAGATAGTATCTGGTCATTTGTATGCATTGTGTAAATCTAACTAAGCTTACCGCGTAACATACTTTATTTGGGTCCTCTTACATATTTAATAAAATGGGACTTAGGTATGATTGTCGCCTCTAAGTCTTATTTCGTTCGGTTAGAAGAATAATAATGATAATAACAACAATCATAATAATAATAATAATAATAATAATAATAATAATAATAATAATAATAATAATAATAATAAGGTGGCAGAGCCAACCATTATATTCAGTAATATAAATGATGGAATTTAGATAGTGATCCGGTCCCAACACCGGCCCCCAAGAGCATGGTTTTAATGCCTTACCAGATCAGCATTTCGAACAGGAGAAATACGTTTCAAATCCTCTATGATTACTCTTATACGGAGTACATACCGCCAAGGCATGTTACTCCGCCAAGGCATGTGACTCCGCCAAGGCATGCTACTCCGCCAAGGCATGTTACTCCGCCTAGGCATGTGACTTCGCCAATGCTTGTTACTCCGCCAAGGCCTATTACTCTGCCAAGGTGGAAAGTATTAAAAAGATTGTACACATACATAAAGCATTTCCAATGCACACTACTCCGCCAAGCCATAGGCTCAATACAGGCGGAATACCAAAATTCCTATATTGCGAAGCGAGCCCATATTTATAACCCCGGCACGAGGTTGACTCTGTCTTGAGAGGTTGAAAATGGGAATCACGTTGTCACGCATAAGAGGGAACAACAAATAAAATAATGAAGCATTAACACTTTCCAAGTGAGTGGAAATACCCACTTCAGTGATGGTGCTCGTGAACAGCGCAGGGACCCACTACCTTTCTTGCATTATGCCTGAAAACAAGGAACGGGTCCTACCAATAATAGAGCACCAGTAACAGGTATATAAACCTCAGCAAAAAGGTATAGAGGGAAACCCCCTAATTCTGAACCTTACACTCATACTTGCATAATTCTCTCAGATTTGCTTTCTAAGTCTAATAGTACTTCAAAATACTGACTTGAGCGTTAGAGAATAATTGCAGGTACAACCACCAATTATGTCAAGGCAAAGAAGGCTATTCCAGGCGGACTGCTACACCGCCGCAGAGTGCATTGTACTACGCCCCAATATACAAGAGTACTCCATATTTGTATCTGTATAAGGCCCTCCTCACATCAGATTTTATCTTACATGTACATTTTGAATTGTTTGACAATCATACCCTTACACCCCCTGTAAAGAACAGTTCATTGGCACGCCTAGTGGGACCTGTAAAATTGGTAATCCCACAATCCTTGAACAATTCCCATTACATTCGCCATCAATGGAAAGACCAGGACCAGAAGTACAGACTGAGGATTCTCCTCCACGCAATCCTAGACGTCTAAGCTTTGACAACGATACTCACAAAAGGGCAACGCATGTTGGCTCTCCAGATCCGAGAGATGACATGATCAGAATGTTGAGGGAAGAAATTGCAGAGCTTCGACGTGAAAAGGCGAATCCCATACACAAGAAAGCGGGCCCTGCAAAACAGCCGCACCATGAATCGCATATACAGGAGGAATCGAGTACCCCAAATTACTCTCGCATCCCTACTTACATGGAAGAGCAACGAAGCCTTCCACTGGCAAATGCCCACCATCATGAGGGAAGGAGAGTCATTTCAAATACATCCCCTCAGGATACAAGATGAGTATCCCATTTTCCAAAAGACTGATGAATGCGCATGTCCCCAGACATTTGTAAACTATGTAGCCCATTTCCATAGGAAAATACACCGGGGAGTCAGATCCTTCTAAGCATTTAGATGCTTACATCTATGAAGCTATGTTCTTAGGTGCGGAAGAAGATGTCATGTGCAGAATGTTTCCCAGGACCCTCACAGGTGAAGCTCTTAGCTGGTTCAAGAGTTTACCTTCAGGTTCCATTGATTCATGGGAGGACTTGGCCACAACTTTTGGCAGTCACTTTGTAATCTCTAGGGATGCGCCTAGAACCTCCCATACCTTAGCTCAGATCAAGCAAGGTGACAAAGAGTCTCTAAAGGATTTCCTGAAGAGATTTTATAAAGAGGCGGCCATGGTCCCTGACTTGACAGAAGCGATCTAGTTGCATATCCTCATCGAGGCCATGCAGCCGAAATCGCCCTTTGCTTTGTCGTTGGCAAAAGGACCTCCATCCACCATGGAGGAGTTTCGCAGGAAAGCATCCAAGTACGTAGGTATTGAGATGCACTTGGAAGCCACTGCATCTCGCAATAAACCACCCATTTCAGCTCCACACCATGATAAAGATAAAGAAAAATCATCCAGGAATGATAAGTTCCCTCAAAAAGATAAGGCGGGGAACCAACCCTTCAAACAGCAAGATAGACGTGTGTTCAATTTTGCTCATTATGCACCCCTGAACACGACATATGAGCAAATCTTGCACGAAATAGGATGGACTACCCTCAACGTTTACGGGATTCAACGTCCACCTCCACTCAGACACGGTGGGAATCCAAAGAAATATTGTGAGTTCCACGAGTCAGTTGGCCATACCACGGAGGAGTGCAAGCAACTCAAAAACACCATCGAGGTGCTTATACGTGAAGGCAAACTGAAACATTATTTGTTTAAGGGTAAATCTCATGATGAGCTAGAAAGGTTCGAAAAACGACCTCGTGATCGTTCTCTGGATCCTGATAACACTCAGGAGCCAAAACGCACAGTGGCAACAAAAAAACAAAAGAGTATTGTTCTGGAGTCCGCCCAAAGAGAACCAAGCCCTGAACCCAGATCGCGGGGCAAAAGGCAGGTGGTAGATATGATTGCTGGGGGCTTTGCTGGGGGCGGACCCTCAATCACCGCGAGGAAAAACCACCATCGTATGATCTTGTCTGTGCAAGGCAAGAGCAAAGAATATCGCCCATTCAGGAACGGGGTTCAGACTCCGCCTATAACCTTCACAGACGACGATTTTGGCCCTACTATTCCTAAAGGAGATGACGCAGTAGTGATTATTGCAGTAATCGCTAATATGGATGTAAAACGCATCCTAGTTGATCAGGGAAGTTCCTGTGACGTTATCTTTTATGACTGTTTTAAACGCATGGGATTAACTGATGCAGATTTGCGACCATATACGCAGGACCTTATAGCCTTCAATGGTGCCAAACAGCCCACCAAAGGCTACTTAGACACGAGAATTACTTTTGATGGCGAACCTGGAGCAAGGACTGTGAAATCCAGGATTCTTGTTATTGATGTGAAATCTCCATACAATGGCATCATTGGGCGGCCTACCCTGAATGCCATGGAAGCCATCGTTTCAACCCCCCACTTGTTAATCAAGTTCATTGACAAAGATAATCAAGTCTCATCTGTAAGGGGTCACCAAGAAATGGCTCGCTATTGCTACAATTTGAGTCTTAACATGGTGAAGCTTGAAGCCATGTCTAAGAAAAGAAAGTTGAATGAAGGGAGCAGTACGGCGGCGTCCGTCAATTTGGTGGATCTTGACCCCAGGGCGGAGTCTTCTGTAGACCCACTGAACCCTTTGAAACCAACTCCTGATGGTGGTTCCAAGTCTATTGTTTTGGGTAGCACCCTGGAACAGATTACAAACATCAATGACAAGCTTGAGGCTAAGATGGAGGCAAAACTAATTGCACTTCTCCATGAGTATAAAGAAATTTTCGCTTGGACCGCTGCAGACATGCCTGACATGGATCCCAACTTTTGTTGTCACCGCCTGGCGGTGTACCCTGAAACTAAGCCTGTAGCACAAAAGAAACGGCGTATGGGTCCAGCTAAACAAAAAGCTGCCTGTGAGCAAACAGAGGAAATCCTCAAGGTGGGGTTCATCAGGGAACTCTGTTACTCCTCCTGGTTGTCTAACATGGTCATGGTACAGAAAGCCAATGGCAAGTGGCGTATGTGTATAGACTATGTTGATTTGAATAAATGTTGTCCCAAGGATCCATACCCTCTCCCTAACATTGATATATTGGTTGACGATTCTTCAGGATACAAGTATCTATCTTTTATGGATGCTTACTCCGGTTACAACCAAATTCTAATGTGTGAGGATGATCAAGAGAAGACAGCGTTTGTTAATGATAAAGGAGTCTTCTGCTACAACGTCATGCCATTTGGGTTAAAAAATGCCGGGGCAACCTACCAGCGCATGATCAACAAAGTTTTTGAGGGTATGCACACAAAGCTGGTAGAAGTTTATATTGATGATATTATTGCCAAGACCCCGGAAGGAGGAGACCATGTTGAAGATCTACGCCTTATTTTTCAACACCTACAACAATATGATATGAGGCTCAACCCTTTGAAATGCACATTCGCTGTCCCTGGTGGCAGATTTTTGGGCTTCATGTTGACTGTAAGACCCTAAATTAAACAAATCATAAGCAAGAAAATCAGGGGAAATTTTTTCACAATTAAAGGAAAATCAGAATGCCTTGGCACAAGAAAATGAAAGGAAAAGAGAACAAGAGAGATAAAACCGATTCAGAGGAGATGACAGCGGAAGAAAGGGGAAATCGCTTAAGCGAACCACGCAGCTACGCATACCCCCTCAAGCGAAGGCTTCTCTCGGTATCTGCTCATTTCACTCGGCATTTCCGCACTCGGATTCCAGCGCCTAATTCACTCGAAAGAATTCGATCTCAATTCACTCGGAAACGTAATTTATTCCACGGCTTCAACAATCAGAATACATACACGAATAATACGGAAATGGTCCTCACTGGCTCTCACTCGGAATATATGGGAACCCTCTCACTCGGGACAACCTTCGCGCCCCTTTTTGTCACTCGGGATATCTCGCCTAGTTTTCACTCGGTAACCATCACCTTCCTACTGTAAGCATCCTACTAAGCTAAGACTCACTCAGATTCCTTTATTGCCAATAGTTCACCACAGTGGGGTCATCTACAGTCTAAGGTGTCACTCTCTATTCGGGAAAACCACCACTTAGCAAATTCTCACTCGGGAATTATTGACTATTCTACGCTCGGGAGGATTCCTAGCAGTTAGTCGTTGGGACAGTCTTCTACGTCAATCCCTACTCGGAGCTATCTGATTTTCACTCACTCTGAACATCTAAATCTCTTCCACTCGGTTACAGAATCGTAAACTCACCCTCTAGACCATGAATTGGCTTCTTTCACGCTGGGTTATGTTATTTCCTACACAATCGGAGATATGAACGCACATATATATATAGATCACCCAGACATTTCACAACATGAGATAGACATGCGACGTGGCATAAGTATAGGCATATATATATAGAAGTGTATATCATGATTTTACAACCAAGAAGTCATGTTCCCGATCCAAGGAATTCAATTCTGATTTAAAGGCTAACAACAAAACACGAGCCGACCAAGGCTTAACTCAAAACACTATATACAGCATATGCACAGTCATGATATCTCATAGTGCAGCAACACTTCACCTGGCATTTCAGCTCCTCCTCCACTCCTTATTACGAGAGATGTTCACTGAGAATTTGCCACAGCAGGGGTGAGCATCTTAAATTTTAAATGATAGATACTGACTCAGGTTGCCTCACCTTTATACAACAATATATATATACACAATTATACATGGCAACAATTATAGTCGGGGCAATGCCAATCAGCCAGAACACACACAAGATCCATACCAATCGGAATCCATCAGATATCACTCGGCCTTTCACACGCATCAACTTGATAATATCAACATACAACAATCAGTGGTAGTATATTGCGATACGTGAATTAGAATGCTTCTATTGAACAATTATCAGTCAGAATTCATAATCCTCACTCAGATATATATATATATACAACTCTCCAATACATAACATACATTCATGGAATAGATTTCAATCAGCATTAACAGCATATACACACGGAATAGTACACTCGGTCATGAGGACATATATATATCATCTTACCAACACCGTCACAAGCATAGTTAATTCTACACAGCATCTGTAGCAATATAGACACAGAATATTCACTCGGTTATATACATTCACCATCTTATTAACACCTTCGCATGCATGACCAATTTCAAACAATATCAATAGTTACTAGGCACATAGCATTTCACTCGGTTTCGCATTCGTGTGTATCGGTTTTGACGTTGCAACGTAGGCTCTCAGCCCTTTTTATACCTAGCTCTCAGCTATCAAATCAGCTCCCAGCTGCTTGGCTGTTTTACAGGTACCCAACCGTTTGCCCACAGGTGACACCAACGCTCTCAGCGCCAACGGAGGTGATCACAGGCAGCCCGAGTCCCACTCAGGGCTACCTTGAGTCCCACTTAAGGATTTCATAGCGTCCCACACTTTATAACCGATGGTAGTGTCCCACACTACGTGCTCTCAGCACAACGCATCCCATGCGCCACACACGGATTCATCACACAACATAGTATTCATGCGCACAACCTTCACTCAGTTATACATATTTCACATGCAGTCGGTAATACGCATTTCTAGGATTCCACATATTTATTCACACACATACTTCCATGCAATCATCATCATAGCTCTATTAACAACATATAAGTCCAATGCAATCGGTGTCAATCAGTATCAAGCTTCTATCAGCGTTCTTACCAACTCAAGCATAACATGCACTCGGTACACAGCAGTATCAGAACTTACTCAACACAGGCATCCATATGAAGATCAACAGGTTCCAACAAACATTTCAAATCAGTACAACATAATATCCAATCGGTATACAATAGTGTCAAGACTCAGTCAACACATGCATGCATACGAACATGAACGGATTCAACAAGCATTCTAGTCAACACAACGTAACATGCAATCGGGTTATAGGGTATCGGAATTCAAACAACGCATGCATCTTTAAGGACGATAATAACATGCAACACTCACTCTCACTTGTCTCACACTCGGTTACTCCACATGCAAGCATTATTATACAACAGGATATAGAACTATCACTTCAACACTCGGAACCCATTCATAACCCATGCATTTAACATGTAAGGTACTCCCCCTACCAACTACGAGATTCTAAGAGACTTTTCTGCTTGGGTGTTGGTTCCCTTCTTCGCTGCTTCACTCAACGCTTCCACTCGCTTAGCCTTTATTTGAACGCTACTGCCCTCCACGAGTGGTGCAGGGTTGTTTCTGGTTCTGCTTCGAAGCTCGTCTTCTACTCGTGTGAGGGAGCTCTGACTCCTCTACAGCACCGTCACTCAGCTTCCAAAATAGGGAATGAAACAAAGAGCAGAGAAGGAGAAGAGAAGAAAAAAGAAGAAGAAGAAACTCGCAGGGAACTCTGAAGAACGAATGCCAAGGAGAACCATCATCCACTTATAAATACATGCATGAGGGAAGGAATGGTGGGGTGGGAAAACGTGAGGAGCAGTCTGCTCACGTCACCAGTCCCATCAGCACCCACTAAGGTCAATCCTCCCTTTAAATCAGCACACCCTTTGATTAATTAAATTAATGGTACTTAATAAGCAAATTCCCACTTCTGAAATTATTACTCTAATGGCTTTATTCACTCGGTACTTTATTAAAATTTGGGATGTTACAGTTTTCCCCCACTTCAAAAGAATTTCATCCTCGAAATTCAGTCGGTAGCTCACCTTAGTCAAACAACTCGGGGTACTGTTGCCTCATGGCATCCTCGTGCTCCCAGGTATAAGAGGCATACCCGTTCTGCTGCCATTCCACTTCAACTAGTTGCACATTCTTACTCCTTAATCGCTTTACCGATCGGTCCACGATCCTAGTCGGTATAGTTGTAGTGGTCAGATCTTCCTTGATTTCCACCTCATCATCAGGCATTGTGTGAGTAGAATCTAGCAGGTACTTCCTTAGTTGAGACACATGAAATACGTCATGCAATCGAGATAAATGAGTCGGTAATGCTATTTGGTATGCCATGGAGCCGACTCGTTTCAACACTTCATAAGGCCCAATGTATCGAGGGCTCAGTTTTCTGCTTTTCAAGGCTAGCCCGACCCCTTTACTCGGTGAAGTCCTTAAAAACACCTTGTCTCCAACTGAAAATTCTAATAGTCTGATGCGTTTGTCCTGGTAGCTCTTTTGCCTATCTTGAGACGCCTTCATCTTTTCTCTTATTACCCGGATCTGCTCTGAAGTTTGCTTCACAACCTCTAGTCCCAATAGCAGACTCTCACCCGTTTCCGACCAGCAAAGCGGGGTTCGGCATCTTCGACCATACAGTGCTTCGTAGGGTGCCATGCCAATACTATTGTGATGGCTGTTGTTGTACGTGAACTCGATCAGGGGAAGGTATTGCTCCCAATCCCCACCGTGCTCTAACACACACGCCCTTAGTAAGTCCTCTAAGCTCTGGATTGTTCGCTCGGATTGCCCATCAGATTGGGGGTGGTAAGTAGAACTAAGCCAAAGTTTTGTACCCATTTCCTGGTGCAGACTGGTCCAAAACCGGGACGTGTACCTAGGATCCCTATCTGATACGATGGAAGTCGGTATACCATGCAGTTGGACAACTTCGTGAATATAAATCTGAGCTAACCTATGCATCGGGTACTTCATGTTCACAGGCAAGAAGTGTGCACTCTTCGTCAGTCGGTCAACAATGACCCAAATCGCATCATGGCCCGCTCGGTTTTTGGGAAATCCCATGACAAAGTCCATGGCAATTGAGTCCCATTTCCACACGGGAATCTCCAGGGGTTGTAATGCACCGTACGGCTTTTGGTGCTCCACTTTCGACTTCTGACAGGTGATGCACCGAGCCACATATTCCGCCACGTTCCTTTTCAATCCGGGCCACCAGAACTGAGTTCTCAGGTCATGGTACATCTTCGTGGCACCCAGGTGGATACTTAGCAGGCTCTTGTGAGCTTCATCAAGTACCATTCTTCTTAATTCTCCTCCACTCAACACGTACATTCTGTTTCTTACTCGGAAGATTCCATCTTATCCTTTGGTTAAGGACAAGTCCTTACCTCAGCCAAGTAGGAATCTGACTGCTGTTGCTTGCACATGGATTTTAGGAATTCATTGGTAATCCTTAGCGTGCCGATCATCATCTTCCAAGAAGAGGGGGTGACAACGTGTAAGTTCATGTCTCGGAACTGTTCCAATAGCTCTACCTCCTTCACCATCATCACTGCTACATGAAGGGATTTCTGACTCAACGCGTCGGCAACAACATTTGCGTTACCCGGATGGTACCTTAGCTCGAAATCATAATCTTTTAAAAATTCCATCCATCTCCTCTACCTCATGTTCAGCTCCTTCTGGTTGAATAAGTATCTGAGGCTCTTGTGATCACTGTATACTTCAAATCTAGACCCAAACAAATAATGCCTCCAGATTTTTAATGCGAACACCACAGCTGCCAATTCTAAGTCGTGAGTCGGATAATGCTGCTCGGAGATGCTCCTCATGCTCCTCAGGAGTCTTGGAGTAAATTAGGATGTCATTAATGAAAACAACTACGAATTGGTCTAAATACGGGTGGAATATGCTGTTCATGTAATTCATGAAGACAGCAGGGGCGTTCGTCAACACCAAACGGCATCACTACATACTCGTAGTGACCATACCGAGTCCTAAAGGTAGTTTTTGGAATATCCGACTCCTTCACTCGGATTTGGTGGTATCCCGATCGCAGGTCGATTTTTGAGAAAATTGAGGCTCCACGTAGTTGGTCAATGAGGTCATCAATTCTGGGCAACGGGTACCGATTCTTAATCGTGAGTTTGTTTAGCTATCGGTAGTCTATACAAAGCCTCATGCTGCCATCCTTCTTCTTAACGAGCAGTACAGGTGCGCCCCAAGGTGATACACTCGGCCTAATGAATTGTTTTCTGAGTAACTCATCTACTTGCTTCTTCAGCTCGGCCAATTCAGTTGAGGATGTTCTATAAGGTGCACTAGAGACTGGCTCGGCTCCGGGGATCAGGTCTATAGAGAATTTGACTTCTCTATTGGGAGGGACACTCGGTACGTCTTCAGGAAACACCTCTAGGAATTCACAGACAGTTGGGATTTCGTTCACTCGGGTTTTACTTTCACCCTTAGTTAGACAAAGCATCATAAACAGTTGGGTTATACCTTGTGCTGTGTCGTCCTCATTGTGCTGCCTCGGGAAGATTATCTTTCGGTTTCTGCAATCCACTAACACCTTGTTGGCTGAAAGCCAATCTATTCCGAGCACAATATCCAGATCCTTTAAAGGTATGCACACCAAATCGAAAGTGAAACTCCGATCACACAGCACAAATGTCACATCCTTACATACTGACGATGTCAACACTTTAGGGCCAGTCGGATTGGCCACTTCCAAAGTCCGATCCATAAATACAGTCGGTAACTTTAAACGCTCTACACACTCATCAGCTATAAAAGAATGGGTGGCTCCCGAATCGAAAACAACATTAAGTGTATGACTACCGAGTGAGCACTTACATTGTACCAGGTCATTTGCTTGTGCAGCATCCTCTGCGTTGATGGCGTAGACTCTTCCCACTGTTGGTCGGTCGGCATTCTTCTCTCGGTTACTTGAAGCAAGCATTATGTTTCCTCTGGCTCTGTTGTCTCCGCCGCCCGGTCGTTGGTTATCATTCACTCGGTTTCTCCCTTGGGAACCTCCTTGACATACGCTGGTGTTTGCTTGACGGAGTTGGGGGCAATCGGGGCGAATGTGTCCTCTTTTATTACAATGGAAGCACACTATTTCACCATTGCTGTTGCAGTCTCGGGCATAGTGGCTTCCTCCACACTTGAAACATTTTCTGTCTCCCACGACTGGTCGTCTTTCAGACTTATTCCGTCCTCCAAATCTGGAAAAAGACTTGTTTCTACCAACGTTGCTTGGCCTTTTGAAGCGGGATTGCTGGGGCCTCAAAGAATGGTTAGCTCTGCTGCTCTGGCCTGAATGGGCCATGTCATCCTCCTCAAATATCCTACACTTGTTTACTAATGCAGGAAAACTCCGTATCTCTTGGTATCTACAAGCTCTCTTAATATCAGATCTTAACCCATTCTCAAACTTAAGGCACTTGGAACTTTCCGTCCCAGGCTGTTGGAAAGGTGGGTAGAATAGGCACAACTCTTCGAATCTGGTCGCGTACTCCTCCACAGTCATGGAGCCTTGTTTCAACTCCATAAACTCCAACTCCTTCCGACTCTTTACTGTGTCGGGGAAGTACTTCTCCAAGAATCATGTCTTGAAATCGTTCCATGTCAGTTGAGCATCATCATCAGGGAATTGGTTTCTGGCTATCTTCCACCAGTTTTTCGCCTCGTCTCACAATATGTACACTGCACACTCTACCTTCTGGGCCTCGGTACAGTGAAGACCCCCAAAAATCCTTTCTAGCTCCTGAGTCCACTTAAAAGCCGCTTTAGGATTCCGTCCTCCTAGAAATTCACTCGGCTTCCTCTTCAGGAAGCGGTCCAGCACTTGGCCCTCCTTAGCTCGAGGCTGGCCCTGCCTCTCAAACACGTCCGCAAAGCGTTGGAATGCTGTGGCTATAGCCTCCATGCTTTGACAATGCGTCATTCCTTATCCTAAAATTAACACCCTTCAAGGATAAGTATACCAAGCCACTTACCACTGATCGGATTTCAGCCTAATGTTCAGTAACTTAGCACATCACACCATCTCTATATGCTACACAATCAATCAGACCAGGAGGGAACAACCTCCTATCCACAAGTCAATATCAATCAGGTTCAACTAACATCACAATCAGGATGACCACTCGGTCAGAAGCATACAACCGCTTACACTCGGTAAGCATGTCTTGGCCTTGGACCTTTCGGTCTGCTCTGATACCAAAATGTAACACCCTAAATTAAACAAATCATAAGCAAGAAAATTAGGGGAAATTTTTTTCACAATTAAAGGAAAATCAGAATGCCTTGGCACAAGAAAATGAAAGGAAAAGAGAACAAGAGAGATAAAACCGATTCAGAGGAGATGACAGCGGAAGAAAGGGGAAATCGCTTAAGCGAACCACGCACCTACGTATACCCGCTTAAGCGAAGGCTTCTCTCGGTATCTGCTCATTTCACTCGGCATTTCCGCACTCGGATTCCAGCGCCTAATTCACTCGAAAGAATTCGATCTCAATTCACTCGGAAACGTAATTTATTCCACGGCTTCAACAATCAGAATACATACACGAATAATACAGAAATGGTCCTCACTGGCTCTCACTCGGAATATATGGGAACCCACTCACTCGGGTCAACCTTCGCGCCCCTTTTTGTTACTCGGGATATCTCGCCTAGTTTTCACTCGGTAACCATCACCTTCCTACTCTAAGCATCCTACTAAGCTAAGACTCACTCAGATTCCTTTATTACCAATAGTTCACCACAGTGGGGTCATCTACAGTCTAAGGTGTCACTCTCCATTCGGGAAAACCACCACTTAGCAAATTCTCACTCGGGAATCATTGACTATTCTACGCTCGGGAGGATTCCTAGCAGTTAGTCGTTGGGGCAGTCTTCTACGTCAATCCCTACTCGGAGCTATCTGATTTTCACTCACTCCGAACATCTAAATCTCTTCCACTCGGTTACAGAATCGTAAACTCACCCTCTAGACCATGAATTGGCTTCTTTCACGCTGGGTTATGTTATTTCCTACACAATCGGAGATATGAACGCACATATATATATATAGATCACCCAGACATTTCACAACATGAGATAGACATGTGACGTGGCATAAGTATAGGCATATATATATAGAAGTGTATATCATGATTTTACAACCAAGAAGTCATGTTCCCGATCCAAGGAATTCAATTCTGATTTAAAGGCTAACAACAAAACACGAGCCGACCAAGGCTTAACTCAAAACACTATATACAACATATGCACAGTCATGATATCTCATAGTGCAGCAACACTTCACCCGGCATTTCAGCTCCTCCTCCACTCCTCATTACGAGAGATGTTCACTAAAAATTTGCCACAGCAGGGGTGAGCATCTTAAATTTTAAATGATAGATACTGACTAAGGTTGCCTCACCTTTATACAACAATATATATATACACAATTATACATGGCAACAATTATAGTCGGGGCAATGCCAATCAGCCAGAACACACATAAGATCCTTACCAATTGGAATCCATCAGATATCACTCGGCCTTTCACACGCATCAACTTGATAATATCAACATACAACAATCAGTGGTAGTATATTGCGATACATGAATTAGAATGCTTCTATTGAACAATTATCAGTCAGAATTCACAATCCTCACTCGGATATATATATATATACAACTCTCCAATACATAACATACATTCATGGAATAGATTTCAATCAGCATTAACAGCATATACACACGGAATAGTACACTCGGTCATGAGGACATATATATATTATCTTACCAACACTGTCACAAGCATAGTTAATTCTACACAACATTCGTAGCAATACAGACACAGAATATTCACTCGGTTATATACATTCACTATCTTATTAACACCTTCGCATGCATAACCAATTTCAAACAATATCAACAGTTACTAGGCGCATAGCATTTCACTCAGTTCCGCATTCGTGTGTATCGGTTTAGACGTTGCAACGTAGGCTCTCAGCCCTTTTTATACCTAGCTCTCAACTATCAAATCAGCTCCCAGCTGCTTGGCCGTTTTACAGGTACCCAACCGTTTGCCCACAGGTGACACCAACACTCTCAGCGCCAACGGAGGTGATCACAGGCAGCCTAAGTCCCACTCAGGGCTACCTTGAGTCCCACTCAAGGATTTCATAGCGTCCTACGCTTTATAACCGATGGTAGTGTCCCACACTACGTGCTCTCAGCACAACGCATCCCATGCGCCACACGCGGATTCATCACACAACATAGTATTCATGCGCACAACCTTCACTCAGTTATACATATTTCACATGCAGTTGGTAATACGCATTTCCAGGATTCCACATATTTATTTAACACACACATACTTCCATACAATCATCATCATAGCTCTATTAACAACATATAAGTCCAATACAATCGGTGTCAATCAATATCAAGCTTCTATCAGCGTTCTTACCAACTCAAGCATAACTTGCACTCGGTACACAGCAGTATCAGAACTTACTCAACACAGGCATCCATATGAAGATCAACAGGTTCCAACAAACATTTCAAATCAGTACAACATAATATGCAATCGGTATACAATAGTGTCAAGACTCAGTCAACACATACATGCATACGAACATGAACGGATTCAACAAGCATTCCAGTCAACACAACGTAACATGCAATCGGGTTATAGGGTATCGGAATTCAAACAACGCATACATCTTTAAGGACGATAATAACATGCAACACTCACTCTCACTTGTCTCACACTCGGTTGCTCCACATGCAAGCATTATTATACAACAGGATACAGAACTATCACTTCAACACTCAGAACCCATTCATAACCCATGCATTTAACATGTAAGGTACTCCCCCTACCAACTACGAGATTCCGAGAGACTTTTCTGCTTGGGTGTTGGTTCCCTTCTTCGCTGCTTCACTCAACGCTTCCACTCGCTTAGCCTTTATTTGAACGCTACTGCCCTCCACGTGTGGTGCAGGGTTGTTTCTGCTTCTGCTTCGACGCTCGTTTTCTACTCGTGTGAGGGAGCTCTGACTCCTCTGCAGCACCGTTACTCGGCTTCCAAAACAGGGAATGAAACAGAGAGCAGAGAAGGAGAAGAGAAGAAAAAAGAAGAAGAAGAAACTCACAGGGAACTCTGATGAACGAATGGCAAGGAGAACCATCGTCCACTTATAAACACATGCATGAGGGAAGGAATGGTGGGGTGGGAAAATGTGAGGAGCAGTCTGCTCACGTCACCCAGTCCCATCAGCACCCACTAAGGTCAATCCTCCCTTTAAATCAGCACACCCTTTGATTAATTAAATTAATGGTACTTAATAAGAAAATTCCCACTTCTGAAATTATTACTCTAATGGCTTTATTCACTCGGTACTTTATTAAAATTTGGGATGTTACATTGACACAAAGAGGTATAGAGGCTAATCCTGATAAATGTCACGTTATCCAGGAGTTGCAGAGCCCTGAAACACTAAAAGAGGTACAATCCCTCAACGGCAAAATCGCTGCTTTAGCACGATTCATGCCAAAAATGGCTCATCGCTCTCTTCCCTTGTACAAAATGCTGAAAAATGTCTTGGCCAGCCCTCCAATCCTGGTAAGACCAAGCCCAGGTGAGCAACTCATCGTTTATTTATCTGTTTCAGATGAGGCTTTAGCAGTAGCTCTGGTCAAGGAAACAGTTGAAGGCCAACGACCGGTGTACTTCACCGGTAAAACATTGCATGGTGTAGAATGCCGTTATCAGAAGATTGAAAAGGCAGCGCTTGCAG
The DNA here is from genome assembly GCA_037962975.1 of Clitoria ternatea. Lineage (NCBI taxonomy): Eukaryota > Viridiplantae > Streptophyta > Magnoliopsida > Fabales > Fabaceae > Clitoria > Clitoria ternatea. The sequence goes on from CM075670.1 coordinate 202,223,359, forward strand.
TTGTTTGGGCTTCACGACACCTAAGACCATACTTTCATGCCCATCCTATCTTGATTCGCACAGACTTGCCACTTCGTACTATACTGTTCAAACCAGACCTGGCTGGAAGAATGATCAAATGGGCTATATAACTCTCTAAATTTGACATATCCTACGAACCAAGAACTGCTATCAAGGCACAAGTCCTAGCAGACTTCGTAGTTGAATTAACAGGCTCTAGCCCAGATGCAGATCATTCACATTGGACAATATAAGTTGATGGATCTTCAAATAGAAAAGGATGTGGGGCAGGAATTGTTGTGGATAGCGATGACGGGGTACATCTCGAAATTTCATTGCACTTCACCTTCACTACGTCTAACAATCAGGCGAAGTATGAAGCCTGCTTAGCCGGACTCAGAGCAGCACAAGATATTGGGGCCAAAACTGTAACCTTATGCAGTGATTCTCAATTAGTCATCTCGCAAATTCTTGGCGAATATCAGGCTAAAGAACCTTTGCTGCAACAATATCTAAACTGCATTAATGAGTTAAAGCAACGCTTCAACGAAGTCACTTTCAAACATGTATCCCGGGAAGAAAATACACGTGCTGATATCCTCTCCAGGTTGGCTAGCACAAAGAAGGCAGGATGCACAACTACGGTTGTACAAAGTACCTTGGTGGAGCCAAGTATTTCCTTTCCTTCCTCAATGTGTATGATTAGAAGCCGCTCCTTTGATGACAATTCCTGGGTAGCACCGATAGTTTGTTACCTTGTTAATGGACAATTACCCACGAATGATCTTGAGCGACGAAAACTAAAGAAAGAAGCACCTTATTATACGCTCCTAGACGGACAGTTATACCGCCGAGGAATTTCTGTTCCTTACTTAATATGCATAAACGAAAATGAGGTGCAAGCCGTTTTAGAAGAAGTCCATGAAGGGCAGTGTGGACACCATCCGGGGGCACGTAGTCTAATGAGAAAAATACTCAGGGCTGGGTATTGGTGGCCTACCCTGAAGCATGACTCCGCCTCGTATGTTCAGAAGTGCGATCAATGTCAATGATTTGCAAACCTTCATCACACTCCGGTGGAAGAAATGTCCTCATCAATAACGCCTTGGCCTTTCTATCAATAGGGCATGGATATCTTAGGTCCATTCCCAACTGCGCCTGGCGGTATCAAGTACTTGATAGTTGGCGTTGATTACTTCACCAAATGGATTAAAGCAGAGGCAGTGGTGCATATTACATCAGCCAGGGCTCGTAGATTCGTATACGAAAATATCATTACACGTTTCGGAGTCCCTGGATGCATAGTCACTGATAATGGCACCCAATTCACAGATCGTAAGTTCACTGAACTCCTAGAAAATCTCAGCATTACACAGATTTTCTCTTCTATGGAACATCCTCAAACCAATGGCCAAGCTGAAGTTGCCAACAGAGAAATCTTGAAAGGCCTTAAGAAACGCCTTGGTGAAGCAAAGGGAGATTGGGCAAATCAATTATGCCACGTTTTATGGGCATATCGAACAACCCCTCACTCCACCACAAATGAATCCCCATATCGGCTGACATATGGAGTCGAGGCTGTTATTCCCGTTGAATTGGCAGCCCCTTCAGCTCGAATCCTCCACTTTAATGAAGAAGCCAATCAACAGAACCTCACCCATGAACTCGAGGTCTTGGCAGAATTGAGAGAGGAAGCCTTTGTGCGGGATCAAGCTGTTAAAGCAAAAGCCGCCAAACGGTATAACATTCGTGTTTCTGAACGTCGTTTCAAAGAAGGAGATTTGGTTTTGAGAAGGGCCAATATCGGCAACAAATTTGCACACCAAGGCAAATTGGCGCCAACCTGGGAAGGTCCATACCGAGTCATCAAAGCTCTGGGCAAAGGCACATACCGCTTAGAAAACTTAGATGGCACTCTGGTCAGGAATAAATGGAACATTTTAAATTTACGCATATATTATAGCTAGTTGGGTAATACGGTATGTTCTCTCTCCTAACTTAAGGTTCTTCCCAAATGGGCTTTCCTTGAAAAGGCTTCGACGAGACATACCCCAACTCAGCTCTTTATGTAGTTCCATCATTAATAAAATTCCTTCCTACATTCAATCTTCATTCTAACTTTCAGTTAATTATCTATGGCAGAACTTGTTCCCATGCAGATAAGACACCGGCTCCAACAATTAAAGCATAAAAGCATAACTCTTTATTCCATAAAGATCATCCAACATGCAACAAAGCTTCACAAACAGAGTCAAAAAACTCCTTGGGGGGAAAGGATTGGTGTCACAGCCTATTCTGCACCATACCGACCCCAAGGTCCAAAAAACTCCTTGGGGGGAAAGGATTGGTGTCACAGCTTATGCTGCACCATACCGACCCCAAGGTACAAAAAACTCCTTGGGAGGAAAGGATTGGTGTCACAGCTTATGCTGCACCATACCGACCCCAAGGTACAAAAAACTCCTTGGGGGGAAAGGATTGGTGTCACAGCTTATGCTGCACCATACCGACCCCAAGGTACCAAAAACTCCTTGGGGGGAAAGGATTGGTGTCACAGCCTATGCTGCACCATACCGACCCCAAGGTCCAGCAGACTTCCTGTGGAAAGAATTGGTGTCACAGCCTATGCTGCACCATACCGACCCCAAGGTCCAGCAGACTTCCTGTGGAAAGAATTGGTGTCATAACCTATGCTGCACCATACCGACCCCAAGGTCCAGCAAAATTCCTACGGAAAGGATTGGTGTCACAGCTTATGCTGCACCATACCAACCCTGGATTCAACAATTTTCACTTGATCAGGAGATACACTCCAATTCAAATTCAAAGGGATGAACGCTCCATCCAAACCCTTACTCCGCCCAACTGCTAATGTTTCGCGGAGTACATAATCGACAAACTCAAGCACTATCAACAAGTCCAAGTAAGTATAATACTTGTAAAAATTGTGCTTCATTGAAATTCTTAAGAGGCTACTCCGCCTTATTACAGAATTGACTTCATTGAAATTCTTAAGAGGCTACTCCACCTCATTACAGAATTAACTTCATTGAAATTCTTAAGAGGCTACTCCGCCTCATTACAGAATTCTACTTCATTGAAATTCTTAAGAGGCTACTCCGCCTCATTACAGAATTGACTTCATTGAAATTCTTAAGAGGCTACTCCGGCTCATTACAGAATTAACTTCATTGAAATTCTTAAGAGGCTACTCCGCCTCATTACAGAATTCTACTTCATTGAAATTCTTAAGAGGCTACTCTGCCTCATTACAGAATTCTACTTCATTGAAATTCTTAAGAGGCTACTCCGCCTCATTACAGAATTGACTTCATTGAAATTCTTAAGAAGCTACTCCGTCTCATTACAGAATTAACTTCATTGAAATTCTTAAGAGGCTACTTTGCCTCATTACAGAATTCTACTTCATTGAAATTCTTAAGAGGCTACTCTGCCTCATTACAGAATTGACTTCATTGAAATTCTTAAGAGGCTACTCCGCCTCATTACAGAATTTTACTTCATTAAAATTCTTAAGAGGCTACTCCGCCTCATTACAGGATTTTACTTCATTAAAATTCACAAAAAGGTTATTCCGCCTCGTTATACTTAGTCATATTTCATCAGTCCTCAAACGATTACTCTACCTTATTAATAGCATTTTACAAGGCACAACTCCTACGGACTTAAACAACGTTTATATGAACAAGTATAAATTTACAGAAATTATACTTTATTAAATATTGTCAAGAATTGATAAGGGGTCCAGAGCCTATCCTGGAACAAGGCAATATTATTAAAGTGCAAAAAACAAAATTTGTAAAGAAACCCCGGAGCTAATCTTTAAGACCCGGGTGGCACTCCTTCTTGGTGGGCGGAGCTAGGTTGAAACTCACTAGGTTAGGACAAACTCTGTGAGGGGGGCAAGTCCGCCAGAACATACTCTTCATTAGGCACAGGAACATAACCCCCCTGAGCAGGCACCATTAATTCACCGTTGATAAACTCATAATAAGGGTAAATGCCTGCAATGTTAAGAGCAACGCCTGGGTTGCGATGACGGACCTGGCGAATGGCCATACTGAAAGCATCATCAATTGCTGCCTCAGCTGCATCCAAAGCCGATTGCAACTCCTGATCAAGCCGTTTGTTGCTGGCATCGGAAATGGCTTTCTTAGCTTTCAGCTCTTCGACCTGTTTTTCAAGGTCACTATATGCAGTGGCTGCTTGATCCAACTCTGCAGCCCAGGCGTCTTCAGTGAGAGCCTTACTGGTCTCAAAAGAAACCAGTCTCTGCTGAACTTCACTCACATCCTCACCTAGTTTTTGGTTCTGCTGTTTCAAATCTAAAATTTGTTATCCCAGCAGAACATTTTCAGCCTTTACATGGGTCAACTCGCCCACATCCTCGCCCAGCTTTGAATTCTGTTGTTTCAAATCTAAAACTTGTTTGTCCAGCAGAACCTTCTCAGCTTTGACCCGGGCCAGCTCCTCTTCCAGCTTCTTCTTATCAGAGTCGGCGGTGTCAAGGTGTTTATCTTTAGCCTTGATCACCTCCAACAACTGTTCATTGTCATGCTCCAAGCTTCGAATATTTTCAACAGAATCATGAAATGATTCTTGAAACATGGCGGCCTCCGCAGCCACCTCAGCAATACGGGGCACTGAAGCAAGGTAACCATCAATTTCAGCGAGATGCCACCTTGCAGCAGCAGTGGCATCCGCAATCTCTTCGAAGTCAATATCCGGACGGAGGATGAAGTCAGGATCATGCCTCTCTGACTGGCGGGATCCCACATTTGTGAAATACAAGTAAGGGTTCAAATGAGACCCCACCAGAGGAAGAGAGACAGACCGCCTAGATGGCTCCCCTGGAACGTTGACAAGAAAAACTGCTGTTCCTCGAGCAGTCAAGTCCAGGGCAAGACTCTCAGTTCGGTGAGGTGGAGAACCTTGAACCCCCTCCATCTCCTCTTCCACTACATCTTCTTCAGGGGCGTCCTCCTGACCGCCCAATTCAATAGTGATAGCCACAGCTGATGGCTCTGGAATTTCTTCAAATTCTATCACAGCATCAGATGATGCTCCTTCACCCACCTTCTCTTTCCCCTTGCTCTTCCTCTTCTGCAAAGGTTGGGGGTCCTCTTCCTCCACCTCGATAGTTTCTGGTTCTTGGCATTTTTTAGATCGCCTTTCTGCATCAACTATCGAGGGTCCCGCACCACCCTCCAACATCACTACCTTGGTGGATGCAGGCAAAGGGAGAGTCCTCGTCAGAGCTGCAGCAAGATTCCTCCAGGGCTGTATATTGTTCTCCGCATCAATTTCCTGACGACTCATACGAATTTGCTTGATACGCTCCATCCCAGGAAATTCAGCGATCTCTCCTGCAAACATAATATACACAAATACAATTAGAAGTTACAGGAAAGAACAGAAATAATATTCAAGCAACAAGTCTCAAAACATTACTTAAATATCCTTCAGCATCACGCCCAAGCAGCCTTCAGCACAGAAACTGCTTATGGGCGGAGTTATACTCCTTCAGTGTCCGGAGTACTTCCACGGAGGTAGGTGACAGGACACTCTCCTCAACTTCATAAGCTTGTTTAGTCAGGAGGAAGTGCTCATGAGTCCACGCCACCGGGAATTTATCAATCCCCTCCGCACTCCACCAAAAGACGGACTTGTTCTTCCCAACAGAAATTTTTACAAAGCTCATTCTGAAATGAAGTCCGCCTTCTTTGGCAGAGTCAGCAAATGCCTTAAAATTTACAATCTTCGGCTCCGCCCGATGAGTAACAAAACCCATGCCGCCAGTTTTTGCATTCACCCGCCTCATTATACAGCAAAAAGCAAAGAACAACGCCACAGTAGGCGTAAACTCCAAATGGTTAGCCAGCACTTCAAAGCTGCGGACTATTCCCCATCCATTAGGGTACAGCTGAGAGGGGGTGCAATCCAGAAACCTGAGTACACCCATCTGGAATTTGTTCAACGAAAATCGCACCCCCAACTGAGTAAACAGGATATCGTACATATACAAAGTACGCTCATCCTAGGGACGATGGCAAATGCGTTCAAACGTCTTTGGCGAACGAACGATAAACCTCCTTTCAAATGTCTCATCCTTCCAGACAGGCACTGACAAGTCCATTACCCCACCACTTGTCGTTGCATGACGTGAAGATGCTTCTTTGACGTCTTCCTCGACCCAACAATAGAGATCAGTCTCAACCATCTTTTTCTAATCTAACCCGTGCAGCACAACATTCTGACATTCTGCCATTGTTATCACTTGTATCTGAGGGGTACCTCCTGCTACAAACGAATGTATAGCATTACTAAAACACTCCACGCTGCTGTAAAATGTTGAATCCCTCCCAGTATAGAAGCCCTCATCTTCACTCTCAATATCTGAAAACATAGGGTGAACAGATACCCTAGGGCACGACTCTGATTCTTTTCCTCTCATCCTCGTTTCAACAAACACACATATAAAGAAAACAGAACAAACCCAATAACAACGAAGATAGAAAACAGAGGAAGAAGAAAGTTACCTTAAATCTCTAAAGAAACGATGAACTAGTAACAAGAAACGAATCGCGAGGAAGCAGCGTTCAGAAGGCAGTTTAAACACTAAAACACAGAGTGGAAGATGAAGCAAAACGTTTTCTCTCCTAAGAGTTTACCTATTTATAGGCATGGCTTGGGGGGAAATAAGCGAAACCTCAAAAATTTAGAAATGCACCTATGGCCGTTGGATGAATCATAATGACGTTCCGTTAATTCTGAGACCGTTAGATGAATCTCAAGGCAGGAATTTCCTGGGCCGTATTTTCAAAATCCAAGACCCATGGTAATAACCTCGAAAACGTATTCCAACTGCCATCCCACGTATTTATATCCCATCATTGGAATGGCAATCGTTACGAGGGCATACGTGGCAATGAGAGATTGAAGCGGCAAAACGCAGTTTCGAGGCACTTTGATGACAGGCGTGGCAAGTAATGACAAAAACAATAAATGCATGAAAACACTTGTCCATAAATTCGGAACTAGCAAACACCGCCTAAACCCATGCCTATAAAAGCTAAACACAACAAAGTACTATAGCTTATTAAAGCGACCCCGCTAGTCACTATAACAAGCTAGGGGGCAGATGATCCGGTCCCAACACCGGCCCCCAAGAGCATGGTTTTAATGCCTTGCCAGATCAGCATTTTGAACAGGAGAAATACGTTTTAAATCCTCTATGATTACTCTTATACGGAGTACATACCGCCAAGGCATGTTACTCCACCAAGGCATGTGACTTCGCCAAGGCATGTGACTCCGCCAAGGCATGCTACTCCGCCAAGGCATGTTATGTTACTCCGCCAAGGCATGTGACTTTGCCAATGCTTGTTACTCCGCCAAGGCCTATTACTCCGCCAAGGTGGAAAGTTTTAAAAAGATTGTACACATACATAAAGCATTTCCAATGCACACTACTCCGCCAAGCCATAGGCTCAATACAGGCGGAATACCAAAATTCCCATACTGCGAAGCGAGCCCATATTTATAACCCCGGCACGAGGTTGACTCTGTCTTGAGAGGTTGAAAATGGGAATCACGCTGTCACGCATAAGAGGGAACAACAAATAAAATAATGAAGCATTAACGCTTTCCAAGTGAGTGGAAATACCCACTACAGTGATGGTGCTCGTGAACGGCGCAGGGACCCACTACCTTTCTTGCATTATGCCTGAAAACAAGGAACGGGTCCTACCAATAATAGTGCACCAGTAACAGGTATATAAACCTCAGCAAAAAGGTATAGTTAGTGGCAATCACATTTATCCATAGTTTGGTGACGAGGCATCCTATATGGCGGGCCCAGTGGACGGGCGGCTATATGGTGAGCGAGTTACCTTGGTGTCTGACGAGACACGGCTTTCTCGATGTGTGTTTGGGAGGGGCCTGTAGCACTTGTGGCAAGTAAGGCCACAATTATAGATCCGCAAGTCACAAAGTGACTAGTGCTACAGATGAGCGAAAGCGGTTTGGTACCAGTAAAAATATGTTGTTAAGCATTCATGAATTGAGGTATATATGTACACATTATTCTACTGCAGTAGGGGCATAGTAGCACACCTATGCTTGTCCCACACTTGGTATGTTGTTGTTTCCCATAGTCGGATCCGTATTTGATAATAATTCGTTTGTGCATATGCATTAGCTATAAGAGCATTTGTATATAGCTAGAGATATGCCTAGTTGAAAGCTTGTGATAGAGATGGATGATTGAGATATAAAGAGGGAAGAAATGTGGTATTAACATTATATGTATGATGATATTATTGAGAGTACTAATGATTTGAATATATGTGTTATGGATGTATGTCTTGAGTATGTATCCTGTTTCTATGAATGATATAGTATGTGAATGAAAATTATGGTGTACTTGTGAAGTGCATGATGTGTGAGTATGTATGGATATAATCATAATGTATGACTTTAATACACTTGGATTATGTTACTCACCTCCCAGTTGCCATTTTTAAGGTTAATGTAGGTATGATGTAAAATCCTACTCTTTTGGAGGTTGAGGATTGGAGAAGGTAAATATGGAAGGACTGTGGATGAGCCTTGGCCGGCATATATGTATTCATTTTGTATAGCATATAGTGTGTATTGCTTATTTTGTAACTACTTTAATGATTGTTGATTTTGGAGGTCATGTGGGAAAATTAGACCTTTACTTGTATGGCTAATTTTCATCAATGACCTTAACAATGTATTAATGATAAGTATGATATGGATTCTGGCTAAATTTGATGAATGAATGAAGGTTTATGTGAAAAATTACATTTTATAGAGCATATATATTAATAAGCTTAATTAGAATGTGATTCATGAGTTGGAATAAGAATTTGAGTATGATTGTTTGAAGCAAGTTTTATATGCCTAATATGATGCATATGATGTGTTGGATTTGATTAAATTGGCTTGGAATGAGATTTTTTATGTTGGGTTGTGAGGATTTATGTTTTCTGCATAAGCCTAATAATCTCACTCAAGCGAGAATCCCCTACATCAGGTATGTGGCCTCTGGCCTATTCTCGCTCAAGCGAGAGTGGTCCTCGCTCAGGCAAGATAACCATGCATCTGATATGTGCATACTGGATGTTTCTCGTTCGAGCGGGCTTGCCTCCGCTCAAGCGAGTGTTGTATAGAGTTGTTTCTGGATGGGATTCGCTCAGGCGGACTGGTATCTCGCCCAAGCAAGATTGCTTATGTATCAGGTAGGAGCTACTAGATGAATTTCGCTCAGGCGGGTCTGGCCTCGCTCAAGCAAAATAAGGGCAGTGAGGTTCTGTCCCTTTTTCGCTCAAGCGAGCTTGCCTCGCTCAAGCGAGTGAGCCTGATTTTGATTCTAGAGCATTTTCGCTCACGCTCGCTTGCCTCGCCCAAACGACCCATGTGGGTCTCGCTCAAGCGAGATGGGGACTCGCTTAAGCGAGATCCCCTGATTCCAGTTTTCTTATTTTTAGCTTCTTTGTTTCCATTCTCTTGCTTGTTTTGGAATCCTTTGATCATGAAAATGATATTATTATTATTATTTTATATTTCTAATGTTTATAAATTGATGAGGCATCTTTTATCCTCTTTTTGTACACATTTCATTAACTTTTAAATTTTATCCAATCTTACGCCTTTTCCTTATGACAGCCTCGAGTCCGATCGTCCAAGGAGCACTCTGATACCTTCTCATATCTTCATATATGAGATAGGTTATTAGATGATCCAGGGTAATTACTTGGTAATATATATATATATATTGAATTTCCTCTACTTATAATTATTTTAAATCGTGAAAAATTTACCCCTAATTTTGGGGTGTTACACATATAGACACCTATGGCCCTTAATATTTTCACAGTTTGGTACCTATTATGCTCACTTACTCATCATGGTTAGTAATAGCCAGCACAACTAATTAATCACATACACGACAATAAAATATTAATAAAAATTTAAGTGACTTATTTTTAACAGCGAGAAAGTATCTTAATTTTAGTAACAGTTCCCAAACCTGCCCTTGAATTAGTAAGGACCAAAAGTACCTTAACCTTTCTGAACTTGTGGTTCACCCCAGAATACCCGAGAATATACCCCCTTATGAGGTGTCATATTTTCCAGATACTAGACGAAAGGGTGAAAACTCAACTTTCAAACCATAGCTCTGATCGACGATCCGTCTCTACAGTTGGACTTTATGCGATAATCAAAGCACGGATTAGCCAACATGCAAACGATCAGCCAGAGGGAGAGGAGGGTGATGATATGCCTGCCCATGGTGGTGCAGGATGGTTCACGATGACTAAAATTGAAACTGATCGGTAAAAATCAAAGAAAATGAAGATCGGAGGTTATATGAAGGAAAAACTATGAAAATGGAAGTATGGGGGTCATGGGTGACTTGTTATTATCAAAACCTATTCATAACATGCAAATACATTCTGCCCCTTTTTGATGATGATAACTAATGGCCATCTCTTCGGGTTATTAGTCTCAAGAATAATTATATCGATATCCATGTAATGAATTAGACAAATCAATATATTTAAAAAACTGGTGTTTAGTGTGCTTCTCCCCCTTTGTTTTACAATTAAATATCGGTATATATATATATATATATTTCAAGTATTTCTCTCTAGTGTATCTCTCCAATATCTCTCCCCCTTTCTCATTATCAAAAACAATGTAAGTATTAGGGAAAGAAAAGGAAATATTCATAGCATAACAAAGATCAATAACCATCAAGTTTTAACAAGTGTGAAAGTCAATCAACATAAAATGTAAAGTCTAACAACCAAAAGGCCATATAAGGGCAACAAAGTTCAACCATAAATATCATAAAATAGGAACAACTAGTTTCAAGCATAATGTAAATGAAAGCTATCTAAGGCTGCGGGAAATTGATGCGGGAAATCTGAGTGGCAAGTTCAGTGTATCGTTCCTCCATATTTGCTTCAATCTTGTCCATCCTTGTGTTGATGTTAGTTTCCATGGCATCAACGCGACGATCTAGATGAGTAGTGAGTCGTGCAAACAAGTCATCAGTAGGTACTTGTGCAGGTGCAAGAGGAGAAGAAGCAGCAGTTTCATCATCATCATTATTTCCAGCATGCGTGGTACAAGGACGGCAGAGATACTGCCAAATTCCATGATACTCAACGATGTTCATCTTTGTAAGATGAGATTTCCCAATAGCTCTTTTTGGTCCGATAAGTTCTTTCACTTCGTTCTTGAAATCTACTTTGTAGTGACGAAGCAACTTGATGATAAAGATGGCATATGGGAGGCGAGTGAGGTTTTGAGCATCGAGCATGTGGTTCCTCACAATGTTGATCCAATTTATTTCTTTTTGGTGGAGGATGGCCCAAAGAATCAGAATTTGAGACTCATTGGCTCTTGCGTAATTCTCACCCAGAAGAAGGAGAATTTTCACTAAAACATAGTGTAATAGGCAGTGGTCAATGTTCAGTGTGCCAACGGTACTTGTAGAGGAGGTGAGATTGAGGAAAGTTGTTGCCTCTAAGGGGTTGTAGTTCCACCAAGGAAAAAGTTCTTTGCTAAAGAAATGAGCATCATTTATAGGAAGTTTTCCAACTTTGTTCATGACTTCATTGTCAAGAACAATGGTTTCGCCTTTCACCTTGGCATAATATCGACCATGTAGGTTTCGATAATGACACAACAAAGGAAGATATATTAAGGATGTTGTCAAGCGATTAATTAGAAGTAAATCATAAAGTTCAAGCTAAATCAGATTAAGCATTCAATAGTTAAATGCATAAGGATTAATGAACATCAAGGACATATGATAAAGGATTTTAAAGAGCCTTAAATCAAGAGGAAAATAATCAGCAAAGTGCCATAGATTGAAAGGAACCAAGCCATATCGAATTAAATGTCAAAAAGGGTCTAGAAATGCATCAAAATGCAAGTATCAGGTGCAGGAATCGATTCACCACATGTAGGAATTGATTCACACGACTTGAACAAACCAGGAATCGATTCACCAGGCCTGGGAATTGATTCATTCACTTGGGAATCGATTCCCCCTGCTAAGAATCGATTCACACGTTTATAAAGGACCCAGGATAGCATTTTTAATGACATGAATCGATTCACACTAATAATGAATCGATTCATACGTGAGTGCTTGCCCAGGAACTCTATTTTTTAAGGGATAAATCAATTCTTTTATAAAATGAATAGATTTATTCAGTGCAAATGTTTCTAGAAATTTAATTAATGTCTCGGAAGCTCAAGTGCCAACCATTTTTGAAACGCTCTGCACACACCATGCTCCCTTAAGAATTAATAACAGCATTGGACCATCATTCACCAACAGAAAATACACCTTCCATGTTGCACTATGCTTGAAGTTATAAATTAATTCTGCCATTCCACACTCCACCCTGCAATCCCCAAACTGTCATAAACAGAAACTGGAAGATGCCTGATTCCATTGTGCCACTCCATGCTCCACCATCTCACATTAGAATTTATTAATGTAAGGCATCATCCTCTGTTGAATTTTTAATTGCCAAATGCCATGCCTTGGATGCCTATAAATAGAGAATGGCTGAAGCAGTGAAGGGTACACAAACAACAAGCTATTCTTTCTTTCCTCTCTCACGCTGCTCTCTCTATTTCTCTTAAGCTCTCTGTTTCTATTCTTTGGCAAATTATTTTGAGAGTGAATTTTGTGAGCAAAATTATTTTAAGAGCTAAATTTGCTAATTATTTCTTAAAGAAGAAAAATAATTTTTCAGTGCTAAAATTTGTATATCCTCTCTTTTGAAAGTTATCATTTTGTGAAAGCTTAAACTTATATATCCACTCTTTTAGAGAGTTATCCTTGTACACTTAAAAACCAAATATCCTAGAATTTTTGGGTTAGGCTTCAACCTTGTAATTTGAGAGATTGAGAGATTGGGTGGGGTGCCCTTGTACTTGTGAGAATTGGGTTCTTGGAGCTTTTGACCAAAATAGGGCACTTTTAAAAAATATTTACACTTTTGGGGTTGAATAAAAAATTATTTAGTTGTCTGGGGTAGAATCTGTCACATCTTATTTGAATTTCGTCTGGTGGGGAGACGAAATTGCAGCAGCCTGCCACGTTGTTAAGCGATTAATTAGAAGCAAATCATAAAGTTCAAGCTAAATCGGATCTAACATTCAAGAGTTAAATGCATAAGGATTAATGAACATCAAGGACATATGATAAAGGATTTTAAAGAGGCTTAAATCAAGAGGAAAATGATCAACAAAGTGCCATAGATTGAAAGGAACCAAGCCATATCGAATTAAATGTCAAAAAGGGTCCAGAAATACATCAAAATGCAAGTATCAGGTGTAAGAATCGATTCACCACATGTGGGAATCGATTCACATGACTTGAACAGGCCAGGAATTGATTCTCAAGGCCTGGCAATCGATTCATTTGCTTGGGAATTGATTCCCCCTGCAAAGAATCGATTCACATATTTATAAAGGACCCAGGATTGTATTTTTAATTACATAAACCGATTCACACCAATAATGAATCAATTCATACGTGAGTGCTTGCCTAAGAACTTTATTTTTTAAGGGATGAATCGATTCTTTTATAAAATGAATAGATTCATTCAGTGTAAATGTGTCCGGAAATTTAATTGAAGTCTTAGAAGCTCAAGTGCCAACCATTTCTGAAACGCTCTGCACACACAATGCTCCACTAAGAACTAATAACAGCATTGAACTATCATTCACCAACAGAAAATACACCTTCCATGCTACATTATGCTTGAAGTTATAAATTAATTCTGCCATTCCATACTCCACCATGCAATGCCCAAACTGTCACAAACAGAAACTAGAAGATGCCTGATTCCATTGTGCTACTCCATGCTCCACCATCCCACGTTCGAATTTATTAATGTAAGGCACCATACTCTGTTGAACTTTTAATTGCCAAATGCCATGCCTTGGATACCTATAAATAGAGAACGACTAAAGCAGTGAAGGGTACACAAACAGCAAGCTATTCTTTCTTTCCTCTCTCATGCTGCTCTCTCTATTTCTCTTTGATAAGTCTTGAAAAGACTTAATTATTCCACCTTTTATTTAACATAATTTATTAAGTATTGTTTAGTTCTGACTATATTATTTAATGATTTGTTAATAATTCATGTTTTAGTTATTTATTTCAAAAGTGCTTTACTTTTGTAAGAAAACGATTGAAAACATTAATAAATCAAGAGTTTATTACTATTTATAAATTTACTCAGCAGCCAGCATACAAATGCTAGGCAATTAGTTGCTTATTGGTGTAGGAACAGGGCGTACTCGAGAGAAGAAGACAAATCCGAGGAAGAATTACAAAAATCTGAGTGAGAAAGCATAAAGCCGAACGAGAATTTACAAATCCGAGTGAGTCTTCATATAACCGACTAAAAGAACTCCAAAAGACCGAGTGAGCGAGACTTCCCAAAAGGTTTGACCGAAAAGAAGTAACAAAAACCTGACTGCGAAGATTTCCAAGATACCGACTCCAAAAGAGAACAAGGAACCGATTGAAAATAAAAAGAAGAATCCGAGCGTCCATTTCAGAAATGCTGATTGAAAAGATAATTCGCTTAAGTGATAGTTAAATTCGCTCGGGCGAGGGTCAAAGTTCGCTCAAGCAAAGCAAGCCTACGCTCAAGCGTGACCTCAAAACATCATTCATTCGCCCAAGCTTCACCATAACGCTCAAGCGAGAGTTAACCCACTCAAGCGAGAACCAGTTGCTGAAGCATAGAGGAAACACTATTCCTTTCCTCCAACAACATACTCGGCGGAGTGCTGTTTCCGCTTCCATTACCTTCTCTTCTACTGATGCACCCTTAGTAACTTAAGTAGTGAGCTGTTAATTAGCTGGTGCTGTGCTGTAAATTAGCTATGGCTTAGCTGGATCCTGTTAAGAGCTGAGCTGTAATTAGTTGATCATTTTGTAAACTGTGTAACTAGTTAGTTTAGTCGTTAACTTAAGTTTCCTAAGTTATCAGTTAAGTTAGTTAGTTAGGTAGAAGCTTATATATATAGGTTGTACATATTCTGTAGAGAGAGAGAACAGAGATTCATACATAGAATACAATTTCATTAACACTTTGAACATCTCACTACGCAATTTTCTCTCTCTAAATCCTCTCCTCCATGACGTTCCATAATCCTTCGATGGAACCGAAGTCAATGGAGTTCTAATTCCCTAAGGTTGGGATTACGAAGGTTAACAAAGGAATCTTGAAGCTGCGAGCAAAGGAATCGACTTCTAGATCCTAAGGCGAACAGGCTGAGGAGTGGAGCAGCATTGCTGGATTGACAAATCTAGAACTGATGAAGAACTTCGCTAGTGAGGAATCATGGTTGAAGCTTAGGTAACTTCCAGCTTTCTAACTAGTTCAGGCCTAATCAATTTAGGTGAATAGTTAGAGTTCAACCTCTAATTTTGCATTAGATTCTTAGGTTAATTGAGCACTTAAGGAATTAAGGTTCGATGCTTAAGGATTAGTGTTTTTCACCTAAGGAATTAGGGAATAACCACAAGCGGATTGTCCTCTGGATTATGGAGTTTGATTATACTTTAATTTCATGTTTCTTGATGAATTTGTGAACTGAAGCAATCCTGATCTATTTTCTATTAATCACCTTTCACATTTCATTTTAACTCTGTTTCTGGAAATACAAAAACAACTATAAAACACTAAAAAACCAAATAAAAAACCGAATGAAATTCATGTATTTTCTGTTGGTTCAGCTTGTACTAGTCCAAGATTGAGGTACTTACCACAATCCCTGTGGGACGATCAAATATTCTACAATTTTAACGACTGGTACGCTTTCCAAAGTATAAATCCGAGAGTCATATTTTGTTTTTACTAAGATTTTTACCACCAAGTTAATGGCTCGGGATTTTAGCATCAAGTTAATGGCGTCGTTGCCGGGGATTGGTGAGTAATATCAACAATCCTTGGACCGGTACTAGACTGAACCATTTACTTTGTTTGCATTTAGTACGTAGTTTCAATTTTGTTTGTAGTAGTTGATATTTTTGTGTAGCTGTAGTCGTAGCTGTGAATTGTCCTTTTGTTTGATATTTGTTGTATGCAGTCAAGGAGCAGAGGAGAGCCTTTCTTCTTTGATCCTGACATCGATTTGTTAGAACGTAAACTGAGAAAAGAGAAAAAGCAAAAAGAACAAAAAGAAATGGAACAGAGGAGAGTTACATTAGGTGATTACTCCAGGCCGACTGAAGAAGGATTGCAATCTAGCATCCTTAGGCCACCAATTTTAGCAAATAACTTTGAACTTAAACCGGCTCTACTGCAGTTAGTAAGAAATGAACAGTTCGGAGGAAGTGAGGTTGAGGATCCAAATTTGCATCTAGCAACCTTCCTCCAAATTTGTGACACAGTAAAAATAAACGGAGTCCCTGATGAGGCAATTCGACTAAGATTGTTCCTATTTTCTCTAAGGGACCGAGCAAAAGCCTGGTTGCAGAGTCAACTAAGAGGCAGTATTTCCACCTAGGAGGACTTGCAAAAAAAATTTTTGATTAAATACTTTCCTCCTTCTAAATATGCAAAGTTGTGCAATGAGATCACGTGTTTCCAACAAAGAGAAGGTGAGTCTTTGATGGAAGCATGGGATCGGTATAAAGAGAGCTTGAGGAGATGTCCTCATCATCAGATTTCTGATGTGCAACAGGTAACTATTTTCTATAATGGTGTCAGGCCAGCTACCAGGGTCCTGATTAATGCCTCAGCTAGAGGTTCATTAACAACAAAAACTGTAGAAGAAGCCATAGAGCTGATTGACGTAATGGCTTCTAATGAATGTCTGATTAGTGAAAGGAGCCAAGTCCCTAGGAGAGGGATATTAGAACTAAAAGCACAAGATGCTTATCTGGCTCAGAGTAAACTGATGACTCAGGCTTTAGAGAAACTAAGTATACAAATTTCAGAACTCCCAAAGCCGAGTCAAGTTTCTATGATAAATTGTGACTTTTGTGGTGGAGACCATGAGAATAGAATGTGTGATCCAAATGTGCCTTCCGAGCAAGTGAATTATATGGGGCAGCAACAATATCAAAGGAATTATCCTTCTAATTCCTTTAATCCTAATTACAGGAATCACCCTAATTTTTCCTAGCAGAAAGGTCCACATTTGAATCAGAACATTCCACCAAATCAACCCACAAATAGACCACAACAACCCTCTCACCCTCCTATTAAAGAAAAATCAGAACTTGAGAATGTACTTTCTCAGTTCATCCAGGCCACTCTGGCCAGTTTCAAAAATCAGGAAGCGTCCATAAGAAATTTAGAAAATCAAGTCGGACAGCTTTCTAAGCAATTAGCTGAGAGGCAAGCAAGTAATTTCCCTGGAGATACCGAGGTAAATCCAAGGGAACATTGCAAGGCTATAATCACTAGGAGTGGAAAAATTATTTCTCCATCTCCGAGTCAAGAAATAAGCTCAGAAAAAGATAAAGAAAAAGAAATAGTGCAGGAAACCGAGCAGGTTAACAATAAAGCTGAAAAAGAAAAAGAAAATAAAGTCCACCAAAAGAAAAAGAAAAAGGTTGATCTGATTCTAGAGGAAGCTTCTAAGCTGACTCCTAAGAAACTAAGAAATGCTCCATTTCCACACAGGTTTAAAAAGAAAATAGAAGAGCAGAAGTTTGCTAGGTTCTTAGATGTATTCAAGAAACTCCACATAAATATCCCTTTTACCGAGGCATTGCAGGAGATGCCTTCTTATGCAAAATTTTTGAAAGAACTATTGTCTAAGAAAAGGAAGCTTAAGGGGGATGAAATGATTGCTCTCACTCAGGAGTGCAGTGCAATCATTCAAAAGAAACTTCCTCAAAAGCTAGAAGATCCTGGATCTTTTACAATACCATATGCAATTGGGGATATTCATGTAGGAAGTGCTCTCTGTGATCTAGGAGCCAGTATAAATCTAATGCCTTTGTCTTTGATGAAAAAACTGGGAATTAATGACCTTCAACCAACTCGCATGTCTTTGTAGTTGGCTGACAGATTCGTTAAATATCCCCAAGGGATGCTGGAAGATTTGTTAGTTAAAGTAGATAAGTTTATCTTCCCAGCAGATTTCATAGTGTTGGATATGGAGGCTGACCGAGAGATTCCTTTAATCTTAGGTAGACCCTTCCTAGCTACTGGAAGAGCATTAATTGATGTAGAAAAGGGTGAACTCATGCTGAGAGTTCAAGAGGAGCAGGTAACCTTTAATGTCTTCAATTCCATGAAACATCCGACTGAAAGGATGGATTGTTTAATGATTGAAGAGATTAAAAGTTACCACACTCCAATGCTTTTAAAAACTGAGGAAGAGGCCTTACAAACTTTTTTAGAGGATGACTTTGACTCCGAGACTGAGGAGTTAAATGACTCTCACTCGGAAATACTGGACCTACTGGAAGTATTAGAAGTAGGTGATTTTGAAAAAGAAAAGAAAAATAATTTGAAAATTACTGAAGCTGAGAAAGGAAAGGAATTTTCTGAAGAAAAATGTGATTTAAAACCTTTACCTTCTCATCTGAAATATGTTTTCCTGATAGAAGATGACACACATCCTGTCATTATTAATGCCGACTTAAACGATGAGGATAAGGATAAACTAATTGGGGTATTAAAGGCACATGAATCTGTGATTGGCTGGAATATTTCTGACTTGAAGGGAATCAGTCCATCATTTTGTATGCATAAAATTCTGATGGAAGATGATTATTCCCCTGTAGTACAGCCACAACGTAGATTGAACCCCATAATGAAAGAGGCAGTTAGGAAAGAGGTGGTCAAGCTTCTTGATGC
Source organism: Clitoria ternatea (assembly GCA_037962975.1). NCBI lineage: Eukaryota > Viridiplantae > Streptophyta > Magnoliopsida > Fabales > Fabaceae > Clitoria > Clitoria ternatea. The sequence goes on from CM075670.1 coordinate 202,242,276, forward strand.
AGGAATCATTTATCCTATCTCAGACAGCGCTTGGATCAGTCCGGTCCAAGTGGTGCCCAAGAAAGGAGGAATGACAACTGTTAAAAATGAAAAAGGTGAAGTCATAGCTACTAGACCAACCACAGGATGGAGAATGTGTATAGACTATAGAAGGTTGAATGACTTCACTCGGAAAGACCACTTTCCCTTTGCCATTCGTTGACCAAATGCTTGAGAGGCTGTCCGGTCATGAGTACTACTATTTCCTTAATGGTTACTCGGGTTATAACCAAATTGTGGTTGACCCAAAAGATCAAGAGAAGACAGCTTTCACCTGTCCATACGGAATATTTGCTTATAGGCGCATGTCATTCGGTTTGTGCAATGCTCCAGCAACCTTTCAAAGGTGTATGCTGGCCATTTTTGGGGACATGGTGAAGAAATTCATTGAAGTATTCACGGACGATTTCTCTGTTTTTGGTAATAGTTTCGATTCATGCCTCAGCAACCTATCTAAGGTGCTGGTGAGATGCCAAGAAACTAACCTCGTCCTTAACTGGGAAAAATGCCATTTTATGGTTAAGGAGGGGATAGTCCTTGGCCACAAAATCTCTACTGAGGGCATTCAAGTGGACTGAGCCAAGATAGAAATTATTGAAAAACTTCCTCCTCCAATCAACATGAAAGGAGTGAGAAGTTTTCTAGGATGTTCTGGCTTTTACAGAAGGTTCATTAAAGATTTCTCAAAAATAGCTAAGCCTTTGACTGACTTGCTTGTAAAAGATCATGTGTTTGCGTTTAATGAAAACTGTGTCAAGGCTTTTAAAAAATTAAAACAAAGTCTGATTTCAGCTCCGATCCTTGCAGCACCTGATTGGTCTTTACCGTTTGAATTAATGTATGATGCAAGTGACTTTGCAATCGAAGCTGTACTGGGTCAGAAAGTAGGAAAATTAACTCATGTAATTTATTATGCTAGTAAAGTGTTGAACGAAAATCAAATACATTACACCACTACTGAAAAAGAAATGCTTGCTGTGGTGTATGCATTTGATAAATTTCGTGCTTACTTGATTGGGGCCAAGGTTGTTGTATATACAGATCACTCGGCAATCAAGTATTTACTAGCTAAGAAAGAATCCAAGCCGAGACTGATCAGGTGGGTTCTGTTACTCCAAGAGTTTGACTTAGAAATACAAGATAAAAAGGGAGTAGAGAACTCAGTTGCCAACCAACTGTCTCGTCTGGAGGGAGAGTCAGATTCAGTTTTAATTAAAGAAGATTTTCCAGACGAGAAGTTAATGGAAATTATCACCGGGCCATGGTATGCTGATATGGCCAACTTTAAAAGTGCCTCGGTGGTACCTGATGGTTGGACATCCCAAATGAGAAAAAAAAATTTTCAGGATAGCAAAAACATTCTTTGGGATGATCCATTTTTGTATAAAATAGGAGTTGATGGAGTGATCAGGCGATGTGTGCCTGAATCCGAGCAAGAAAGGCTCTTGTGGCATTGCCACGACTCCTATTATGGAGGTCATCGTGGTGCCTCCCGTACAGCAGCAAAAGTTTTACAAAGTGGCTTTTATTGGCCAACTATCTTTCAAGATGCTAAAGAGTATGTCAAAAGGTGCGATAAATGTCAAAGGAGCGGAGGTCTCTCTGCTAAAGCTGGCATGCCTTTGACAAACATTCTAATTGTGGAATTATTTGACGTTTGGGGTATCGACTTTATGGGACCCTTTCCAAAGTCGTTCTCCAACGAATATATACTTGTTGTTGTAGACTATGTCTCCAAATGGGTGGAGGCAATCCCGACCAGATCCAATAATGCACATGTGGTGCTTAGGTTCATTAAGAAGAATATTTTCTCTAGGTTTGGAGTTCCGAGAGTACTTATTAGTGATGGGGGTTCATATTTTTGTAATAAAATAATGGAAAAAGCCCTGCGTCACTATGAGGTGTTACATAAGATATCCACTCCTTACCATCCACAAACTTGTGGACAAGTCGAGCTGTCAAATAGAGAAATCAAAAGTATCTTAGAGAAAGTGGTCGGGAAATCTAGAAAAGATTGGTCGGTAAAATTAGATGTTGCATTATGGGCCTGCCGAACAGCCTTCAAGACTCCGATTGACATGTCCCCGTATCAATTAGTATACGGTAAGGCTTGTCATCTCCCTGTGGAGTTGGAACACAAGGCGTGGTGGGCCACAAAGCTATTAAACATGGAGTGTGACCAATCCCAGGAGGAAAGAGTTTTGAAACTCCATGAATTAGAGGAGTTCCGACTCAACGCTTGTCAAAGTGCCTCCATTTATAAGGAGAAAACAAAGAAGTGGCACGATAAGTGAATTAATAAGAAAGAGTTTCAGAAGGATGATCAGGTGTTATTATTCAATTCCCGACTGAGACTCTTCCCTGGAAAACTTAGATCGAAGTGGTCGGGGCCTTTTACTGTAAATGAGGTTTTCCCTTATGGTGCAGTTGAGCTAAAAGACCCGACTACCGATCGGATTTTTATGGTAAATGGCCAACGACTCAAACTCTACTTTGGAGGGGAGTTTGATAGGCAGAAAACCTCCCTGTTACTACAAGCATCTTCTTAGATGCCATAAGGTCAAGCTAGTGACCTTAAAGAAGCGCTCTAGGGAGGTAGCCCTACGTTCTGAGTGTTTTTTAATGAAAAGAAAACTATAAAAATTTAGTGAATAAAGTTTGAATAAAATTTTTGAAGTTTTGAAGAAGGAAGTCCGAGCTTGAGCGAGAATAGTATACTCAGATAACTGTTACTCACTCTTTGCCCTTTTTCCCGACTGAACTTCACTCGTTATTCCTGAATAAAGAGAGACACGTTAATAAAGGATTCCTGATCGTTGATTTATCATTCGGATTCCTCACTTATGACAGTCAGCTTTGTATCCATTAGTCTCCTATTCACTCAGTATATTTTTGTCAGTCTTGTGTTCAGTCGGTTTTCTATTTTTCTCATCCATTCACTCGGCCCCTCGCTGCATTCGTTTTGTTCACTCGGCTTTTCATTAACTCAGTATTACTTTCATTTGTTCTTTCATTTGTTCTTCCTCCCACTCGCTTGTTCACTCGTCCATTCATTGTCTCACTCATTTTTCATGTTCTTTTCTTTATTCCATTCATTCTTTCACTCGTCCTATGATCCACTCGGTATTCCTTTCATGAGTCTTTTTCTGCAGTCTCTTTTTCATTCACTCGGTTTCTCACTAGATCACTCGTCTTTCTTCCACTCGCTCCTGCATTTAACTCATCTCCTTCACTCGGAATATTTTCATTTGTTATTTTATTCATTCTTCCACTCGGTCACTTATTCTTTTTCGTTCCGCACTCTATCTTTTATCCATTCGTTCTACCATTTGTTGTTTCATTCACTCGGCGTTGCTCATTTTATTTATTTATTTATTTACTCACTCCTTCTTTGCACTTTTTGTTTGTTCACTCTTCCACTTATCCTTTACCACTCAGTATCTTCTTTGTCACTCGGTATCTTTCTCCATTTTCACTCGTTTTTTTTTCCTTTGCAGTTTTCCATTTATTGCCTCACGTTCAATCACTCAGTTTTCATTCACTCGTTCACTTTAATTCACTCGTCCTTTATTTACTCATTCATTCTTCCACTCGTTCTTCTATACACTCTTCCAATCGTCTTATATCTCTCCATACTCTTTCTTTCACTCGGACTTATTTTCATTGTTATTTCTCCCACCCATTTTTTGCCCACTCAGAATCCTGTATTCATTCACGTATCGTTCTTCCACTAACTCTTTCATTTACTTATTGCTTTCATTCGCTCGTTCGTTCCCATCATTTGTTCATTCACTCGTCTTCTTCATCTTTGTCACTCATCTTTTATAATCCACTCGGTATTTCTTCCCTTTCTCACTCGATCTTTCACATATTCAGTAGGTGAGTTGAGTAAGAGTGTCAAAATTAAAAATTTATATATATAATAAATAAACAAATACATAAATAAATATAATATAATATTAATAAAGTAATAAATAAAGCTGGAACATATTTACGCGTTTCTGGGATAAGTAACTTCAATAGTATAAAAACCTTTCAGCTTCCAAACCCTAAGTACCTATGCTGAACTTGGGTTGAAGACGAAAAGGCACTTTCTGATTTCTAAGAAAGGTACTACCTTTCCACTTATTTCACTTATTTCGTGCACCTCTAAGTGCGTGTAGAGTATCTTCTTGCTTCTTTGTTAATATTCTTCCACTGTTCATAGCCATGCATCTCACATTTTTAGTTTGCTGTGTTTCTTTTGGATTTCTGTTCTTATTTTTCATCTAGGTTGTTTATCAGCATTCTTTTAACATTAACTATGAAAAGAAGATCACAAAGACTCCTGCAAAAACCTAGACCAAATTTTGCAGAAGGAAGTGTGAGAAAAAAGCAATTGGATAACGAAAAGGAAGTAGCAACCATCAGTATATCTGATTCCTCTGAACATGCACCCAGTCAAAGTAAAGCTGAGAAGAATGCATCCCCTACAGTTAAAAGGAATGAATTGCCAGAAGTTGAAAGTGTTAAATGTAACATCCCAAATTTTTATGGAGGTGAACAATATGGTAAATGACTTGGAATGGGAATTGTTGGGTATGAACATTGGAGACAAGTATTAAATAATTATTGTAAGGCACATGAAGTATGGAATTGAGTTAAATTGGCCTTGGATGGATTTTGATATGTGTGGTTGTTGAGGACTCATGTTTCTGCGCAGGTTTAGACATTCTCGCCCAAGCGAGAGGGACTCTCACTCAAGCGAAGAATCCTTTGTGTTGGTTACAGGGGCTCTGGCCCGCTCTCGCCCAGGCGAATGATATACTCGCTCAAGCGAGTCGGGTGTGAAGCGAGACGTGCGATGTGTTATCAGTGGAAATTAAGGTCGACTCTCGCTCAAGCGGGTGTGGCCGCGCTCGAGCGAGAGAAAGAGAGAGGAAATTCATACCGAGTGTCTTTCGCTCAAGCGAGCTTGGGACGCTTGAGCGAGTGAAGGGAGTCTAATGCTGGGACTCTGGGTGAAATTCACTAAGGGGAAAAATAATAATAATGATTATGATAATAAGGCCAAACGTCCACACATATGCATGGTGGTGAGTGTGTGAACTTTGGTTCTCTCTCTCTCTTTAACCACGTTGCAATGGGAATAATGATGGCTGATGGGATAAGTCCTAATGGTGAGGTGATAGGCATTAAATTAAAACATGATAGGAATGGGGAGCTGCTGTCACAGAGCATTAGAATGATGAATGCTTCCATTTTATACACGTACCCCTGCTCATATACTTAGGGTACATTGTGAATGAGGACCATTCTTCCATTTTCTCTAGACTCTCTGGAGACTCTTCTTCACTCTCTGCTTTGTCTCCTTCTTTTTACCGTTCTTCTTTATCTTTTCATTCTACTCAAAGACTGAGTAGCACTTGAGTGGAATATGAGTGAGTTGAGCAGAGTGGTTGTGAAGAGGAACAACGTGGGATTGTTGCTTGATGATTGAAAGAGACCTGTGTGGTGGTTAGAAAGACTGCATGGTATTATGTGTTATGGAGGCTGAGTTCTCCTCTGAAGCAACGTTGGACGATTGGAGCTGGTGATCTTTTCTTCTTCTTCCACACATGCATGGTGTAGAACTGAGTGGAGCTGCATGGGATAGGGCACAATGTGTGGCTGTGTGACTTGGAGGCTGGATTCTCCCTTTGGCTCCCTGGTACTCCCTCTTCGTCTTCCTCTCATTCTTCCTTCATACAATGGGCTCGGTTGAGGCCTGCAGCTATGTGCATGCCTCGGTTTGTGATGCATGTTGGTTCACTGTTAATGAGGCTGTGTTGCTCTTGTGAGGATAAAGATATGCATGCATGTTGCATGGAAGCTGGTGGTTCTCCATGTTGCGGAGAATGGTGCTGTTCGAGTGTAGAACAGCTTTGTACTAAGCCTTGGAGGTTGCTGCTCGAGTAAATAGCATGGATTCTTCCATGGCTGTGAGCAGAGTGGAGCTTGGAGTGTTGATGCTGTGACTGTGTTACGTTCAGAAGAGCTTCTGGACTTACCTCGCTCAAGCGAGAATGGTCACGATTGAGCGAGCTAGTGAAGAAATGGTCACTGGACCATTTTCGCTCAAGCGAGTGAATGTGTGGCTTGAGCGAAAGGCTGAAGACTGATGTTGGTTGGCAAGGAAGCTGTGTGGCTCTTCCTACATTGGAATACCGAGCAGAAGCTGCTATGGCTGGGCCGAGTGGCCCATGTGACTCCTGGAAGCTTCATCTAGGTAAGGGGGGCTTTACATCTCAAATGCATGGATTTCTGGATGGGTTTCTGGGTGAAATTGTCACTGTGTTGTGTTTTAATGTGTATGGTATGCTGTAGTTGAGTAAATAGCCCGTATTATTGATGCTTATTATTTATGTAATGTATGATACCCGTTCATATGATGTGTGATGTTTGTTGATGATGTTTATGTTGAGATGTATGAGATGCACATGATGAATGTTGTGTTCTATGTGTGATCCTCTATTTGTCCCTGGGTATGTTGTACATTTGAATGCATGTGATGCTTGTTGATGCATATGCTTGTGATGAATGAATGAATGGGGACTGTTATGATGAATGCCGAGTGTAACATCCCTATTTTTAGAAAAAGTTTTACCCTTGTAAATTTGAATTATGAAAGGTTGTGAGTAAGAATAAGCCAATATATACCCTGTTAATGGTCTATAGTATCTCAAAAATGTCATTTTTGCACATAATAATAGAATTTATATGGACCATTAGTGAAATTATGCAAAAACCGAGTGAAAAGGGCTCTGTTCTGAGTGACAGAGAAGAATTCCGAGTGAAGGAATGAAATTCCGAGTGAAGGAGTGAAATTCCGAGTCAAATGCTTCCTTTTCTGAAGGAAATTACTCTGATTGAAGCATTCCGAGTGAAAGAATTCATATATACTTATGTTTATGTTGATTTGATGCTTCCTACCGACTGGAGTGTGTTGTGGAATCAATTGGGAAGGATTCCGAACGGTTTCATATGTAATTGCTTAGGAAACCGAGTGGAAAATGGTAGAGGAAGCCAATTCCGAGTGAGATATACCCTACTGGACCAAAACCGAGTGAGACTCGTACGTGTAGGTCCTGTTCCAAGAGGTAATGGATTAAATAAACATTAATTGGAAATATAGTTGAAGAAGTTGGCCTAAACCGAGTGAACCAAGTGAATGAAGACTCAAATTTCCGAGTGAAGACTCTGAGAAAGAGGGGACTCGGTCTGGACAGGTATTACCGAGTGAGAAACTGAGTACATGAGTCGGTTTCTAAGGAATTCCGAGCGAAGAATTGAAGCCTCACTCAAGCGAGCCTTGCATTTATTGACTCGGAAGAAGAATTCCAGTCGGCATAGTGATTAACCGAGTGGAAGAAGAAGAATTCCAGTCGGTATTGAGTGTCAGTTGTGCGTATTGACTTCAATTTTGTCTTTAATGATTATTTTAATTCAATCATGCGCATTATAGACAGTGGGCAGCCAGAAATGGGTACTGACTCAGCATATCTCCTTATTTAATCTCCACTGACTCTCCATTATCACTCCACTAACAGCCACTCAGAAAAGCTGTCCCCCATTCCACTTACTCTCTCCCTATTTAAACCAGCTTAAGGATTCTCAGAACACACACATGAAACACAGCTGCAAACACACTTCTATTACAATTTTCCTTTCCAGCAAACTTCTGTCTCTCTCCTTTCCCTTCTGTTTCACTCGGAATTCGTGCAGGACAGTGAAAGGGAGACTTTTTTTCTCCTCCAATAGCTCCATAAAGGTAAGGGGGTATGTTCTTGGGTGCTCTGTGGGAAAACCGAGTGAAGGAAAGGGTTAAGGAACCTGGTTCCTCACCTTTCCAGGACAGATTTAGTGTTATGTGAATTAAATGCTTTAATTGCTATTATTGGTATATACATATATATATTTGTTACTAAATGCTTATAATCAGTTCAGAGTTGTTTGATTAAATGTTATGGTTATTGTTTTATATTTGAATATATGTATAATTAAATTGATAAAAATATATGCTGGTTGTTGGACTGTGAAGATATTAAGGATCCTGGGTGTTTATGTGAGTTCCAGCAAGGAATTATAAAATAGAAGTCGGATTCAGTGAGTAATAAGCTCAGATTTTATGAAAAACCGACCTCAGCATTCGGATAGAACATTTTACTCGGAAAATACATTATTTTCATTCAGAAAGTTACTTTCACCCTAATTCTACTCGGAATCTTATTTTATTCCACTCAGAAAAATGTTTCATCATTATGTTTCACTCGGAAAACATCATATTTCACTCAGAAAATAGTTAGTTTTACCCAGACAACACCTTTCAGTGATTTCACTCGGAAAACAATTTATTTTACTCAGCAAACAGTTATTTTCACTAAAAGAACTCCTTTCAGTTTGATGTAACTCAGTATATAAAGTCAATTCACTCAGAAGACCTTTCCCAACCTGATTCCACTCGGAATCACGATTATCTTACTCGGATTTATTTTACTCGCATGTGTCTTATTCAGACATAACCCTTTTCAACTAATTTCACTCGGTAAACTCATGTTTCACTCGGAACTTATATTGAATTCACTCAGAAAACTCCTTTGAGACTGATGTCACTCGGAATCGTAGTTTATTACACTCAGAAATTCATTTTTACTCGGTTTCACCAACATTTTCACTCATGAAACTCTTTCTTACTGATTCCACTCGGAAATTATATTTTATTTCACTCAGAATTTAAGTTATTTCAATTAAGAAAACCATTTTCAGCTTCTGTTTCATTCGGAAAACATATTAATTTCATTTAGAAAACTCTGCTCAGCTTTATTTCACTCGGATTCATAGCTATCTCATGCGGAAAACTCATTTTCACTCGGATTCAAGCTGTTCCAGTCGGAAAACAGCATTCCAGTTCATTTTCACTCGGATTCAAGTTGTTCCAGTCGGAAAACAGCATTCTAGTTCATTTTCACTCGGACTCAAACTTATTTCATTCAGAAAACAGCTTTCCAGTGTCATTTCACTTGGATTTTTAGCCAGATCGCTTGGAGAACCCTTCTCTGTATGATTCCACTCGGAATCATACTTATTTCACTCGGATTTACCGCTGTTCCACTCGGAAAACTCTGTTTTTAGTGTTTTTCGCTTGAATTTTCAATTGGAAACTAATCTTTACTACTTTTTAAGTTATTGGTAAGTTATAATTATCATTCTTATTCTATTATTATTATTATTTATTATCAAACTTAATATTATTATTATTATTATTAGTTTTATTATTATTATTATACATTGTTAACATCTTAATTATGAGTATTTACATAAAAAAATATATTATTTTACTCTTTATGGAAAATATAATTTTAACCAAGATATAATAGATATATTTCTAAAATAATAAACGAATATCTTACAATGTTTAAATAATTGATGGAATTCAAAGAACTTGGGAATGATATGATGAGACTGGAAACACATAAGATACCCAAGGAATCAATTGATAAAATAAATGCATTTCGCATCATGAAAATATTTTTGAAGAAGAAAAACCTCTAGAGCATACACTTGGTACAGTGGAGGACACTCACGTTCGATCTCAGTAGAAGAATCTTGGGAGTACAACTGGAACGGCAACCCAATGGCATCAGAGTCGCGCCTGATATCCGGGTGAGACGATGCAATTCTAGTGTACTTTGACTAAATGACGGAGTGTAACTATGATCGTAGGGATCCAAGTTCCAAAAATATTTAAATCAATGATGAGAACCAATGAGTTCATTTGTACCATATGGAACTTGGGCGGACCCTGATCGCTCTAGATGATTGGAATGGAGATATTCCAAAGAATGAGAAGAAGATGAAATGATTTATTGGGCCCACATGCATCATGAGACTTAATCAAAGATAAATCATAATAAATTCAATTCATGCATTTTCATGATGACATGCTTGATTGTTATAAATATGCTAATTGTATGAACTATGTGATATTATTTGTTAACTGGATTATGTCCGCACCGGATTAACCAATCAGGGTCTTGGGTTATACTCACCCTTACTATTGACAATTTTCAGAGGAATTAGAAAATCAAGAACCCGAGTGTGAAGAACAGCAATATGCTGAACCCACTGAGAACGATCATTAAAGATAGAATATTTATTATTAATAATCCGACACCGGATGACTGTATAATAATTAAGGGTGCCTGCGTGCCCTATTCTGTTAAGAGTACAATTACTTGCAGTTTGTGAATGACTATGTGATCTATATAATATTGCTTCCACTGATCTGCCATCTCTTTATTTAAAAAAAAAATATTCACTTTTTCTAAAAACTGTTAACACTCTCAATTAAATAGGATGAACCTACAGAAGGATTTGTCTTATCTAACCGAGGGTGTTACAAAGGTGGTATCAGAGCATAGTCGATTCATCAAGCTTGGGGAGTGGACCATTAGGTTTCCACGTACTCTGATAGAAATATTGAACAGTCCATAACACTCCTAAGACTAAATATCCTATGTGGAATGCTCCACATAACGCATACCCTGAATCTATTTATTGATATTCTTTCAGCAAATTTCTAATGGCACGCCAAAATAACAATCATGTGATGGAGAATCTTCTTACCAGAATTGTGGAGGTAATAGAACGACAAGAGTTACCTCATGCTTCTGCCAGACAGGGATTAGCTGATTTTCAAAGGAACAATCCTACGCAGTTCAAAGGAGGCTTCAATCCAGAAGGAGCACAACTATGGATTGAACACCTTGAAAAGATTTTTACCGCTATGCGATGTTCTGATGAGGATTGTGTAACCTTTGTTGTCTTCATGCTGGTTGGAGAAGCAGAACACTGGTGGACTCATGCTAGAGTCAGACTAGCTACTGATGGGCATATCATTACTTGGGGACGATTTAGGACAGAGTTTCTCGCTAAATATTTCCCTGAAGACATAAGGAGACAGAAGGAGCAGGAATTCTTCAATCTGAAACAAGGTAATATGACTGTAGGGGAGTACGCTGCTAAATTTGATGAATTGGCAAAATGTTGTCCCTACTACACCCACATGGGAGAAGCGTCAAGATGTGCAAAGTTCGAAGCAGGGCTATGACATGAGATTCGTCAAGCCATATGTTGTCAACAAATTACACAATTCACTACTTTGGTTGACAGATGCCGCATATTTGAGAATACCTCTAATCTTCGATGACCTGGAGCGTCTAATCATGGGCCAGAGCGACGTATGCCAGATCGACAGCAAAGGAGGGATTTTCAAGTAGATCGTCCATATTTTCGACCTTCCAACTCAGCCAACCGAAATCCTTCAAGAGATCAAGGGAACAATCGGAACCTGAAATGCTATATTTGCGGAGGACCACATATGGCAGTAAATTGTAAAACCTGCACAATTTGTGGACGGACTGGACATCGTGATGTTGACTGTTGGTTCAAAAATGCTAACAACCAGCAACAGATGACTCAAAGACAGGTAGTGCGACCAACAGGCCAAGGGAATAGGGGACCTGCTGCAAATACCCCTGCAAATAATGCCCCGAGAGTGCAGAATGTTTCCCGCAACAACAACTTCAACCAAAACAATAATCCTAGAAGACCCGGAAATAACTCTACTGGAAGACCAGGAGGAAATACTAGAGTTTTTACCATGAATGGTGCGGAAGTATCACAAGAGAACGATCTTGTGCAAGGTACATGCTTTATAGGAAGTACTCTATTAAATGTATTATATGATTCTGGAGCCACTCATTCTTTCATATCTGAGGATTGTGTAAAACATTTAAAGCTTCCTACAACCTCTCTGCCTAATAAGATGATTGTCACAACTGCTGCAAATAAGCCCATTTGCCCTTCCTGCATGTGTTTGAAATGTCCTCTCAACATCGAAGGGAAAGCTTATCAAGTAGATCTGATATGTTTGCCTTTGATTGATCTAGATATTGTTCTAGGAATGAATTGGCTTGCTGCCAACCATATTCTGATTGACTGTCATAATAGATCCATTTCTCTCGGGTCTACTACATCACACTATGATCAAGACATTGATTCTTGTACTGTTAGCTCAGAGAAGGTAATTCCAGCAAAGGAAGTCCAACTATACATGATCCTTACTGAATCTGAAAGTAAGGCCACTCCTCAAATTGACCAGATTCCTGTTGTTCAGGAATTTCCAGAAGTTTTTCCTGATGATATACTAGAGCTACCACCAGAGCGGGAAATTGAGTTCAGTATTGACATTATACCCGGTGCAGGACCAATCTCTATTGCTCCTTACCGAATGTCACCTAAGGAACTCAGTGAACTTAAAGAACAAATAAAAGAACTTTTAGAGAAAGGAATGATTAGACCCAGTGTCTCACCTTGGGGAGCACCAGTTCTTCTAGTCAAAAAGAAGGATGGTAGTATGCGGTTATGTGTTGACTATCGTCAGTTGAATAAAGCTACGATCAAGAACCGATATCCTCTCCCAAGAATTGATGATTTGATGGACCAATTACAAGGAGCCACTATCTTCTCGAAAATTGATCTGCGATCAGGCTATCATTAAATCAGAGTGAAGAAAGATGATGTACCCAAAACACCATTCAGAACACGATATGGGCACTATGAGTATCTTGTTATGCCCTTTGGAGTTATAAATGCACCTGCAGTCTTTATGGGCTACATGAATCAAATCTTCCATGAGTACTTGGACAAATTCGTGGTTGTATTTATTGACGATATTCTCGTCTACTCCAAGAGCCATGAGGAACACGAGGAGCATCTCTGAATTGTCCTAAATACTTTGCGTGCAAGGCAATTGTACGCCAAGTTTTCAAAATGTGAATTCTGGTTGACAGAAGTGAAATTTTTAGGACATATCATCTCCAAAGAAGGAATTGCTGTGGATCCTACAAAGGTAGAAGCTGTACTAAATTGGGAACAACCTAAGAATGTGACGGAAACCCGTAGTTTCCTTGGACTGGCTGGATATTATCGTCAATTCATCGAGAATTTCTCTCGAATTGCAGCACCTTTAACTAGGTTGACTCGTAAGGATCAACCATTTGAATGGACTGACAAATGCGAAAGCAGTTTTACGGAGTTACGCCAACGACTCACTACTGCACCTGTCTTAATTTTGCCAGATCCTGCCAAGCCATATGAAGTATATTGTGATGCATCGAAACAAGGACTAGGATGTGTCCTAATGTAAGAAAGAAAGGTTGTTGCTTATGCTTCAAGACATCTAAGAACACATGAAGTTAATTATCCCACACATGATTTGGAATTAGCTGCAGTTGTGTTTGCCTTGAAAATCTTGAGACATTACTTGTATGGTACATACTTTGAAGTCTTCAGTGATCATAAAAGTTTGAAGTATCTATTCGACCAGAAAGAGTTAAATATGCGACAACGTAGATGGATGGAATTCATCAAGGATTATGATTTCGAACTCCGATATCACCCTGGTAAGGCAAATGTTGTGGCTGATGCACTCAGCAGAAAGGCTGATGTAGGCTCTTCATGCACTTTCTTGAAGAGGGATCTAGGGCTCTTTCTTCGATCTTCCTTCAAAGCAAGCTTGAGAACTTCTTCTTCAAGGCAAGGGAAGCCGAAACTAAAGCCTAAAACTAGAGGAATGTGACGCCAAAACAGAGGAAAAGAGAGTGGAAATGGAAGAAGAGAAGGTGGACAATGGAGGAAGGCTTGGAAAAGAGGAGAGGGAAAGGTTGGAGGCCACTTCCTAAGGTGGAGGAAGATAACTCCACTCACCACCAAGGGAGGGAGAAACCCCTTGGATAAGAGCTTGAGAGAGCTCTCAAATTCTAGAGAGAAGGAGGAGAATCTCTCACTAGGAAACACTTAAGTGCTCTCAAATTTTGCAAATGAATTAATGGTGCTTGATTACAAAAGGAGAAGCCCTTATATAGGCCATGGGAATTTCGGTCAAGGACTAGCTAGATAGGCTTGGTCATGGAACCAAGGCCCATTAAGAGAAAAGATGAACAAATGGCCTATACATGGCCCAAAAGGGAAAGTACAAGGCCCAAAAGTGGCCCATTTGACCTTGTAAGGCCCAAAGCTATCCTATAAGCCTAGAGAAACTATTTAGAAAGTATATTACAAGTAAAGTACACATAGGTCCTCATAGGTTCCTTATTGGGCTTAGGCCCACTAGAAGAGAGAAAAGAGAAAAGGGCTTTATGGATGCTCTCTTTGGCCCGTTTGGTCTTTGCCCTTGTGAGGGGACCTCTATATGCTTCAAGTCCTTTCTCCAATGTAGTGTGAGGGTCTTCCTTGGGTATGTCCACATTATGCTCCCCCTCTTCAAAAGGATTTGTCCTCAAATCAAAGGCATCATCCTCATCATCTATATCAAAGGGAGACAAATCAGTTATATTAAAAGAAGCACTCACACCATAATCTCCTGGTAGATCTAGGACATAAGCATTATTATTAATTTTCTTGAGAATTTGAAAAGGCCCATCACCTCTAGGGTTGAGTTTGGATTTTCGAAAATTGGGAAAGCGTTCCTTTCGAAGGTGTAACCAGACCCAATCTCCAACCTCAAAGGTGATCCCCTTTCTTTGTTTATTTACACAACGAGCATAATGTTCATTTTTAGTTTGTATTTGGTGTCTAACCTTCTCCTGAAAATCTTTGATAAATTGGGCCTTTGCCTCTCCATCCATATGAAGGACAGAGTCAGAAACCTCAATGGGCAAAAGGTCCAAGGGTGTGAGAGGGTTAAAACCATATACAACCTCAAATAGACTATGCTTGGTTGTGGAGTGTTGTACCCTATTATATGCAAACTCAATGTGGGGTAAACACTCATCCCAAGATTTTACATTTTTGTGTACTAAGACCCTAAGAAGTTGTGAGAGGGTCCTGTTTACTACCTCTGTTTGGCCATCCGTTTGAGGATGACAAGTTGTGGAAAAGAGGAATTGTGTTCCTAGCCTTGACCAAAGAGTTTTACAAAAATGGCTTAGGAATTTGGTGTCCCTATCAGAAACAATGGTTTTGGGTACACCATGTAATCGCACAACCTCTTTAAAGAAGATCTTAGCAATATGACTAGCATCATCAACCTTATGGCAAGGGATGAAGTGAGCCATCTTGCTAAACCTATCCACAACCACAAAGATATAATCCATTCCCCTTTGGGTCTTAGGCAGGCCTAACACAAAGTCCATTGATATATCAATCCAAGGTGCACTAGGTGTTGGCAAGGGAGTATATAAACCACTAGGTGAAAGTTTTGATTTAGCCTTTCTACAAACAATACATCTAGAGCAATGTTTTTGAACATCCTTTTTCATTTTGGGCCAATAAAAGTGTTCATGTAAGATAGACAAAATCTTATCTCTTCCAAAATGACCCATGAGTCCTCCCTCATGACTCTCTCTAAGTAGGAGATCTCTTAAAGAGCTTCGTGGAATACAAAGTCTATTGGCTTTAAAAAGATAGCCATCTAAAATGTAGAAGCCCTTATGAGATGTAGAAGTGGAAGATGAGTTAAAGATATTTGAAAAGTCAAGATCATTTGGGTACAAAGACCTAATTTCATCAAGCCCAATAACTTTGGCTCCTAGAGAGGTAAGTAAAGAGTGCCTCCTAGATAAAGCATCAGCCACAGTATTGGTTTTGCCATTTTTATACTTGATGACATAAGGAAATTGTTCCAAATACTCAACCCACTTAGCATGCCTTTTGTTTAACTTATGTTGCCCTTTGATGAATTTCAAAGATTGGTGATCACTATGTATCACAAACTCTTTTGGGATTAAGTAGTGCTCCCAAGTTTGTAGGGCTCTAATTAAGGCATAAAATTCCTTATCGTATGTGGGATAGTTAATAGTGGCCCCATTAAGTTTTTCACTAAAGAAAGCAATGGGGTGACCTTCTTGTAAAAGCACAGCTCCTATGCCCACATTTGATGCGTCATACTCAAGCTCAAAGGTTTTAGAAAAATTTGGAAGTTTTAAAATTGGAGCATGAGTGAGTCTATCTTTGAGATCTTGAAAGGCTTTTTCTTGCCTAGGCCCCCACACAAAAGAAACATTCTTTTTAACCTACTCATTTAAAGGGGAGGCTAGGGTTGAAAAATCTTTCACAAATCTCCTATAGAAACTTGTGAGACCATGGAAACTTCTTATTTCACTCACATTTTTAGGTGTAGGCCAATCTTGGATTGCCTTAACCTTAGAGTGATCTACCTCAACACCTCTAGAACTAACTACAAAACCAAGAAAGACAATGGAATCCATGCCAAAAGAACATTTTTCAAAGTTAGCATAAAGATTGTTTGTTCTCAAGGCAAGCATAACTTGTCTTAGGTGGATTAGATGAGAGGTCATGGACTTTGAGTACACAAGAATGTCATCAAAGTATACCACAACAAAATGCCCTATGAAATCCCTTAAAACATGGTTCATAAGTCTCATGAAGGTACTTGGTGCATTAGTTAGGCCGAAAGGCATTACTAACCACTCATAAAGGCCAAGCTTGGTTTTAAAAGCGGCTTTCCATTCATCTCCTTCTTTTATTCTAATTTGGTGATAGCCACTTTTAAGATCAATCTTGGAGAAGATTGTAGATCCACTAAGCTCATCTAACATGTCATCAAGTCTAGGTATGGGATGCCTATACTTGATGGTGATGTTATTAATGGCTCTACAATCCGTACACATTCTCCATGAACCATCTTTCTTGGGTACAAGTAAAACCGGTAATGCGTAAGGGCTTAAACTTTCTCTAATCCAACCTTTGGAAAGTAGTTCATTCACTTGTTTTTCTATTTCTAAACTTTCCTTAGGGTTGCATCTATAGGCAGGTCTATTTGGTAAACTAGCCCCAGGTATAAGGTCTATTTGATGCTCAATTCCCCTAATAGGAGGTAACCCTTTTGGAATGTCTTTTGGGAAGAGGTCGTTAAATTCTTGCAAGATATTTTGGATCCCTTTGGGCAAGGGGGAAGGAGAGGTGCCCATTGAACACAAGGAAGTGTTAGGGATATCTTTTGGATATATGATCAAGCAATGTTTTTGTGAAAACATGGCATGTTTCACATCATATTTAGTTGCAAAGAGATTAGGTTGGGAGTCATTATAGACAATAACTCATTTCCCTTTATTGTCTTTTTTGTTTTTCTTTGGTTTTTCTAAACTCACATGGGAAGAAGATCCTAACTCTTTTTCTCTCTTAACTTTCATTTGGATTTGGTCTTTGGCTACTTGTTGTGGAGTTAGAGGATGTAATACTATCTTCTTACCATTTAGTTTAAATGTGAGGGTGTTAGTGAACCCCTCATGAAGGACCTTCCTATCAAATTGCCAAGGCCTTCCTAATAGTATATGAGTTGCTTCCATAGGTACTACATCACATTTGACTTCATCTCTATATGTACCTATGGTAAAATTTATGAGAACTTGCTTATTGACTACCATTTCCCCTTTTTCATTTAACCATTGTAATTTATAGGGACTTGGGTGATCTATAAGCTCTAATCCCATCTTTTTGACTAGTCTTTGGCTTGCAACATTTGCACAACTCCCACTATCCACAATGAGAGAACATAATTTGTCATTAATGTAACATCTTGTATAAAAGATGTTCTCTCTTTGTGTTGTATCATCGAGTTTTACATGACTACCAAGCAACCTTCTAATCATGTACAACTCACCATCATCCCCTAAAATGTGCTCACTGTCACTGGAATCACTACTAGAGTCATCACTTGAATAGTGAGAATCAGAATTAGACTCTGATTGACTTGAGTAGGTTCCATTGGTTTTAAAAATCATTGTTCTTTTTGTTGGACAGTCTGAAGCAATGTGTCCTCTTCCAAGGCACTTAAAACATTTTATGGAAGAAGATCTAGAGGATTGTGGTTTTGATGATGGTTCATGCTTATCATGTTGATTGCGAAAGACTTTGCCATTTTTGTGTAACTCACTTTGGGGTTTAGAGGAGGAAGCGCCCACTTCTCTCTCTCTAGGGTTTCTCTCAAACTTACCCTTATTTTCTACCCATTTTGACTTATAGGCTCTATTGTTATCCCCACTATAGGATTCTCTTTCCTTAAATTGGTTTTCTACTTTGGTGCATTGGTGGAGTAACTCTTCTATATCCACATGTGGAAGGAGTTCCACCCTATTTTTGATGTTCCTATTAAGCCCATGTAAGAACCTATGCATTAGGGTTTCCTCATCCTCTTCTAGATTGGCTCTAATCATGGCTATCTCTAAGGCTTTATAGTAATCTTCTACACATTTGGAGCCTTGGGTGAGCCTATTAAGCTTTGCTAATAGTTCACCCCTATAATAGTTAGGAACATATCTTTTTCTAAGGAGAGCTTTTAAGTCTACCCAATCATCTATGGGGGGAAGTTGTCTCTTTTCCTCTCCTTACAAATTTGGGTCCACCAAACTAGGGCATAATTTTAGAAAGAAAGAGTTGCAATCCTAACTTTTTTATCATCTTTTATTTGATGAGAGTTAAATATTTGTTCTACCCTCATCTCCCACTCTAAGTAAGCTTCAATGTCACTTTTTCCATTGAATGGGGGAATTTCTAATTTTACCCCTCTTAAGCCTATGTCATCCCTTCTATGGTCATGGTGCCTTCTTTGTCTTGTTTCTTCCTCATTATCACTAGTGTTATGTCTTTGATTTCGTTGTCTATGCCTAGTTCTAGGGGGTTCATTATGCTCAAGATTGTTTAGCCTAGCATTAATGGTGTTTAAGCTATCCATTATGTTATGAAGCATGCTTTTGTTCTCCCTATCACTAGATGACATCTTTTAATGTTGTCAAAGAAATTCAAGACAAAAAAAAAGTATGTATAGACAAGCTAGTCGAGGAAGATGAATGCAATATAAGTGAAAAAAACACTTCAACAAACCTAAAATATCAATACTAGGTTTCTATCCTAAAGGGAAACAATGTCCTAGGTTGTCTTTAACTAGGTTAGTCCTATGTTGCTTATGTAAATCCTAAGTTGTCCTTAACCTAAGTTGATTATGGTTGTCCTAGGATGTTGCTAGTGATTAACTAATCCTAGACAAGCCTAACCAAATTCGGTTTTAAGAAGTAGTTAACCTAACAAAATTAGTTCAACTAACTAACTAAGTCTTAACAACCCTAACCAAAAGTAGTTAATTAGTTATGGAAGTTGTAACAAAGTCTAACCACTATAACTACCTAACTAATTCAGTTATGTATTAGTTAACTCAACTAACAATTAGTTATGACAACAAGAATTAGTTCTAACCACTAACTAATTAGTTAAGACACTCAACTAACTACCAACTAACTAACTAATTATAGTTGTAACTTCTAACTAACTCTAACCAATTAACTAAAAGTAGTTAACAATCAAATGCACATGAACTATCCTAATTCGAAATTTACCAAGCAAAAGGGAAAAATCATAATGTCCAAAAAGTCCAATGTCCTTGTTGTGTCCAAAATACAAGACAAAATCCTACTACACAAAGCCTAAGAATTGAAAAACTTTGCCTAAGTTCTACTAGTTACAAAGCTTTTGCGTCCTTTACAAGTGTCTTCACAAGTCCTTCTTGATGTATAAGCTCCACTTTACCTAGCAAGAGAACACAAGGCAACAACTCCAAACAAGATTTGGTTAATAGAAATCACAAAGAAACTTTAAACCTCATAAAAGTGTATCTCTCAAGTGTATGCCTTCTCTTAGAGATTTTCAAGCTCAATCAATTTCCACACCAATCTCAAGTGTTTCAATATGCTACCCTCACTTAATGGCGAAATGGAGTGATCTTAGAAGTCCAAAAGAATACAAACTCAAGACAAAACTTTAAGAAACAAAAATGACAAACTAAAAAGGCTCAAGAAATAAAGGCTACTCAAATGGAATAGAATGAAGGATCAACAATTAACTTGGAATGACAAGACTCTAAAAGCAAATAAAAGTTCAAAAGAATGAAAGCTAACTTGGAATAGAATTGAAATTGACAAAACAAGACAAACAAGAAAATAAATGCAAGAAACAAAGTTTAAGGTATAACCTAGCCTAGAAACTCTAAAGTTGCAAGAATAAGCAAGGAAGTCTTAATGAACAAGTCTTAGCAATGGTCAAGTAATGAAAACAATTCTCATTTGGTATTAGTAATTTCGAAATTTTGGTGATGAAGTTTGGTGTCTCAATTTCAACTTTGTAATGAGGCTTTCTCTTTAACACTCTTTTCCTTGTTTGGTACCTTTCTTTTCTTTTGATACTTTTCTTTTCTTTTGATACTTTTCTTTTCTTTTGCCTCTCAAGATTTCAAGATAACAACACCAATTTTATAATACCAAAACCGAATTGCACAAATGGTATTAACAAGTTCAATTAATGCTTCTTGCTTAAGGGAAATTATGCAACCTTATCCTAAATTGAAGTATAGGAGGTGACTAAATTTCTTTTTGACAAGTTTTGTTTTTGATGCAAGCAAGATGAAAATAGGAATGTAAAAGAGATATCCTAATAGTGCAACAAAATTAAACCTAGAATCAAACTAAGAATAGAAACTAACAATCCTACAAATTGAGTTGACTTTGGAGTGTCTTTAATGTGAGACCTCCCAACAAGAATGGAACCTTTTGTAGGAGCTAATCAAGATGCTTGAATTGCCCCTATATCACACGGTTTTTCACTCTAAAAAGGAGAAACAATTAACTTCCTAGAACTCTAGAAAAAGGTTCCACATGGCACTTAACTAACTTCCTAAATTGGCTCTAACTAACAACTAACAATTAACTAACATGTAACAACAACCTAACCACCTAATAACCGAATTTAACATGTGCCAATTCTGAAATTTTAGAGACCAAAACAGAATGGTAACAATAACCAACCGAAAATGACCATTACAAGATGCAAAAATTGAAACCACAAGAAACTATCACAAAAACTCAAAAGAACCAAGACTTTTTATGATTTTTCTATGCTAACATGGCATGAATAAGGCATATGAATGACTAAGAAACAGAATTCCAGCCAGCAAAAGAAGTGAAAACCGAAAATTAAAATGGAAGAGAAGAAGAAAAGAACCTCCCAAGGCTCAATGATACCACATGATGTAGGCTCTTCATGCACTTTCTTGAAGAGGGATGGATCTAGGGCTCTTTCTTCGATCTTCCTTCAAAGCAAGCTTGAGAACTTCTTCTTCAAGGCAAGGGAAGTCGAAACTAAAGCCTAAAACTAGAGGAATGTGACGCCAAAACAGAGGAAAAGAGAGTGGAAATGGAAGGAGAGAAGGTGGACAATGGAGGAAGGCTTGGAAAAGAGGAGAGGGAAAGGTTGGAGGCCACTTCCTAAGGTGGAGGAAGATAACTCCACTCACCACCAAGAGAGGGAGAAACCCCTTGGATAAGAGCTTGAGAGAGCTCTCAAATTCTAGAGAGAAGGAGGAGAATCTCTCACTAGGAAACACTTAAGTGCTCTCAAATTTTACAAATGAATTAATGGTGCTTGATTACAAAAGGAGAAGCCCTTATATAGGCCATGGGAATTTCGGCCAAGGACTAGCTAGATGGGCTTGGTCATGGATCCAAGGCCCATTAAGAGAAAAGATGAACAAATGGCCTATACATGGCCCAAAAGGGAAAGTACAAGGCCCAAAAGTGGCCCATTTGACCTTGTAAGGCCCAAAGCTATCCTATAAGCCTAGAGAAACTATTTAGAAAGTATATTACAAGTAATGTACACATAGGTCCTCATAGGTTCCTTATTGGGCTTAGGCCCACTAGAAGAGAGAAAAGAGAAAAGGGCTTTATGGATGCTCTCTTTGGCCCGTTTGGTCTTTGCCCTTGTGAGGGGACCTCTATATGCTTCAAGTCCTTTCTCCAATGTAGTGTGAGGGTCTTCCTTGGGTATGTCCACATTAAAGGCCCTACGTCTATCATATATGATGACTAAGGAGTTGGAGTTGATTGAACAGTTTCGCGATTTGAATCTGGCAGTAACACCAAAAGGGGGAAGCCTTATGGTTGGAATGCTAAGAATTTCCAATGATTTCTTAGAACAAATCAAAGAAGCTCAAGCCAATGACCAGGAATTACAAGATCTAGCAGAAAAGACAAAAGAAAGAGTCTCAGAATTTAGCAAGGATGAACATGGGGTGATCAGGTATCAACAGAGAATTTGTATTCTAGTTAATACAGATCTTAAAAGATCCATCCTTGATGAAGCACATAAGAGCAAATACAGTATCCACCCAGGATCAACCAAGATGTATCAGGACTTGAAGAAATTATTCTGGTGGCAAGGAATGAAAAGGGATATCGTTGAGTATGTAACAGCTTGCCTGATGTGTCAGAAGGTAAAGGCGGAACAACAACGACCAAGTGGGACCCTTCGTCCTTTGGATATTCTAGAATGGAAATGGGATGAGATTGCTATGGACTTCGTGAGTGGATTTCCCAGAACATCAGCTGGATATGATGCTATTTGGGTAATCGTGGATCGATTAACAAAGACCGCTCACTTCATTCCTGTCAATATGAAGTATTCCCTAGAGAAACTCACCCAGATCTATATCAAGGAAATTGTACGATTACATGGAACTCCCACTGCAATTGTGTCCCATCGAGATCCTCGTTTCACATCACAATTTTGGAAGAGCCTGTAACAAGCTCTGGGAACTCGTCTGAAGTTAAGTTCCGCATATCACCCACAGACAGACGGACAATCAGAAAGAACAATCAAGACTCTTGAAGATTTGTTGCGTCTTTGTGTCCTAGAACATGGGGGAAGTTGGCAAGAATACCTTCCACTTGTGGAGTTCACTTAAAACAACAGCTACCATACCAGTATCGGAATGGCCCCCTATGAAGCTTTATATGGAAGGAAATGTCGTACACCTTTATGTTGGTATGAGACTGGTGAAAAGACAATAATTGGACCAGAGATTGTTCAGAAGACTACAGAACAAGTCCAAAAGATCCAAATGGCAATGAAGGCTTCGCAAGATAGACAAAAGAGTTACTACGACAAACGTAGAAAGCCATTGGAATTTGAAGAGGGCGATCACGTATTTCTCAAAGTTACCCCTACCACTGGAGTAGGAAGAGCTTTGAAGGCCAAGAAGTTAAGCCCCAGATACGTAGGACCCTATCAGATTTTGCAAAAGATAGGAACTCATGCCTACCGTATTGCTTTGCCACCCGAGCTGTCAAACTTTCACAATGTCTTTCATGTCTCTCAACTCCGCAAATATGTACCAAGTAAAACACCCCTGATTTCCTGTACTCGAATCCCGATGTGATCGTCATAATTAATAAAAATACGAGTAAATTTTTCGCGTTTGGAAACATTTCAAGGACACCACCATGATCACATCAAGACCCAAATCACAGAAGACCAAAGAGTAAGATTATAAAACCTGAAGCTGGATGGATAAATAAATTGCCCATGACGGTATACGAAAGTAATAAAGTTTGCAACGGAAGAATATGTATACCGGGCACACGCCTAGTCCCATATATGACGATATGAGAAAAGGCTCGGCAAAGCACGCAATGGCATATCGTAAGCCTAATAGACATCTATCATCATTTTACATAATTATATAAGCATGTAATGCCTAAGATATAATTACATATACATAAATATATTCATTCACATTCGGGGATCTTCTCCCGACTATCACAACCATCAATTAACATCATTCAATTTCAATCCTTCTAATACACATCAAATCATCTCTTACATTCTATATATATATATATATATATCATTCATCATCCATCAATTCAAAGGATTGTCTTACACATACTCAAAATCTTTAAATCATCTATTCCATCATATACCATTTAATCAATACACAAGAATCCATAAATGATGTCGGCCAAGGCACTTCCTCTACCACTATATACCTTTACCAAATCTTGATCTTTAAATCCAAACTTATCCCATGGCAACCTGCATCACAATGCTAAAAAGGAGACCACATGGGAGAGTGAGTTAAACATTCAAAATGACGAATAATATATATATTATGATCATGTGTATATGCATGCAACATCATGTGTGCTCTGCTATCAAAATATTAAATTATCATTCATTCATTACCTCATTATCACAATAGGCATACAAGCCTCATGAATCGCAATTCATATCATAAATAAGCACAAGCACATACATAATCATATACACAATCACCAGCCACTTATCAACAAGGGCATTCATATTCATTATCATCATTAATCGTAAACAGTCACGCTCTTCATCACATTGGGCCATAAATACAGATCGTCATATTCACATCATTTCGTTTATTCATATATTCTCTTACTTTTATGTGGTCTTCCATTATATTAACTTCTTATCTCATCAACACCAATACCATCATCTCAATCATCATCAATCATCATCATATTCTGGCATATCTCCATGCTATATGCAAATGCTCTTATGGCTAATGCATATGCACAATGGAATAATCAACAACAAATACGGATCCGACTGTGGGAATAAACACCAAGTTGTGGGTTAAGCATAGGTGTGCTACTATGCCCCTACTGCAGTAGTAAAATGTGTACACATATCTCAAAACATGCATGCATCTCGACAACATCTTTTACTGGTACCAAACCGCTATCGCTCATCTGTAGCACTAGTCACCCTGTGACTTGCGGATTAACATCGTGGCCTCAACTACCACAAGTGCTACGGGCCCCTCCCGAACACACATCGAGAGAGCCGTGTCCCGTCGGACACCGAGGTAAACTCGCTCACCATAGAGCCGCCCGCCCACTGGGCCCACCACATAGGGTGCCTCGTCACCAAACTATGGACAGCTTCGTGACTCATACACCGAGTCACAGGGGAAAATCACAATACGCTCGTGCACTGAGCCGCCCTCCCACTGGGCCCGCCTAGTGGAACCCCTTAATATTCCACATAGACAGCTATGATATGCCATGGATGCAATGCAAATGCAAATCAAATGCATCCTCACTCTGTGCATCCTAAATGCCACTCATCAAACATCATCACAATCACCAACACCACCATACACCTTAGTGGGTTTCGACCTTGTTGGTTTCATAATTATTATTTTCAAGTTTTAATGTGGCATTTCCATCTCAACATGTTTTCGCATATATTTCACATCATACACATAAGTCAATACTTGTAAACAGCCACTATGGCATTTCAACATCACATATTATTCATCAATATTACCACACTTCATTTAGTGGATTTTCATCTTATCATTCATAATAATCCACACATGGATATTAAAGGGCATAGCAATCATCATAATATTAATCCACACACGTGGCAACAAGGTGTTACGAATTACATATACATATATAGCAACCATAATTGTCTCACACACATGCAAGTCAATTACTTGCACCATCACAAGAATATCATAATAGTTCTTAATAATTATCAAATTGTCATTTCAATTAATTCAATACATATACATGGAAAGGCAAGCATGAGTATCCATCACATACAACAATCACTATTAAATTTACTCATGCAATTTGAATGTTAACTCCTCTCCTACCTTGAGGGAAGAGCCAAACCATCCCAACGCTCCAATTGCTCCATTGCATCACCCGTAATACAATCTACATACCATACATATACATACACATAATCAATAACCATCATAACTCTAAACATTTGTTAGCTTTTCATAAAGCTTAACCCCAAGTCCTAGACTTGTTAATCATCAACATATGTAATCGTGTTAGGCTTCGGGAATTCCTTTCCCAGAACCAAGGTTCTCTAGATCTTATGGACCAACCAAACTCAACAACATCACCAAATTAACAATTTCAACTCATCCATCTATGGCCTATCAATTCACCAACCAATAAGTATATCCTATTAGTTCCACCATTAAGGATTATCTAAAATGTTCATCATTGTTCATCACTATAACTAACAACATACGCATTAAATATCACCTATTCACATTCAATTTAACTTCCCATGTTACAATATATCCATTTTCCCAAATTCTTAGGGCTAAGGTTTCACCAAAACTTACTTATCATTATTAATATTCATCAACCATTGACAATGACCATTCTCCCATATCAATATTACTCATTATCATCATTAAATATATTTCCCACTCATATTCCATATTTTCACCAATTTATTAAAATTAGGGTTTCACTAAAACGCAACAACACCATAAACGCTCATTCATTTTCCATTCATCCAAGTATCAACCCCTTACACATATAATAACCCACCATTAATGCCATAATACAACACCCCACCTTAGGGTTTCTCATCATAAGTGCTCTCCCAACAACCCATGCCATATATACTCCTCCAAAACCAAGAACCCAAAATCTAAGGCATAAACTCATAAAGAGTGGTGAGGAACTTACTTCACCCAAGAGTTGGCCACGAGCCCCCAAGGAAAAGAGGGTTCTGCATGAAAATAGAGGAGAAGAGTGGAAGAGGATCCAACCATGAGCTTCTCCTTTGAGCCTCCATGAAAGTAAAATGGGAGAGGGTAAGAAAGCTCCACACGGTTTTGGTTTTTGGAGAGAAGAAAAGAGGACATGGAGAAGGGAAGAAGACGAAGAAGAAGAGTGTAGAAAGGAGAGGAAGAAGTGACGTGAAGTGGAGAGAAAGTGAGAGTTTTTGATTTAATATCCCCCTCCCATTAAAATCTCACTGTTTTAATTAAAATGGCAGTCCAATATTCCATCACGTCATGATATATTACATTAATGCCCTTTTATATTCCTTCGTTATCTAATAAAATAAGGGAAGAGGGTCCAATACCATCAGAACCGAGAAGGAAGGGGAAATACAAACAAAACCGAGAGAAAAGGGAAGAAACACGCAAACAGGGTGTCACTCTCTCAAGCGAAACCCACATTCGCTTGAGCGAGATAGCCCCTTCTCGCATATGCCTCTCCATTCGCACAGACGAAACAACCCCAGTTCCTGTTTCCACACTCGCTCACCTGAGCGAGGTATTAATTCGCTTAAGCGAATCCAACCAGAAATCATCTTTCCCAGCACTCGGGTTTCAATTAGCAGGATTTCTTAAAACTGACCCAATATTCATTCGGTTTTCACTCGGCAAACTTCACCCGGATCCGAGTCATCTCACACTCGGTTCTCACTCTTGGCATAACAATCTAGGCCGATCCACTTTCCATTAAGCCAAGTCATTCATGGCCGACTCACACTCTTATAGTCTTTCATTCGGCTATTTATTCTAAACCCGAGTCATCATAAGCAGTCTTTCACTCGGCAACTTCATTCCAAAACCGACTCATCTCGCTCGGTTTCCCACTTAGTAAAAATAATCAAAACCGACTCATCTTGCTCGGTTTTCACTTGGGGATTTATTCCGAAATCGAGTCCTCCTCTCAATCAATCCTTCACTCGGTACTTGCCTTAGTACTGACTCATCACTCATTGTTCTTCCACTCGGCATTTATACCTCTTCTCACTTGGAGAATACCTTAACCATTCATTTCTCAGGAATAAACTCTTTAATCAAATTCCACTCGGAGTCACTTAACACTTAGCCACTCAAAATACATGAAACCTTATTCACTCAGAATTTACATTTAACATACACTCGGAGTGTATAAGACATTACTCACTCAGCATTTCATTCCCAAACTGACTCAACACCTGATCGGCTACCACTCAGCCATTCATCTCAACGCCGACTCAGCTTATAATTAGTTCCCACTCGGTGAATTATTTCAAAACCGACTCTTCTCTCGTTTGACCTTTTACTCAGAAATGCATTCCAATTCCGAGTAATCCCAATCAATCTTACATTCGGTAATTTCTCTAAAACCGACTTCCTTTCTTTTTCTCTCAAACGGAGTTATTCCAGAGTACTTCTGGACAACACACCATATGTCCCCACTCGGTGGCATTCCTACTCGGAATTTCACACACCGAGGGATCCACTCGGGATAAGTTACCTTGAACTCGGAAATTCCCTATTCGGGACTCCACTCGCAGATTTCATAAACCTCCCTTTCTTTTAGAAGGGGTCCCCCACAATCTAGTTCCAGTCAGGAATTGCTCTAACCCCTACTTACTTGGAGGGATTTACCAAATTAAGTCCCACTCAGACTTACCCACATGTTAACCACTCGGATTATACCTTATTCACTCGGAAGGGAAAGACTAGGACATATATCACTCGGAATTTCACTCGGAAATTCACCACAACTCATAAAATTACGTTCTAAGGTTCCCACTCGAGTGAATTCTCATCCAGAATCTTACTTACGCACCCTACACTCGTCATACTCAGTCAAACACAACCTTAACAGCCACCCATTTAAGTAAACACCATTCCAGCTTTAGATTTTATACTTCCGCTCAAGCCATTCACACTCGCTTGGGCGAAAAAGGCCCAGTAACCATTTTTCTCCAGCTCGCTTGAGCGGGAACTTCACCGCCTGGGCGAAATTGGTCCAGAGACTAATTTACCAATGCAGTGGATCCTCGCCTGAGCGAGATCCTTTCTCGCTCGGGCGAGACCATCAGGACCCAAACAAAACGTAATTCTTAACAACTCAGCCCATGAAATTTGCAATCAAAGCCAATACACTCCCTTCTAACAACTCATATACAATATGTAAGGCTTATGCAACTCGTCCTAGGCATTCTCACTCGGAAAGTCTCATTATAAGTCAAATTTGAACATCTTCTATGTTTTTACACATTATAAAGCTTATTCCACCTGTTCACACATTCATACTTGTAAATTTACATTCCAAATTTATTACACATGTTGAATCCAAGCTCTCCATCATCTTATATACTTGTATTCATACCTTGCCACAACAATCCATACATTTTCATGAATCATCCTCAATAATTATCAATTCATTAATTTAATTATTTATTTATTATTCATTTCCATCAATTATTCATTTTTATAAAATTCGGGGTGTTACACCAAGCCCTGATCATGTTCTAAGTCTGATCAATTTGTTCTGAAAGAAAACCTTACCTTTGAAGCATCGCCAGTTAAGATTGCTGACCAACGTCTCAAACAGCTAAGAGGCAAGGAAATCCCTTTGGTCAAGGTAGTTTGGAGTCAAACAGATGATGGGGATGCTACTTGGGAAATTGAGGAGAAAATGAGAGAATTGTACCCTTAATTGTTTTAACTTTGAATTTCGGGACGAAATTCCTAAAAGGGGAGGAGAATGTAACATCCCTGTTTTAGAAAAAGTTTTACCCTTGTAAATTTGAATTATGAAAGGTTGTGAGTAAGAATAAGCCAATATATACCCTGTTAATGGTCTATAGTATCTCAAAAATGTCATTTTTGCACATAATAATAGAATTTATATGGACCATTAGTGAAATTATGCAAAAACCGAGTGAAAAGGGCTCTGTTCCGAGTGACAGAGAAGAATTCCGAGTGAAGGAATGAAATTCCGAGTGAAGGAGTGAAATTCCGAGTCAAATGCTTCCTTTTCTGAAGGAAATTACTCTGATTGAAGCATTTCGAGTGAAAGAATGCATATATACTTATGTTTGTGTTGATTTGATGCTTCCTACCGACTGGAGTGTGTTGTGGAATCAATTGGGAAGGATTCCGAACGGTTTCATATGTAATTGCTTAGGAAACCGAGTGGAAAATGGTAGAGGTAGCCAATTCCGAGTAAGATATACCCTACTGGACCAAAACCGAGTGAGACTCGTACGTGTAGGTCCTGTTCCGAGAGGTAATGGCTTAAATAAACATTAATTGGAAATATAGTTGAAGAAGTTGGCCTAAACCGAGTGAACCAAGTGAATGAAGACTCGAATTTCCGAGTGAAGACTCTGAGAAAGAGAGGGCTCGGTCTGGACAGGTATTACCGAGTGAGAAACTGAGTACATGAGTCGGTTTCTAAGGAATTCCGAGCGAAGAATTGAAGCCTCACTCAAGCGAGCCTTGTATTTGTTGACTCGGAAGAAGAATTCCAGTCGGCATAGTGATTAACCGAGTGGAAGAAGAAGAATTCCAGTCGGTATTCAGTATCAGTTGTGCGTATTGACTTCAATTTTGTCTTTAATGATTATTTTAATTCAATCATGCACATTATAGACAGTGGGCAGCCAGAAATGGGTACTGACTCAGCATATCTCCTTATTTAATCTCTACTGACTCTCCATTATCACTCCACTAACAGCCACTCAGAAAATCTGTCCCCCATTCCACTTACTCTCTCCCTATTTAAACCAGCTTAAGGATTCTCAGAACACACACACGAAACACAGCTGCAAACACACTTCTATTACAATTTTCCTTTCCAGCAAACTTCTGTCTCTCTCCTTTCCCTTCTGTTTCACTCGGAATTCATGCAGGACAGTGAAAGGGAGACTTTTCTTCTCCTCCAGTAGCTCCATAAAGGTAAGAGGGTATATTCTTGGGTGCTCTATGGGAAAACCGAGTGAAGGAAAGGGTTAAGGAACCTGGTTCCTCACCTTTCAAGGACATATTTAGTGTTATGTGAATTAAATGCTTTAATTACTATTATTGGTATATACATATATATATTTGTTACTAAATGCTTATAATCAGTTCAGAGTTGTTTGATTAAATGTTATGGTTATTGTTTTATATTTGAATATATGTATAATTAAATTGATAAAAATATATGCTGGTTGTTGGACTGTTAAGATATTAAGGATCCTGGGTGTTTATGTGAGTTCCAGCAAGGAATTATAAAATAGAAGTAGGATTCAGTGAGTAATAAGCTCGGATTTTATGAAAAACCGACCTGAGCATTCGGATAGAACATTTTACTCGGAAAATACATTATTTTCATTCAGAAAGTTACTTTCACCCTAATTCTACTCGAAATCTTATTTTATTCCACTCAGAAAAATGTTTCATCATTATGTTTCACTCGGAAAACATCATATTTCACTCAAAAAACAGTTAGTTTTACCCAGACAACACCTTTCAGTGATTTCACTCAAAAAACAATTTATTTTACTCAACAAACAGTTATTTTCACTAAAAGAACTCCTTTCAGTTTGATGTAACTCGGTATATAAAGTCAATTCACTCAGAAGACCTTTCCCAACCTGATTCCACTTGGAATCACGATTATCTTACTCGGATTTATTTTACTCGCATGTGTCTTATTCAGACATAACCTTTTTCAACTAATTTCACTCGGTAAACTCATGTTTCACTCGGAACTTATATTGAATTCACTCAGAAAACTCCTTTGAGACTGATGTCACTCGGAATCGTAGTTTATTACACTCAGAAATTCATTTTTACTCGGTTTCACCAACATTTTCACTCATGAAACTCTTTCTTACTGATTCCACTCGGAAATTATATTTTATTTCACTCAGAATTTAAGTTATTTCATTTAAGAAAACCATTTTCAGCTTCTGTTTCATTCGGAAAACATATTAATTTCATTTAGAAAACTCTGCTCAGCTTTATTTCACTCGGATTCATAGTTATCTCATGCGGAAAACTCATTTTCACTCGGATTCAAGCTGTTCCAGTCGAAAAACAGCATTCCAGTTCATTTTCACTCGGACTCAAACTTATTTCAGTCAGAAAACAGCTTTCCAGTGTCATTTCACTCGGATTTTTAGCCAGATCGCTTGGAGAACCCTTCTCTGTATGATTCTGTTGGTGTATGCACTATGAGCTTTTATGCTTTTTCATTTGTATCATTTTTCTACTTATCAATAGAATAAATATTTTAGTTTAAAATTATTTTAAACATATTTATCCTTGGAGTAATAGGTCATATAAAAATTATTCCTAAAATGTCCCTAGTTAAGTATTTACATGGGGACATGTAAATACACTGAGACTAGTGTGTGAGTGTACTGATGACCTGATCTCACAGATCATAGATATAGATGATATCGAGTCTTTACACGGGTACACATTAAGAGTAATGATGTACTGGACAGACCCACCATGAGAACGTTGCATGGATCGTTACATGATTGTCATAAACGATTCTCAATGTGATAATGGTATATGTAGTCCTTTGACCTGAAGTCACTACGATTCCTACATGAGGAGTTTATTGTTTTAATACAATTAAACGTCTTCTTTAACAAGAGGACTATAAAGGTTGTGATTAGGCAATGAACAAATTATGCAGAGGGATGTGAGTGATGTAGATGGGATTTGTCTCTCCTATGTGACAGGAGTGATATCCATAGGCCACTTGATGGAGTAAGACTAAGAAAACCCATGTCCATGCTAGAAAGAATAAATATTAGATATTTATTCGGATCCAGTCTACTCCGGTATCAAGTAAAATAAATTGGGCCGTACAAGGATGACGCGACCATGCCTTGGGCCCAATTAGGATATCGTGACAAAAGGAATAAACGTATTAAATAATTATCACTTATAGGTTATGTTGATAATATTCGGACATAATGATGCATTGCTAGATGCCGCTCTTATTTTATATTAATAATAAAATAGTTTATTATTAATATGACCGGGTATTTTACCTATAGGGTCACACACATAGAGTAAGCCCATCAGAAAATGTTGTCTTATTTTAGTTGGACTAAAATAAAGCTATTGGGCCTAACTCATTTGGAATGAGTAAGGAGCCCACTTTTAGAGAGAACAAATTAGGTCAAACCTAAGCCTATAAATAGAGCATAAGATGCTCATAGGCCGTTCACTCAAGTGAGACACAAATTCGCAAAAGTTGCAAGAGCTACACGCCGTCAAACTAGCAGTTGGCAAGTGTTGCGATTCTGGTGGGAGTGCTCGTGTGGACTCCTAAAGGACGAGGCTACGACTGCTTCGGAGTTCTTCAAGAGGTAACCTAAAATAATTCGAAATTGTTTTGTGCTTTGAAACACGGAACCTTGCAAATCCTATGGAATCCCTTTTATTTTTCCGCTGCTCATGCTTAGGGATTCCTAACAGTGGTATCAAAGCCTAGGTTGCAAAACCGTGTTTTGGGCATTCGTTTATATTTTATGATGATTTGTTTTCATTTGCAAGAGCTTTTGGAAAATATGATTTGTGAAATCGCTTCGTTGTTTAAAGCTTTGCAATTTTGTTTTGCGAAAATGTTTTGTGAAACTAGGATTTGAAAATGAATATGCATGATTATGTTGCTATTTTGAGTTATCGCATATGATGCATATTATTACAATGATTAATCATGTATATGGTATGACCTCTGTTTTGGCATGATACATATAATTCTGAGTTATTCTTTATAAATTGTATATGATGCATGTTATAGAGTTTCTTAATTTCAGTATGTATGTTGTTGCCGTTTAAATTTGTATGATGTATAAGTTTATGCAATTTTGATATGTGTTTTACTCATATGATAGTCATCGTACAAACTTTGAATCAATTGAGTTGATCTTCGAACATGAATGGTTCATGTTATGGGGCGTTAAGTGATAAGGTTTAAGTGTTAAACCATGGCCGTTTCTTAATCTAGGGTTCAAGAGTTGAAACCTAGACGGCCGTCATGGAAAGGCATTGCATGTTGGCATTAGCGCAAATTGAATTCTAGGTTTTGAAACCCTAGACGGCGCTGCCTCCATATGCCTTGACGGCTGCGTTGTGAAGTGTTCAAACAAGGAATTAGGGTTTCAAAGTGGTTGAAACCCTAGCCGAAATTTTAGAGCTGTTAATGGTCAGTGGGATGTTCTGGCTAGGAAAGATTTGGTACTTAAGCGGTCACACCGGACCCACCTCTCTTTCCTGGGAACCAACCTGACTACAGTACTAACCGGGTAACCGGGACCCCCCTTGACCCCCGTGTTAGTCCTCAAATTTTCAATAAAAGCTTAAATAAAAATTTCATAAAAATTATAAAAATTAGTTTAATTTGTTAGAAAATTAGGATTTAAATTCAATAAATGAGTGTTGTTGGAAATAATCTGCCCTTGATCAATTTTCTCTAGTTTTGCAGTGAAAAAGTTAAGAAATCAAGAGAAAATTACACTGGAGATCTGACGCGTAGCCTCACACCACGCGTAGCATCAAGTGCTATTTTTGATGCTGACGCTACGCATCAAATCCACGCGTAGCGTCAGTGCTGCGTGGTCTCCACTCCTACTTTTGGCCAACCACCCCACTTGGACCCAATAATGGGCACTCCACTCAGCCCAAGGGCCACCCCAATCAGCATAAATGGCCAAAAACTCGTGGAAACATGTCCAAGTGGCCAGGCATGATCAAGATTAATTATTGAAAGTGGCCATTATCAAGTGTTTAATGGAGGCTGAGTCAGGGATCTGACGCGTAGCGTCACAGGGACGCGTAGCGTCAGCACCCTTGCTCAGCCCTATAAATAGGGCCATCCAACACCATTCATAGCATCCCATTCCATACACTTCTCTTCTCTTCTCTCTTGTGCTCGACTTTGAGTACTTCTTTTGTGAGTTGTAGTTCTAGAATAGTTTTCTAGATACTTGAGTGTGTTTCGGTGTATTGTGATCGTTGTATCGTGAAGTTTCCATCGTCTTCTTCGTAATGTCAAACTCTGTAAGTGTTGTTTTTACTTTTACCATGTGTAACTAATCTGTTTATGTTGGAATTGGTGAACTAATCTATTGAGTATAATGTTGTGAATTCGACCTCTGCATGTTTATGATTCAAGTCCATGTTAGTATTTCAACCTTTTATTAATATGAACGTCAAACGGGAGAATGATTTTCATGTGTATCGAAACTGGTTTTATTAGTGTAAATGTCAAACGGGAGAATGATTATTTATGCCGTATTGAAACTTGTTTTGACGAAAGTAAAAAGTTGGAATACCCTTGGTATCTCAATTCTATAGGGGTTGTTAACCATTGTTGCCATAAGGCCAGGTCTTAATGCAAGTTTTTACTGAGAAAGCTCACGAGGGATCAGACTTTACGGTGAATTCTTAGAATTTATATCACGAGGGATCGGTTATAATGATTTTAAGCTGCAATGACATGAAACTTGATGATTAAATATGCATGTCTTGAGTTCCTCATTGTTATTCTAGATTAGGGATCTAATTTCCAACATAATTTGTTTATCTGTGTTTATCTCAAGTATCTTACCTATTCTAGATTGCAACTCAACTTTTTTAGATAGATTTTATTTTCTTTTATCCTATGAATCACTCAACCATGCTATTTTGTGAATACTGTATAAATTGTATATAAATCATTCTTTTGTTTATAATTTCCTTCATATTTACCATAGTAAGAAGAGGATTACTGTTGTTATTGGACTTTCAATCCCAGTGGAACGATATCTAAAATTCGAAAACTACAAACGATTGGTGCGCTTGCCAATTCACAAAGCCCGGTTACAACCGACGGGCGAACAAGTTTTCTGGCGCCGTTGCCGGGGATTGAATTGTTTCAGTAAAACAGTAAAATTTTAATTACCGTGGTAAATATTTTTTTTTACTTTAGATAATTTTTTTTTTATTTCATTATCATTATTACACTAACTTTCTTTGTCTAGTTTGTGTATGCAAACTCGATCTACCACAGGTAAAATTTATTTTGATCCTGAGATAGAAAAGTTTGTAAAGAAAATCAAGTCTTTGAAATCTAAAACACAAACTAATTCTTCTTCTACTTCAAAAAATTTTTGAAAATTCAAATATGGCTGCTGAAAGGAGAACATTGGGACAGTTTGCTGCTATAAATGGTCCACCCCGAGTTTCGGGAATGTTTCAAGGACCATTTTTACCAGTGGAAATTAAACCTGCCACTTTAAATATTATTCAAAACAACCAATTTGCTGGTTTAAATCATGAAGAACCGTATGAACATTTAACTATTTTTTATGAGTTATGCAGCACAATTGGTTTTGAACCCAATCAAGAAGAGTCTGTTTACATGAGACTCTTTCCTTTTTCATTGATTGGGAAAGCAAAAGAATGGTTTAAATCTTGTCCACCGGGTAGTTTTGCAAACTGGTCCGATGTTGAAAGAAAATTTTTGGAAAGATTTTATTCTCCTTCAAAATATTTTGAAGCAATGACAGCCATACACTCTTTTTCTCAAAATAATGATGAATCATTAGGAGAAACATGGGAACGATTCAAGGCACTCTTGAGAAAATGCCCAAACCACAACCTGAATGATGCCGAAAAGGTAAGAATCGTTTACCATGGTTTATTGCCTCAGTTCAAGATGATGTTAGATGCTTGTGCAGGTGGTTCTTTAATGAACAAAACTGTGGAAGAAGCCATAGAAATATTGGAATCAATGGCTATTAGTGACCGACAAGCAAAGCATGAAAGAGGTAATATGCAAAGGAAGCCAGGAATGCTCGAATTGGGAGTAAATGATGCAGTGTTGGCTCAGCAAAAATTACTGACCCAACAAATTGAAGTTATGAGCAAGCAATTGGAAAAACTTCAAATTGCTCAAGTAGCATCACCACTCCCTGCTCAACTTAAAGCATGTACGCACTGCATGGGAGAACAACCATGTGGTTACTGTGGAAATGAGCAAGAGCAAGCCAATTTCATGAACCATCAAAGAGCACCCTTAGGTAATTATCCTTTTAATCATGGAAATTCTTTTCCTAACAATTACCTGCAGGGTTGGCAAAATCAGAATATTGGTTGGAGACAGGATGCTGGACCTTCCAACAGACCTCCTAACAATCAATTCAAGCAACAACAAACTGACAATGCAAGGTTGACAAGAATAGAGGAAGCTATTCAACAGTTATTGCAGTTTGTAGAGACAAATGAAGCTGCCCGAAAAGCATCAGACATACAAATGGGTCAGCTCGCAAAAGAAATAGCTGAATTAAAGAGTTCTGGGTTTTCTGCAAACACTCAAAACCCAAGGGAACAATGTAATGCTGTTTCTATTGATGTTGTAAAAATTGATTGTAAAGAAAGGAGTGAGAAAAAGAAAGAAGAAGAAGAAAAAGAAAGTGAAAAAATAGAAAAAAATGAAAAAAATGAAAAAGAAAAAAATGTGCAAAGAGATACAGAGCAAGAAACAAACTGTATAACCCCGAAAAAATGTAAAGATCCGGGGAGTTTCACCATTCCTGTAACAATCGGAAATATCAACATTAGGAATGCGTTATTAGATTTAGGGGCTAACATCAACTTGATACCTCTAGATTTAATAAAACGCATTGGTGAATATGAGCTAAAAGAAGCAAAGACAGAATTACAGTTTGCGGATCGCTCTGTCAAAAAGCCTGTTGGGATTGTGGAAGATGTGTTAGTAAAGGTTGACAAGTACCACTTCAAAGTTGACTTTATGGTACTGGATATGAAGGAGGATACTGAGATCCCCTTGATCCTAGGAAGACCTTTCATGAAGACTGCAAAAATCAAAGTGGATGTTGATCAAAGTATGGTTGCAGTCAAAGTTTATGGAGAAGAAGTAAGCTTCAGTGCTCATGAACACCTCAGGATAAGTAATGAGGAAAAAGTTTACCCTTCAACCAAACCAGGTATATCTCTTCCCAATCAATTAAATTGTTTTAAATTAACCGATGCTTTGAAAGATGAAAAACAGGTAATAAGGCATCGGAAAAGAAGAAGAAGGAAGAAAAAGACAGGTGATTCCTCAAAGAATATTGGGAAACCACCTGATTAATCAGAGGTAATGTCTGGCTGGGGACATTAAACCTAGCGCTCAATGGGAGGCAACCCATTCTTTTCTTTTTGTTTTTAAAGTTGTTTTAAATAAAAAAAAAACATATTTCAAAAATAATTAGATAGAATTTTATTTTGAAAAGAAAAGGAGTTTAAGATTGAAAAGAAAAGGTTTTTGAAAATCAAAATTTTGGAAACAGAAGCCCACGCGTAGCGCCCCCTTGACGCGTAGCGTGGACTCTGCATTTTGGGTATCACGCGTAGCGTCCCACCCACGCGTAGCGTCAGAGCCCACGTTCAGTTTTTAAAACTGAACCAGAGAGGCCCATCTTAGGGTTTTAAACCTAAAACTTCCTCTCTGCCTCACTTAGTTTTCAAAAACTTCAAAAAAACCTCCTTTTCTCTCTTCCAAACCTCTTCAATCCCATTGCTCAAGGAATCATAAGTAAGTATTCTAATCCCTTCTCTTTAGTTTTGTTTTTGATTTTTAACTTGTAGAAATAAATGTGGTTAGGATTAGGATTAGAAGACCATTGGGATTGATTGCTGTTAGGAGTTAGGGATTGAATGGATGTAGTGTAGGTTGAAAAGGGGTTGCTGCTGTGCAACCCCTGTTTTTTCTTTTTTCTGCGCATCCCACGCGTAGCGTCCCACTGACGCGTAGCGTGAGGATGAACTGTAAGCCCACGCGTAGCGTCCCACTGACGCGTAGCGTGGGCAGAACAGGCTGATGCGTAGCGTCACACCACGCGTAGCGTCAGCCTCTGTTTTTAAATCTTGCTGTTTGTTTGCTGTTTGTTGTTTTCTTTTGAAATTAATAAATTTTCTTAGTTTATATTTATACTTTCTTGCAACTTTGTATGAATTTTGAATAAATTTTTGTTTTGTATATTATTTGAATATGTATGTTAATTTCTTTAAATATTAAAAATTCAAAAATATATCGTTGAATTGCATTTTTATTTGTGAAAAATTTTAGAAAACCCAAAAATATTTTACAAATAATTGTTTGCTTGTGTGTGATTTATTTAGTGTGTTTAAATTTTAAATTTTTACTTTTTGCAGATGGCACCTAAGAAATCCATTCCCACAGCCGGTCCCTCTAAAAGACAGAGGAAATCCACAGACACTGACACCACTTCTGAGGATCTAGATTCTCAGAGACAGGAGGTATTGGGACCGAGGGATCCTACTAGATTTCGCACTGATGCGAAGTGGGCGAGATTTCATCAGATCAAGGGCCAGAGACTGATCTGGGAGAGGGTCCTTGATCTGAGTGCAGGAGACTATCCTGAGCTGCAGGATAGAGTGCATCAGAGGAGATGGGGACCTCTATTCTCCCTGCCTACTGAGGGGGACCCCATCTTAGTGATGGAGTTTTACGCGAATGCTTACAGGACCCGCCAGGACGCACCAAATCTTGGGCAGCAGCGGACGAGTTGGGTTAGAGGCCGGCATATCTCTTATGACCGGGACACCATCAGTACCCTACTGGGTAACCCTTGGGAGCCTACTCCCGAGGATGACACTTGTTTCTGGAAGGAAAACAGAAACAAGATTCTTGCTGAGGGAGAGTTAGGATACTCCCTCGAGGAGGTTGCTCATTTTCTGAGCAAGGATGGAATCTTTTTCAACCTAAGTAGGGTTGGAAGGAGTCCATCTAACCTCCTCAAGACCCAGCTTACCCCCATAGCCCAGGCGTGGTCCCACCTCATGCTCCATAATATCACTCCTGTCACCCATCTTTCTTCCCTTCCAGTGGAGCGTTGTTGCCTCCTTTATTCTATCCTCCAGGGCCACACCATTGATATTGCCGAGCTTATCTCCGAGCAGATTCACTTTTATGCCCTTGGGTATAAAGTGAATCGCCCCATACCCTTTCCTCTCATCATATCTGCCTTACTAAGGAGGCAGGGAGTCATTGTACCTTCACCAGAGTTTACTAGTTCTTCAGGGAGAGTCCCTAAAGTTCTAGTAAACAGAGATTATTTTGTGCAGCAGTGCGAGCTTCCACCACTAGAGCAGGAGGCTCAGCCCCAACCTCGGAGGAGGAGACCACCAGTGCAGCCTCCATCTGCTGATGCTGTTACACAGGGCTTTGCCCGGATGACACTTGAGCATCAGCATATGATGCAGATGATGGCTGCCACTCACAGAGCTTATATTCATCTTCACGATGAATTTTATCAGTACAGGTTACAGGGAGAGGGAGCACCTTATGTCACCCCAACCGAGTTTTCAGCACATGTAGCTTGGTCTGGAGATTTACCCACCTATCCTGAGACTGGTGGATCTTTTAGTGCACATCATGACTCTGATGGTGATGATAAGGAGGAGGAGGAGGAGGATGATGATGATCAGATGGAGGATTGAGGATGCCATCTTCATTTATTTTGAGTACATTTGTTTCTAGTTATATTTGGATTTACATTTACATTTATATTTACATTTTATATTATGGCATTTTATCATTGTGTGGTGTGTTTATTTGTTTTTTTTTTTTTTTTTTTTCTCAATTTTCTTTCGAGAAATAATTCTTCTTTTTAAAATAAATGAATCAGATTTTCGTTAGTAAGTTAGTTTATACACTTAGAGTTTTTACACAATAAAACCAATTTTATTAAAATCAACTTTTGATTCTTTATAACTTAGGAATTTTGATAAATTTAATTACAATAAGTTTATTCACCATCAAGCAAATTTCAATAACCCGGTAAGTTGAGAGATCCTTTTTACATACTTGAGGGTTTTAATCGACATATTTTCAATTCGAATTGATTTTGCTTTAATCTCTGATGTGTGTTGTTGTACAGAGAATTCGGGAAAATGATCAAGGCACATTTATTGGTGAAACGAAACCTTGGGCCAAACAGCTTACCTTGGTAAAAAGTCTTTTATCCTTTGCAAGCCCATTTGAGCCTAAAATAAAATTCTTTGGTACCCTTAAAGCCTAAATTTGTTTTTACCATTCCCTATACTTGATTGATTAAAAGAGCAGTTGAAATAAATGAAAAATATTTTGAGTGTTCTCACAAAAATGGGGAGTGAAAATAAGCAACTTGATTCTTTTCAAAAAAGAAAAAGAAAAGAAAAGTCAAAAATAGTGAAAAGAATCAAGTTGGGGGTATTTATTTTTCATCAATAAAAAAATAAATGAGAGTTTAGATCAAGAGAAAGCCTAAGGATTGTAAAATGCTCTTTTATGATTTCAGGTTTTTGAATTCCAAGAAAAACCATTGATTCTTGTAAAGCAAGCCTCATTACAACCCATGAAAAGACCTTGTGATTTTCGAATTAACTCTGTATAAATAACCATTGATTAGATGACAAACAAAGTTAAATTCGTTTGATTTTATGATTGATTGAGTGAAACAGGTTACCAATTGCATAGAGATAAACACTTGTGAGGTAAGCCTGAAATTCTGCTTGATTGTTAATAGAATATTGTAAATAATTTTATCATTAAACCTTTGTTATATTTGATATCAGTTTTTGATTATTACAAAATAGTTGAAATTGTGTAATTATTTTTTTGTGATAAATTTTCGGACTAACTTAAAAATTTGATTTCAAATTTTTTCTTCTTATTTTTCTCTCTTGCTCGAGGACGAGCAATGTCTCAAGTTGGGGGTATTTGTTAGTCCTCAAATTTTCAATAAAAGCTTAAATAAAAATTTCATAAAAATTATAAAAATTAGTTTAATTTGTTAGAAAATTAGGATTTAAATTCAATAAATGAGTGTTGTTGGAAATAATCTGCCCTTGATCAATTTTCTCTAGTTTTGCAGTGAAAAAGTTAAGAAATCAAGAGAAAATTACACTGGAGATCTGACGCGTAGCCTCACACCACGCGTAGCATCAAGTGCTATTTTTGATGCTGACGCTACGCATCAAATCCACGCGTAGCGTCAGTGCTGCGTGGTCTCCACTCCTACTTTTGGCCAACCACCCCACTTGGACCCAATAATGGGCACTCCACTCAGCCCAAGGGCCACCCCAATCAGCATAAATGGCCAAAAACTCGTGGAAACATGTCCAAGTGGCCAGGCATGATCAAGATTAATTATTGAAAGTGGCCATTATCAAGTGTTTAATGGAGGCTGAGTCAGGGATCTGACGCGTAGCGTCACAGGGACACGTAGCGTCAGCACCCTTGCTCAGCCCTATAAATAGGGCCATCCAACACCATTCATAGCATCCTATTCCATACACTTCTCTTCTCTTCTCTCTTGTGCTCGACTTTGAGTACTTCTTTTGTGAGTTGTAGTTCTAGAATAGTTTTCTAGATACTTGAGTGTGTTTCGGTGTATTGTGATCGTTGTATCGTGAAGTTTCCATCGTCTTCTTCGTAATGTCAAACTCTGTAAGTGTTGTTTTTACTTTTACCATGTGTAACTAATCTGTTTATGTTGGAATTGGTGAACTAATCTATTGAGTATAATGTTGTGAATTCGACCTCTGCATGTTTATGATTCAAGTCCATGTTAGTATTTCAACCTTTTATTAATATGAACGTCAAACGGGAGAATGATTTTCATGTGTATCGAAACTGGTTTTATTAGTGTAAATGTCAAACGGG
Organism: Clitoria ternatea; assembly: GCA_037962975.1. NCBI lineage: Eukaryota > Viridiplantae > Streptophyta > Magnoliopsida > Fabales > Fabaceae > Clitoria > Clitoria ternatea. Next base: position 202,284,491 of record CM075670.1, read on the forward strand.
AGAATGATTATTTATGCCGTATTGAAACTTGTTTTGACGAAAGTAAAAAGTTGGAATACCCTTGGTATCTCAATTCTATAGGGGTTGTTAACCATTGTTGCCATAAGGCCAGGTCTTAATGCAAGTTTTTACTGAGAAAGCTCATGAGGGATCGGACTTTACGGTGAATTCTTAGAATTTATATCACGAGGGATCGGTTATAATGATTTTAAGCTGCAATGACATGAAACTTGATGATTAAATATGCATGTCTTGAGTTCCTCATTGTTATTCTAGATTAGGGATCCAATTTCCAACATAATTTGTTTATCTGTGTTTATCTCAAGTATCTTACCTATTCTAGATTGCAACTCAACTTTTTTAGATAGATTTTATTTTCTTTTATCCTATGAATCACTCAACCATGCTATTTTGTGAATACTGTATAAATTGTATATATATCATTCTTTTGTTTATAATTTCCTTCATATTTACCATAGTAAGAAGAGGATTACTGTTGTTATTGGACTTTCAATCCCAGTGGAACGATATCTAAAATTCGAAAACTACAAACGATTGGTGCGCTTGCCAATTCACAAAGCCCGGTTACAACCGACGGGCGAACACCCCGCCCGCTAACCGGGTAGCGGGACCCCCGTACATTCTCTGCGTAGCGCCTTATTACCGACCCACGTGTTTAATGGCCCGTTTAAATTTTTTTTTTTAAATTATTTCAAATGGGTTATAATTAATTAATTAACACGTTGCATGGTGAATGGTTATGGTCTTAGTTATTTTATTTAAATACAGCCTGCGTGTTGTGCCTCTCTTCATTCTGTTGTATTTCTTTTCTCAACCCTTCACTCGTATGTAAAGCGAGTTTCTTTAAAAATCTTGTAATCTTGATCGAGGCAACAAAGTAGAGATCTAGAAGAAAACTAGAGTGGTGACTCTAAGCGCTTTTGTCTTTGAAAGGAACCAAGGAGTGGTGACTCCAAGAGGATGGTGGGTTCAAGAAGTAGGACTTCAAGAAGCCTTGGCTATATAGTTCCTCTAGGTTTAATTTTTTTTTTTATTTATTTTCTTCTAGGAAGACCATAACCATCTCACAATTTCGTTTGCATGTTTTGGGGATAATTTTATTACGTTAAAGCGTTTAACAAAGACGGTAATTTTAAAATAAATTAAAATCCCTCAAAATAATATTAAGTTATAAACGCCTTCCAATAAGTACACTCGTCAACACTAATGTCAATAAATAGTGGGTCTGCCAAAGCAGGGCACTATTATTTATATTAGTAAGACGCGATGGGATAATGGTAATATCCAAACTGTTTTATTGGGCTTTAACTTAACTAAGTTTTCAATTGGATTGAATATAACTTAGAGGTGTAAACATTGGGCTAAATATTCATAAGATGAATAATTAGTAATGGTTACTTAACCCAATGACTAAGAGTTGTATAAAGATACAATTGGAAAAAGTTTCCTACCTAAATAACCAAGTATTAGGTGATCAGCCAAAGCTGACTTAACGCTTGGCAAAATATGGATCTTAGCCCACTAGAAAATCTTCCAACGGGATTTTCTGATTCGTGGAGGGTATTTTTGTTTTGAATCGAAATAGTGGGAGACATATTTAATTTAAATGACCATAATTTAAATATATTTTGAAAATGATACTTACTACATATTTTCTGTTTTAGATAACCATGACGTCAAACACACCTTCAAACCTTTCGTTGCGATCAATCCTAGACAAAGAAAAATTGTCTGGTTCTAACTTCCTTGACTGGTATAGAAATTTGAGGATTGTCCTCAAACAAGAGAAAAAGCAGTATGTCCTGGAAGGTCGGATTCCGGAACCACCCGCGAACAATGCCTCTAAAGCTGACAAGGATGCTTACAAGAAGCATCAGGATGACGCTTTAGATGTCCAATGCCTTATGCTGGCAACCATGTCTCCTGAGCTTCAGAAGCAACATGAGCATATGGAGGCTTTCGATATGATCAAAAACCTAAGGAAACTATATCAAGGTCAAGCTGACCAAGAAAGATATGAAGTTTCTTCAGCCCTATTTAGCTGCAGACTTGAAGAGGGAGGTTCTGTAGGACCTCATGTGCTCAAAATGATTGGGTACTTGGAGAATCTAGCTAGGCTAGGATTCCCTTTCCCTCAGAAGTTGGCTACCGATCTCATTTTGAAATCATTACTTGACAGTTTTAAGCCAGTCATCATGAATTACAACATGAATGCATTGGACAAAACATTGCCAGAGCTACTCAATATGTTGAGGACTGCTGAGCCCAATATTTCTAAAGGAAAGGGCAAGGCCATAATGATGGTCAATTCTGGCAAAGGTAAAGGAAAGGGCATGTATAAAGGCAAAGGAAAGGCTATTATAGGAAATGGCAAGAAGATTTGGAAAGGCAAGGATAAGCCAAGTACATCAGCCTTAAAACCTGTGGGCGGGGTGGCTAAGGAAGGTAAATGTCACCATTGTGGACAAAAGGGACACTGGAAGAGAAACTGTCCAAAGTACCTAGAAGAGCTTAAGAAGAAGGGAAGTGAGACTTCCACTTCAGGTATTTTTGTTATAGAAATTAACATGTCAACTTCAACATCATGGGTATTAGATACTGGATGTGGATCTCACATTTGTCTTAATGTGCAGGATCTAAGAAGGAGTAGGCAGTTGATGAAGGGCGAGGTAGACCTACGCGTTGGAAATGGAGCAAGAGTTGCTACATTAGCTGTAGGGACTTATTTTTTATCCTTACCCTCAGGGTTAGTCCTTGAATTGGACAATTGTTATTTTGTTCCGGCAATAAGGAGAAACATTATTTCTGTTTCTTGTCTTGATAAGAAAGGGTTTTCCTTTACAATAAAGGACAATAGTTGTTCTGTTTATTTAAAAGACATGTTTTATTGTTGTGCAAATTTAAGTAATGGACTTTATGTTCTAGATCTCGAAACCCCTATCTATAACATTAATACTAAAAGGGTCAAAACAAATGATTTAAACCCAACTTATCTTTGGCATTGTCGCCTAGGACATATAAATGAGAAACGCATTTCTAAACTCCATCAAGATGGATATTTAGAATCTTTTGATTTTGAATCAATAGATACATGTGAATCTTGTTTATTAGGGAAGATGACCAAGACCCCTTTTACCGGAAAAGGTGAAAGGGCGAGTGATCTTCTTGGCTTGATACATAGTGATGTATGTGGGCCCATAGGGACAATGGCTAGGGGAGGTTTTAGTTACTTCATCACTTTTACTGATGATTTCAGTAGATATGGATTTGTGTTTCTCATGAAACATAAATCAGAATCCTTTGAAAAGTTCAAAGAGTTTAAACATGAAGTAGAGAACCAACTTGGCAAGACAATTAAAGCACTTCGATCCGATCGAGGTGGTGAATATTTGAGCCTAGAGTTTGATGAATATCTTAAAGAGTGTGGGATTATATCTCAACTTACTCCCCCTGGAACACCAGAATGGAATGGAGTTTCTGAGCGGAGAAATAGAACCTTGTTGGACATGGTTCGATCAATGATGAGTCAAACTAACCTCCCTAACTCATTCTGGGGCTGTGAAGCTTATGTTAAACGCCAAAGTTCTGATAAACTTGGGCCCAAGTCAGATAAATGTCTTTTTGTGGGATACCCAAAAGAAACTAAGGGTTATTATTTTTACAATCCTACTGAGGGCAAAGTGTTTGTTGCTCGGAATGCTGTATTCTTAGAAAGGGAATTCATCTCTACAAGAATCAGTGGGAGGAAAGTAGAACTTGAAGAAATTCAAGACTCACAAGGCATTGAAGAGCCAATGGTGGAAGTGGAGCAGGACCCACAAAATGTTGTGATAACACCAGCTCCAGTAGCACAAGACTTACGTAGATCAGGTAGAATACGTCAACAACCTGAAAGATATGGATTTCTTGTAACTCAGGAAGGAGATGTATTCCTAATGGATCAAAATGAGCCAACATCTTATGAAGAGGCCATTGCAAATTTAGAATCTGAGAAATGGCTAGAAGCCATGGAATCTGAAATGGACTCCATGTACACTAATCAAGTTTGGAACTTGGTTGATGCACCTGAAGGGGTAAAACCTATAGGATGCAAGTGGGTTTTCAAAAAGAAAACTGACATGGATGGTAATATAAGTACCTTTAAAGCAAGGTTGGTGGCTAAAGGTTTCAAGCAAATACATGGTATAGACTATGATGAAACTTTTTCCCCAGTTGCTATGCTAAAGTCTATTCGGATTCTGCTTGCTATTGCTGCATACGATGATTATGAGATATGGCAAATGGATGTCAAGACTGCTTTCCTTAATGGAAATCTTCTTGAGGAAGTGTACATGACACAACCTGAAGGCTTTGTTAAGCCTGAAGCATCCAGGAAGGTGTGCAAGCTACAACGTTCTATATATGGACTTAAGCAAGCTTCCAGAAGCTGGAATCTTCGTTTTGATGAAGCTATTAAACAATTTGGCTTTACTAAAAATGAGGATGAACCTTGTGTCTACAAAAAGGTTAGTGACTGCACAATTGTTTTTCTGGTCCTGTATGTTGATGACATACTACTTATTGGAAATGACGTTCCTACTCTTCAGTCTGTGAAGAGTTGGTTGGGAAGCTGTTTTTCTATGAAAGACTTAGGTGAAGCAACCTACGTGTTGGGAATTAAGATCTATAGAGATAGATCAAGAAAACTTCTTGGCCTAAGTCAGAATACATACATAGACAAAGTGTTAAAAAGGTTTAACATGCAAGATTCCAAGAAAGGAACTTTGCCTATGGCTCATGGCATAGGCTTATCAAAAGCTCAATCTCCTTCCACTAAAGAAGAAAGAGAACGGATGAATAAGATTCCATATGCATCTGCTATTGGGTCAATCATGTATGCCATGATATGTACCCGACCAGATGTCTCGTACGCTTTAAGCATGACGAGCAGATACCAGTCTGATCCCGGTGAAAGTCACTGGACTGCTGTCAAGAATATCCTAAAGTACTTAAGAAAAACTAAGGATTCATTCTTGATATATGGAGGGGAAGAAGAGCTCATTGTAAAAGGTTACAGTGATGCTAGCTTCCAAACTGATAAGGATGACTCAAGATCGCAATCTGGGTACGTGTTTTGTCTAAATGGTGGCGCTGTAAGCTGGAAGAGTTCAAAGCAAAAGACAGTTGCTGATTCTACTACAGAGTCTGAGTATATTGCTGCCTCAAATGCTGCAAAAGAGGCAGTATGGATCAAGAAGTTCATAACAGAACTTGGGATTGTTCCTAGCATTGTGGACCCTATAAGTCTTTACTGTGACAATAGTGGAGCAATCGCACAAGCTAAGGAACCTAGATCACATCAACGATCTAAGCATATACTTAGGCGATTTCATCTCATTCGAGAGATCCTTGACCGAGGAGATGTAAAGATATGTAAGGTGCATACTGATGAGAATATTGCTGACCCACTCACAAAACCTCTTACACAACAAAAACATGAGGGGCACACTAGATCATTAGGCATTAGGCTAATGTCTGATTGGCTCTAGTGCAAGTGGGAGATTGTTGGTGTATGCACTATGAGCTTTTATGCTTTTTCATTTGTATCATTTTTCTACTTATCAATAGAATAAATATTTCAGTTTAAAATTGTTTTAAACATATTTATCCTTGGAGTAATAGGTCATATAAAAATTATTCCTAAAATGTCCCTAGTTAAGTATTTACATGGGGACATGTAAATACACTGAGACTAGTGTGTGAGTGTACTGATGACCTGATCTCACAGATCATAGATATAGATGATATCGAGTCTTTACACGGGTACACATTAAGAGTAATGATGTACTGGACAGACCCACCATGAGAACGTTGCATGGATCGTTACATGATTGTCATAAACGATTCTCAATGTGATAATGGTATATGTAGTCCTTTGACCTGAAGTCACTACGATTCCTACATGAGGAGTTTATTGTTTTAATACAATTAAACGTCTTCTGTAACAAGAGGACTATAAAGGTTGTGATTAGGCAATGAACAAATTATGCAGAGGGATGTGAGTGATGTAGATGGGATTTGTCTCTCCTATGTGACAGGAGTGATATCCATAGGCCACTTGATGGAGTAAGACTAAGAAAACGCATGTCCATGCTAGAAAGAATAAATATTAGATATTTATTCGGATACAGTCTACTCCGGTATCAAGTAAAATAAATTGGGCCGTACAAGGATGACGCGACCATGCCTTGGGCCCAATTAGGATATCGTGACAAAAGGAATAAACGTATTAAATAATTATCACTTATAGGTTATGTTGATAATATTCGGACATAATGATGCATTGCTAGATGCCGCTCTTATTTTATATTAATAATAAAATAGTTTATTATTAATATGACCGGGTATTTTACCTATAGGGTCACACACATAGAGTAAGCCCATCAGAAAATGTTGTCTTATTTTAGTTGGACTAAAATAAAGCTATTGGGCCTAACTCATTTGGAATGAGTAAGGAGCCCACTTTTAGAGAGAACAAATTAGGTCAAACCTAAGCCTATAAATAGAGCATAAGATGCTCATAGGCCGTTCACTCAAGTGAGACACAAATTCGTAAAAGTTGCAAGAGCTACACGCCGTCAAACTAGCAGTTGGCAAGTGTTGCGATTCTGGTGGGAGTGCTCGTGTGGACTCCTAAAGGACGAGGCTACGACTGCTTCGGAGTTCTTCAAGAGGTAACCTAAAATAATTCGAAATTGTTTTGTGCTTTGAAACACGGAACCTTGCAAATCCTATGGAATCCCTTTTATTTTTCCGCTGCTTATGCTTAGGGATTCCTAACAGATTCCACTCGGAATCATACTTATTTCACTCGGATTTACCCCTGTTCCACTCGGAAAACTCTGTTTTTAGTGTTTTTCGCTTGAATTTTCAATTGGAAACTAATCTTTACTACTTTTTAAGTTATTGGTAAGTTATAATTATCATTCTTATTCTATTATTATTATTATTTATTATCAAACTTAATATTGTTATTATTATTATTAGTTTTATTATTATTATACATTGTTATCATCTTAATTATGAGTATTTACATAAAAAAATATATTATTTTACTCTTTATGGAAAATATAATTTTAACCAAGATATAATAGATATATTTCTAAAATAATAAACGAATATCTTACAATGTTTAAATAATTGATGGAATTCAAAGAACTTGGGAATGATATGATGAGACTGGAAACACATAAGATACCCAAGGAATCAATTAATAAAATAAATGCATTTCGCATCATGAAAATATTTTTGAAGAAGAAAAACCTCTAGAGCATACACTTGGTACAGTGGAGGACACTCACGTTCGATCTTAGTAGAAGAATTTTGGGAGTACAACTGGAACGGCAACCCAATGGCATCAGAGTCGCGCCTGATAGCCGGGTGAGACGATGCAATTCTAGCATACTTTGACTAAATGACGGAGTGTAACTATGATCGTAGGGATCCAAGTTCCAAAAATATTTAAATCAATGATGAGAACCAATGAGTTCATTTGTACCATATGGAACTTGGGCGGACCCTGATCGCTCTAGATGATTGGAATGGAGATATTCTAAAGAATGAGAAGAAGATGAAACGATTTATTGGGCCCACATGCATCATGAGACTTAATCAAAGATAAATCATAATAAATTCAATTCATGCATTTTCATGATGACATGCTTGATTGTTATAAATATGCTAATTGTATGAACTATGTGATATTATTTGTTAACTGGATTATGTCCGCACCGGATTAACCAATCAGGGTCTTGGGTTATACTCACCCTTACTGTTGACAATTTTCAGAGGAATTAGAAAATCAAGAACCCGAGTGTAAAGAACAGCAATATGCTGAACCCACTGAGAACGATCATTAAAGATAGAATATTTATTATTAATAATCCGACACCGGATGACTGTATAATAATTAAGGGTGCCTGCGTGCCCTATTCTGTTAAGAGTACAATTACTTGCAGTTTGTGAATGACTATGTGATCTATATAATATTGCTTCCACTGATCTGCCATCTCTTTATTTTAAAAAAAAAATATTCACTTTTTCTAAAAACTGTTAACACTCTCAGTTAAATAGGATGAACCTACAGAAGGATTTGTCTTATCTAACCGAGGGTGTTACACCGAGTAGGCTTTATGGAGGAAAGCATGAAAGACTTACTAGAAAGGATAAATCCGAGTGGATAGATGATAATCCGAGTGGATGACATAGGATTGCCGAGTGGATGTGGTATAAGCTGAGTCATCTGATTGTTGTTGAATTGCCATGTGCATATAATGCTGAATGCTAAATACCGAGTAGGCAATCGGATGAATATGCGTTTAATGAAATTGATTGTGTTGATGTGATATAAGACCCGGGTTGGACTCGGGCAGTGCCTAGAGCATAAAGCGTTGGACGCTATTGAGGATTCTGAGATTAATCCTAAAAGACCTCCGAGTTGGACTCGAGGCCATGCTTAGAGCATGAGCATTAGATGCTTAATGGAAGTCCTTGGGTTGGACCCAAGGCAGATGCCAAGTGCATTGGAGTTGGACTCCGAGTGAATGTGACTATATGCATCCGATTCGCCACTGGAATGCTTGAAGCGTGTATATATACCGATCGGTAATCAGATGATGAGGTGTCTGGAAATATGATTAAGTCCTGGAGCTGGGCTCAGGCACACTCCTTGAGCAGGGCTCGGAGTTAAGTGAAATCCGAGTGGATCAGTATACTTGTAGAAGAGTGAGTTGAGCATTATAGCCGAGTGAAATAGGTGAAATCCCGATCAAAAGATGTTTGTGATTGCTTATGTTGAATGGCAGTGTATGTTGAATGATAGATGATATATATGTATAATTGTAATGCGGATTCCATGATTAATCCGAGCCAATATCTGTCATTTAATATGTAATGCTCACCCCTACACCATTTTTCAGTATATGCAGGTCGGATTGGATGATGTGATGGCCTTAACCCGAGTATTGGGTATTTATTGATGAGGCTGTGTACATAATGTAATGTATCGAGTGTCTTTTGTTGTTTTAAAGCCTTGGCCGGCTCATAACAATGTTGTATCATGAATATGAAATATATATATGTACTGGAATCCGAATGCATGTTAATATATATATACTTTGAGTGAATGGTGTTATATGCATACCGACTGAATGTGTTGGTGAATGGAAAGTATAAAGATAATAAGTATCTGAGTGTATGCGTATGTGTATATACATATATGTTATGTTGATAACATGGTTGTGAATCGGTGGAAGTGTATTGCTGTATTGGTAGTCGGACTTAGAATTAGAGGATATGTTTATATAAGTGATTTATGTTGATTTGATGCTCCATACCGACTAGGAAGTGATGTTGTATGAATATTCCTAAGTTAATGAATCCTGAGTGAAGTGTAAGTGGCTTAGTTGCTTTTCTGAGTGAGTCTTATGTATGTGACTCCATATCTGAGTGTGACTCATCTGTATGTTAGTAGCTCTTGTGGATTCCGAGTGAAAAATATATAGTGAACCCCGAGTGGGAAATGATTTTGTATAAACCCGAGTGGAAATCCGAGTGAACCTCTCCAAGGGAAGAGTCGTTATGATGGATTAGATTGGACATATTCTGAGTGGTTTATATATATATATATATGATCCGAGTGAAGTTATGCATGTATTCTGAGTGAGCATGGGTACCTATTCCGAGTGAATAAGGTAATATGTATTCTGAGTGTGTAAGTGTGGAATGAGTCCGAGTGAATTACTAGGGTAATTCCTCTGAGTGTTGAGGAGTTTGGATCATTCCGAGTGGAATTGATTTTGTAGGCTATTTCTGAGTAATGAGTGGTTAAGGCATTATCCGAGAGTGGATAGGCACGAATGCCGAGTGTGTGGCCGAATGAGTATTGGTCGGTAATGATACTAGTTACCGAGTGGAATACCACTCAGAAGATGAGTTGGTTATGAATGATTAGACCGAGTGATTTATGGCCGAGAGGAAGCCTATGTATTCTCTGAGTGATAGAGTTCAAATACACCGAGTGCTAAATGGTTGATGTTTACTGAGTGACTCAAGGTTGAACTATACCGAGTGGCGTTTGGTTGGGTAATAACCCGAGTGAGGGGTTTTATGGAATCCGAGTGGGATACCCCTCATTCCCGAGTGGATTCTATATGTGACCCTTGGGGATAAAATAGAAGACTAAGTATAATATGATGGAGCAATCCCGAGTGAATGGAACTCTGAATACCGAGTGATGGGAATGCCGAGTGTGGCTTCTCACTTCAGCGAATGAAGGCTTCGCTCCAGCGAGTGTGTTGTTGGAAGGCTTGGGGTCGGCTTCGCTTAAGCGAATGGTGGTTCGCCCGAGCAAGTTGTGCGGTCTCGCTCAAGCGGAGTCGGATCTTGCTTGAGCGAGTGGGCGCTGTATTGTGGGCTTCGCTCAGGCGCTGTGTTCGGTTTTATTTTTTCCTTGCCTTCTTTCCCATTTTGTATTTCCCTTCTTTGATTGGCACTTTGCCTTTCTGCCCTGCGCTGCTTGTCTTCTTGATTGGTCATTGGACCTAGCTCTTATATCTTCATATATGGGAGTGACTTTTTATTATGATCCGGGTATACTCTAAACAAGACGTGAAAAATTTTGCCCTAAAAATTAGGATGTTACATTAAAGCTGCTGAAGACCATTTTATAAAGTTTACAACCAAGGAGTCCGAGCGTCCCAGGCAATCTTGAGGAGCTAGTTCTTCTTCTTTTGACATTTCTGTAGTGTTACAGGAATTGCAGGTCATAAAGAAGATGCAACTTGGAATTTATGATCGGGTCTTGAACCACGATCTCATGCTCAGAAAGATTGCCACGAAAATGAAGATAGAACACACGGCAGAAATGGGAGCCCCACCTGACAGAGATGTATGGTTAGCTTCCATTGGATTCAATATTCCCTCACAGGACGTATCTCAAGCAGCTGACTTCTCACCACCTTCAGAGCAGGACAAAGAGAATGAAGATCAGGATGCTTGAGTTGCTACTACGTGTTATTATGATGTTTTTATGTAATTAACTTGATATTATTATAAACTATTTCCTAAACAATGAATTCGCTTTTATTTTATTTGTAATGAAATTTTCTTTCTTTGTTAAAATTACTTGTTTTATTCTGTTTTTCGATTATATCGGTAAATTTATGCATCCCAATCCGACCACGTGTTTCCCATCCACAGCCACTCAGGTAAAAAAGGAAGTATTTTTCTGACTCACTCCTTAATTGATATTCTGACTTATTAATTACTAAAATATGTTTATTGTGTAATTTCAATTCCATCTTAATAAATTAAAGTGTTTCTTCTTAAGCTTAGTCGGATAAATTAACCGATCGGTTTTGTTTAACTCAGGATCTCTGCCCATAACTTTCTCATCATTAATTAATTATTTACTCGGCATGCTAGTTAGCATTCTGAATGTATGATCTTATATTAAGTTTGGGGACATGACTGGCTGATTAACTATTATATTCGTAGCTTTTGAGCCTGTTTTATTCTTTTCCGAGTGAACTTGCATGCTAGTTAGTGAGACAGAATTTGCTTCAGTACTTGCTAATTGTTTGTATGCCAGCCAATCAGAAATGATGAAGGCCTTCTTTGTTAATTCAGCCAGGACCAAAAAGTAACCTTCCTAATATATTTAATTATCTTTTAACCCAAAAATTATGTTTGAGCCTGAGACCCTTTTATTCTGTTTATTCACCTAACGTTACAAGCCTATTTATCCAAAGAAAAAAACCGACTGATTTACCCTGGATGTATGCTGATGTGTTGCTCGGTTCTTACTTATTGCTAGGGACTAGCAAGTTCTAAGTTTGGGGATGAAGAGTGTGCCTAACAGTAATTAAGGACACACTCCGACCTTAATTATGGGTGAGTATCTTGAAAAAAATGAAAGGAAGAAAGGCAAAGTCGAGAGAAAAATGAACAAAGTCAGAAAAGAAAAAGGGTGCAAAGCACCAATTGAAAAAATACACCGATTGAAATGTGATCGGAAAAAGATGGGAAAAGAAGAAAGAAAAAGGAAAAGTCTGAAGGACTGAAAGAAAAAGAAGGTGCAAAGCATCGAAAGTGTTAAGAATAGCATTCACTCGGAAAATAATGGAGCTTGCTAAGTAGAGGCAGTTAAGTCAAAATTAAGTCAAGGCATCAGTGGATACATCTTGTAACCTGACATTCACTCGGAAAAACAATAATTGAGCCTGTAGCCCAGCCCCGTTATATGCTTAAAAAAGCCCTTACTGATCTCATTGTGTTGGCATATGGCATGACGTGTAGAACTGTTGCAAGCCTATGTTTATCTAACAAAGTATGCAGGTGATGAGTGCATTCTATTCACCCTATACACCGAGAGAAGAGTTAAACACCGACCAGTGAGGAAAGCATTAGCAGCTTGTTTCCCAAAGGAGGTGTAAGTTATTATACTTTTAGAAGTTGCAAAAAGAAAGTATGATCGGTATTTAATAATTATAGCATGAATTAAGTTATGGAAAGGTTGAGTGTGTTAAATAATAACTTGATTAGTTAAATAATCTGAGTATTTGCCTGAGGACAAGCAAGTTTTAAGTTTGGGGATGTGATAAGTCTTGAAAAGACTTAATTATTCCACCTTTTATTTAACATAATTTATTAAGTATTGTTTAGTTCTGACTATATTATTTAATGATTTGTTAATAATTCGTGTTTTAGTTATTTATTTCAAAAGTGCTTTACTTTTGTAAGAAAACGATTGAAAACATTAATAAATCAAGAGTTTATTACTATTTATAAATTTACTCAGCAGCCAGCATACAAATGCTAGGCAATTTTTGCTTATTGGTGCAGGAATAGGGCGTACTCAAGAGAAGAAGACAAATCCAAGGAAAAATTACAAAAATCCGAGTGAGAAAGCATAAAGCTGAGCGAGAATTTACAAATCCGAGTGAGTCTTCGTATAACCGACTAAAAGAACTCCAAAAGACCGAGTGAGCGAGACTTCCCAAAAGGTTTGACCGAAAAGAAGTAACAAAAAGCTGACTGCGAAGATTTCCAAGATACCAACTCCAAAAGAGAACAAGGAACCGATTGAAAATAAAAAGAAGAACCCGAGTGTCCATTTCAGAAATGCTGATTGAAAAGATAATTCGCTTAAGCAATAGTTAAATTCGCTCGGGCGAGGGTCAAAGTTCGCTCAAGCAAAGCAAGCCTACGCTCAAGCGTGACCTCAAAACATCATTCATTCGCCCAAGCTTCGCCATAACGCTCAAGCGAGAGTTAACCCACTCAAGGGAGAACCCAGTTGCTGAAGCATAAAGGAAACACTATTCCTTTCCGCCAACAACATACTCGGCGTAGTGCTGTTTTCGCTTCCATTACCTTCTCTTCTACTGATGCACCCTTAGTAACTTAAGTAGTAAGCTGTTAATTAGCTGGTGCTGTGCTGTAAATTAGCTAAGGCTGAGCTAGATCCTGTTAAGAGCTGAGCTGTAATTAGTTTATCATTCTGTAAACTGTGTAACTAGTTAGTTTAGTCGTTAACTTAAGTTTCCTAAGTTATCAGTTAAGTTAGATAGTTAGGTAGAAGCTTATATATATAGGTTGTACATATTCTGTAGAGAGAGAGAACAGAGATTTATACATAGAATACAATTTCATTAACACTTCGAACATCTCACTACGCAATTTTCTCTCTCTAAATCCTCTCCTCCATGACGTTCCACAATCCTTCGATGGAACCGAAGTCAATGGAGTTCTAATTCCCTAAGGTTGGGATTGCGAAGGTTAACAAATGAGTCTTGAAGCTGCGAGCAAAGGAATCGACTTCTAGATCCTGAGGCGAACAGGCTGAGGAGTGGAGCAGCATTGCTGGATTGACAAATCCAGAACTGATGAAGAACTTTGCCAGTGAGGAATCATGGTTGAAGCTTAGGTAACTTCCAGCTTTCTAACTAGTTCAAGCCTAATCAATATAGGTGAATAGTTAGAGTTCAACCTCTAATTTCGCATTAGATTCTTAGGTTAATTGAGCACTTAAGGAATTAAGGTTCGATGCTTAAGGATTAATGTTTTTCACCTAAGGAATTAGGGAATAACCACAAGCGGATTGTCCTCTGGAATATGGAGTTTGATTATACTTTAATTGCATGTTTCTTGATGAATTTGTGAACCGAAGCAATCCTGATCTGTTTTCTATTAATCACCTTTCACATTTCATTTTAACTCTGTCTCTGGAAATACAAAAACAACTATAAAACACTAAAAAACCAAAAAAAAACCGAATGAAATTCATGTATTTTCTGTTGGTTCAGCTTGTACTAGTCTAAGATTGAGGTACTTACCACAATCCCTGTGGGACGATCAAATATTCTACAATTTTAACGACTGGTGCGCTTACCAAAGTATAAATCCGAGAGTCATATTTTGTTTTTACTAAGATTTTCACCACCAAGTTAATGGCTCGGGATTTTAGCATCACTCTTAAGCTCTCTGTTTCTATTCTTTGGCAAATTATTTTGAGAATGAATTTTGTGAGCAAAATTATTTTAAGAGTTAAATTTGCTAATTATTTCTTAATGGAGAAAAATAATTTTTGAGTGCTAAAATTTTCATATCCTCTGTTTTGAAAGTTATCATTTTGTGAAAGCTTAAACTTGTATATCCACTCTTTTAAAGAGTTATCCTTGTACACTTAAACACCAAATATCCTAGAATTTTTGGGTTAGGCTTCAACCTTGTAATTTGAGAGATTGAGAGATTGGGTGGGGTGCCCTTATACTTGTGAGAATTGGGTTCTTGAGTGTGGGACACTAGGAGGCTGTGATTGCTTAAAGTTGTATCTCTAATCTCCAATAGTGGAAATCCTCTAAGTGGGTTGCTTAGAGGCGAGGCATACATCAGTGTGGTGGAACTCGTATATATCGGTTTGTAAATCTCTCTTCCCTAAACTCATTTAAATTTGTGTACTTAAAATTACTTGCTAATTATTTGTGTCTATAACTTAATTTATTAAGCAATTTTATTATTGATTTACTTGTTAAAATTAAAGTGCATATTCTATTAATTTGTAAATCATTTAGCTTAAATTTGTTAAAGTTAGTTAAGAAATATTCTTGAATTAATTGTGTTAAAATTAATTATTACTCTTCTAAGTGTTCAAAATAGTGTGACGATTAATTTGACATTATTAATAGTTATCTTGAATATTACTTAAACTCTTTAAGTGAATTTACTTGCCATACACTATGTGCTTATCATTTTGTCTTGTGCATAAATTGTTATTACTTGTGATTAAAGTTATTATCTTTATTAAGTATACTTATTAAAGAATTAATTTCAAAAGCATTCTAAGTAAAATCTTTAATACTCAATTCACCCCCTCTTGAGTAATTGAGGCCACTTGGTTAACAGGGTGGTGTTGGGGTCATGAGTTGGGGAGCTGGTCTAGTGGTGAGGATGGTGGTTTGTGGTGGTTTTGGGTGGTGGAGGAGGTGAAAGGGAAAAAAGGTGGAGGTTCATGATGGTCGGAGGTGGTTTTAGTGAAGAACGGAGGTAGTTTGGAGGTTGGTAGTGGGCGTCAATGGAGGAGAGGGAGAGAGAGATAGTATGATGAAGAGGGAGAAGTGGTGGTTTAGATTTTTGAAGAAGGGTGGTGTCCTATTTATAGGAAAATCCAGCCGTCGGGTTTTGATTTAATCAGTAACGAATGAAACCTTAGTTACGGTTTTTAATACTTAACATTGAGAGAAAAAGTGACTTTTTGATACGGTAAGAATCTAAAAAAGTGCCCAACATAAAAGTTGTAGATCTTATTTTTCTCTTTGATACGATACATGGTACGCAAAAATCTGACACCCGGAGGAAGAGTTATGCCCAAAAGAAGGATAAAGGGGTTAGATACGAGGATAAAGAAATTGCAACAAACTGATTCTAAGCTCATATGAGAGAGTTATGATTTTTCTTGTAAATTAATGAAATTTAACAAGATTAAATAAGGGGTTTTCAGAGTACAAATTCTTGGTTCTTCAAGTTGGTGATGATAGGTTACAAATTAAAGTTCGAGAATAGAAATAGAGATTGTTAGGTATTTCATAATGAAGAAACCAAGACAAGAATTGCTTGATTTTGATACCATATGAGAAAGTTAGGTGTAAAACATTATAAGTGTTTGAGCCAAATTTTAGGGGTTCCAATTTAATTGAGTAATTTTTCCAAGAAACGGGGTTGATGAAGTCCAAATTAGAGTTTGGGCTCTTTAGGAGTGATGTTTAAATTATCGAAACGGTTCATTAGGGACTGCCCGTGCTGGGATCGAACATCCTAAAGTGTATAAACGAACAACTGAGAGCCCCTTTTTAGTATAAAACAAGTGTATAGGAACTGACTCGATTCTTCCTCGTTTTATGTAAATGATGGTACCATTCTAACTAGATTATTATCTAGGTACTAGATTTAGGATCAGTTAGTCAATTCTTGATTGCCCATTGTGACACCCTCAATTAACTAGGACCAATTCCCACACTGGAACATCCTATTTAATTAAGGAGTCACCAAAAATAGGAGTAAATTTTTTTTGATTAGTGATCATCAGTACACCATTTAAAATAAATATATTACATAGATCGATTCTTTTAACATGAGAGTATTTAAAAGAGTACAGAGCTCATCGGCTTCTGACAACTACTGTAAAATAAGAACATAATAGAAATGTCAAGTCTATAACGATCTCGACACCAAAAGAAAATATACACAGATAACGCTTCCAAACTGGCATCCTCTATTGCAGGTATTCCAAGTCCTGCCCACGCTCGCCTTCTCCTTCTACCGATGATCACAGAAAAGGAAAAATAGCATATAACAACAAAAGGGTGAGTACAAAGCTCTCAACCCATAAATTATACATACAAGTATGGCTTAATATTTTAAACTATAGAAAATTTACATACAACATACCTTAGCATAGACATATAAAACTTTGCATACACAAATATCAACAATAATCAGAGGGTTAGTCAGATAATGATGGCATGCCATGCAGTGTTAGATTCAATTACTGTAAGTTATAATTTATCACCAATATGTAATGGGGCCCAACTTCCCTTCCTCAATCTCATATACCAATAATTATGTGTACAATCCGCCACCCTTATCTCCCCTACCCAACTAGAGTGACCAAAGCTCTGCCCATTCTAGTTTTCACAAATGGGTATGGACTTATAGTCCCAACATTAAAATGGCCAATCACACATCACCATAGAACGGGCACTCCACAGTCATAAAAAATCCTACCTCTTGTTGAAGTACACCAGAGTTTTCTATAGGCTGTCCGGTTACAGGCACGAATCCGATGCCATTTGGAATTTCTACCTCCGGTTATACTCCCTAGACTGCCCTCAGGTATCAAGACACTGGTAGATTCTTCAGTGTACCCATCACTGTATGCTCTTGGGGATTTATTCCAATATCCCTCCTCAACATCGAATGCAAAATGCCATATGCTTTTCATATTACTAGGGTGCCTGAAGTCTAGACGGAACCTAACTCATATAGCATATTTGTCCTTAAAGCGTGTGAAGTATCTAAGCCATAAAACTTCTTGTGTTGTAGAGGCTAGGACTCAAAGATTCAATACTACAAAAAATTCATTTCATTAGAAATATTAAGATTACTTTCTAAATGAATTTTATAATAAAATTCTTTAGTATAAAATATTTAATTTATTGGTAAGATATAATAGAATATCTAGGTAAAAAAGGGTAATATAATTTCAATTATGTTTCTTAAAATATGATCTTAAGAAAAATCATGTTTTTCCCATTAAGAGAGAAAAAGGCAAGTGTGTTATACTAGACTTGATCACTTATAAGTTCCATTCGTTGTATTTACTTATGATAAACGAATTTAATTGATTTTTTTCTTTCTAAATTTTTTCATAAATCCTTATATTTATTATTATGACAAGGTAATTCTCTTAATTTTATATTGAAGATAAAAGAATCCTTTCTTTTCTAATGTAAAGATACAAAGAAGTAAAATTCTGTTTCTTTATCAAAACATTATTTTCGTCGTATTTTATCTAGGAAATTCCGATTTGAGTGATTCCAAGCCAAAAGTGTTTAACTTTGAAAATACTAAGTAAGTAGAGTAAAATTAAAAATGAATTCTTCCTAGGAAACAACCTCTACACGAAAATTACCAAATGCCAAAGTTCGTTGTTCCAATGTTCCCAAAAATACATTTTAAGGACAAATCGCACGTCAAAATTCTTCGAACCAATTTTTTCCTCTTTGGGTATTTTTCTTATGCTCAAAATTCATTTCTTATACCACCAAATACTTTTCCAAAATAGTTTTACTAAATTCTTCCATTTCCCCCCAAAAATGCATTTTATACCATTTCTAACGTTTTGTTCACGCCTAAACTCGGGTTCCTCTTAATTCTTTTAGTATTTACCACATCCATAACATTTTTATAATCATAATAATGCTCAAATGTATTAAAATACAGCAGCACTAACCATCATAAATAATTTCCAAGAATTACTTTCTAAAATCCTTGTAATTCATTTTCTTAACGTTATAAACATATCATTTAATTTATACAGCTAAAAGTCACTTGTGATTATTTTTATAAAAATACCAGAATTGAAGTTTTATATTAAAATTTATTTTTATCACATAAATTTCAAAGATCAAATCATGTTACCAAATTTCAATCATAAAAATCATTTTTTTTAAGTTTATATGTTAGAATCTAAAATTATTAAGTTGTTTAACTAACCATTAAAATTTTCCAGCAGCCATATTAATTCACTATTTATCATAAAATTCATTTTAAAAGAAATTATATTTTCTAAAATATCACTAACACCAAAAGCTACCAATTAATCCAAGCAACACAAAACTTAACAAGTTATCACATGCACAGAGTTACAACTAACCAAAAATCTATAGCAATAAATTTCACAAGTTAGTAACTTATCATTAAAATTGCAAAACTCAAAGAATTAATTAAAACTATGGTGCAGCCATGATATCTCCTAAAGATCCACATTTTTCTAAAAGATTTTTCAAGATGTAAACCATACAAACTAAGATCTTTAAGGAGACATCATGACACTTATACTTCACCATGCATGTATTATTTCATGGATTTAAACAAGCAAAGTACTCCCCCCTTACCACCAAAATTTGTCCTCCAAGAAAGGTGGCAAGGACTCCAAAATTTGCTTCTAGATCACCATGGACTGCTTCATCAAATGAGAAAGAAATGGATACTAGAAAGATGATGGTTCACCTGAATTTGGTGATGAATAAGAGAAGGAAAAAGTTTGTAGTTTTAAGAAGGTTCAAGAAGAAAATATAGTCATTGGAAGTAATAACTTGAATTTTAGAAGCTATGTAGGGTGGTGTGGTGATTTAGGATGGATGATGATGGGTGTATGATGGTATTTTGATGAAGGAAACATGAGAAAGTGAAGAAAATAGTTGTTGGAAATTTTGCTAAGTTGGAAGAAGAAAGTAGAACCAAGCAAGAGTAATGAAAAATGAAATTTTACATGTGGTTCCTTGGTGTCCAAGGGGTGTACGGTCAAAGAGGTGAGTGGGGAAAGTGTCACAATTGTTTTATGCATTTGCTAAGTGTCCATTGCAGCTAGTGGTAAAGTGGTGAAGAGTTTTGCATGGCTGAGACAAGTGGCCAAGTGATGGAGTGACTTGATTGGTTCATAGTGCATACAAGCTGAGGTGTCAAGTACAGGGTGTAACACCCTAAAATTTAAAATAAAGGATTAATTAAGGAAATAATTATTAAATAATTATATGTGGGATTAATAAATTTTCCAAAATATTAAGAATAATTAAATTCAGATTTTAAGGATTATTTATAATTTGTTGAGGCTGTATGAGCTAAAATAATACTTGATTGAAATATGGGTATCGGACCAAATATCTCTGATTGAGATGATATTGGTCAGGTCTGCTAAAGATATTGATGGGAATCTGAATATGTATTCAAAAAAATTTTTAGATAAAGTATTGAGCCCGAACGGAGATCCTGTTTGATTTAAAATGGGGAAACTTTAATGAAGGGATGAATTAAATCACTTAAACACTCTTTTCCTTTCTTTAATTCACGTTACATCTTCTGCTGCCTCCATACATTCTCTTTTCTTCTATACTTCATTTCTGCTCATTCTTCTTCTTCTCTACAAACCCTAAGTGTGAGGTACCATTCCTTCTCTCCTATTTTCGTTCTTAGAGCTTGCAAGGGGAGCTTGGGAGCTTGAAGACTCTCCTCCCCCTCTTCTCATTTTCATGTGCAACATTCCCTCACTTGGAAAACCCACTCCCTTCTTCTCTTAAGGTAAACTCTGTTATTCAAGTGGCCTCAATACTCAAGAGGGGGGGTGAATTGAGTTTTTAAAACTTTTAGTTGGAATACCTTTGAACTTGATTCTTATATACAAATTTACAAGATTATGCAAGTGAAATAAAGTTTAGTGAAATATGCAATGCAAAACAAAGGTAAATATAGCTGAGACAATTAAACAAACACTTGGTGTGCAGTCTTCAAGATTTACCAATTTAAACAAGTTCAAGTATGCAAGCCACAATCAATCAACACAAGCCAATTAAGTGCAGTATATGAAAGTAAAAGAGTGAGGGAGAAGAGCTTTGCAAACCGATTTAACGAGTTCCACCAATCCGGTGTACGTCTCACCTCTAAGCAACCCACTTAGAGGATTTTACACTATTGTAGACTAGAGATACAACTTTGAGCAATTGCGGCTTCCTAGTGTCCCACACTCAAGAACCCAATCCTCACAAGTATAAGGGCAACCCACCCAATCTCTCAATCTCACAATATCCCAAAGGTTGAGCCTCAACCTTTGTAACCACTCAACCTAGAGTGAACTTTGGTGTTTTGATGTAGTGTTTACAAGCAAGTAACTCTCTCAATGGAGTGGATAAGCAAAATGATAGCTCACACAATTTCTAATCTCTCAAGAAGAGAGGATATACAAATGAGATTCAAGATATACAAGAATAGGGCTTACAAAGCACAAGAATGAGCAAAGGAATTGTAGCTTCTTGGGTGTCTCTTTGTGCTTGTGTTCCTCTTCAATTTATAGAGTCATTTGTGCAGCATCATGGTCTCCTAGCCGTTGCAAGGTGATGGCTCCAGCTTGTCTTTGTGCATTATAAGATTGGTTCTTGTTTCCCACTTAAATCTGTCTTTTTAGTGGTGTTTCCCACTTCTTGAATCGATTCGCAGTGTCTTGAATCGATTCAGAGCATTCTGATTTGTGCAAATTTGAGTTCCAGATTCGTATGAATCGATTCGAGCTTTGTCTGAATCGATTCGAAACATTCTGTTTCTGCAATTTGGAGTTTCTGATTCGTATGAATCGATTCGAGCATTGTCTGAATCGATTCAAAGCATTCTGTCTTCAAATAAAGTGACTCCCAGGTGTTTGAATTGATTCAGAGTCATGGTGAATCGATTCGACCCATTCTGTTTTCAGTTTTTCTGACTTCCAGGGCTGTGAATTGATTCACTCGTGCTTGAATCGATTCAGGCTTTGCAATTTGACATTTCTCCATGCCTGTTGGTCATCTATTTGTATTTAGGGATTCATGGTTGCTTTCCTGTGTCTTGGCTCATTGGTTTCTTAATTTCTTGAACTTTTGTGAAACCGTTTTCTTCTTGCATTTGAATTTATATGACACCTTTAATTGTTTTTGATTCACAAAGAGTTTGCAGTGCTTGTTTCCTTGTCATTATCAAAACCTGTTATCACATGCAAATACATTCTCCCCCTTTTTGATGATGACAAACAATGGCCATCTCTTGGGGTGTTTAATAACCAATAATACTTTTAAAAAGGTAGTGCTAACAAGTTATAAGAAATCATGTCTCCCTTTGTTAAACAATTATTTTTTTTTATTTAAAAAATATGTCTCCCCCTTTGTTTTTCAATAAAACCATGCCTTTTGTCATTATATCTCAGTCATTATCTCTCCCCCTTTCAAGTCTTTGAAAAAACACACATGTATCTCTCCTTTTAAACCATTAGCATATATCTCTCCCCCTTTGTCATTATCAAAAACAAAATTTGAGAGTATGCAATCAATCGAGGAATAATCACAGGCCACGTAAGACTATTCAAGTAAGAAATTTAATCATCCAAACAGTTAACAAAGTAGCTATTGTAATAAACCAAAGTAAGTAAAAGAAATGTGGCAGTAGAACAACCAAGTCTGAACATAAGAGTAAATAATAGAAATCATGAAGAGCAAAAAGTCAATCAAGGCTGAGGAAAATGGATGCTTGAGATTTGAGTGGCAAGCTCGGTGTATCGCTCTTCCATGTTGGCTTTAAGCTTGCTCAGGCAAGCATTGATGTTGGCTTCCATAGAGTCTAGGCGCTGATCCAAGTGGGCAGTGAGTCTGGTGAACAGATCATCAGTAGGAGCGGGTGGAGGAGGAGGAGGAGCATCATCTTCAGCATCATGACGGGGACGTCTAAGAAATTGCCACCGTCCATGGTATTCAACAATATTCATCTTGGTGAGATAAGTTTTTCCAATTGGTGCTTTAGGACCAATAATTTCTTTGACTTCATTCTTCAAATCCACTTTGTAGTGGTGGAGCAATTTTGTGATGAAGATGGCATATGGAAGATGAACAAGATTTTGGGCTTCAATCATATGATGCCTTACCAAGTCAATCCAGTTAATGTCCTTCTCATTTACAATGGCCCAGAGTAGCAAAATTTGTGCTTCATTTAGCCTTGCATAATTTCCACCGGAAGGGAGGAGAATTTTTACAAGGACAAAGTGCAGAAGACGGTGATTAAGGCTTAAAGTTCCAACGGTACTGGAAGGCCCTGCAAGATTAAAGAGAGTTCTTGCCTCCAAGGGGTTATAGTTCCATGCAAGAGGTGGTTCCTTGCCATAGAATGAAGCATTGCTAAGAGGAAGTAAGCCTACCTGGTTCATAACTTCATTGTCAAGAATTATAGTCTTGCCTTTCACTTTGGCAATGTACCGAGCATCTTGAAGGCGCAATGTTGAATAAAAGACACAGATTAATTCAGGGTAGATAGTCACTTCCTCAAGAGCCATAAATCCAACAAGCTCTTGTTGATGAAGGGTGTTGATAAGAGGAAGTCCAGAGGTCTCAAAGAAGGGAACATCAAGCCAATGAGGGGAGATAAGATGTTTTTCAGAGAAAGAGGATTGGTACCTTTCCAATTCCTTTTGGGTAGTGAAAAATCTTGAGAGATCGGAGTGTTGAGGTAATGAAGCAGCAGCAATGTTGGCACGTTGCTTTTTGTGAGGTTGGGAAGAAGATGTCATTGAAGGTGGAGAAGTTGAGTGGAAGTTTTAGAGAGGAGGTTGGGAGGTTTTTAGGGGTGGAGAGTGGGAGATAGTGGAAGAGAAATGAGAGAAAGAGTGAATGAGTGCCTTAAATCAGCGTTACTGGGGAGAAACTGTCGTGTGAATCGATTCGAGGGATTGCTTGAATCGATTCGAGCGTCACTGTTTTGAGAAAAATGGGACAGTCAGGTGCGTGAATCGATTCGAAGGAGGGTTGAATCGATTCGAGTGATTCTGTTTTGAAATTTTTAACCCATCAGGTGCTTGAATCGATTCGAGGATACGCTGAATTGATTCGAACGTTGCTGTTTTGAGAGATTTTGAATCATCAGGAGCTTGAATCGATTCGAGGAAAGGTGAATCGATTCGAATGACTGATTTACTCCAGATTACATTTCTATCCATTCCAATTTATTCAAGGAATGAAGAGGTTCATTTTGGATCATGAAGACTTTATTTTCATGAAGATCTTTTGCCTTCTTATTAATCAACAACCGTTATCAAGCAATCAATACACAAAATTAAGAGATCATTCAAACATAATTGGTCATGTCAAGAATTCCTAACTCTCTTCTAATGTGGACGAATTGTTCTCTAGCTAAGGGTTTTGTGAAAATATCTGCTAGTTGCTTAGAAGTTTCAACATGCTCAAGTACACAGTCTCCTTTTAATACATGGTCTCTAATGAAATGATGCCTAATCTCAATATGTTTGGTTCTAGAATGCATTACAGGATTCTTTGAGATGTTAATAGCACTAGTATTATCACATTTAAGAGGCACATGGTCTAATACAACTCTAAAATCTAGAAGTTGTTGTCTCATCCAAAGGATTTGAGCACAACAGCTACCAGCTGCAACATATTCTGCCTCAGCTGTTGATAGCGCAACACTTACTTGTTTCTTGCTATGCCAAGAAACAAGAGAACTACCAAGCAAGTGACATGTTACGCTAGTGC
Organism: Clitoria ternatea; assembly: GCA_037962975.1. NCBI lineage: Eukaryota > Viridiplantae > Streptophyta > Magnoliopsida > Fabales > Fabaceae > Clitoria > Clitoria ternatea. Next base: position 202,308,886 of record CM075670.1, read on the forward strand.
TTTTCCTGTCAAGTTTACATCCTGCAAAGTCTGAATTAGAGTAACCAACTAAAATACATTCAGCCCCTTTGGGGTACCATAAACCAACATTTTAAGTTCCTACCAAATATTTCATTATCCTTTTTACTGCAGTAAGATGAGATTCTTTAGGACAAGCCTGGTATCTAGCACACATACACACAGCAAACATGATATCCGGTCTACTAGCGGTTAAGTAAAGTAAGGATCCTATCATACCTTTATATTTTGTGAGTTTAACATCCTTACCTTTCTCATCCTTGTCCAAATAGCATGAAGTGCCCATGGGTGTGGCAATATCATTTGCTTTGTCCATATTGAATTTTCTTAGTAGCTCTTTGCAATATTTGGATTGGTTGATGAATGTGCCTTCATGGGTTTGCTTGATTTGTAGTCCAAGGAAGAAAGTGAGTTCCCCCATCATGGACATTTCAAATTCTTCCTGCATTAGCTTAGCAAACTCCTTGCACATTGACTCATTAGTGGCACCAAATATTATATCATCAACATAGACTTGTACCAATAGTATGTTATTTTTCTTGTGCTTTATAAATAAGGTTGTATCAACCTTTCCTCTTTCAAAGTGATTTTCTAAAAGAAATTTACTCAACCTTTCATACCAAGCTCTTGGAGCTTGTTTCAAACCATACAAAGCTTTTTTCAATTTGAAAACATGTTTTGGAAATTGATGGTTTTCAAAACCTGGAGGTTGATCAACATATACTTCCTCTTGAATGTATCCATTCAAGAAAGCACTTTTAACATCCATTTGGTACAATTTGAAATCCCTATAGCATGCGAAGGCTAATAGTAGTCTAATTGCTTCTAATCTAGCTACGGGTGCATACGTTTCTTCATAATCAATACCTTCTTCTTGATTATACCCTTTAGCTACTAGCCTAGCTTTGTTTCTAGTAATTATACCATTTTCATCCATTTTGTTCCTAAATACCCATTTAGTTCCTATTATTTGGTGATCATTGGTCTTGGCACAAGCTCCCAAACTTCATTTCTTTCAAATTGATTTAGCTCTTCTTGCATGGCCAACATCTAATGTTCATCAATAATAGCCTCATTTATGCTCTTGGGTTCTATTTGAGATACAAAGGCTAAATGATTGCATGTATTTCTAATTGCATTTCTGGTACTTACACCTTGAGTCATTTCACCTATGACTTTGTCTAGAGGATGATCCTTCAAAGTGATCCAATGTTGTGGTTCCTCATGTTTGGCTTTATTTGTGTCTTTGATTTCTCCTTCCTTGTCATCAATGGTCAATTCTTGAAGAGTACCTACAAGATCATCAGCATCTTCCTTTCTCGGAGGGTTATGGCTATTTTCATCAAATTTAACATGAATGGATTCTTCTATGGTATTCGTGCGTTTGTTGAATAATCTATAAGATTTACTAGATTGAGAGTATCCTAGGAAGGTTACCTCATCAGATTTGGCATCAAACTTTCCTAGATTATCCTTTCCATTATTGAGCACAAAACATTTACATCCAAAAATATGAAAGTGTGCAATGTTGGGTTTTCTACCCTTGTAAAGTTCATAGGGGGTTTTCTTTAAAATAGGCCTTATTAAACACCTATTCATAACATAACACGCGGTGTTTACCGCATCGGCCCAAAAATGTTTTGCAATATGGTTTTCATTTAGCATGGTTCTAGCAAGCTCCACTAAAGATCTATTTTTCCTTTCAACTACTCCATTTTGTTGTGGAGTTCTAGGAGCTGAAAAATTGTGATTAATACCATGTTTTTCGCAAAACTTTTCAAAAGATTGATTTTCAAATTCTCCCCCATGATCGGTTCTAATGGATGTAATTTTAGAATTTTGCTCATTTTGGATAATCTTTGCAAGTTTCTTGAATGCATGATAAGCTTCATTTTTATGAGCAAGAAACAATGTCCATGTATATCTAGAATAGTCATCTACAATAACTAGACCATAGTAATTGCCTCCAAAGCTTTTGATTTTGGATGGTCCAATTAAGTCCATGTGCAAAAGTTGTAAAGGCCTTTATGTGGAAACAATGTTTTTGGATTGAAAAGATGCCTTTACTTGTTTTCCCTTTTGACATGCATCACAAAATCTATTTTCAAACTTAAGCTTTGGTAAACCAATTACTAATTCTTTGGAAACAAGTTTGCTCAAATGGTCTACATGTATATGAGCTATTCTCCTATGCCATAGCCAAGTTTCATCCTCTTTTGAAATGAAGCATTGTTCATCATTTGTAGACAAACTATCCATATCAATCATGTAAATATTATCAATTCTTTGACCTATAAACTTAACTTCCTTATTAGTCTTATGCTCAATTATGCAACAATTTGATTCAAACAAAACTCTATATCCTTTGTCATATAATTGACTTATGCTAAGTAGATTATGTTTGAGGCCTTCAACATACAACACGTCACTTATGGATGTGGAAGAATTCTTACCTATATTTCCGATGCCTAGGATCCTTCCTTTGGTGTTGTCTCCGTAGGTGACACTTCCTTTTCTCTTGGGAGTGAATGATGTAAACTTGCTTATGTCTCCCGTCATATGCTTTGAACACCCACTATCCAAGTACCAACAGGTGTTGCTTGCCTTGAAGCATACCTACAAAACAAGATTAGTTTAGAGAACTAGGTACCCATTTTATGTTGGGTCCTTTAAGGTTAGCTTGTGGTAATGTCCCTTTGGGAACCCATACCTTTCTTATAACCTTTGGCCCTAATTTTCTAACATTGCAATTTGAAGAGTTATGACCTTTGAATCCATAATGATTGCATTTCATAAAGGGCAAAGATGATCTCATAGGGGGTACAAAGAAGTTTTTGTAATGCTTTTCCTTTTTAACAGAATTGTACCCTAAACCAGTTTTGTCAAACATGCATCTTTGATTTCCAAGTAGTACATTCAGATTATCTCTACCATTTGTAAACCTCTCTAAGGTTTTGTTTAGATCTAGGACTTTATTTTTTAGATCAACACATTTCTTAGCAAAATCACAAGGTTTACTTTTGGAGCATGTTTGAGCGTTTTTCAATTCTTCTTTTAAGCATTCATTCTCTTTGCAAACCTCCATAAGGTGCATCTCTAGAGTGTCACTAGTTTTTCTAGACACCTTAAGTCTATTGGAGACTTTTGTAATTTTATCATACAATTCCTCTAGAGCATCAAGTAATTCATCCTTATCTAAGTCATGGAAGTTTACCTCATCATCTTCTTCTTGGTGGTTGGCCATGAGGCAAAGGTTTACTTCTTCATTTTCTGAGTCATCCGAGCTGCTTATCTCGTTTTCATCCCATGCTATATATGTTTTCCTTCTTCCTCTTTTCTCTTTTCCCTTCTTCTTAAGATTTGGGCAATCCGCTTTGAAGTGCCCTTCCTTGCCACATTCAAAACAATTGGGTAAGGAAGAATTTTCTTTAGTGATAGGTTTCTTACTTGGGTTTTTGAAGCTTCTTTGGAAGCGTTTGCCTTTCATGAATTTCCCGAAGCGTTTCACAAATAGTCCAAACTCTTCTTCTTCATCAAGTTCACTTCCGGATTCTTCTTCATTTCTGGGAGTGGCCTTGAGAGCGAGACCCTTTTTCTTGGAAGATTTTTCTTCCTCTTCCGCCATCTTTAATTCTTTCAGCTCTTGTTCCTGTTCCTGCAACTTACCAAATAGTGTGGCAAGAGACATTTCGTTTATGCTAGGAGATTGTTTGATGGTGGTAACTAGCGGTTGCCATTCTCTGTTAAGACTTTTCAACACTTTATGAATGAGCTCTTTGTTAGTATAAGTCTTTCCAAGTGTAATGAGTTGATTAATGATGAGAGTGAATCTTTTTTGCATATCAATAATTGATTCATGAGAGTTTAATCTAAAGCACTCATATTGACTAGTTAGTGTACTAATCTTAGAGTCTTTAACATCATTTGTACCTTCATGGGTTACTTGAAGAGTATCCCACATTTCCTTGGCGGATTTACAAGTGATTACTCGGAAAAATTCATCTGGTCCTAGTGCAAGAGTAATTAGATTTTTAGCCTTGTAATTGTATTGTACTTTCTTCTCTTCTTCACTAGTCCAATTATCCATAGGTTTTTCAACTAGTTTATCATCAACAGTATGCATAGGTATAAAAGGACCATTTTCAATGGCATTCCACACTCTTAAGTCAACTGATTGAATGAAGATTTTCATTCTCTTTTTCCAAAAGGTATAACCTTCCCCATTGAAAGCGGGAGGTCGATTTGTAGCACCACCCTCAGGAAAAAGGTTTAGAGAATTTGAGGCCATCTTTATCTCTTGAAGCTGTTAAGCTTGATCTACCAAGAGTCAAGCTCTGATACCACTTGTTATTCAAGTGGCCTCAATACTCAAGAGGGGGGGTGAATTGAGTTTTTAAAACTTTTAGTTGGAATACCTTTGAACTTGATTCTTATATACAAATTTACAAGATTATGCAAGTGAAATAAAGTTTAGTGAAATATGCAATGCAAAACAAAGGTAAATATAGCTGAGACAATTAAACAAACACTTGGTGTGCAGTCTTCAAGATTTACCAATTTAAACAAGTTCAAGTATGCAAGCCACAATCAATCAACACAAGCCAATTAAGTGCAGTATATGAAAGTAAAAGAGTGAGGGAGAAGAGCTTTGCAAACCGATTTAACGAGTTCCACCAATCCGGTGTACGTCTCGCCTCTAAGCAACCCACTTAGAGGATTTTCCACTATTGTAGACTAGAGATACAACTTTGAGCAATTGCGGCTTCCTAGTGTCCCACACTCAAGAACCCAATCCTCACAAGTATAAGGGCAACCCACCCAATCTCTCAATCTCACAATATCCCAAAGGTTGAGCCTCAACCTTTGTAACCACTCAACCTAGAGTGAACTTTGGTGTTTTGATGTAGTGTTTACAAGCAAGTAACTCTCTCAATAGAGTGGATAAGCAAAATGATAGCTCACACAATTTCTAATCTCTCAAGAAGAGAGGATATACAAATGAGATTCAAGATATACAAGAATAGGGCTTACAAAGCACAAGAATGAGCAAAAGAATTGTATCTTCTTGGGTGTCTCTTTGTGCTTGTGTTCCTCTTTAATTTATAGAGTCATTTGTGCAGCATCAAGGTCTCCTAGCCGTTGCAAGGTGATGGCTCCTGTAACATCCTGCTTTTAATAATAGCTCTATTTTGTAATTTATGAAGCATGGAAGGCTTGTAAGTGTTAATTAATGAATAAAACACTCTATGGATGGTTTTTAATGCTCCAGAAGTTTCATTTTTTGGGTATAATTCTATAATTTATATAGATCCTTATTAATGAGGCCCAAATTCCGAGTGAAAATACCTTAGAAAGAACTGTCCGAGTGAGAAAGAGAGTCTGTTCCGAGTGAAAACTGCAAATTCCGAGTGACCAAGAGGAATTCCGAGTGGAAAATGGAAATACCGAGTGAAAATGGTGTTTTCCGAGTGGAATGTGGTCAAGAGGACTTATTCCGAGTGATATAATGTCACAGAGACTCACTGCCGAGTCAAACATGCCAAGAAGACTCGATCCTGAGTCAAGATCTTCAAAGGACTCATTTCAGGGTCAATTATTCTTGAGTGACTCGTTTCTGAGTCAATTAAGATCAGAAGTTGCAATCCTGAGTGAAGGAATTTCCGATTGACAACAAATAAGTCTTGGGTCGGTTTAGGATCAATATTACCGAGTGGACATTCAAGTAGAATGAGTCAGCATTGAGGAAATTCACCGAGTGAAAGCTGATCAGGAGAAGAGTCGGTTTGGAGATGAATTACCGAGTGATGACTGACCTGATATTGAGTAAGTTTTAGCAATGAAGAACTGAGTGCTTGGAATCGGTTTCAGAAGAATTTTACTGAGTAAAAACTTGAGTAAAAGACTGACTTAGAGCTGACTCAGTATCAGGAGGTTTTACCGAGTGGACTAAGATATTGAATGATAACCGAGTGAATCCGCTTAAGCGAATGAATACCTCGCTTAAGCGAGGAAGAGTGCCTGGCTCAAGTGAGTTGGTATTCGCTTGAGCGAGATGGACTCGATTTTTCTTCTTCTTCACACGACTGGTAGAATTCCAGTTGGATTAGAACTTGACCGAGTGAAAGGATGAAGGAAGAGGAGTCGGTTGAGTGAGATCGGAAGAAACACTTATGATCCGTTCTAACCTCCAAGGTTAGGACGACTTCAAGATTTCAAAGGGGAAGAACGGATGTCAATTAATACCTACATCACATCGGACGACCGGTGTAGAGGGGACTGACTTGTGTGTATTACACACCGGATCAATGCTTTACCGAATAAGCTATAGGTCGGATGACCCTGTGATCGGATTATTATTAATGAACACCGGTTGGCTTCAAGGAAGGTTTAACTCAGCCTTCCTTAGAACTGATGTCCACACCAGATGACTTTGAGCCGGTGTACAAGACCGGATGAAGTCCGCCCAAAGGAAGGAAAGAGGAATTGCTGGTCTCCTCAACCGGACTTGGAAGTGGAATTCCAGTCGGTTTAAAGAGCAGAAGTAACTTTTTGACCTTTTTCTTGTCTCTTAGGCATTTTTTAATGCATTTGAACCCACTAATCGCTCTAGTACGTAGGACGGCCAGAAATGGGCACTAAGATAGCCACCTTCTATTATTAATCCTCCATTATCTCCACTAACAGCACTGGCAAACCCACTCACAAAGAGATTGTCCCCCACTGCCTTGCATTATTAAACAAAACAATATCCCTTCAGAAACTCTTAAGAAAACAGAATTATAGTATACCATTTTCCTTCTTCCTCAAGACCTTCGAATAGAACCAGGACAGCCAGGGGACTCCTTTTCAGTCAGCCAAAGATCATCAAATCAAGTAAGAGGGGAGAGGGTTGTGAATAACTATGAAATGGGTAGAGTTGTATGCTGTTCTAGGATTCTAGTTTTAATTTCGTATCTTGTGGCTTAATTTTGAAACTGACAACGTATGAAATTGTCTTTGACTTCTTCATGAAAGTTGTAGATCTTTTTGTTATCTAAATTATGAGACCTGATCCAATTGATTTGAGTATGTGTAGCAAAAGTTATAGCCAAAATACTACTGCATGTCCGAGTGAAAGATTTGTTCCATGTTTTGTGCATATTTTGATATTCTGGGAATTATACATGCATAATCAGCCTTGGATGTCTTCATGAAAGTTGTAGATGTTTATGTTTTAGATCTTTAGAAAGTAATTTCACATCAAAATAATTTTTGTATCTCAAGTTATGCTCATAATACTGAAGTATGTACAAGCTGTAATCCTGTTAATGTGAAATCCGAATCTCGTTTTTAAAACTGGGAATTTTGTGGTGAGAATTAGGGGTTGGTGTCTTCATGGAAATTGTAGATATTTGTGTTAAGAATAAATTAGAACTGGTTTCATGCCAAAATCATTTTTGTAACTCCCGAAACGTTCAAATTACTAATATGTATACGTTTTGGAAAACTCATCTTGAGGCAGTGTGGTATTTTGTGGATAAGTGGTATTTCTGATTGGAATCTGAAATTGTGTTCTTCATGAAAGTTGTAGATAATCGTATTATTAAGCTATAGAAAGTCGAATCATCGAAAAAGGTGTTGATTTTCCCATGTTATGACTGTTTTGCTAATGTATGTTGCTGTTGGGAATGCTGAAATTCACTTATAAAAGCTATTATGAAAGAAAATGATATTTTCTCTATGGATAAAGATTTATGATTGAATTCTTGAGTGATTATGAGTTATTAGAAATGTTGTTGAGCATTATGCAGTTTGTATGATGTGGTGGCGAATAATTATGAATAACGAAACTACTTTATATGTATATGAATGCCTTGTGATATTGACACATGTGACTGAAACAGTAAATCCATGATTTTGTGAATTATTATGAGTGTTGTGTCCTTTGAGGACTTGCATTCCAAGAAGTTTTGGAAATATGGATATCATGGTATGTTAAAAGAATTAAAGGCATTCATGCATCATAAGCATTCGGACGCACCATGGAATTTAGGGGTTCCATGATTGCCTACCCTGGTGGGGGGTTACTCTATGATGAGTTAAGCCCTATTTTGTTGTGTGCCATGAAGTGTAGGGATTCATGGTTTATGCAAAGTCCTACTTATGATATTCGTGTACTTCGGTACTTAAGCGCCATGAAGTGTAGGGATTCATGGTATATGCTAAAGCCCTATTTGTGTCTCTATGAGACTTTTATTGCAGTATTCCCACCAAAACCAAATGGATCCAGCATGACATCATTTGACTAATTAAAGATCTATTAAATGGACTTGTTTGGCATATTCATCATATCATTATGAGTTGTTGATTGTGTTTGTGCAATTTTATCTATTTTATACTTATTCTATATTCTGTCTCACTCTTACATTAATTTTTACAGTGAACGACACGCAGAATGCAGAGTGATGCCATGATTGATGCCTATTTGAATTATTACTTGAACTTTGATTTTATGGGTTGTAATAAGTATAATATGTCATGTACCATTATTTTCTAAATCGTTTCCGCTACTTAAATATTTTCTTGAATTTAATTATTCACGACTAGTATGTATGATAATTTTTCCGCTGTTATCAACTATTACATAAACTCTGAATTAAATTTATGAATTTTTAAAATGATCTTCGAAAAAGCGAAAAATTTACTCGAAAATTTTAATTAATATTTCAGGGCGTTACATAGGTGGTATCAGAGCGTTTTCAAAAATTCAGGACCAATTGCTATGACATGTACTGTTTCTTGATATAATATGTGAAATGTTTGATTCTTTACTTGATAACATGTTGAGTGTGTACTATATGACTTGTGCTTGACTGATTAATCGCAAAAATGATTTGTTTGATTATTGATGGTAATATGATAAATGTGTTATACAATTTATTGCTTAACTGATAAAATGTAGAATACTTATAGTTAGGTTATAATACAATATATTTTCCTTTAAGAATTAGTATAAACCAAACTACGAATGTAGGATGGAAAGAAACAACAACAACAACAACGATATGGCAGCAGCTTTCAACCGCTTAGCTGAAGCCATAGAACGACAAAACCAACCAAGGAGCACTGGGGGACTCCATGGGTTAGACCACTTCCTGAAAAGAAAGCCTTCACAATTCAAAGGAGGTTATAATCTAGAAGGAGCATATCTTTGGGCCAAGGAAATGGAGCGCATCTTTTGAGCCTTGCCCTGCACAGAATGCGAAAAGGTAGAGTATGCCACCTATATGTTGGTGGAAGAGGCAGAAAACTGGTGGATTCATGCTAGAATCCGTATGATCGAGACTGACAGACCCTTGAACTGGGTCAACTTCAAAGACTGTTTCCTGGAGAAATATTTTCCAACAAGTGTGAAAAGCTGCAAAGAGCTGGAATTTATGGAGTTGAAACAAGGCTCGATGTCCGTTGGAGAATATGCTGTAAAGTTTGAAGAACTATCTCTCTTCTACCCTCCTTTTCAACAGGCTGGTGCCGAAGAATCAAAATGTGTTAAATTTGAGAACGGGCTGAATCTGGAAATCAAAGAGGCGATAGGATACCAAGAGATTCAGAGTTTTCCTATTCTAATCAACAAATGTAGAATTTTTGAAGAAAATCACCAAGCCAGACTGGCACATGAAAAGGCCAATAGACAACTGAAACCTCAGTCAGTTGATTTCAAAAGAAGAGGGTCGTTCTATCAAACTCGTTTCAAGGGAGGATCATCATCATCATCTTCTGAAAGACGTAACAATATGAGATGTCTAAAGTACGGAGGTAACCATCACATACGTGATTGCAACAGACGTCTTGAAGATGTCACTTGTTTTCGTTGTAACCAAAAAGGACACATCAGTCCAAATTGTCCGCAGATCAATCAAAACAACAACAGGAACACTATGAATGATCAAAGAGGCTCTAATTATCAGAGAAGCCGTGGAGGAGACACACGTGCTGCCCAACCTCCAAGACAGAACAGGGAGTCAACAGATCATAAATTACAACCAACAACTGGAAGAGTCTTTGCCATCAGCGGTTCAGAGGAAGATCAAGCTGATGACCTCGTACAAAGTAAGTGTGAGATCAATGGTACAATCTTATCTGTGTTATTTGATTCTGGTGCTACTCATTCATTTATTTCTGATGAGTGTGTTGGACGTCTTCAATTACCTGTGAATCCTATGAGATATGACCTGATTGTTTCCACTCCCACCGGTACACAACTTAGGACTACTAAGGTGTGTAACAAATGCTCTATGCTCATAGAAGGTAAAAACTTTCTAGTCGATCTTGTTTGTTTACCTTTGAAGGATCTGGAAGTAATCCTAGGGATGGACTGGTTGTCGGCAAATCGAGTCTTGGTGGACTGTCATAACAAAACTGTGATATTTCCATCAGAAGAAAATCTTACTTCCAACAATCTCAAACTCTTTGCCTTACAAGGTGAAAGCCAATTATTTGCCTTGTTTTCTCTTCCACAAAGAGATGGAGAATCTAAAGAGATCGAAATGCCAGTTGTTTCTGAATTTCCTAAAGTATTTCCTGAGGATGTCTCAAGTTTACCCCCAGAACGCGAGATAGAATTCTCAATTGACTTAATTCCAGGAGCAGGACCAGTGTCTAAAGCTCCATACCGTATGGCACCAGTTGAACTGGCGGAACTGAAGAAACAAATTGAAGAGTTGTTGGAGAAGCATTTCATCAGACCTAGTGTGTCACCATGGGGAGCACCAGTATTGCTCGTCAAGAAGAAAGATGGAAGCATGAGGTTATGTGTAGATTATCGTCAGCTGAACAAATTGACGGTGAAGAATAGATATCCTCTGCCCAGAATTGATGATCTGATAGATCAATTGAGAGGTGCTGCAGTATTTTCCAAGATTGATCTACGATCAGGTTATCATCAGATTGGTGTCAAGTCTAAGGATATTCCAAAGACAGCCTTTAGAACACGCTATGGTCATTACGAATATCTTGTGATGCCTTTCGGAGTGACCAATGCCCCAGCTGTATTCATGGATTACATGAATCGAGTGTTCCATCCCTATTTGGATCAATTTGTTATCATCTTCATTGACGATATTCTGATTTATTCAAAAACTGCAGAGGAGCATGAAAAGCATCTTCAAGTGGTATTGCGAATTTTGAAGGAGAAGCAGTTGTATGCAAAGTTATCAAAATGTGAATTCTGGTTGAAAGAGGTAAAATTCCTAGGCCATGTAATCTCAAACGAAGGAGTGTCTGTGGATCCTTCTAAAATAGAAGCTGTGGTAAATTGGGAGAGACCTACTTCAGTCACTGAGATACGAAGTTTCCTGGGATTAGCTGGTTATTATCGGAGATTCATTGAAGGGTTTTCTCAAATTGCTCTACCAATGACTCGGCTAACCCGGAAGAATCAACCTTTTTCTTGGACGCCAGAATGTGAGAAAAGTTTCCAAGAACTGAAGTTGAAGCTTACATCTGCTCCAGTCTTAACCTTACCTAATCCACAAGAAGATTTCGTGGTTTATTGTGATGCTTCCAAAATGGGCTTAGGATGTGTTTTGATGCAGCAACGAAAGGTGGTTGCCTATGCTTCTAGACAGTTGAGACCACATGAGATGAACTATCCGACGCATGATCTATAATTGGCAGCAGTGGTTTTTGCTCTAAAAATCTGGAGACACCATTTGTATGGAGTCAAGTTTGAAGTGTTCAGTGACCACAAGAGCTTGAAGTATTTGTTCGATCAAAAGGAATTGAACATGAGGCAGTGAAGGTGGATGGAGTTTCTTAAAGATTATGATTTTGATTTGAAGTATCATCCAGGAAAAGCAAATGTGGTGGCAGATGCACTAAGCCGAAAGTCCATTCATATGGCATCTTTGATGATAAAAGAAATGGAGATGATAGAACAGTTCAGAGACATGAACTTGGGTGTAGAGATGAAATCTTCAAGGAGTATGACCTTGGGGACTTTGAAGATAACCAATGATTTCCTGAAACTGTTAGGTGAAAGACAAACAAGGGACTTGCAATTACAGGAGTTAAAAGAGTTGCAGGTGAATGGGAAGGATATGGGACTACAAGAAGGATCAGATGGAATTTGGAGGATCAGGAATAGAATTTGTGTACCAGATGATATTGATCTAAGAAGGACGATCCTAGAAGAAGCACATAAAAGTATGTTGAGCATTCATCCTGGATCAACTAAGATGTATTAAGATCTGAAGAAAAGCTTTTGGTGGCCAAGGATGAAGAGAGAGATAGCTGAATATATGTCATACCTGGTATGTCAAAAAGCCAAGGTAGAACACCAAAAGCCATCTGGTGAACTGCAACCATTAGATATTCCTGTCTGGAAATAGGATGACATCTCAATGGACTTTGTGTCAGGGTTGCCAAGAACACGTTCAGGGAATGATGCAATCTGGGTTATTGTAGACAGATTGACAAAGTCTGCTCACTTCCTCCCAATGAATATGAAGAACTCTTTTTAAAAAATTGGCACAGTTATATGTGAAAGAGATCGTAAGACTACATGGTGTACCATCTAGTATTGTGTCAGATAGAGATCCAAGATTCACTTCCCAATTCTGGGGAAGCTTGCATCAGGAATTGGGTTCAAAGCTTCGATTGAGTTCAGCTTATCATCCCCAAACAGATGGGCAGTCAGAGCGTACCATACAAAGTTTGGAAGACTTACTACGATCTTGTGTGATTGAACATGGTGGTAGTTGGGAGCAGTTTCTTCCATTGATTGAATTCACGTATAACAATAGCTACCACAGCAGTATTGGTATGGCTCCATTCGAAGCATTGTATGGTAGGAAGTGTCGAACGCCCCTTTGTTGGTTAGAAACTGGTGAAAGTTTGGCGTTGGGACCTGAAATTGTACAGCAGACTACTGAACAAATAGAAATGATCAGAGAAAAGATGAAGGCATCTCAAGACAGACAGAAGCACTATTACGATAAGAGAAGGAAACCACTTGAATTCCAAGTCGGTGAGCATGTATTTTTGAAGGTTTCACCTCACAAGGGGATTGGCCGAGCCTTGACGAGTAAGAAGTTGAGTCTGAGGTTCATTAGACCATATGAGATCCTAAAGAGGGTTGGTACAGTGGCATATCAGATTACACTTCCTCCTCATCTGGCAAATCTGCACAATGTATTTCATGTATCACAACTGAGGAAGTATGTACAAGATCCCACCCACGTGATTGCTGCTGATGATATTGAAGTTAGAGAAAATCTGACCATCTCCACAGAACCTACACAGATCCTAGAAAGATCGAATAAACGCTTGAGGAACAAGAATGTACCACTGGTAAAAGTTGCATGGAAATAAGGAACTGATGTAACTCTGACTTCGGAGCGTGAAGATGCTATGAGGACACAGTATCCAGGATTGTTTCACTGAGGAGCGCGTTAAGTTAAATTTCGAGGACGAAATTTCTATTAGGGTGGGAGAATTGTAACATCCTGCTTTTAATAATAGCTCTATTTTGTAATTTATGAAGCATGGAAGGCTTGTAAGTGTTAATTAATGAATAAAACACTCTATGGATGGTTTTTAATGCTCCAGAAGTTTAATTTTTTGGGTATAATTCTATAATTTATATAGATTCTTATTAATGAGGCCCAAATTCCAAGTGAAAATACCTTAGAAAGAACTGTCTGAGTGAGAAAGAGAGTCTGTTCCGAGTGAAAACTGCAAATTCCGAGTGACCAAGAGGAATTCCGAGTGGAAAATGGAAATACCGAGTGAAAATGGTGTTTTCCGAGTGGAACATGGTCAAGAGGACTTATTCTGAGTGAAATAATGTCTCAGAGACTTACTGCCGAGTTAAACATGCCAAGAAGACTCGATCCCGAGTCAAGATCTTCAAAGGACTCATTTCAGAGTCAATTATTCTTGAGTGACTCGTTTCTGAGTCAATTAAGATCAGAAGTTGCAATCCTGAGTGAAGGAATTTCTGATTGACAACAAATAAGTCTTGGGTCGGTTTAGGATCAATATTACCGAGTGGACATTCAAGTAGAATGAGTCAGCATTGAGGAAATTCACCGAGTGAAAGCTGATCAGGAGAAGAGTCGGTTTGGAGATGAATTACCGAGTGATGACTGACCTGATATTGAGTAAGTTTTAGCAATGAAGAACTGAGTGCTTGGAATCGGTTTTAGAAGAATTTTACCGAGTAAAAACTTGAGTAAAAGACTGACTTAGAGCTGACTCAGTATCAGGAGGTTTTACTGAGTGGACTAAGATATTGAATGATAACCGAGTGAATTCGCTTAAGCGAATGAATACCTCGCTTAAGCGAGGAAGAGTGCCTGGCTCAAGCGAGTTGGTATTCGCTTGAGCGAGATGGACTCGATTTTTCTTCTTCTTCGCACGACTGGTAGAATTCCAGTCGGATTAGAACTTGACCGAGTGAAAGGATGAAGGAAGAGGAGTCGGTTGAGTGAGATCGGAAGAAACACTTCTGATCCGTTCTAAGCTCCAAGGTTAGGACGACTTCAAGATTTCAAAGGGGAAGAACGGATGTCAATTAATACCTACATCACATCGGACGACCGGTGTAGAGGGGACTGACTTTTGTGTATTACACACTGGATCAATGCTTTACCGAATAAGCTATAGGTCGGATGACCATGTGATCGGATTATTATTAATGAACACCGGTTGGCTTCAAGGAAGGTTTAACTCGGCCTTCCTTAGAACTGATGTCCACACCGGATGACTTTGAGCCGGTGTACAGGACCGGATGAAGTCCGCCCAAAGGAAGGAAAGAGGAATTGCTGGTCTCCTCAACCGGACTTGGAAGTGGAATTCCAGTCGGTTTAAAGAGCAGAAGTAACTTTTTGACCCTTTTCTTGTCTCTTAGGCATTTTTTAATGCATTTGAAGCCACTAATCACTCTAGTACGTAGGACGGCCAGAAATGGGCACTAAGATAGCCACCTTCTATTATTAATCCTCCATTATCTCCACTAACAGCACTAGCAAACCCACTCACAAAGAGATTGTCCCCCACTGCCTTGCATTATTAAACAAAACAATATCCCTTCAGAAACACTTAAGAAAACAGAATTACAGTATACCATTTTCCTTCTTCCTCAAGACCTTCGAATAGAACCAGGAAAGCCAGCGTACTCCTTTTCAGTCAGCCAAAGATCATCAAATCAAGTAAGAGGGGAGAGGGTTGTGAATAACTATGAAATGGGTAGAGTTGTATGCTGTTCTAGGATTCCAGTTTTAATTTCATATCTTGTGGCTTAATTTTGAAACTAAAAACGTATGAAATTGTCTTTGACTTCTTCATGAAAGTTGTAGATCTTTTTGTTATCTAAATTATGAGACCTGATCCAATTGATTTGAGTATGTGTAGCAAAAGTTATAGCCAAAATACTACTGCATGTCCGAGTGAAAGATTTGTTCCATGTTTTGTGCATATTTTGATATTCTGGGAATTATACATGCATAATCAGCCTTGGATGTCTTCATGAAAGTTGTAGATATTTATGTTGTGGATCTTTAGAAAGTTGTTTCACATCAAAATAATTTTTGTAGCTCAAGTTATGCTCATAATACTGAAGTATGTACAAGCTGTAATCCTGTTAATGTGAAATCCGAATCTCGTTTTTAAAACTGGGAATTTTGTGGTGAGAATTAGGGGTTGGTGTCTTCATGGAAATTGTAGATATTTGTGTTAAGAATAAATTAGAACTAGTTTCATGCCAAAATCATTTTTGTAACTCCAGAAACGTTCAAATTACTAATATGTATACGTTTTGGAAAACTCATCTTGAGGCAGTGTGGTATTTTGTGGATAAGTTGTATTTCTGATTGGAATCTGAAATTGTGTTCTTCATGAAAGTTATAGATAATCGTATTACTAAGCTATAGAAAGTCGAATCATCTAAAAAGGTGTTGATTTGCCCATGTTATGACTATTTTGCTAATGTATGTTGCTATTGGGAATGCTGAAATTCACTTATAAAAGCTATTATGAAAGAAAATGATATTTTCTCTATGGATAAAGATTTATGATTGAATTCTTGAGTGATTATGAGTTATTAGAAATGTTGTTGATCATTATGCAGTTTGTATGATGTGGTGGCGAATAATTATGAATAACGAAACTACTTTATATGTACATGAATGCCTTGTGATATTGACACATGTGACTGAAACAGTAAATCCATGATTTTGTGAATTATTATGAGTGTTGTGTCCTTTGAGGACTTGCATTCCAAGAAGTTTTGGAAAAATGGATATCATGGTATGTTAAAAGAATTAAAGGCATTCCTGCATCATAAGCATTCGGACGCACCACGTAATTTAGGGGTTCCATGATTGCCTACCCTGGTGGGGGGTTACTCTATGATGAGTTAAGCCCTATTTTGTTGTGTGCCATGAAGTGTAGGGATTCATGGTTTATGCAAAGTCCTACTTATGATATTCGTGTACTTCGGTACTTAAGCGCCATGAAGTGTAGGGATTCATGGTATATGCTAAAGCCCTATTTGTGTCTCTATGAGACTTTTACTGCAGTATTCCCACCAAAACCAAATGGATCCAGCATGACATCATTTGACTAATTAAAGATCTATTAAATGGACTTGTTTGGCATATTCATCATATCATTATGAGTTGTTGATTGTGTTTGTGCAATTTTATCTATTTTATACTTATTCTATATTCTGTCTCACTCTTACATTAATTTTTACAGTGAACGACACGCAGAATGCAGAGTGATGCCATGATTGTTGCCTATTTGAATTATTACTTGAACTTTGATTTTATGGGTTGTAATAAGTATAATATGTCATGTACCATTATTTTCTAAATCGTTTCCGCTACTTAAATATTTTCTTGAATTTAATTATTCACGACTAGTATGTATGATAATTTTTCCGCTGTTATCAACTATTACATAAACTCTGAATTAAATTTATGAATTTTTAAAATGATCTTCGAAAAAGCAAAAAATTTACTCGAAAATTTTAATTAATATTTCAGGGCGTTACAGCTCCAGCTTGTCTTTGCGCATTATAAGATTGGGTTCTTGTTTCCCACTTAAATCTGTCTTTTTAGTGGTGTTTCCCACTTTTTGAATCGATTCATAGTGTCTTGAATCGATTCAGAGCATTCTGATTTGTGCAAATTTGAGTTCCAGATTCGTATGAATCGATTCGAGCTTTGTCTGAATCGATTCGAAACATTCTGTTTCTGCAATTTGGAGTTTCTGATTCGTATGAATCGATTCGAGCATTGTCTGAATTGATTCGAAGTATTCTGTCTTCAAATAAAGTGACTCCCAGGTGTTCGAATCGATTCAGAGTCATGGTGAATCGATTCGACCCATTCTGTTTTCAGTTTTTGTGACTTCCAGGGCTGTGAATCGATTCACTCATGCTTGAATCGATTCAGGCTTTGCAATTTGACATTTCTCCATGCCTGTTGGTCATCTATTTGTATTTAGTGATTCATGGTTACTTTCCTGTGTCTTGGCTCATTGGTTTCTTGATTTCTTGAACTTTTGTGAAACCATTTTCTTCTTGCATTTGAATTTATATGACACCTTTAATTGTTTTTGATTCATAAAGAGTTTGCAGTGCTTGTTTCCTTGTCATTATCAAAACCTGTTATCACATGCAAATACAAACTCTTGCTATTTCCTAAGAGTATGAACTATGGGTTTTTGGGTTTTGATGTTGTGAAAGTGATTTAATAAGTGTGGGTTGTGTAGAGAATCCATAAATATGTAAACACTAAGATGGGTTATCATAAATGCAAGCTTTGAATAAAATAAATGGGGTAGAAGAATATATGAGGGGAAGGTGATGAAAAGTAATGATGTATTTATGGATGTTGTTGGATTTTAGAGAAAACCCTAACCCTAGGATTAGGGGGAAATGTGAGATAAGAGTGGAAAAGCATTTATAATGTTAGATAATTGTTATTGGTAAGGTGAAATGATGTTATTAATGGTGAATGACCATTAATGAAGCTTAATGGTTGTTGGGAACCATTAATGTGGGAACCTATTAATGGGTTGACATTAAAAATGCATAATAATAAATGTAGGCACCTAACCTATAGTGGTTATGGTGGATTGAATAAAATAAATGGGGCTTGAGAGTTAAGATATTAGAAGACACCAAGTTGATGAATATATAAGCATCGAAATCTTGGTGGTTTGAATAGAAAATTGATTGTGTGGTATATTGTAATGTAGAAAACAACCCCATTGACGAGGCAGGACCATCGGACCACGTTGATCACTACTTCTCTTGAGGTAGGAGGGGGTAACTATTCTAAATGCATGATTTCATCCATTGATGATGTGAAAATATGTATATATGATTCTGTTTGATGATTGCTTGGGTGGATGATATGATGATTTCATGATTTGAGTGCATTTAGAATGATTGATGTTATGTGGCATGTGTTTGGGATGATGAATATGATATTATATTGAACATGTTGATGAAATATGTTATGATGGTTTGAGACCATGTTTTGAATTTAAAATCAATGATGTGTTGGTGGTGAATGGTTGGTTGTGGAGTGGCATTTAGGATGCATAGCGTGAGAATGCACTTGACTTGCATTATATTGCATCCATGGCATATCATTGCTGTCTATGTGGAATATTAGGGTTCTACTAGGCGGGCCCAGTGGGAGGGCGACCTAGTGCACGGGTATAGTACTGTATTTCCCTAGTGATTTTGGGAATCACGAAGCTGTCCATAGTTTGTGACGAGGCACCCTATATGGTGGGCCCTGTGGGCGGACGGCTCTGTGATGAACAAGTTACCTCACTGTTCGATGGGACACGGCTCTCTCGATGTGTGTTTGGGAGGGGCCCGTAGCACTTATGGAAAGTAAGGCCACTATTTTAGATCTACAAGTCACAGGGTGACTAGTGCTACAGATGTGCGAGAGCGGTTTGGTACCAGTAAAAATATGTTGTTGAGCATGCATGAATTGAGGTATATGTGTACACAATTTTTTTACTGCAGTAAGGGCATAGTAACACACCTATGCTTGTCCCACATTTAGTATATTGTTGTTTCCCACAGTCGAATCCACATTTGATAATAATTCCTTTGTGCATATGCATTAGCTATAAGAGCATTTGCATATAGCCGGAGATATGTCTATTTGAAAGTCTGTGATGGTGATGGATGATTGAGAAATGAAGGGGAAAGAAATGTGGTACTAACATTATGTGTATGATGATATTATTGAGAATACCAATGAATTGAATATATATGTTGTGGATGTATGTCTTGAGTATTTAGCCTGTTGCTATGAATGATATAGTATGTGAATGAAAATTTTGGTGTTCTTATGAAGTGTGTCCTGTGTGAGTATGTATGGATATCATCATAATGTATGACTTTGATACGTTTGGATTATGTTACTCACCTCCTAGTTGCCATTTTTAATGTTGATATAGGTATGATGTAAATCCTATTCTTTTGGAGGTCGATCATTGGAGAAGGTTAATATGGAAGGACTATGGATGAGTCTTGGCTGGCATATATATTCATTTTGTATAGCATATAGTGTGTATATGCTTATTTTGTAACTAATTTGATGATAGTTATTTTGGGAGGTCATGTAGGAAAATGAGATCCTTGTGTGTGTATGGCTTATTTTCATTAATGACCTTGACAATGTATGGATGACAAAATGATATGGTTTGATGTTAGAATTGATGAATGAATGGATAATTATGTAGATTTTGTGTCCTATAAAGCATATAAGATGATAAGTTTGATTTTGATATGATTAGTGAATTGGAATGGAAATTATTGAGTGTGAATGCTGGAGACAAGTTTTAAATGCTTAATATGATGTATATGATGTGTTGAATTTGATCAATTTTGCTTTGAATGGGTTTTGGTATATAAAGTTTTTCTCGTTTTTGCATATGAACTGATAATCTTGCTCAGGCGAGATGGATTCTCGCTCAAGCGAGAACCCCCTATGTCAGTTATGGGGCTTCTGGCCTAATCTCGCTCAGGCGAGATTGGTTCTCGCTCAGGCGAGATTGGTTCTCGCTCAGGTGAGAAGGGTTCTCGCTTAGGCGGGCTCGCTTCTCGCTCAAGCGGGCTCGCTTCTGCTCAAGCGAGTGTCGTGTAGAGTTATTTCTGGACGAGACTCATTTAGGTGAATTGGTGTCTTGCCCAAGCGAGATACATTATGTATCAGGTGGGAGTTACTGGAGGTAATTCGCTCAGGCGGGCTTTGCCTCGCTCGAGCAAAATCATGGCTGAATGGTTCTGGACCATTTTCGCTCAAGTAAATGGTCTTTGGGTGGCAACTCGCTCAAGCGAGTGAGCGTGGGTATGACACTGGAGCTTTTTCACTCACGCTCGCTGGCCTCACCCAAGCGACCCCTGTGGATCTCGCTCAAGCGAGATGGGGACTCGCTCAAGCAAATTCCCCTTATTCTAGTTTTCTCATTTTTTGGCTTCTTGTTCCATTTTCTTGCTTATTTTGAAATCTTTATATCACAGAAATGATATTATCATTATTATTATAGATTTCTAATGTTTATAAATTGATGAGGCATCTTTTATCCTCTTTTTGTACTTAATTCATAAATTCTTAAATTTTATCCAATCTTCTGTTTTTCTCTTGTGACGGTCTCAAGTCCGATCATCCAAGGAGCACTCTGATACCTTCTTATATCTTCATATATGAGGTAGTTTATTAAATGATCCAGGGTAATTACTTGGTATTGTATATATTGAATTCCCTCTACTTATATTTATTTTAAATCGTGATAATTTACCCCTATTTTCGGGGTGTTACACAGGGACAGCAGCTTGCTTATGGGTTTAAGGGGTCTTATGGGCCGAATTCAGAAATAGGATGAACACAAAGTTATATAACTTTTTGTTCTCTTTAATTTGATATAAAGCACAAAAAAATCCATTAAGAATTAAGAAAGTTATGACCCAAATACAAAATGGGTGCAGGGCTTTGACGTGATTTTTGTTCCCTACATAGATTTTTTTTTGGGCCAAATGGGTAGGGATTTGGGATTTGTTTCTTCATCAAATTTGGGGAGCATTGAGTTAAGAAAAATATGGTGAAGGCCTCATTCAATTTCATGATCATATGAGAGAGGTATGTGGAAAATATTGCACCTAGTGCAAGCTATTGTTAGAAAAATGTGAATTGATGTAGTATTTTAATTTTTGGGATGAGAATTGGCCTTTGTGGTCAACATAAAAGTTGTAGATAAATTTGATACGGAGATTTTGGGAGACCTACTCAAATCCAATATCGGGAGAGAAAATTACGCGCAAAATACGTACAGACGCGTATTTTAGCTTACTCGGGTAACTTAAAATCAACGTTTTTAGGCTTGGTTGGTTAGAAATGGGCATTAGGCTCTTCATAAAAGTTGTTAGGAATAGCATGAGGGATGTTTTAGGATAAAAATAATTGACTCAAGTCTCATGGATAATTTCTAAGCCAAAACCAGGGAGTTACTAAAGATCATTTACCAATTATTACTAAATTAAAACCATATAATCATCATTAATTATTTACTAATACTAATGCATTATTCCTAATATATTGGGATTATTAATCACTAATCCTACTATTATTATTTTATTCTCACCCATTTCATTTATTACTACTCATACCAATTTTTTACTGGTCTTTGCCTTTCTATTAATCTCTGTACTAAGTCTCCTTACATTTCCTCAGTACTCCTATATTTCTTATTATAATATCCTACTGTCCTCTCTTTTTTTTTTCAAATTCCTTATACTTAGAGTAATTTAGAGATGAGACCAAAGCCTGAAACTCTCTTCAGGAGGCTTAACATAACATTCTTAGGGTTCTTGAGAGTAGGGTTCCTACTCCAAAAACCAGGGCTGTTACACTTTTAGCTTAGGGAATTTGAGTCTATTGATGTTAATTAGGAGGTCACTCTATTCTGATTAGTAATGTAAGTATTTATGGTCCTTGCTAGCACCAAGTGTGAAAAGAAGTTAGAGCTTGAACAACTTCTGAATGTTCGAGAGTTTCCTGAAGTCGTCCCGGAAGATATACCTAGGATAGCACCAGAGAGAGAGAGATCAAGTTTAACATTGATATTTTACCCAGTACTGGGCTGATATCCATTGCTCCATACCGGATGTCGCCAAAGGAACTAAAGGAGCTTAAGAAGTAAATCGGAGAGCTTTTAGAGAAGGGAATGATCCAATCCAGTGTTTCACCATGGGAGTGCCAGTGTTGTTAGTAAAGAAGAAGAACGATAGTATGCATCTGTGTGTGGACTACCGTCAGCTGAATAAGGTTATGATCGAGAATCAGTATCCTCTTTTGTGCATCAATGATTTAATAGATTAGCTGCGGGGAGCGGTTGTTTTTTCTAAGATTGATATAAGGTTAGGGTGTCATTAGATATGAGTAAAGAAGACATCCCTAAGATGACATTTCGAACTTGCTACGGCCACTATAAGTATCTTGTTATGCCCTTCAGAGTCACGGATGCACCTGCTATTTTCATGGACTATATGAACCGCATCTTCCATCTGTATCTCGATAAGTTTATGGTTGTGTTTATCGATAATATTTTGGTATACTCCACGAGTTATGAAGAACATGAAGAGAATCTTAGGATTGTTCTGAATACATTATGAGCAAGAAAGTTATATGTAAAGCTATCAAAGTGTGAGATTTGGCTGAGGGAAGTACAGTTTCTAGGGCATGTCATCTCAAAAAAAGGTATAGCATTGGACCCTGCTAAGATTGAAGCAGCATTGTAGTGGGAAAGACCGAAGAGTGTAACAGAAATCTGTAGTTTCTTGGGTCTTGTTGGCTACTATCGCAGGTTCATCGCGAATTTTTCTCAGATGGCTTCGCCTTTGACCAAGTTGAGTTGTAAGGATTAACCCTTCGTATGGAGCGATAAGTGTATGCACTACGAGCTACTAATGTATCAATTTTAACTTATTAATAAAATTAGTATTTTTCAGTTTTAGACAAATGCTATTTATCCTGGAATAATAGGTCATATGAGAATTATTCCTAAAACGTCCCTAATCAAGTATTTACATGGGGACATGTAAATACATTAAGATTAGTGTGTAAATGTACTGATGATTTGATCTTACAAATCATGGATATATGATATCAAGTCTTTACACGGGTACACATTAAGGGTAATGTTGTACTGGACAGACCCACCATGAGAACGTTGCATGGATCGTTACATGAGTGTCATGAACGGTTCTCAATGTGATAATGGTATATAGTCCTTCGACCTGAAGTCACTACAATTCCTACATAAGGAGTTTATTATTTTAATACAATCAAACGTTATCTGTAATAAGATGACCATAAAGATTGTGATTAGGCAATAGATAAATTATGCAGAGGGATGTGAGTGATGTAGATGGAATTTGTCTCTCCTATGTGACAGGAGTGATATCTATGGGCCACTTGATGGAGTGAGACTAATGAAATGCATGACCATGCTAGGACAAATAAATATTAGATATTTATTCTCTAAAGTCTACTCTGGTATCAAGTAAAATGAATTGGGCCATACAAGGATGACGACGACCATGCCTTGTGTAACATCCCGATTTAAAAATTAACTACCAAACGGAATTAAGCCATTAAAATGATTATTGCAAAATAGAGAATTCTTGTTAATTATATGTAACCCAATTAACTTAACTTAAGAAATAATAGCTGATTAATTATGAATAATGATAATGGATGGATGATTGTGATTGGTGCTTGTGGCTGAGTGGAACTGCCGGATTCACGCTTCCCCACCCCACTCTTCTCTTCCTCGTGCACGCATATATATATAAGCCTATGGTCACTAATGTCACTCATCTTTCTTCAGACTCCCCCTTCCTCTACTGCTTCATTCTCTCTTCTCTTCTCGCGTCTTCTCTTCTTTTCCTCGTTCTTCGTCTTCTTCTTCCCTGTTCACTGTTCCATTCCTGGAAACCCACGACGATGATACTGCAGAAGATTTGGAGTTCCTTCTACTGGTAAGGGACGATCATCAGGGTGGAAGACGAACAACTCCCTATTCCACGGTGCGACTACGTTCAAGGAGGCCTGAACGAGTATGAGCCTGGGCGAGGCAATCAGAGGCAAAGGACCAGCGTCGAGAAACAAAGGAACCCCTCGACTTCCTTTAGTAGGTAGGGGGCGCTTTGCATTTCAAATGCATAGCTTGTGAGCGGACTCCGAGTGGAGTATTACTCATGCGTGTGTTTTTGAAGCTGTTTGCCATGAAATATATATGATTGATAGCTTTTGTATACCGAGACATGCGATGATTGAATCCGGTGGTAGTTCTCTTATATCTGATATATGTGGTTATAAGATACACTGTTGGGTATGTGGATGCATGTGTGAGTCATGGGACCGTGTGTGAATGTAGTACATGTATCTTAAGTTGCCATATTAAGTTTGGTTAATTATTTTACTCATGAATGCATGAAGTAGAGATTCCTAATACGAGAGTTGGTGGGCGAATACTGTTAATTTTGACAGAATGTTATATTCAAATATGAGATGTTATTGCTGTGCATGTTGACGTGACTTCTGGGTGCTCTGTTCGGGGGGGGGGGACAATGGGTAGATCCTGATTGCTATCTTATATTATCATGCATGTGAATATTGGAAAGTGAATTTATGCTGCTATGAGATGATGAATGAATTACATGCAGAGTGTGGTTATGACACGGGAAAGGGGGAGTATTATTGTATTGGCAAATACATAGAAAATGTAATTAAAAGACCTTGAGTTGGACTCAAGGCAGTGCCAAGTGCACTTGCGTTGGACGCTTAAAGTCTTGAGTTGGACTCAAGCAAGCCCACCGGGTTCACTCGGGGCTGCCTGTAACACTTCCGTTGTCGCTTAGAGTGATTGTGTTACATGTGAGGGCAAACGGTTTGGTACCAGTAAAACGGCCGGACCAGCTTGGAGCTGGAGGAAAAAGGCTTGGAGCCTATGTTGCAACATAAAAATTTGTAATAAAGTGGGGTTGGATCCGACTGTAGTAGACATGTGTGTATTATATGTATATATGTGCTCTTATACTGTGACGAATTTATGGTGTGCATGCATGTGTGTCGGAAATGATATGATCTATATAGCTGTGTATTAAATGTATGAATTTCGATTGCATGGTACAGTTATATGTAGATATACTGGAGTACAGTTAACATTATAATTGCTTGAAATGTGAAATTGTATGGTGAAAGGTCTACGGGTTCCCAAGTCACTAACTGTCATTTTAAATGCAAAAGCTCACCCCTGCTGTGGTAATATTTTCAATGAAAGTCTCTCGGAACTACGAGTGAGGTGGAGCTGCTTGCCGAGTGGATTGGTTATGCACTATGGAACTATATGTATATATGTAGATACTATGTATAATGTTTTGATTAAGTCTTGGCCGGCTCGTGTTTTGATATTAGTACTTTAAAATAGAATGGAATCCCTTTGGGTTAGGGGCATGACAATGTGCTTGTAATTATTTATATACACTCCTATATATATATATATACGTTTATGCCATGCTGTATGTGTATTCCATTCTGTGCGTGATATCCGAGTAGTATATATATTCATGTCCTTCCGAGTGTGTATGGATAGTATGGCTTAGTATAAAGGAAGCTAAGTTATGGTCTAGAGAGTGAGTTCATGACTTTGTCACCGAGTGAGGGGAGGTTTAGATGTTCCGAGTGAATGAGGTTATATAACTCTGAGTGGGGATTGACGTGGAAGAGTTCCCCAATCGATAAGCTATTAGGATTTCAGAGTAGAGAGCCTGAATATACTTTCGAATGAGAACTGGCTGAGTGAGTGTTTTCCGACTGGAGAGTAACCCATCGGACCCCGAGTGAAATCCGGGTAGTGAACTCATAGAAAGTTAGGAGGTTCTTAGGGGGGTTTAAGTTAGCAAGAGGGCTTGGGTAGGAAGGACTATACTTTCCAGGTGAGTAACGAGTGGAATACCCGAGTGGTAGAAGACTGAGGAAGATAGTCCGAGTGAAAACACCCCTGGTTTCCGAGTGGGATAGTTATCGTTTTCGTGCGGTCAACAATTGTGTTCTGTATAGGACGAGGTTATGAAGTGTAAGGTAACTCCTGAAGGTAGTTGATAGGTATAAAGATTAATCTGGATGGATTGTGGGTAAAGACCTTTCCGAATAAACATAGATTCTGAAATTCGAGTGATGGGTTTACCGAGTGGAGATAACTCGCTGCAGCGAAGAAAGTATTCGCCCAGCGAGTTTGAACTGATAAGAAGGCTGTTGCTTTTGACTTCGCTTAAGCGTAGGGTCCTTCGCTCGAGAAAGTGGGCAGTCTCGCTCAAGCATGCTGGATCTCGCTTGAGCGAGTGTACGCTATGTTGGCCTTCGCTGGAACGCTTCTGTGACTTCCACGGTATGCCCGTTCTGATCAGTTTGTTCTTCTCCTACCTTCCATGCTCTTATTCTTATGCCCGATTCTACTTAGTCATTTTGGGAAAAAATTTTCCTATTCTGGGATTTATTTATTTATCAAATTAGGGTGTTACATTTTGGTATCAGAGCAGACCTAAAAGGTCCAAGGCTAAGGTATGCTTACCTAGTGTAAGCGGTTGTGTGCATTATGACTGAGTGGTCATTATTATTGTGATAACCTGTTGAACGTGGTTGATGGTGAAATGTTGATTAAGGGATAGGAGATTACTTTCCTCCTAACCCGATTAATTATGTAATGTTGAAGAATTGTGTGATGATGTGCTATAGTTAGATGATGGGATGAGATCCGATTGGAAGAATGTAACCTTGTAAACTTATCCTTGAAGGGGTGTTAATTTCAAGATAAGCCATGGCGAATCGTCAAAGCATGGAGGCCATAGCCACGACCTTCCAACGTTTTGCTGACGTGTTCGAGAGGCAAGGACAACCTCGAGCTGAAGATGGCCAGGTATTGGACCGCTTCCTGAAGAGGAAGCCGAGTGAATTTCAAGGAGGACGTAACCCCGAGGCAGCTTATAAATGGACTCAAGAGTTAGAGAGGATTTTTGGGGGTCTTCACTGTACCGAGGCCCAGAAGGTAGAATGCGCAGTGTACATGCTGCGAGACGAGGCGGAAAACTGGTGGAAGATCGCTAGAAACCGACTGACTGATACCGACACCCAGCTGACTTGGGAAAATTTCAAAGCATGCTTCCTAGAAAAGTATTTCCCCGACACAATAAGGAGTCAGAAGGAACTGGAATTCATGGAACTGAAACAGGGGTCCATGACTGTGGAAGAATATGCAGCCAGATTTGAAGAATTGTGCCTGTTCTACCCACCCTTCCAACAATCGGGGATGGAGAATTCCAAGTGCCTTAAATTTGAGAACAGATTGAGATCAGACATCAAGAGAGCCTACAGATACCAAGAAATTAGAAGTTTCCCAGTATTGGTGAATAAATACAGGATCTTTGAAGAGGACGACAAGGCCCACTCGGGCCAGAGCAGCAGGGCAAACCCCTCCTTGAGGCCTCAACAATCACGCTTCAAGAGATCAGGCAACGTTGGAAGAGCTGGACTCTCCTCTAAATTCAGAGGACAAGGAAACCGTGGGGTTCGTTTCGGGGGCCGCTTCGGGAATGGTAGGTGCTTCAGATGCGGAGGTGACCACTTTGCGCGGGAATGTGATGCTGGAAATGATGTTGTATGCTTTCACTATAACGAAAGGGGGCATGTTCGCCCCGACTGTCCACAACTACAATCCGTGGGTGATAATGCACGCCGTGGGGGTTTCCGTGTGGGGGGACGCAGAAACGACAGTCGAAGGAATAATCGTAGAGGCAACGGAGCAAGGAGCAACATGATGACTACCCCAAATAACCGAGGAAGAAACACCGACCAAACAGCGGTAGGAAGAGTCTATGCCATCAACGTAGAAGATGCTGTACAAGCGAATGACTTGGTACAATGTAAGTGCTCACTCGGTAGATATACACTTAATGTAGTTTTCGATTCTGGAGCCACCCATTCTTTTATAGCTGATGAGTGTGTAAGACATTTAAAGTTGCCAACTGTGTATATGGATTGGACTTTGGAAGTGGCCAATCCGACTGGCACTAAGGTATTGACATCATCAATGTGTAAAGATGTAACGTTTTTGTTGGGCGATCGGAGTTTCTCCTTCGATTTGGTGTGCGTGCCTCTAAAGGATCTTGACATTATACTCGGCATGGATTGGCTTTCAGCCAACAATGTATTGGTGGACTGTCGGAACAGAAGAATAATTTTTCCGAGGCAGACTAGTGAAAACTACACGGTACCAGGTATAGCCCAGTTACTTATGATGCTTTGTCTAACTGAGGGGAGGCTAAAGCCCGAGTGAACGAAATTCTGACTGTTTATGGATTCCCAGAGGTGTTTCCGGAAGATGTGCCGGGTGTCCCTCCAACTAGAGAAGTTGAGTTCTCTATAGACCTAATCCCTGGAGCCGAGCCAGTCTCTAATGCACCTTATAGAATGTCCCCAACAGAATTGGCCGAGTTGAAGAAGCAGGTGGATGAGTTACTCAGAAAATAATTCATTAGACCGAGTGTATCACCATGGGGCGCACCTATACTACTCGTTAAAAAGAAGGATGGTAGCATGAGATTATGTATAGATTACCGACAGCTGAATAAACTCACGATTAAGAACCGATACCCATTGCCCAGAATCGACGATTTAATCGATCAACTACGCGGAGCTTCAATTTTTTTGAAAATTGATCTACGATCGGGATACCACCAAATCCGGGTGAAGGACTCAGATATTCCAAAGACTGCCTTTAGGACTCGGTATGGCCACTACGAGTATGTAGTGATGCCGTTTGGTGTGACAAACGCCCCTGTTGTCTTCATGAATTACATGAACAACATATTCCACCCATATTTAGACTGATTCGTAGTAGTTTTCATTGATGATATCCTAATCTATTCTAAGACCCCTGAGGAGCATGAGGAATACCTCCGAGCGGTACTTCAAGTGTTGAAGGAGAAGCAGTTGTTTGCAAAGCTTTTGAAGTGTGATTTCTGGATGTATAAGATCCACTTTCTCAGACATGTAATTTCCAGGGAGGGCGTTTTAGTAGACCCATCAAAGGCTGCAGCTATAATAGCATGGGAGAGACCCAAGTCGGTCTCGGAGGTAAGAAGCTTTATGGGCCTAGCTGGCTATTATAGGAGGTTCATTGAAGGTTTCTCTAAGCTTGCCTTGCCACTGACTAAATTGACTCGGAAAAGCATCCCTTTCGTGTGGAGTTCCGAGTGTGAAAGCACTTTTCGAGAGTTAAAGGACAAACTGACGACCGCTCCAGTGTTGGCTCTGCCCAACTTGCAAGAGAGCTTTGTGGTTTACTGTGATGCGTCAGGACTCAGCCTAGGGTGCATGCTGATGCAGAATGACTGAGTGATAGCTTATGCCTCTTGGCAATTGAGACCTCATGAACAGCATTATCCGACCCATGACTTGGAACTGGCAGCCGTAGTTTTTGTGTTGAAGATATGGAGGCATTACTTGTACGGTTCTAAGTTCGAAGTATACAGTGACCATAAAAGCCTCAAATATTTATTCGACCAAAAGGAGCTGAACATGAGGCAGAGGAGATGGATGGAATTTTTAAAGGATTATGACTTCGAGTTGAAGTATCATCCGGGCAAGGCAAACATTGTTGCCGACGCGTTGAGCCGGAAATCCCTCCATATGGCAGTAATGATGGTGAAGTAGGTGGAGTTATTGGAGGAATTCCGAGACATGAATTTGCATGTTGACGTCCTTTCGTCTCGGAAAATCGGATTTCCGAGATCAGGCCCCTACTTGGCTGAATTAAAGGAGACTCAGGCCAAGGATAAAGATTTGTCTTTGACCGAGGGACCGGATGGGATTTTCCGAGTGAAAAATTGGATATATATACCGGGTAAGGGTGAATTGAGAAGGATGGTGCTTGATGAAGCCCACAAAAGTCTGCTAAGTATCCACCCGGGTGTCACGAAAATGTACCACGATTTAAAACGGCAATTCTGGTGGCCCGGATTAAAGAGAAATGTAGCGGAATATGTGGCTCGGTGTATCAACTGTCAGAAATCAAAAATAGAGCACCAGAAGCCTTATGGTGCATTGCAACCCTTGGAGATCCCCGTGTGGAAGTGGGACTCAATTGCCATGGACTTTGTCATGGGGTTGCCAAAAACCCAAGCGGGTCATGATGCCATTTGGGTCATTGTTGACCGATTGACAAAAAGCACACACTTCCTGCCTGTAAACATGAGATACCCGTTACATAAGTTGGCTCAGATTTATATTCGTGAAATTATCCGACTACATAGAGTGCCAGCTTCTATCGTGTCGGATAGGGATCCTAGATTCACGTCCCGGTTTTGGACCAGCCTGCACCAGGAGTTAGACACGAAACTTTAGTTAAGTTCCGCCTACCACCCCCAATTGGATGGACAATCCGAGCGAACAATACAAAGCCTAGAGGACTTATTGAGAGCGTGTGTATTGGAGCATGATGGATGTTGGGAACAATACCTTCCCTTGATCGAATTTACGTACAACAATAGCCACCACAGCAGTATTGATATGGCACCCTATGAAGCCCTGTATGGCCGGAAATGCCAAACCCCACTCTGTTGGTCGGAAACGGGTGAAAGTTTACTACTGGGGCTAGAAATTGTGAAGCAAACCTCAGAACAAATCCAGATAATTAAGGATAAGATGAAAGCGTCTCAGGACCGTCAGAAGAGCTACTATGACAAACGGACCAAACCATTGGAATTTTCAGTCGGAGATAGGGTGTTTCTAAAGGTTTCACTAAGCAAAAGAGTCGGACGAGCCTTGAAAAGTGGAAAGTTAAACCCCCGATACATTGGGCCTTATGAGATATTGGAACGAGTCGGTTCCATGGCATACTGATTAGCACTACCGACTCACTTATCCCGATTGCATAACGTGTTTCATGTATCCCAACTAAGGAAATATCTACATGATCCCACTCACTCAATGCCGGATGATGAAGTGGAGATTAAAGAAGACCTGACCACTATAACTGTACCGATTAGAATCGTGGACCGATCGGTAAAGCGTTTGAGGAGCAAAGACGTACAACTGGTTGAAGTGGAGTGGCAGCAAGACGGGACTACCTCTTGTACCTGGGAATGCGAAGATGCCATGAGGCAGCAGTACCTCAAGTTTTTTACTAAGGTGAGTTACCGAGTGAATTTCGGGGACGAAATTCTTTTAAGAGGGGGAGAATTGTAACATCCCCATTTAAAAATTAACTACCAAACGGAATTAAGCCATTAAAATGATTATTGCAAAATAGAGAATTCTTGTTAATTATAAGTAACCCAATTAACTTGACTTAAGAAATAATAGCTGATTAATTATGAATAATGATGATGGCTGGATGATTGTGATTGGTGCTTGTGGCTAAGTGGAACTGCCGGATTCACGCTTCCCCACCCCACTCTTCTCTTCCTCGTGCACGCATATATATATAAGCCTATGGTCACTAATGTCACTCATCTTTCTTCAGACTCCCCCTTCCTCTACTGCTTCATTCTCTCTTCTCTTCTCGCGTCTTCTCTTCTCTTCCTCGTTCTTTGTCTTCTTCTTCCCTATTCACTGTTCCGTTCCTGGAAACGCACGATGACGATACTGCAGAAGACTTGGAGTTCCTTCTGCTGGTAAGGGACGATCATCAGGATGGAAGACGAACAACTCTCTGTTCCATATTGCGACTATGTTCAAGGAGGCTTGAACGAGTGTGAGCCTGGGCGAGGCAATCAGAGGCAAAGGACCAGCGTCAGGAAACAAAGGAACCCCTCGACCTCCTTCAATAGGTAGGGGGCGCTTTGCATTTCAAATGCATAGCTTGTGAACGGACTCCGAGTGGAGTATTACTCATGCATGTGTGTTTGAAGGTGTTTGCCATGAAATATATATGATTGATAGCTTTTGTATACCGAGACATGTGATGATTGAATCCGATGGTAGTTCTCTTATATCTGATATATGTGGTTATGAGATACACTGTTGGGTATGTGGATGCATATGTGAGTCATGGGACCGTGTGTGAATGTAGTACATGTATCTTAAGTTGCCATATTAAGTATGGTTAATTATTTTACTCATGAATGCATGAAGTAGAGATTCACGATACGAGAGTTGGTGGGCGAATACTGTTGATTCCGACAGAATGTTATATTCAAATATGAGATGTTGTTGCTGTGCATGTTGACGTGACTTCTGGGTGCTCTGTTCGGGGGGGGGGGGACAATGGGTAGATCCTGATTGCTATCTTATATTATCATGCATGTGAATGTTGGAAAGTGAATTTGTCCTGCTATGAGATGATGAATGAATTCCATGCAGAGTGTGGTTATGACAGGGGAAAGAAGGAGTATTATTGTATTGGCAAATACATAGAAAATGTAATTAAAAGACCTTGAGTTGGACTCAAGGCAGTGCCGAGTGCACTTGCGTTGGATGCTTAAAGTCTTGAGTTGGACTCAAGCAAGCCCACCGGGTTGGACTCGGGGCTGCCCGTAACACTTCTGTTGTCGCTTGGAGTGATTGTGTTACATGTGAGGGCAAACGGTTTGGTACCAATAAAACAGCCGGACCAGCTTGGAGCTGGAGGAAAAAGGCTTAGAGCCTATGTTGCAACGTAAAAATTTGTAATAAAGTGGGGGTCGGATCTGACTGTAGTAGACATGTGTGTATTATATATATATATGTGCTCTTATACTGTGACAAATTTATGGTGTGCATGCATATGTGTCGGAAATGATATGATCTATATAGCTGTGTAGTGAATGTATGAATTCTGATTGCATGGTACAGTTATATGTAGATATACTGGAGTACAGTTAACATTATATTTGCTTGAAATGTGAAATTGTATGGTGAAAGGTCTACGGGTTCCCAAGTCACTAACTGTCATTTTAAATGCAAAAGCTCACCCCTGCTGTGGTAATATTTTCAGTGAAAGTCTCTCGGAACTATGAGTGAGGTGGAGCTGCTTGCCAAGTGGATTGGTTGTGCACTATGGAACTATATGTATATATGTAGATACTGTGTATAATGTTTTGATTAAGTCTTGGCTGGCTCGTGTTTTGATATTAGTACTTTAAAACAGAATGGAATCCCTTTGGGTTGAGGGCATGACAATTGATAAGTTCTTTATAACACAATAAAATAGATCTAGTTTGCTTAGGATTTTAATCATTATGCACTGTATTTCCTTTATTTATTGAGATTTTTGCTTTCTTTCCACTTTATTCTACTTGGGTATGTTATTTTGTAGGAATTAAGGTAATAAAGGGTCAAAAACAAGAGAAAAAACAACCATAAAATGATAAAGAAACAAGAAGAACAAGCCCAAAGTAGAAAGAACTCTCTTTTTATGCTGAATTCCGACTCAAAATGACCAAATCCGAGTGGGATGACTGAGAAAGGACCAAATCCGAGTGGAACGACTCAGAATGGAGCATTGCCGAGTGGAATACTTCACTGTTGGAGCCAAATCTGAGTGGAAAGATCCCTGTCAAAGCCATTCCGAGTGATAAATGGCTGACTCGAGTGAAGGACCAATGCTAAAATGGAATAAGTCTTGGTTGGAGGTGATTCTGAGTGGAAACTTCCCCGACTACGTCCATTCCGAGTGAAAAAAAGAGACTGACCTCCAATAAATATGTCCAAAGCTATTCTCCGAGTGAAAGGATTACTGATTGAAGTAAATCCGAGTGGGAGTTTTCTGATTGCAACAAATCCGAGTGAAAAGCTGTTCTGAGTGAATGGATTCCGAGTAGAAGAGGCCACTGAAATGAATAAATGCTGACTAAGGAGGAATCCAAGTGGTCTCACTCAGAGAAAATGGCATTCTCAAGCAGAACAAAGCATTTCCGAGTAAATCTTAGCAAGAAAGGAAAAATCCGACCGGAAATGAATCACACTCGGGCAGACTCTCAAGTTTCACACTGAGCCCGAGTGAGAAGTCTCCAAGGAAAGCACATCCGAGTGAGTTGGGTCAGAAAGATGCATTTCCGAGCAAAGCAAAGGCTCGGACATAAGAAGAAATTCAATCAGTCAAATTCCAACCCTTCAAGTGCAAGTTCCTGAGTAAAAGTGAAGGCCATTCCGAGTGATTTGATTGACGACTGAAGTCAATTCCGAGTGGAAATCAACTTGGACTCCCGAATGAAGGTGTGATTTTACCATTTGAATATGACCGAGTGTATTCCTGAGAAATCCGAGCAAGGTCTTTCTCCGAGTGGTTCAAATTCCATAGACATAGCCGAGTGAAACAGTGAGCAGACTTCCCAATCCTGAGTGAGCCACTTTCCAGTCGGTTTCGAGTCACCTTTTAAACAGTTCCGAGTGAATCACTTTTCACTCGGTTCCGATTCACTCTGCAATCAGTTCCGAATGAACTCCATGAACCTGAGCCGAGTGAATGGTTTCAGTCGGTTCCGAGTCCTCCTGCATTCAATAACGACTGAATGGCTCAATCAGAAGTTACTCTTCAGTCACTCTTCACTCGTCCTTTCATCCAGCTTCATCACCGATTGGTTCTCCCACAAACACCGACTCCTTCCGTCTCCTCTCCTTTCAAAACCGACCTACACTCTATCACTCCAACACCGGATCAAATGCACACCGGATCAACTCCAACTCCAGCAACCCAACACCATCCCTTCAAACCACACCGACTCCTTCCATCTCTTCTAAACACCGTCCCAAACCAACACCGTCCCATCCACTTTGAACACCGGCTCCATCCACCACACCGTCCAGCAATACTCCTCTCCACACCGTCCAACAACTCCGTCCCTCAAACCAACACCGCCCAGACTCTTCTCCCTAACCAACACCGCCCAGACTCTCCTTTCCATCCATAACACCATCCAGCAGTACTCTCTACACCGCCCAGCAACCCACTTAACACTTTCCTCTCCACACCGTACAGATCTCCATCCAACAGCAACTCCTCTCCACGCTGTCCAGTTTGCACCCACACCGTCCAGCACTCAGCAAATCACCCTCCAGCAAGCTTTCACTCGGATTTATGGGAAAATAACATTTTTCCACTCGGAACTTCATCATTCTGCACCAATCATCACTAAAATCCAAGCATTGAATTATTGGAAATATTAAAATATGCAAATTGGAAACAAGTTGGCACAGCTGGAACTCACATGCACCGAAAGTTTCTTCCACTTGCAATTTGAACGCGTTTTCATAGCTGGAATCCTCCATCCATTTGCCTATAAAAGCAGCAGCAACCCATCAGCAAAATCAATCATCTCTTCCCATCAATTAGCATCAGCCTCGTTCCAATTCTTCTTTCCTTTCTCTTTTCTTTGTTTCCTTTTCCGCTTCTATTTTCTTTCTTTTCTTTCTTTTTCTTCTCCTTTTCTTTTCTTTTTCTTTCGTTTTCTTTCTCTGTCCCGTTCCTATTCTTTTTCTTTTACTTTCTTTTTCTTTATTTTATTTTAAGAGTTCTGAGCTGTAAAAGTGAGAATTTAAATTTGTAATTGATGGAGAAATTATTGCAACAAGGAATTACAGTGGTAAATTATTCTGAGCTTTTGGAGAAACCCGTAAGTCTTTATTTTTACCATGTCTTGTATGTTTTATTTTTCCATTATATATATGAATTTGAATTATTTCATGAGTAGCTAAATTAATTATCTTGGGATAAAGGGGGTATGATAATATTTTATTTTAATGTTATTTTGACTTGGAATTAAATAAATTTCTGTTTTCCATTTAGTTTAAAAAATGCTCAATGCTTTTAGTAATTCCTAACAAGAACCTAAATGATAAAACTGTATACTTACGGGTATATTAGTAAGTTTAGGTAATAAATAGAATCGAGAGATTTATTTTTACCGGAAAACTTTGAACTAAACCTAAGATTTTTGAAATGCTTTTTATGACCTCGGTAAAACCGTGAAAGTAATCAAAATTCTTTTGAGGAAATAAAAGGGGTTTTCATAAAACGATAATGGGCATTTCTGAGGATTAAGCAGCGCTTTCCATAGGTTAGGTACATTAATAGGATTCCGAGAGGAACATATTAATTAGCTTTTGGAAAATTCGCCTTGGAAAACTTAATTCGATTCTTATTTATGAAAAGTT
This sequence comes from Clitoria ternatea, assembly GCA_037962975.1. Lineage (NCBI taxonomy): Eukaryota > Viridiplantae > Streptophyta > Magnoliopsida > Fabales > Fabaceae > Clitoria > Clitoria ternatea. The sequence goes on from CM075670.1 coordinate 202,345,113, forward strand.
AAAATTCATTAACATAAAATAGAATCTTAATCCCCCGAAATCCCAAGATATTCTCAACTCTGATTTTTAAGTGTCAAGTAAATTTTATTTTTATATTTATTCGTATTCTGTGCAACTTTAATTTGTGCTTCATTTTATAAAAATCTTAAAAATCAATTGTGTGGATAATTAAATTTCAATATGCTGGTACTTTGAACACAGTCCCTGTGGAGAACGATAATCTTTTATATTACGCGACATAACCCGTGCGCTTGCAGGCCCTGTCAAGTTTTTGGCGCCGCTATCGGGGACTGTTGTCCCTCAAATATCGGCAATATTGAAATTCGATTAGATCATACTTGTTAATATTTCTATTGTTATTTTTATTGTTATTTTCTTTGTAATTTTGTATTTTGTTCTATATTCTGTGTATCTGTTGTTGTTTTATTTTTGTAATTGTTTGTTTTATTTGTCATTTATTTTCTATTTATGCGACGAAGCCATAGTGTCGATCTAAACTTAGGATTTGACCCTGAGATAGAATGTACCCTTAGGGCTTTGAGAAAACAACAAAAACAACAAAAAGAACAAAAAGAAAAACAAATGGCGGACCAACACAGACCCTTAAGAGATTTTGCCGCTCCAAGCACTAATGGGAGAGGATCTAGCATCCTCAAACCTACAGTGGAGGCTAACAATTTTGAATTGAAGCCTTCACTACTCTCAATGGTTCAATAGAACCAATTCAGAGGATTACCCTCTGAAGATCCAAACCTTCACCTTCAAATCTTTCTTGAATACTGTGACACCCTGAAGATGAACGGAGCCACCAATGATGCCATTCGCTTAAGACTTTTCCCTTTCTCCTTAAGAGATAAAGCGAGAGCGTGGTTATACTCTCTTCCTGAAGGATCCATCACGACTTGGGAACAATTGTCCAGTGCTTTTATCAATAAATGGTACCCAAGGAACAAGACTGATGTGCTGAGAAAACAAATCATCAATTTTTCACAAAAAGATGATGAATCCTTGTATGAAGCCTAGGAGAGATACAGAGAGTTGCTAAGAGAATGTCCTCACCATGGGATAGAAAGGTGGTTGACAATCCATATTTTCTATAATGGACTAACTTCCACACAAAAGATCTCTTTAGATGCTGCAGCTGGAGGAGCCTTCATGAGTAAAAATGTTGATGAAGCTGAGAACCTGATCGAGGAAATAGCTTAAAACACTCACCAATGGAACTCTGAGAGAGGATTGCCTTCTAAAACACCAGGTAAGTACTTTGTTGATGCTCTTTCCTTACTTTCTGCCAAAGTTGAAGCATTAACATTAAAACTTGATAAAATAGGGTCAACAGGTGCTACTAATATTGTTTGTAAAGTTTGTGGTGTTTCAGGACATGGAGCTACAAACTGCCATTTAGCAATGACCCCTAATCAAGAACAAGAAATGCATCAGGTGGACGCTATTGGAAACTTTGGTGGAAACTATCAAGGTAACTACAGACCTCCATAAGGTCCACCTGGTTTCCAAAATAGGCCACCTCAATTCCAAAGTAACTACAAACCTCAACAAGGAACCTATATTCCACAAAAATCAAAGCTAGAATCCTTGATGGAGACATTTGTAGCTACTCAACTTAAACAAAATGATGAATTCTCTGATGCAATAAAAAACTTGGCTTCAAAAGTGGACTCTCTTGCCACTCACAACAAAATACTGGAAAATCAAATTGCCCAACAAGCCTCCTATTCTCAAAGAGCACCGGGAACATTTCCTGGAAAACCAGAGGCTGGACCATCTAACCAAACCATGGCTGTCACTCTCAGGAGTGGTACTCAATACGATGGGCCAGTTGACAAGACTGTAAAGGAGGAAAAGAAAGTCGATGAATCTTCATCTCATCCAGTAATTGAAGAAGAGAAACCACAAGAGAAGAAGGAGGAGGTTAAGCCATATCAACCTCCTATTCCATTTTCTCAGTGCTTAGCCAAAGCAAAGTTGGACAAACAATTTAGTAAGTTCCTTGATGTTTTAAAGAAATTGTATATTAATATTCCTTTTACAGATGCTTTGCAGCAAATGCCCACATATGCAAAGTTCCTGAAGGACATTCTGTCCAACAAAAGAAGACTGGAGGAAGATGGTACAGTTACACTTATTGAAGAGTGCAGTGCTCTAATTCAAAAGAAACTTCCACCCAAGCTCCAAGATCCAGGTAGTTTCTCTATTCCTTGCATGATCGGTGACATGAATATAGATAAAGCATTGTGTGATTTAGGAGCGAGTGTGAGTTTAATGCCATTATTTGTTGCTGAAAAGTTAGGATTGGGTGAACTAAAACCTACTAGGATGTCTTTACAATTGGCTGATAGATCTGTAAACACTAGTAGAAAAGTACCATTTCACATCGTAGCCTTCATCACGGTTTAACAAAAAACCGATGTGAAAAATAAAGGCGGAACATTTCACATCGGTTTTCTATAAAAACCGATGTGAACAACGAATTATCACATCGGTTTTTTGAAACCGATTTTAAATATTGACGCGGTGGCAATTTTGAAATTATGTGAAATGTTTCATAAGCATATTAGACCACGCTTTTTAGGAAACCGATATGGAATATGGAATCAGGCCTAAATACCACATCGGTTATCTGAAAAACCGTTGTGGAAAATTATTTTTTAAAAAAAATTAAAAGTGTATAGGGCCGGCCTCAGTTTTTCCACGTATACCACATCAGTTATTTGCAAAACTGATGTGTATTGTTTTCATTTTTCCCGTGCCACATCGGATATTCTAAAAACCGATGTGAAATGTGTAGATTGTTATAATATTTGATAAATTCAAAATTTATGATTACTCGATAAAGATAAATATAAATGTAATATTTCACATCGGTTTTACTAAAAAACCGATGTGGTAGGTCCTAAAAATTTAAGTTGCGCGCGTTAAAGGTTTTTCATAAATCCGATGTGGCCTCACTTTTCACATCGGTTTTTCATAAATCCGATGTGGCTTCACTTCTCACATCGGTTTTGCCAAAACCGATATGGTATTGGATTTTTGTTAAATATTTTTTCTTTTTAGTTAAATCCTCGTGATATCCCAGATCCAAATCGCAACCGTCCATTCACCGATCACACGAATTGCTCCCAAATCTAACACTCCAAAACCAAACCGACCTTCCTCTAACATTTCAATCCTCAATAAACTCCCTCATCTCATCCTACTCTTTTTTCCTCACTGATAATCGCTAATTATCTCTTCTCCTTCTTCTTCTTCTGGATCCTTCTACACTCACTCAACTAATGGCAAGGCTCCTTGTAAGCAGCTGGTGACAAAGGCCGCTCCGAAGTCTCCTCCCTGCGGTTGGGGTCAAGTGTGAGGCACAACTCGTAGGTGAAGGAGGAACGACCTCTGATGATGATTATTGTGCCATCAGGGAGGAGTTGGTTGGAAGCGTACCAGCGGCTGTTAGAGAGGTTTTGGGGATTCAAGCCAGTCGTACGGAGTTTGTTGTAGCTGTCGTTGAAGCCGCTGGTTTGGATGAGGGTGCCGTCAAGGGACAGGGAGCTGGAGGAGCATCAGGCGTCGGATTGGAGGAGGGGTCGTAGAGGACGGAGTGGGCAGTGCAGTCGAGTTTGAGGGTCATGTCGTGTGGGTTATTTTTGTGCGTTATTTTTTTTTTGTCTTGTTAATTTCCATCTGTGAAGGTTGTTAATCCAGTAATTTTAGCATATTGGCAGTTTCTTCTAATAAAATTTGTATAGTTGTAACTTTCAGATATGGTTCACTGCTCTTTTTTATTTTCATCTTTCTGAAAAACCGATGTGACATGCATTAAAAAAATCGATGTTATATGCCCTCCATTCATATCGGTTTCTAATAAAAAGCGTTGTTAATTTATTTCTTTTCATATCGGTTTTCTTTAAAAACCGTTGTTAAGTTTTTCCTTTTCACATCGGTTTTCTTTAAAAACCGTTGTTAATTTTTTGATTTTCACATCGGTTTTCTTTAAAAACCGTTGTCAAATCTATTTTTCACATCGGTTTTAAAACCGATGTGAGATGTACCTATATTTCACATTGGCCGGATCCACATCGATTTGAAAACCGATGTGAAAAGCCTAAAAAAACCAATGTGAAAAGCTGTTTTTGTACTAGTGAAAATATCTTGTAGGAATTTTAGAGGATGTTCCTATTAAGATAGGAAAATTTTTTATACCTGCTGACTTTGTTGTGCTTGAAATGGACGAAGATTCTTTGATTCCTATTATTTTAGGCAGACCATTTTTAGCAACTACAGGTGCTGTGATTGATGTCAAGAATGGTAAGTTGTCTCTAACTGTTGGAGACCAAAAGGTTGATTTCAACTTGAAAAATGTTTTAGAAAAACCTTATAATGATGTTTGTTGTACTGTGGATTTTGTCGAACAAGTGGTAAAGGAAGCAACCCTCCCTAATGACCCACTTGAAACTGTTTTCATGATTGAGCCGACAGAAATATCTGATTGCTCTGAGGCCCTACATGATACTGAGGTCATGTGCGACAAAGTGGTAAGCCCCAATGTGGAATTAAAACCTTTACCAGCTTCATTAAGGTATGAATTTCTTGGTCCCAATTCCACATATCCTGTGATTATCAATGCTGAATTAAATCCATGTGAAACTGAAAAACTTATGAAACAACTTAGGTTGTATAGAAAGGTAATAGGTTATACAATGGATGATATCAAAGGGATTAGCCCTTCTCTTTGTATGCACAGGATTACTGTAGAAGATGAAAGTAGGCCCACAGTAGAACCACTTAGGAGATTAAATCCTAAAATGCAAGAAGTGGTTAAAAAGGAAATTTTGAAATTGCTTGATGCTGGAGTCATATATCCTGTTGATAGTAGTAAATGGGTAAGTCCTGTCCATGTGGTGCCTAAAAAGGGGGAATAACTGTGATTGAAAATGATAAACATAACTTGATTCCTACTAGGATTGTCTCTGGTTGGCGCATGTGCATTGATTATAGGAAGTTAAATAGCGCCATGAAAAAAGATCATTTTCCCCTCCCTTTTATTGATCAGATGCTTGAAAGACTTGCGAAACACTCTTATTTCTGTTATTTGGATGGGTATTCAGGTTTTCATCAAATTCCCATTCATCCATCTGATCAAGAAAAGACTACCTTCACTTGCCCTTATGGGACTTATGCTTACAGACGTATGCCTTTTGGTTTATGTAATGCACCTGCGACTTTTCAAAGGTGTATGCAAGCAATTTTTTCTGACCTTATTGAAAATGTGATGGAAGTCTTTATGGATGATTTTTCAGTGCATGGTTTGGATTTTGATAATTGTTTAACAAATTTGTGCCAAGTATTGCAGCGTTGTGAAGAAACCAATTCGGTTCTAAATTGGGAAAAATGCCATTTTATGGTAAGAGAAGGCATAGTTCTTGGACACCTGGTGTCAGAGAGAGGTATAGAAGTTGATAAGGCTAAAGTGGAAGTGATTGAAAAATTGCCTCCACCCACAAATGTGAAAGGTATTCGGAGTTTTCTTGGACATGCAGGGTTTTATCGCAGGTTCATTAAAGATTTCTCCAAGATCACAAAGCCTCTTACAACTCTTCTGGGTAAGGATGTGCCTTTCAATTTTGATTCATCTTGTATGGAAGCTTTTTGCAGGATTAAGCAAGCTCTAATCTCTGCCCCCATCGTACAACCACCTTGTGAACACCTCTTTTGGTCCGGTCCAAGTGGAATGAATCTTTTTTATACTGAATTCTAATTTAGAATGGTCAAATTCTAGTAGAATGACTCCAAAATAATCAGAACCGAGCGAAATAACTCAGAATAAAGCTTTTCCAAGTGAAATACAGCTCTGGTGGAGGCAAATCCGATTGGAAAAACTCAAAAATGGTCAAATCCGAGTCAAAATGAAGCATTTCCAAGTGGAATGGCCCAAAAATGGCAAATCTGAGTAAAATGACTCTGATTGAAGAATTTAGGAGTGAAATATAGCCCTGTTGAACAAAAATCCGAGTGGAATGGCCCAAAAACTAGTAAGTCCGAGTGAAAATACTCAGAACGGATCAAATCCGAGTGAAATTACTCAAAAGGGATCAAATCCGAGTGGAATGTGCTCCTGTTAGAGAAAATCCGAGCAAGATGACTCTGATTAAAGCAAATCCGAGTGGAGTATGACCTGTAGGAAGAAAATCCGAGTGAAATGCTTCACTGATGAAGGTGAATAGGAGTGGAATGACTCCCTGTCAGAGCCATTCCGAGTGAAACAATCCCAACATCCGAGTAAGCACATCCGAAGGGGAAACATTGATTGAAAGCCCTTTGGTTGAAGTGTAAAGGCTGATTCCCAGTGAAAATACCCAAGCTTCCAAATTCTGAGTGGAAAGGGAGCCATTCTGAATGAAAATGACCCTGTTAGAGGAGAATCCGAGCGGAAAATCCCCTACTGCAACCAATCCGAGTGGAAAAAGGGACTGACCTTGAATAGATGCTACCCAAAGCTATTTTCCGAGTGAAAGGATTGCTGATTGAAGTAAATCCGAGTGAGTATCACTCAATTGGAGAGAAATCCGAATTGAAAATTCAAATTTCCAATTCTGAGTGAGAAGCCTATTTCCGAGTGAAAATATTTAGATTCCAATTTCTGAGTGGAAAATAGGCACATTCCGAGTGAAGAAATTCAAATTTCCAATTCTGAGTGAGAAAATGCCTATTTCCGAGTGAAAATATTCAGATTCCAATTTCTGAGTGGAAAATAGGCACATTCCGAGTGAAGCAATTCAAATTTCCAATTCTGAGTGAGAAAAAGCCTATTTCCGAGTGAAAATGACCAAAATTCCAATTTCCGAGTGCAAGAAGGAAGGTTCCGAGTGAAAATGTCCAAGTTCCATTCTGATTAAAAGTTCCCAAGGACAGTTCCGAGTAAATCCTTCAAGCAATAAAGTTCTGTGACACTTTTGAAAGAAATTCCGAGTGAATGCTTCACGCAGAGATGAGATCCGAGCAAAATACATCCGACTAAAAAGAATTCCGAGTGTTGCCTCTTCAATTAGAACCGAGAGTTGCTTCTTCAGTCAGAACCGAGTGAAGTATTTCCAGTCAACACCGAATGAGTCATTTCACTCAATTTCCGAGCCATTTCAGTCGGTCCCGTGTCATTCTTTTCTCACCCACTCTTGAGCCAATTTTCAAATCGGTTTTCGAGTGACACTTCAGTCAGTCAGCCCTCTTCAAACCTTTCCCGAGCCCTTTTGGCCAATCAATTCTGAGCCCCCATTTCCACCAATTTCTGAGCCATACTTCAAACCATCACCGAGCCACTTTTTACCCGTTCCCGAGTCATCTTTCACTCATCTCCGAGTCATCCTTTAGCCAATTCCGAGTCACACTTCATATATTTCAGTCGGTTCCGAGTCATTGGTCACTCGGATTGTGGAGAGGAGGTGAAGTCCGAGCCAATTTTCAGTCAGTACCGAGTGACCCACTTTTCACTCAATTCCGAGTCACTTTCTACCCAATTCTGAGTAATCCTTCGATCATTTCCGAGTACTCTTCAGGTCTTTCGCCCAAGCGATTCTTGTTACGCTCAAGCGAGAATGGGAATCCGAGTCAGTTTTCACTCGGTTCTGACTAAATGTTCCAATTGGAATTTCTTTAATTGCCCACTCAATCCAATTGCACAACACCAACATGATTTCATTCGGTCTTTAGCATAAAAGGGGCCTTTTCCACTCGGATTTAGGAGGCAAAGTGAAGACCGACCCCTTTTCCCACTCGGAATTGAGATGCAATGTGGATGAATGTTGACTCAGAGGGTGATCCGAGTCATTTACACTCGGATTTCCAACATTCTCACTTGGATTTCCCCAGTTTCACTCGGTTTTCTCATTTTCACTCGAGTTTCCAACATTCTCACTCGGATTCCATCACTATCTCACGGATTTCCGCCAGGCCCCCCTGTTCGCCCGTGCTGACTGGGATTCCACCACCCAAGTGGATCCAGGAATCCTGGGGGTGGCAGACAGGAGCGGAAGTGGAGGGAATTAAAAATTCCCACCCAGCCGTTGTCCCCCACTTCACTCTGAATGGAAGTGTGAGTTGGTTTTCCACTCTGAGTGGAAGCCTGAGCTGGCCTTCCACCCAGACAACCCTATAAATAGGCAGGGGTTGAAGCACCAAGGGAGGACAGAATTCATTAAGGGAAAACTCTGTCAAATCCTCCGCTCTCTTTATCTCCCACACTACGCAGCCCCTCACAGCACCCAACACCCTCACCCTCTTCTAACGCATGGTCCAGCACCCCCTCCATTAACTCCTCATCCTCTCACCCTTTTCAACTGTCCAGCCTCCCCTTAAGCCCACCAAACTGACCTTCTCTCACACACCGTCCAGCACTTCCTCCCAGCCACCAAATACCCTCCACCACCCTCCACCACCCTCCTCTCACCCTTTCCAACAGCCCCCACTCATCCTTCTCCTCACCTAAACCGACCTCCTCTCACACACTGTCCAACATCCCCCTCAAATCCACCAAATCCAACCTCTTCACTCCTCTCAACTCCAACACCGTCTCTCTTCTCACTCAGTCTCACTTGATAATCACTTCTCACTCGGTATTTTCCTATTTCCACTCGGTTTTACCATTTTTACTCGGTTTTCCTCGTCCTCACTCGGTATTTTATTTTTTTTACTCGGTTTCTTCCATTTCCACTCGGTTTCTTCCATTTCCACTCGGTTTTTTCCATTTTCACTCGGTTTTCCCTTCTTTTTCACTCGGTTTTCCCTTCTCCCACTCGGTTTTCACTCATTTTTCCCTCTGTTTTCTAAACTTACTTTTTCCCTTTCTCTTTTGTAACTTCTGCTACCTTCCCCTTTTGCTTCATAGTAAAATATAATAAAGGGAAATAAATGCTTCCTATGTTTTCTTTCAAATCTAAATAAAAATAAAAAAAAGGAAACAAATCATTTTTAAACAGTGTCGTACGGGAGCACTCCCGTCTACACAACCTCTTTAGGATTCGTACACGTGCGAAGAACTTCGCCTTGTATGAGTTCCCCGTCTCAATGACATCCATCATCATTTCCCAAGTCTTTTCCTAAAAGAACAACACTCAGAACTACGTAACCCTGATTTTTTGATAATTCAAGAATACGTAGGAGCAGAACCTCAACTCCTGTCGGGCCCATCTTTCTTATTTCTTTTTATTGATTTATTTCCTCACTTTCATGTTTCTTTCATAAATGTTCTTTTTTTTTGGTCGCTTCCATGAAAATCAATTTAGACGTGACGACTTGTTGATTTCCCCCTAGTTTTTGCTCAAGCCTCGTCATAATTCATAGGGAAGGGATACTTAGGACGAGACGTCCCGCTTATCTCTTTCCTATCCCTGTTTTTTTTATTCGAGAATGTCTAATTTAGGCGTGACACCTTATTAGCATTCTCTTCCCCTCTCTGTCTCATATCGAAGTCGAGTTTAATTCAGATGAAACGTCCCATTGACCTCGCTTCGATATTCTATGTTTGTACAGTTCTCTCACTCCATTCTGTCGTTTTTAAATAAAAAAATACAACAATAAAAGGGAAGAAATAAACCATCTTTTGTAAGGCTATTTATGTTGCGCATTTTCAATCTTGGTACTATTTTTGACAGGCGATGTAGGGTGCTAATACCTTCCCTACTCGTAACCGACTCCCGAACTTGAATCTCAATTTTTAACCAGTGCTTTACTGAACTTAGTTTTTTCCAATGTTTTTCCTATGGATAAAAATGTTGGTGGCGACTCCCTGTTTCATTCTACACTTTATCTCTTTCTCGCCGCGCCGTCGCGATCCAGGTTGCGACAGATGGCGACTCCGCTGGGGACACTTAAGAGAGTCAGGCCAGTTTGGTTGAAAACGTGTTTTTTTTATATATAGCCTTTGTTTAGCTTGGATTTCTCCCCCTTGTTTTTATTTTCCATTGATTGTTGTGAATGTTCGTTATTGTTTTAAATTGCATCTTGTTATTTGCTTTATTGTCCATGTTCTATATGATTGTTGAACCCTAGGGTAGAAGACTATGTTACTTTTCTGCAATCGTTGAACCCTAGGGTAGACGACTTTGTATATTTATTCTGTGTTTGTTCTCTGTGCAGAATGGTGTAAGGTAAAAAGGTATTGAATGCCCTTTCACACACTACACTCACAAATTACTCGCACACACTTATGAGTGGCGCCCTATACCTGGGCCCCAAATGAAACTTAGGTTAGGAGGGGTTGGTATACAGAATCGTATAGGATGTACTTCCTATCCGATGATCGTGAGAACCCCAACTAGAGTTCGACCTCTTGTGACATACGCACCTAGTGGTTCCCCACTGTTGCGTCCCTGTCATGGGTAGGATCTTGGCTCTAGTGACCTTCTAGAAGTCTAGTATAAGCGACCCGATGTGGAGAGTCACTTTTAGACAAGCCCTAGGGTCCAGAGAAAACCTTCAACAAAACCTGACTTAGGCCACGAAAGGGAAAACTTTACTTTACCTTATGTTATTTTAACTTTCCTGTTATTAAAAAGGGATTATCTATCATCCAAAGATTCGCTTAGTCTTGGAAAATCTTTGGAACACACAAGTATTCTTCGGGTGAATGGATGATCCTCTCTTTTTTGTCATGTATCTCTGAGTCTGAAGTCATAGGTTCTCCTAATCGTCAAAGGAAAAATCCATAAAAAAAAATTATACTTCATTTCCCTCGGGTTGAAGTGGCAATGACGATTGGGAAAACCTACGACTTTTGAGCTCGCATGAGTTTTAGAAATCCATGTTCCCCCTATTTTTTAACTTGTATCAAATCCCTGGGAGGAACATTGATCTTTAGGACTTGATAATAGCTGATTCCATTCTTTGTCTTGATGTTCGCAGGGGACGATTCCGAATTTGTTGGTATTTCTAAGACAGTATGGAAATTAACATGGGACACAGTAATTGTGATATAGGGGTGACTGAATTGAAGAAGTTATTGCACCTCAAGGCTAGAAAGGTCAATACTGACAGTTTACAAGCACTAGGGAAAAAAACTGAGCTTGACACAAAAGATGACTTTCGCAAGGAAGTATGGGAAGATCCTGAAACTCTTGGAGGTAGACATCCAAACAGAAGCCATCACAGCTCTGGCACAATTCTATGACCCACCCCTCCGTTGTTTCACTTTTCAAGACTTTTAACTGGCACCCTCCATAGAAGAGTTTGAATAAATATTGGGGATGCCAGTGGAAGGACAGATTCCTTATCGCCATTTCGACCATCATGCGTCAGTCACTTCTGTCGCTCAGATTTTGAAGGTCCATCCTGAAATGTTAAAAAGTGTACAAATGAACAGAAACCATGTAACATCCTGCTTTAATAATAGTTCAATTATGTAATTTATGAAGCATGGAAGGTCTGTAAGTATTGATCAATGAATAAAAACACTCTATGGATGGTTGTGATACTCCAAAATTTCTTTTTCTGGGTATAATTATAGGAATTACATAAACCTTTAAGGATGAGGCCCAATTTCCGAGTGAAAATACCTTAGAAAGAACTGTCCGAGTGAGAAAGAGAATCTGTCCAAGTGAAAACTACAAATTCCGAGTGACCAAGAAGAATTCCGAGTGGAACATGGTCTAGAGGAATTATTCCGAGTAAAATTCTGTCTCAGAGACTCACAGTTGAGTCAAATATGTTAGGAAGACTAAATTCCGAGTCAAGTTCTTCAAAGGATTCACTTCAGAGTCAATTATTCCTAAGTGACTCGTTTCCGAGTCAAACATCCCAGGGAGACTCATTCCTGAGTCAAGCATATTCCAAAGACTTGTTTCCGAGTCAATTAGGATCAGAAGTTGCAATCCTGAATGAAGAAATTCCTATTGACAACATATATGTCTTGGGTCGGTTTAGAATCAATCTTAGCCGAGTGACAGAAACCGAGTGAGAAATCAAAGTACTTGAGTCGGTTTCAGAGGAATTTCAAGCGAGGACTGGTTGAGTCGCTCAAGCGAGTGGGATTCCGCTTGAGCGAGAAGGACCCTTGCTCGTTTGAGCAATCCGATGTCAGAAACCACCCGATGTCCTCTATCTCACATTGGAATGCTGATGAAAGAAAGAAAGGACCCAGTATGATGCAGACCGGATAAGAACTCCACATCGGTTGGCTATTAAATCCGTTCTTAGATTAGGAATTCATACCAGACAACTCTGAGCCGGTGTTTATCATAACACCGCCCTCTTTCCACAAGACGGTGTCCTTAACTTTTTCATACACACCGTCCTTCCCTACCTCACACAGCATACCGCCTCACACGCCACACCACCTTCTCTTAATACCGCCCATATACGGCACTCCACCCTCACACCCCACACCGCCCCATATACTCAATGCCGCCCTCTTCAAAATCTCCAACAACGAACACCTTTTAACTCCACTCAGACCACTTCTGATCCGTTCTGATCACCAAAGTTAGGACGACGTCAAGACTTCAAAGAAGAAGATCGGATGCCAACTAATGACACATCACATCGGATGACCGATGTAGGGAGGACAGCTTATGTGAAGCAGACTGGATCAACGTTTTACTGAATGAGCTATGGGACAGCTGACTTCGGCTCAGGTAAGACCGGATGAATTTAGTTCAGATCGGATTATCATTAATGAACACCGGTTGGCTTCAAGGAAGGTTAACTCAGCTTTCCTTAGAACGAATGTCCACATCGGATGACTTTGGACCGATGTACAAGACCGGGTGAAATCCGCCCAAAGAAGAAATTGAGGGACTGCTTTCTCCTCAACCGGACTTGGAAGTGGTAGTCCAGTCGGTTTTGAAGTGCAGAAGTAACTTTTGACCTTTTTCTTGTCTTTTAGGCATTTTTTTAATGCATTTGAACCCACTAATTGCTCTAGTACGTAGGACGGCCAGAAATGGACAATGTTACAACTCATTTCTTATCTGAACTTCCATTATTTCCACAATCAAACACACCTAACAGCCCACTAAATTGCAATCACGGGAAAGCTTGTCTCCCCACTTGCCTTTGCATTATTAAACTAACACACCTCTTCCGAATACCCTTAGAACAAGGAAATTATTGAACCTTTTATCTCTCAATTCCTCTTCTCTATCAAAGCAACTTCGGAGTTGAAACTAAGACAGCAAGGAGTCCTTTTTCAATCAGCCTAATATCTTCAGACCAAGTAAGAGGGGACAGGGTTGTGAATATTTATGAAATGGGTAGAGTTGTATGTTGTTCTAGGATTTCAAGTTTTAATTTCGTAACTTGTTGCCTAATTTTGAAGCTACAAATGTATGAATTTGATTTTGATTTCTTCATAAACGTTGTAAATCTTTTTGTTATGTGAATTTTGAGACCTGAACCAATTGATTTGAGTATGTGTAGTAAAAGTTATAGCCAAAATACTACTGTATGTCCGAGTGAAAGATTTGCTTCATGTTAGTGCATATTTTGATATACTGGGAATTATACATGCATAATCAGCCTTGGATGTCTTCATCAAAGTTGTAGATATATATGTTGTGGATTTTTAGAAAGTGGTTTCACATCAAAATAATTTTTGTAACTCAAGTTATGCTCAAATTACTGAAGTATGTGCAAGCTGAAATTCTGAAATTCTGGAATTTTGGAAATCCGAATCTTGTTTTCAATACTGGGAGTTTTGTGGTATGAATTAGTTGTTTGTGTCTTTATGAAAGTTATAGATAATTATGTTAAGAGTATTTTAGAACTGGTTTCATGTTAAAATCATTTGTGTATCTCTAAAAACATTGAAAATACTAATATATGTATGTTTTGAAAACTCACCTGGAGGCAGTGTTGTATTTTGTGGATGAATGGTATTTCTGCTTAGAATTTGAATTTATGATCTTCATGAAAATTGTAGATATTTGTGTTAAGATTAATTTAGAACTGGTTTCATGCAAAAGTCATTTTTGTAACTCCAGAAACACTGAAATTACTAACATATGTACGTTTTGAAAAACTCACCTTGAGGCAGTGTGGTATTTCGTGAATAAGTAATATTTCTGTTCGGAATTTGAAACTGTGTTCTTCATAAAAGTTGTGGATAATTGTATTATTGAGCTATAGAAAGTGGAATCATCTAAAAAGGAGTTGATATGCCTATGTTATGACTGTTTTGCTAAAGTATGTTGCTGTTGGGGAATGCTGAAAGTCACTTAAAATGGCTATTTTGAAAGAAAATGATATTTTCTCTATGTATAAAAATTAGTTATTAAATTATTGAGTGATTATGAATTATTATAAATGTTGTTGAGTATTACACAGTCTGTATATTGTGATGGTGAATAATTATGAATGACATAATTAATATATATGTACATGAATGCCTTGTGGTTACTGACATATGTGGTCGAAACAGTAAATCCATAATTTTGTGATTACTATGAGTATTGTGTCCCTTGAGGACTTGTATTATCCAAGAGGTTTTGGAAATGTGGATATCATGGTATGTTAAATGATAAAGAGAATTAAAGGCATTCATGCATCATAAGCATTGGACGCATCATGGAATTTAGGGGTTCCGTGATTGCCTACCCTGGTGGGGGGTTACTCTATGATGAGTTAAGCCCTATTTTGTTGTGTGCCATGAAGTATAGGGATTCATGGTATATGCTAAAGCCCTAATTGTGTAAGCGCCATGAAGTATAGGGATTCATGGTATATGCTAAAGCCCTAATTGTGTCTCTATGAGACTTTTTACTGCAGTATTCCCACCAAAACCAAATGGATCCAGCATGACATCATTTGACTAATGGAAGAATTATTAAATGGACTTGTTTGGCATATTCATCTTATCATTATGAGTTGTGGATTGTGTTTGTGCAATTTTATCTATTTTATACTTATTCTATATTCTGTCTCACTCTTACATTAATTTTTACAGTGAATGACACGCAGAATGCAGAGTGATGCCATGATTAATGCCTATTTGAATTATTACTTGAACTTTGATTTCATGGGTTGTAATAAGTATAACATGTCATGTACCATTATCTTCTAAATCGTTTCCGCTATTTGAATATTTTCTTGAATTTAATTATTCACGACTAGTATGTATGATAATTTTCCGCTGTTATCAACTGTCGTATAAACTCTGAATTGAATTTATGAATTTTAAAATGATCTTTCGAAAAAGCGAATTCGAAAATTTTTAATTAATGTTTCAGGACGTTACAAACTAGATTCCCGGATTTACTAGGGAATTTCTGGAGAAACACATGCATGTCCTGGCAGAGAGGGAAGAATGGGAAGCTTTCATCGATACCTTGGCTCTCACTATCTATGGAGTTGTCTTATTCCCTAACTTAGATAACTACATGGATTATGATGCTATAGGTGTTTTCACCGCTCGCAAGCACAGACTAGAAAATCCCGTCACAGCAGTATTGGCCAATGTCTATTGCACCTTGGATTTTTGTCATACCCAAGGAGGAAAGAGGATTATTTGCTGTTTGCCTGTTCTGTATGTGTGGCTCACATCCCACGCTTTTCATCAACTATGTAAAGCCGAGTGTCCCATCTCTGATTTGAAGTTGTGTCAGTTGGCAATGAAGAATGGGCGTGAGTGGGCTAATCACCTTGTGGGCCTTACAGCAGAAAAGGTGAGATGGTGTCCTCAATGGCTAGAAGTTGAGTCCATCATTTATAGCTGTGGAGGATATCCAAATGTTCCTCTAATGGGGACACAAGGTTGCATCAATTATAATCCTGTTATTTCTAAGCGGCAGTTGGCTTATCCTCTACTTGGGCCGCAGGGTGAAGCATTGCTTACTCCTTTCGTTTTGTACTATGCGAATGGGAATTACACCTCCACTATTCGAGACATAGCCAATGCCTGGAAGAAGGTCCATAGGATGGGCAAAGAACTGGGAGCACGAAGCCATGCTGTGAAAGTTGAATACTTAGATTGGGTGGTGAATAGAGTCTCCATCGTGAAATTGCCTTTCAAGGGCCCTTCATACCAACCTGTGGACACAGTTCCTCCGCCGTGCATTATGGAGGACAAGGTTACCATATCGCTAAAAGCCCAAGTAGAAGAGCTAAAGGCAAGGAATCAAAAACTGGAAGAAGATCTCCTGAAGTGCCAACAAGAGTGCGCCCTCCATAGGAAAGAGAATTCCGAAGGAAGGCATGCTATGAAAGAGATGCGGAAAAAGAGAAAGATTAATGAAGATTACAGAATAAAACAAGATCAATGCCTTCGGGCGGCCAATTCGCAGTTAAAGATGAAAGGTCAGCAGAGCGATGCTGTATTGGCCGAAAAACAAATTTTGAAGGACATGCTGGTACGATCCAAGGAGAAGGAAAAGGAGGCTTTGGTGCAGAAAGAGATGTTACAAACCCAGGTCCGTAAATTGGAACTACAGCTAGAGGAAGTAATAAATGCCTGCGAACAAGAGATAAACACAGAGCATAAAAAAGCCCTTGATGCTGAACGACGTTGCCAGGAGACTACACAGGCTCTGAGGGCAGAGTTGGCCCAAAGTGACGAAATCATTCATTCATGGATGGATCGTTTCGCTAAATTGGCTTACCTAGCCAATGGAGTCCTGGAAGATTTTCCCTCAATGTTGGAGCAAGCCGAAGGCATGGTCAATCCCCTGTCCACTCCCAAAGAGATATCATCATTTCTGAGACAAATTCACACCCTATAGATTCAACATTGCAACGCCAATTTTTCAAGTCACAGACAAGAGGATGGGTCTAGGGCATCGAAGCCATTGTCGAGTCACGCCCTCGAAAGCAAAATCAGAAGATAAGCAGGAAATCATGGAAAAGACCGGAATCTTGTCGCTCTCAGGAAATCGATGGAGGATCTAAAAGGCCACCCCTTCCATCCTTACCATCAATTCTTCACACCTTGTCATATTTTTGCATTATTGTTGTCACCTGTATATATCTGTTGTTCATAAATAAAACGTTTCCCTTCTTCTCACATGTGTTCATGACTAGAATGAATAAACAAGTTTTGCCTAAAAAGAATTTCTTAAAAATGAGTTTTTGAAAAGGACGAAAACACAAAGTTATGGGGAACGAAATGTACACCATTGCCAGATTTTATCGCGGGCAAGCTCAACCAACTCTACGAAACAACCTCAATGAAGTCAGAAGAAATAATTACTTTGGCCATAAGTTACTTCAACGCCTGTCGCCAAGGAAGTCTGCCTGTAAGTTTTTAATTAGTTTCACGTTTCTCTGTTAAAGGATAGCCAGGAACCATGATCCCCAAAATGTGTAGTTGCCCAACTCTATCCACAGTAAACCCCAACTCCATTCTCTTTCACCCAAAGGGACATTACCCTGAATCACCAAAATTTTCTCCCCAGTGGAACCATAATTACCAAAAACTACACTTCCCAAATCCTTCCCCAGTGGGACTACACTTCCCAGTCAACCCAAAACTGGGGCATCTCCCCAGATTCTTCTTTCGGTCAAGGGATAGTTTTCCCCAAAGACTCTTTCGATCATGTCAAACCGGGGCATCACCCCAAGTTCGTTCTCATTCATTCAAGGGGCAGTTCCCCAAGATTTCATCCAATCATGTCAAACTAGGGCATCACCCCAGGTTCGTTCTCATTCATTCAAGGGACAATTCCCCAAGATTTCATCCAATCATGTCAAACTGGGGCATCTCCCCGGGTTTATTCTCTTAGTCAAGGGGCAGTTCCCCGGGATTCCATTAAATACAGTCAAACTAGGGCATCACCCCAGGTTCGTTCTCATTCATTCAAGGGGCAGTTCCCCAGGATTCCGTTAAATACTGTCAAACTGGGGCATTACCCCAAGTTTATTGTCTTCACTCAAGGGGCAGTTCCCCAAGATTCCTTCAAATCATGTCAAACTAGGGCATCACCCCAAATTTATTGTCTTCACTCAAGGGGCAGTTCCCCTAGATTCCTTCATATCATGTCAAACTAGGGCATATTCCCCCAAGTCTTTACTATCCAGTCAACGAAGAGGCAACACCCTCACCTTTTACTTTTCTGTCGCCGATCAAATGGCACCTTTTACTTTCCAGTCAACGAAGAGGCAACACCCTCACCCTTTACTTTCCTGTCGCTGATCAAATGGCACCTTTTACTTTACAGTCAACGAAGAGGCAACACCCTCACCCTTTACTTTCCTGTCGCCGATCAAATGGCACCTTTTACTTTCCAGTCAATGAAGAGGCAACACCCTTACTTTTTACTTTCCTGTCGCCGATCAAATGGCACCTTTTACTTTCCAGTCAACAAAGAGGCAGCACCCTCACCCTTTACTTTTTTGTCACCGATCAAATGGCACCTTTTACATTTCCTGTCAACCGAGGGTCAACCCCACCTTTACATTTCCTGCCAACAGTGAGTTAATTCGGATGAGACGTCCTGTTAGCTCCCCCAATCTCTACCTTTCATGTCAACCGAGGGTCAATCCCAACCTTTACATTTTCTGTCAACCGAGGGTCAACCCCAACCTCTACAATTCCTGCCAACAGTGAGTTAATTCAGACGAGACGTCCTATTAGCTCCCCCAATCTTTACTTTCCTGTCGCCGAACAAATGGCATCCTTTTACCTTTCAGTCACCAAAGAAGGCATCCTTTTTCTCCCGGTCGCCGAATGAGGCACCCTTCATCTCCAATCAATTGAGAATATACACTCAATCCTCTCGCCTCTTGTTAACTGAAAGACAATCCTTCTGCTTCATGTCATTCAAAGGATAATTCCCAGTTAACCACTTCTTGCTAAAAATTGGAGCACTGCCCCACTTCTTTTTCCCAGTTAAAAAAAAAACAAAATGCAAAAAAAATGCAAAAAAAAAACAAAATGCAAAAAAAAAAGAAGAAGAAAAATAGAGAGAAAAAAAAGAGAAAAGCGAAACGGAAGAAGAAAATGCTCGTCTTTAAAGAAGAAAGGTCACACTGACTCGTGATTGCCAACACTATCAGACGCCATCAAAAAGTCCCACTTGGCCTGTAACACCCCTGATTTTCTATACTCGAATCCCAATGTGATCGACATAATTAATAAAATTGTGAATAAATTTTTCACGTTTGAGAACATTTCCAATACACCATCATGACCACATCAAGACCCAAATCACAGAAAACCAAAGAGTGAGATTTAGTAATCTATAACTGGATCGATGAATGGTTTGCCCATAAAGGTATACAAAATAATAGAGTATACAGCGGAAGAAGGTGTATACCGGGCACACACCTAGTCCCATATATGACGATATGGGAAAAGGCTAGGCTAGCACGCAATGGCATAATATAAGCCTATTAGACAACCATCATCATCTTACATAATTACATATATATATTTATCATCCATCAATTCAAGGGATTATCTTATACATACTCAAAATCTCTAAATCATCTATATCATCATACACAATTTATTCATTACACAAGAATTCATAAATGATGCCAGCCAAGGCACTTCCAATACCACTATTTACCTTCATCCAAAACTTTATCTTTAAATCCAAACTCATCCTATGGTAACCTGCATCACAATACTAAAAAGGAAACCACATGGGAGAGTGAGTTATATATTCAAAATGATGAATAACATATATATTGTGATCATGTGTATATGCATACAAACATCATGTGTGCTTTGCTATCAAAACATGAAATCATCATGCATTCATTATCTCATTATCACAATAGGCATACAAGCCTCATAAATCGCCATCCCTATCATAAATAAGCACATCATATACACAATCACATACATAATCTCATTGCCACTTATCAACAGGGCACTCATAATCATTATTATCATTACACCATTAAGGTTTCACACAATACCTCCTCGTAAGGGGTTTCTCAACACTCATGGTCATCCCATCTCAAATATATACTGAATCCAATTCCATATCAACGGGTGATCACAACACCACACCATTTATTTCTCAATAATTCTAATAATAATATCCTCACTCGGGGATTCACCCTTCGTGGCACCCCGCAAGGTGATTCATTTTAATAAATATCACAATATCATCATCACTCAGGGCTACACCCTTAGTGGCACCCCGCAAGGTGATTCATTTCACAATAAATAACATAATACCATCATCACTCAGGGATACACCCTTTGTGGCACCCCGCAAGGTGATTCAATTCACAATAATTCTATAAGAATAGGACAACATCCTCTTCACTCAGGGATATACCCTTCGTGGCACCCCGCAAGGTGATATATTCATTTCAATAATAATTCATGCAATAGTATCTTCACACAGGGTTACACCTTTTGTGGCACCCCGCAAGGTGATTCACTTTATAATAATTATCAAAATACCGTCATCACTCAGGGATACATCCTTTGTGGCACCCCGCAAGATGATATACTCAACAGTGATTATCACAATACTATCATCACTCGGGAATACACCCCTCGTGGCACCCCGCAAGGTGATATTTAACATTATGATCAACATCATCTTCACTCCGGGATTTACCCGTCGTGGCACCCCACAAGGTAATATTTTCAACAATATGATCAATATCATCTTCACTCCGGGATTTACCCATCGTGGCACCCCGTAAGGTGATATTTTCCATATTATTCAACAACAACAGGACAACGTCCTCTTCACTCCAGGATTTACCCTTCGTGGTACCCCGCAAGGTGATATATTCAACAATATGATCAATATCATCTTCACTCCGGGATTTACCCATCGTGGCACCCCGCAAGGTGATATTTTCCATATTATTCAACAACAACAGGACAACGTCCTCTTCACTCCAGGATTTACCCTTCGTGGCACCCCGTAAGGTGATATATTCAACAATATGATCAATATCATCTTCACTCCCGGATTTACCCATCGTGGCACCCCGCAAGGTGATATTTTCCATATTATTCAACAACAACAGGACAACGTCCTCTTCACTCCAGGATTTACCCTTCGTAGCACCCCGCAAGGTGATATATTCAACAATATGATAAATATCATCTTCACTCCGGGATTTACCCATCGTGGCACCCCGCAAGGTGATATTTTCCATATTATTCAACAACAACAGGACAACGTCCTCTTCACTCCAGGATTTACCCTTCGTGGCACCCCGCAAGGTGATATATTCAACAATAGGACGACATCCTCTTCACTCCGGGATATACCCTTCGTGGTACCTCGCAAGGTGATTATATTGTGATTGCAACCATATTTCAAGATTATACCATGCCTTGTATGAAAAATACAATACTGCATATGCCAATCAACCTTGCAAGGATATCTCATCCTCTCTTATAGGGATATATTGTAATTTTGCATTTTCAATGAATAACATACAATCATTTACAAAGCCCCTTAAGGCATATCATTCATATACTTGGCAGCTCAATAGCCACAATATCATTCTCACATTAATCCACGCATGGAAAACAACATGGTATTTCAAAAGTATATGTTTAGCAATCATCATTGCCACCATTTCAAATCCATTTATTTATACACTCATTTCTATTCAATTGTCCCCTCATTAATTTCGTCATCACTCAAGGTGTGTCATGTAACCATATCACTTACTTTCCATCATGATTCACAATATATATCCATAGTGGTGTAGCATGTATATATTCATAACATAACGTAGGTATACACATACCTTGCCAAGGCCTTAAGCCATTCCTTAATCACCACTAAGACTCACCACACATGTACCCCTAGTGAATTTTCTCATTTTTACATACTAAAAGGGGTTTTTGGGCAATAATGAGCCCATGATAAATTTCAACATTAAGACATGAAGAAAGTTTAATTTTAGTCTTAAAAATAGTGGGACATGTCACAAATATCACCTATTAGTCCCAATTTGGCCACCATAAAAAGTTGGGTTCAAAACCCCCTTAAACTTGAATTTTTCAATGCAATTGGTTCGGTATTTTTCGCCTAATGGGAGTTAGAAAACTCCAATTAATGTGAGACCACTTCTCGCACCTCCGTAACACAATTATCTACAACTTTCATGAAGAAGTTGGAGGCTAAAAATGTCATTAAGGTGCCCAAACAGGCCAAAAACAGCAAAGAAAACAGACCAGTTGGAAAAACAGCACAACAGTGGCCATAACAGGGCTCTGAATCGATTCAAGCTCGTATGAATCGATTCAAGCGTCCTAAAATCTCAAAATCACATAAAACTCTATTTGACTCTATGAGTTCCTCAATTATGCATAAACCTCAAACTTTTCACCAATACCATCACAATGGCTATCATATTCAATGCCAATCATCCACATAAATTCTCAATTCACAAAACATGTACTTCATCCCCTCAAGGATGGTTCATTAACATGTACATATTTCAACCTCTCATGGGTTATTCATCAACAACACATCACTCTCTATCAATGGGATACTAAACATTCATCATCAATTCATATATACATATATATATCATTCTCAAGAATCCACCATTGCCAAGCATAATATTCATCACATTATCCATTATCTTATCATTCCACATAATCATGGCTTAATTATTTATCAACTCAAGTATCCATTATCAATGGTTTGTTTTTAACTGTTATTATCACCATTCCTACATACAAGCATATATCATCTTACACAACCTCATGAACATAGTTCAAAATATCATCAACCTCATTAATCAATCCCAATGATTCTAAAGATTCATTCCCTTTATATAAATCATTCTAAGGCATCAAAAACCATCAAAATCACCTATTTAGTCAAAATCCCCAAATCACTACACTTAGGGTTTTTCATCAAAACTTAATAACCATTTTTAATAACCATCAATCTCCATCACTAACAACACCCACACATACATTATTGTGAGTTTTCACTAAAATCATCTTTCAAGGCATTATTACTTATTTCCCCTAAATCCTAGGGTTAGGGTTTCATTAAAAATCAAGCAACCACCACTAACAACCATCATCTTCTATCTCTAATCTTACAATTTTCGTATACCCCTTCACACCTATCCAAAAACACATATAAATCACACCCCACCTTAGGGTTTTACACAATAATGGCTTCCATTCCTAAACCCATTCATAAGGCACTCTCTTAACCAAATAGAAACCAAAACCTAGGGCCAAAAACATCAAAAGAGTAGAGAAATTTACCTCAAGCTCCAAGTTTTACCAAGCCCTAGCATGTACACGAAAATGAAGGAGGGGAAGGAGGAGGATGATCCCATAAAACTTCCAAGCTCCATAAATGCTTCACAAATCCAAGCTTTATTATTGATTTTTGGTAAGAAAATGGAATGGAGAAGGGGTGGTTCGGTTTGTCCATTAGAGAGGGAAAAGGAGCTGGAAAATGAAAAAGAAGGTGAGAGGGAGAAACTGCCGAGAATGAAGGGAAAAGAGAGAGAAAGGTGAGGTTTTTATTTTAAATATTACCCTCTTCATTAAGACTTCTCCATTTTACAACAAACAGGATCTTTGTTCGGGCTCAATAGTAAATCCAAAAATTATTCCGAAGACATATTCAGATTCCCAATAATATTCTTAATAGCCCTGACCAATGGCATTTCAATCGGAGATACTTGATCCGACACCCATATTCTAACCGGGTATAATTTTAACTCTTAAAGTCCCAATAAATCATAAATAATTCTTATAAATCTCAATTTAATCGTTCCAATATTTTTGGGACACAATTCTACTCATATACAATTATTTATTATTCATTCCCATCAATTAATCATTTTTATAAAATTTGGGATGTTACATGGCCCTTACATCGGTGTTCATATCTTTACTTCCTTTTCACTTCAAAAAACACAGAAGCTTCGTGTTTCTTTTGTGAAAAGAAGTAAAGAGGGGCATCTGTGAACACCTCTTTTGGTCCGGTCCAAGTGGAATGAATCTTTTTTATACTGAATTCTAATTCAGAATGGTCAAATTCGAGTAGAATGGCTCCAAAATAATCAGAACCGAGCGAAATAACTCAGAATGAAGCTTTTCCAAGTGAAATACAGCCCTGGTGGAGGCAAATCCGATTGGAAAAACTCAAAAATGGTCAAATCCGAGTCAAAATGAAGCATTTCTGAGTGGAATGGCCCAAAAATGGCAAATCCGAGTAAAATGACTCTGATTGAAGCATTTAGGAGTGAAATATAGCCCTGTTGAACAAAAATCCGAGTGGAATGGCCCAAAAACTAGTAAGTCCGAGTGAAAATACTCAGAACAGATCAAATCCGAGTGAAATTACTCAGAAGGGATCAAATCCGAGTGGAATGTGCTCCTGTTAGAGAAAATCCGAGCAAGATGACTCTGATTAAAGCAAATCCGAGTGGAGTATGACCTGTAGGAATAAAATCCGAGTGAAATGCTTCACTGATGAAGGTGAATAGGAGTAGAATGACTCCCTGTCAGAGCCATTCCGAGTGAAACAATCCCAACATCTGAGTAAGCACATCCGAAGAGGAAACATTGATTGAAAGCCCTTTGGTTGAAGTGTAAAGGCTGATTCCCAGTGAAAATACCCAAGCTTCCAAATTCTGAGTGGAAAGGGAGCTATTCCGAATGAAAATGACCCTGTTAGAGGAGAATCCGAGCGGAAAATCCCCTACTGCAACCAATCCGAGTGGAAAAAGGGACTGACCTTGAATAGATGCTGCCCAAAGCTATTTTCCGAGTGAAAGGATTGCTGATTGAAGTAAATCCGAGTGAGTATCACTCAATTGGAGAGAAATCCGAATTGAAAATTCAAATTTCCAATTCTGAGTGAGAAGAAGCCTATTTCCAAGTGAAAATATTTAGATTCCAATTTCTGAGTGGAAAATAGGCACATTCCGAGTGAAGAAATTCAAATTTCCAATTCTGAGTGAGAAAAAGCCTATTTCCGAGTGAAAATATTCAGATTCCAATTTCTGAGTGGAAAATAGGCACATTCCGAGTGAAGAAATTCAAATTTCCAATTCTGAGTGAGAAAAAGCCTATTTCCGAGTGAAAATGACCAAAATTCCAATTTCTGAGTGCAAGAAGGAAGGTTCCGAGTGAAAATGTCCAAGTTCCATTTTGATTAAAAGTTCCCAAGGACAATTCCGAGTAAATCCTTCAAGCAATAAAGTTCTGTGTCACTTTTGAAAGAAATTCCGAGTGAATGCTTCACGCAGAGATGAGATCCAAGCAAAATACATCCGACTGAAAAGAATTCTGAGTGTTGCCTCTTCAATCAGAACCGAGAGTTGCTTCTTCAGTCAGAACCGAGTGAAGTATTTCCAGTCAACACCGAATGAGTCATTTCACTCAATTTCCGAGCCATTTCAGTCGGTTCCGTGTCATTCTTTTCTCACCCACTCCTGAGCCAATTTTCAAATCGGTTTCCAAGTGACACTTCAGTCAGTCAGCCCTCTTCAAACCTTTCCCGAGCCCTTTTGGCCAATCAATTCCGAGCCCCCATTTCCACCAATTTCTGAGCCATACTTCAAACCATCACCCAGCCACTTTTTACCCGTTCCTGAGTCATCTTTCACTCATCTCCGAGTCATCCTTTAGCCAATTCCGAGTCACACTTCATATATTTCAGTCGGTTCCGAGTCATTGGTCACTTGGATTATGGAGAGGAGGTGAAGTCCGAGCCAATTTTCAGTCAGTACCGAGTGACCCACTTTTCACTCAATTCCGAGTCACTTTCTACCCAATTCCGAGTAATCCTTCGATCATTTCCGAGTGCTCTTCAGGTCTTTCGCCCAAGCGATTCTTGTTACGCTCAAGCGAGAATGGGAATCCGAGTCAGTTTTCACTCGGTTCTGACTGAATGTTCCAATCGGAATTTCTTTAATTGCCCACTCAATCTAATTGCACAACACCAACATGATTTCATTCGGTCTTTAGCATAAAAGGGGCCTTTTCCACTCGGATTTAGGAGGCAAAGTGAAGACCGACCCCTTTTCCCACTCAAAATTGAGATGCAATGTGGATGAATGTTGACTGAGAGGGTGATCCGAGTCATTTACACTCGGATTTCCAACATTCTCACTCGGATTTCCCCAGTTTCACTCGGTTTTCTCATTTTCACTCGGGTTTCCATCATTCTCACTCGGATTCCATCACTATCTCACAGATTTCCGCCAGGCCCCCCTGTTCGCCCGTGCTGACTGGGATTCCACCACCCAAGTGGATCCAGGAATCCTAGGGGTGGCAGACAGGGGCGGAAGTGGAGGGAATTAAAATTCCCACCCAGCCGTTGTCCCCCACTTCACTCTGAATGGAAGTGTGAGTTGGTTTTCCACTCTGAGTGGAAGCCTGAGTTGGTTTTCCACTCTGAGTGGAAGCCTGAGCTGGCCTTCCACTCAGACAAGCCTATAAATAGGCAGGGGTTGAAGCACCAAGGGAGGACAGAATTCATTAAGGGAAAACTCTGTCAAATCCTCCACTCTCTCTATCTCCCACACTGCGCAGCCCCTTATAGCACCCAACACCCTCACCCACTTCTAACGCACGGTCCAGCACCCCCTCCATTAACTCCTCATCCTCTCACCCTTTTCAACCATCCAGCCTCCCCTTCAAGCCCACTAAACTGACCTCCTCTCACACACCGTCCAGCACTTCCTCCCAGCCACCAAATACCCTCCAGCACCCTCCTCTCACCCTTTCCAACAGCCCCTACTCATCCTTCTCCTCACCTAAACTGACCTCCTTTCATACACCGTCCAACATCCCCCTCAAATCCACCAAATCCGACCTCTTCACTCCTCTCAACTCCAACACCGTCTCTCTTCTCACTCGGTAATCACTTCTCACTCGGTATTTTCCTATTTCCACTCGGTTATACCATTTTTACTCAGTTTTCCTCGTCCTCACTCGGTTTTCTGCTTTATCACTCGGTATTTCATTTTTTTACTCGGTTTCTTCCATTTCCACTCGGTTTCTTCCATTTCCACTCGGTTTCTTCCATTTCCACTCGGTTTTTTCCATTTTCACTCGATTTTCCCCTCTTTTCCACTTAGTTTTCCCTTCTCCCACTCGGTTTTCACTCATTTTTCCCTCTGTTTTCTGAACTTACTGTTTCCCTTTCTCTTTTGTAGCTTCTGCTACCTTCCCCTTTCGCTTCATAGTAAAATATAATAAAGGGAAATAAATGCTTCCTATGTTTTCTTTCAAATCTAAATAAAAATCAAAAAAAAGGAAACAAATCATTTTTAAATAGTGTCGTACGGGAGCACTCCCGTCTACACAACCTCTTTAGGATTCGTACACGTGCGAAGAACTTCGCCTTGTATGAGTTCCCCGTCTCAATGACATCCATCATCATTTCCCAAGTCTTTTCCTAAAAGAACAACACTCAGAACTACGTAACCCTGATTTCTTGATAATTCAAGAATACGTAGGAGCAGGACCTCAACTCCTGTCGGGCCCATCTTTCTTATTTCTTTTTATTGATTTATTTCCTCACTTTCATGTTTCTTTCATAAATGTTCTTTTTTTTTGGTCGCTTCCGTGAAAATCAATTTAGACGTGACGTCTTGTTGATTTCCCCTTAGTTTTTGCTCAAGCCTCGCCATAATTCATAGGGAAGGGATACTTAGAACCGAGTACAGAGTACGACGGGGCGAAGGAAGGCTAAACGAATCGGAAGAAGGGCGTCGGATCCAACAACGAGAGCAGAAAAGCTTCTTGAGGTTCCCTCCGAAGGTAGGGGGCGCTTGCATGTCAAATGCATGGTCCACGAATGGTACCGGATGAATGTACTGCTTGAGTGTGTGCATGTGTTTATGACGACAGGATCTTGTGCATGATCGTTGATTTTGGATTTTGTGTGTTTTACAGTGGTTATATAGTAGTTGTATGCAATCAAGGTGGTGGTAATATGGACTGTTAGCTTTTGATAATGACGTATGAAATGCATGGTTCCATCTTTGTTAACACTGTGAAGTATGAATGTGTGCTCGTTAGTTGATTTGTCAAATGCTATTACTTGATTGCCCGATTGTTGTGCATATTGGTATAACTGTTAAAGTAAATATAAAGGTTGTGTTGAATCTGTTCTACTTATGGTTATGAAGGAAGTATCGGTTGTGTGATGGTGCTTATTGGAAAATGCATTAGCTGCATATGTAAGAGTGGGGTGACCCGTGGAAGGTCATGAGCCCGAGGGAATGACTTCTAGCTATAGACCTTGGCTAGATCCCGAGAGAGCTCATGGTAGCCGTAGGAGCTAGAGAGGAGTCTCGAAACTATAACTGGAAGTCATCACTCGAGTCGGATCCGCAGCCATGCATGTAGATATGAGGTTGATTAGAACAGTACACATAGCACAGGTGAAGTGTTATGAATGATTTCCGAGTGTGTGGACATTTGTATGTGTTGTATGTGTGCCATAGATAATATTCTGCTTCCCTAACCTTAATTGACTTGAAAACGATTGAATGAAGTGAGTATGTGTATTGGCACTGATACCGAGTCCTTGATTGTCATTTTACCTGTGAAAGCTCACCCCTGCAG
The DNA here is from genome assembly GCA_037962975.1 of Clitoria ternatea. Lineage (NCBI taxonomy): Eukaryota > Viridiplantae > Streptophyta > Magnoliopsida > Fabales > Fabaceae > Clitoria > Clitoria ternatea. The sequence continues at coordinate 202,373,593 of CM075670.1, forward strand.
TGGTTAGGTTTTCAGTGAACATCTCTCGGAATGAAGGATGAAGGAGGAGCTGAGTGTAGAACAAAACAGCCGAATGCTTTTGAATATATGTGTATATGTATATACCGTGTGTAAGGTCCTGTTAAGCCTTGGCTGGCTCATGTTTTGGTTTTAGTCTTTACGTTAGAACTCGAACAGCTGCGGGTAACAGAAGTCATGATGAAACTCTTTTAACTATTGGAATGCTTTCATTTATATATATGTCGTGTATCCTTCTATACTGTGAGTGATGTCCGAGCAGTGAATATGGAGACATGAGTATGTCTTGCGAGCGTAGGAGCTTAGTGTGTTTATGGGTGGTTATGAATCTGAGTGATTCCGAGTGAAAGATTATATGTAAGCCGAGTGAGGAAGAGCTTGTACTCCCGAGTGAAAAGATCCTGAGTGATTCCCCGTCTGAAGGAGGAATTAATGGAGTGGTTTGGAATGGAATGTACTCTAAGCGTAGGATAATTATAATCCGAGTGATCACATTGTAGTATGCCGAGTGAGTTAGCTGCTATTCCCCGAATGAATCTAGGCCTGAGGATTTCTGAGCAAATGTAAGTATGAAATTTGAGTGAGATTCACTCACATGAGTTCCCCGATAGAGAAACACTTAGACGGATTCTTAGGGAAGTTTCCTCCAATGGCATCCTGGTGAGTAACTTAGTGGAAAGAATCTCGAGCGTATAGGCTTAATTGATTCCAAGTGAAAACGTGCATAAGCCCCGAGCGGGAAATATTCCGAGTGAGAGTCTATAGAATCCGAGTGGAAAGTCCCCTACTTACCAGGCGAATCTAGTATGTACCCTGGTGGATAAATATAAGAGATTATGTTACAGAAGGTAGGCGTGGGAGTCGATCCCCAAGTGTTGGAACCCCTCATATCGAGCTGCCTTAGGAGTGAATTCCGAGCGGACTTAGTCGTTTACCGAGTGTATGGATGTGTCGATGCCGAGTGAGGGATTAACTGAGTGAGACTCCTCGCTTCAGTGAATGGAGGATTCATTCCAGCGAATGTGGGTCGCTGGAAGGCGTCGTCGCGGTATCGCTCGGGTGAGTTGGGCGTCTCACCCAGGCGGATTCGTGCTTCGCTTGAGTAAGTGTATGCTATGTGATGGTCCGCTCAGGCGCTGTCTGTGTTTCCGTGTGAATGGTTTTTAATACCTTTGCCTTCCTTTTCTCCTTCTTCTTGGCCATGGGACCAGCTCTCATATCTTTATATATGGGAGTGTTTTATTAAGGGTCCAGGTTATTTCCCAATTAATTCACGAAATTTTTTTTGTTTCCCTAAAATTTAGGATGTTATATTTTGGTATCAGAGCGGACCGAAAGGTCCAAGGCCAAGGTATGCTTACCGAGTGTAAGCGGTTGCGTGCTTTCTGACTGAATAGTCATTATTGTTGTGATATTTGGGGGTCTTCGTTGTACCGAGGCCTAAAAGGTGGAATGTGCAGTGTATATGCTGCGGGATGAAGCGGAGAACTGGTGGAAGATAGCCAGAAACCGATTCCCTGATGATGATGCTCAGCTGACATGGAATGATTTTAAGACATGCTTCTTAGAGAAGTACTTCCCCGACACAGTGAGGAGTCGGAAGGAGTTGGAGTTTATGGAGTTGAAGCAGGGCTCCATGACTGTGGAAGAGTATACGACTAGGTTCGAAGAATTGTGCCTATTCTACCCACCTTTTCAACAACCGGGGACGGAGAGCTCCAAGTGCCTTAAATTTGAAAATGGGTTGAGATCGGATATTAAGAGGGCCTGCAGATATCAAGAGATCCAGAGTTTTCCTGCATTAGTGAACAAATGTAGAATATTTAAGGAAGATGACAAGGCCCACTCGGGCCAGAGCAGCAGAGCCAACCAGTATTTGAGGCCTCAGCAATCACGTTTCAAGAGGCCAGGAAACGTAGGAAGAAATGAACCCTTCACTAGATATCAGGATCGTGGTGACCGAGGGAGACAGATGAGTGGACGACCCAGGTATGGAAAGTGTTTTAAATGTGGTGGCGACCACTTTGCTCAGAGTTGCAATGGTACCGATGTTAAGTGTTTTCACTGCGGGAATAAGGGGCATATTCGCCCTGACTGCCCCCAGCTCCGTCAAACAAATGCTAGTGTGCGTCAAGGAGGGTTCCAGGTGAAGAGCAATAGGAATGATGGACAAAGCTCTCGGGGCGGAAACAACAGAGCTAGAGGGAATATGATGGTTGCCCCAAATAACCGGAGGAGAAACGTCGATCAACTAGCTGCTGGAAGAGTCTACGCAATCAACGCAGAGGATGTCGCACAAGCAAATGACTTAGTGCAATGTAAGTGCTCACTCGGTAGATACACACTTAGTGTAGTTTTTGATTCGGGAGCCACCCACTCCTTCATAGCTGATGATTGTGTAAAACGTTTGAAATTACTGACCGTGGAAATGGATCGGATTTTGGAAGTAGCCAATCCGACTGGTCCTAAGGTACTGACCTCATCAATGTGCAAAAAGGTGACGTTCGAGTTGTGCGATCGGAGTTTCACTTTCGACTTAGTGTGCATACCTTTGAAGGATCTTGATATCGTGCTCGTAGTAGATTAGCTTTCAGCCAACGAAGTGTTAGTAGATTGCAGAAACCGAAGGATAATCTTCCCGAGACAGCACCATAAGGACTGCACAGCGCAAGGTATACCTCAACTGTTCATGATGCTTTGTCTAACCGAGGGTGAGAGTAAAACCCGAGTGAACAAAATCCTGATCGTCTGTGAATTTCCAGAAGTGTTCCCTGAAGACGTACCGAATGTCCCTCCCAATAGAGAAGTCGAATTCTCTATAGACTTGATCCCTGGGGCCGAGCCAGTCTCCAGTGCACCTTATAGAATGTCCCCAACTGAATTAACCGAGTTGAAGAAGCAAGTAGATGAGTTACTCGGAAAGCAATTCATTAGGCCGAGTGTATCACCATGGGGCGCACCTGTGCTGCTTGTTAAGAAGAAGGATGGCAGCATGAGACTTTGTATAGACTACCGACAGCTGAACAAACTCACAATTAAGAATCGCTACCCGCTGCCCAGAATTGATGACTTAATTGACCAACTGCGTAGAGCCTCAGTCTTCTCAAAGATCGACCTGCGATCGGGATACCACCAAATCCGAGTGAAGGACTCGAATATCCCAAAGACTGCCTTTAGGACTCGGTATGGTCACTACGAGTATGTAGTGATGCCGTTCGGTGTGACGAACGCCCCTGCTGTCTTCATGAATTACATGAACAACATATTCCACCCCTATTTAGACCGATTCGTAGTTGTTTTCATTGATGACATCCTAGTCTATTCTAAGACTTCCGAGGAGCATGAAGAACACCTCCGAGCGGTACTCCAAGTGTTAAAGGAGAAGCAGTTATTTGCAAAGCTTTCAAAATGTGAATTTTGGATGGATAAGATCCACTTCCTCGGACATGTGATTTCCGAGCAAGGTGTCTCGGTGGACCCTTCGAAGGCGGCAACCATAATGACATGGGAGAGACCCAAGTCGGCCTCGGAGATAAGGAGCTTTATGGGCCTGGCAGGCTATTATAGAAGATTCATTGAGGGTTTTTCTAAGTTGGCTTTGCCACTGACAAAATTGACTCGAAAAAACATTCCCTTCGTGTGGAGTCCCGAGTGTGAGGGAAGTTTCTGAGAGCTGAAGAACAAGTTGACGGCTGCACCAGTGCTGGCATTACCTGACTTGCAAGAGAGCTTCGTAGTTTATTGTGATGCTTCAGGACTCGGATTAGGGTGCGTGCTAATGTAGAAGGACCGAGTGATAGCGTATGCCTCTCGGCAATTGAGACCACACGAGCAGCATTATCCGACCCACGATTTGGAGTTGGCAGCTGTGGTGTTCGCGTTAAAAATCTGGAGACATTATTTGTTCGGGTCCAGATTCAAAGTATACAGTGATCACAAGAGCCTCAAATACTTGTTCGATCAGAAGAAGCTGAATATGAGGCAGAGGAGATGGATGGAATTTCTAAAGGATTATGACTTCGAGTTAAAGTACCACTCGGGCAAGGCAAACGTTGTTGCCGACGCATTGAGTCAGAAATCTCTTCATATGGCAGTGATGATGGTGAAGGAGGTAGAACTATTGGAACAGTTCCGAGACATGAACTTGCATATTGATACCCCCTCCTCTCAGAAAATGACGATCGGCACACTGAGAATTGCCAATGACTTCTTGAAATCCGTGTACGAGCAGCAGCAGTCGGATTCCTACTTGACCAAGATGAAGGAGACTCAGACCAAAGGTAAGGATCTGTCCTTGACCGAGGGAACGGATGGGGTTTTCCGAGTAAGAAACAGAATATACGTGCCGAGTGGAGGAGAATTGAGGAGAATGGTGCTTGATGAGGCGCACAAGAGCTTGTTAAGTATCCACCCGGGAGCCACGAAGATGTATCATGACCTGAGAACACAGTTCTGGTGGCCAGGACTAAAGAAGGATGTGGCAGAATACGTGGCTCGGTGTATCACCTGTCAAAAGTCGAAGGTCGAGCACCAAAAGCCGTATGGTGCATTGCAGCCCCTGGAGATTCCCATGTGGAAATGGGACTCAATTGCTATGGACTTTGTCATGGGGTTGCCCAAAAACCAAGCGGGCCATGATACAATTTGGGTCATTATTGACTGACTGACGAAGAGTGAACACTTCTTGCCTATGAACATGAAGTATCCAATGCATAGGTTAGCACGGATCTACATTCAAGAGATCGTCTGACTGCATGGTATACCGACTTCCATCGTATCAGATAGGGATCCTAGATTCATGTCCCGGTTTTGGACCAGCCTGTATCAAGAAATGGGCACTAAACTTTGGCTTAGCTCTGCCTACCACCCCCAATCGCATGGACAATCCGAGCGAACGATTCAAAGCCTGGAGGACTTGTTAAGAGCGTGTGTATTGGAACACGGTGGAGAATGGGAGCAGTACCTTCCCTTGATTGAGTTTACGTACAATAACAGCCATCACAGCAGCATTGGAATGGCACCCTACGAAGCGTTGTATGGTCGAAGGTGCCGAACCCCGCTTTGCTGGTCAGAAACGGGTGAGGGTCTGCTTTTGGGACCAGAGATTGTTAAGTAAACTTCGGAACAGATCCGAGTGATAAGAGAGAAGATGAAGGCATCTCAAGACAGGCAAAAGAGCTACTACGACGAGCGAACCAAACCATTAGAGTTTTCAGTCAGAGACAAGGTATTTTTAAGGACTTCAACGAGTAAAGGGGTCAGGCGAGCCTTGAAGAGCAGGAAGTTAAGCCCTCGATACATTGGACCTTATGAGGTGTTGGAACGAGTCGGCTCCGTGGCGTATTGCATAGCACTACCGACTCACTTATCTCGATTACATGACGTGTTTCATGTGTCTCAACTAAGGAAGTATCTACATGACCCCAGCCACACAATACCGGATGATGAAGTGGAAGTCAAGGAAGACCTGACCACTATGACTACACCGATCAGAATCGTGGACCGAATGGTGAAGCGTTTGAGGAGCAAAAACATATAGCTAGTCAAAGTGGAGTGGCAACAAGGCAAGACTACCTCTCGTACCTGGGAACGCGAAGACACTATGAGGCAGCAGTACCCTGAGTTGTTTACTAAGGTGAGTTACCGACTAAATTTCGAGGACGAAATTCTTTTGAGTGGGGGAGAACTGTAACATCCCAATTCCGAAGTTAATTACCGAATGAAAATTAAACGATAAAAACCTGAATGCAAAGTAAAGAATTAATTATTAATCATAATCAATATAGCTTGTAAGTTAGTGACAAGCTGATTGGACTTAGTTGGTGGAATATGGCTGTTTGTGAGTGGCGGAAGGTGTGAGTGGACTGCGACTCACGCTTTCCCATCCCACTCCTTCCCCTCACATGCGTATATATATATATATGCGTACCCTGTATTACCGTGGGTGCAGAAACTTCTCCCACTACTTCATTCTCTCTTTTCTTCTTTGTCTCTATCTTTTTTTCCTCCCCTATTTTTGTTCTTCACAATGACAGTGCGGGAAGAAGGTCAGAGCCCTCCAACTGGTAAAGGACGATCGTTGAGGCAAAGGAAGAATAGCGCTTCATTCCAGAACCGAGTACAGAGTACGACGGGGCAAAAAAAGGCTGAACGAATCGGAAGAAGGGCGTCGGATCCAACAACGAGAGCAGAAAAGCTTCTTGAGGTTCCCTCCGAAGGTAGGGGGCGCTTGCATGTCAAATGCATGGTCCACGAACGGTACCGGATGAATGTACTGCTTGAGTGTGTGCATGTGTTTATGACGACAGGATCTTGTGCATGATCGTTGATTTTGGATTTTGTGTGTTTTACAGTGGTTATATAGTAGTTGTATACAATCAAGGTGGTGGTAATGTGGACTGTTAGCTTTTGATAATGACGTATGAAATGCATGGTTCCATCTTTGTTAACACTGTGAAGTATGAATGTGTGCTCGTTAGTTGATTTGTCAAATGCAATTACTTGATTGCCCGATTGTTGTGCATATTGGTATAACTGTTAAAGTAAATGTAAAGGTTGTGTTGAATCTGTTCTACTTATGGTTACGAAGGAAGTATCGGTTGTGTGATGGTGCTTACTGGAAAATGCATTAGCTGCATATATAAGAGTGGGGTGACCCGTGGAAGGTCATGAGCCCGAGGGAATGACTTCCAGCTATAGACCTTGGCTAGATCCCGAGAGAGCTCATGGTAGCCGTAGGAGCTAGAGAGGAGTCTCGAGACGCCTATGGGAGGCCGGTACCACACGGGAAGAGTTGAGGGACGAGGGGCCAGTAGAAAGGAAACTGTAACTGGAAGTCATCACTCGAGTCGGATCCACAGGCATGCATGTAGATATGAGGTTGATTAGAACAGTACGCATAGCACGAGTGGAGTGTTATGAATGATTTCCGAGTGTGTGGACATTTGTATGTGTTGTATGTGTGCCATAGATAATATTCTGCTTCCCTAACCTTAATTGACTTGAAAACGATTAAATGAAGTGAGTATGTGTATTGGCACTGATACCGAGTCCTTGATTGTCATTTTACCTGTGAAAGCTCACCCCTGCAGTGGTTACATTTTCAGTGAACATCTCTCGGAATGAAGGATGAAGGAGGAGCTGAGTGTAGAACAAAACAGCCGAATGCTTTTGAATATATGTGTATATGTATATACCGTGTGTAAGGTCTTGTTAAGCCTTGGCTGGCTCATGTTTTGGTTTTAGTCTTTACGTTAGAACTCGAACAGCTGCGGGTAACAGAAGTCATGATGAAACTCTTGTAACTATTGGAATGCTTTCATTTATATATATGTCGTGTATCCTTCTATACTGTGAGTGATGTCCGAGTAGTGAATATGGAGACATGAGTATATCTTGCGAGCATAGGAGGTTAGTGTGTTTATGGGTGGTTATGAATCTGAGTGATTCCGAGTGAAAGATTATATGTAAGCCGAGTGAGGAAGAGCTTGTACTCCCGAGTGAAAAGATCCTGAGTGATTCCCTGTCTGAAGGAAGAATTAATGGAGTGGTTTGGAATGGAATGTACTCTAAGCGTAGGATAATTATAATCCGAGTGATCACATTGTAGTATGCCGAGTGAGTTAGTTGCTATTCCCCAAATGAATCTAGGCCTGAGGATTTCTGAGCAAATGTAAGTATGAAATTTGAGTGAGATTCACTCACATGAGTTCCCCGATAGAGAAACACTTAGACGGATTCTTAGGGAAGTTCCCTCCAATGGCATCCTGGTGAGTAACTTAGTGGAAAGAATCTTGAGCGCATAGGCTTAATTGATTCCGAGTGAAAACGTGCATAAGCCCCGAGCGGGAAATATTCCGAGTGAGAGTCTATAGAATCCGAGTGGAAAGTCCCCTACTTACCAGGCGAATCTAGTATGTACCCTGGTGGATAAATATAAGAGATTATGTTACAGAAGGTAGGCGTGGGAGTCGATCCCCGAGTGTTGGAACCCCTCATATCGAGTTGCCTTAGGAGTGAATTCCGAGCGGACTTAGTCGTTTACCGAGTGTATAGATGTGTCGATGCCGAGTGAGGGATTAGCTGAGTGAGACTCCTTGCTTTAGTGAATGGAGGATTCGCTCCAGTGAATGTAGGTCGCTGGAAGGCGTCGTCGCGGTATCGCTTGGGCGAGTTGGGCGTCTCGCCCAGGCGGATTCGTGCTTCGCTTGAGTAAGTGTACGCTGTGTGGTGGTCCGCTCAGGCGCTATCTGTGTTTCCGTGTGAATGGTTTTTAATTCCTTTGCCTTCCTTTTCTCCTTCTTCTTGGCCATAGGACCAGCTCTCATATCTTCATATATGGGAGTGTTTTATTAAGGGTCCAGGTTATTTCCCAATTAATTCGTGAAATTTTTTTTTCTTTCCCTAAAATTTAGGATGTTATACAGACCCACCATGAGTACGTTGCATGGATCGTTACATGAGTGTCATAAATGGTTCTCAATGTGATAATGGTATAGTCCTTCGACCTGAGGTCACTACGATTCCTACATAAGGAGTTTATTGTTTTAATACACTCAAACGTTATCTGTAATAAGATGACCATAAAGATTGTGATTAGGCAATAGATAAATTATGTAGAGGGATGTGAATGATGTAGATGGAATTTGTCTCTCCTATATGATCGGAGTGATATCTATGGGCCACTTGATGGAGTGAGACTAATGAAATGCATGGCCATGCTAGGATGAATAAATATTAGATATTTATTTTATAAAGTCTACTCTGGTATCAAGTAAAATGAATTAGGCCATACAAGGATGACAACGACCATGCCTTGGGCCCAATTAGATATTCTGACAAAAGGAATAGATATATAAATAATTATCACTTATAGGTCATGTCGATGATAAATAATATTCAGACATAATGATGTATTGCTAGATACCGCTCTTATTTTATATTAATAATAAAACAGTTTATTATTAACATAACCGAATATTTTACCTATAGGGTCACACACATAGAGTAAGCCCACCAGAGGATAGTTTTATTTTAGTTGGACTGAAAATAAAACTATTTGGGCCTAACTCATTTAGAATGAGTCAGGAGCCCAATGTTTAATGAGAGCTCAGGTCAAGACCTAAGCCTATATATAGAGCATGAGATGCTCATAGGATGCTGCTCAGAAATTAGACCATAAACAAATTTCCGTACTAGCATTCAGAGCTCTATTTTCTGGTGGGAGTGCTCGTGTGGACTCCTAAGGGTGAAGCTACAATTGCTTCGATCGAGGAACTCGTTCTGCGTTTACAAGAGCTAAACCCTAATTAAAAATTTTAATTTAGCATAATGCTTTGAGAAATACGTGTTTACAATTCTTTTGGGAATCCTTTGTGTTTCCGTTGCCTGTCCCTAATGGGATTCCTATCAAGAAAAAGGTTGACCAGCACGCCGGATTTGATTTTACCCGATCCCACCAAGTTATATGAAGTGTATTGTGATGCATCCGGACAAGGGTTAAGATGCGTTTTGATGCAGGAAGGAAAAGTTGTAGCCTACGCATCGCGCCAGTTGAGGACTCATGAAGTAAATTACCCGATGCATGACCAGGAATTAGCCGTAGTTATTTTCGCCCTGAAGATCTGGAGGCATTATTTATACGAGACTAAGTTGTCTTTAGAGACCACAAAAGCCTAAAGCATCTTTTTGATGAATGGGAGCTCAACATGAGGCAACGAGTATTTTTCACTTATTGAATTCAGTTACAATAACAGTTATCCCGCTAGTATTGGAATAGCACCATATGAAGCTTTGTACGAAAGAAAGTGTCATATGCTCTTGTGTTGGTTTGAAACAAGGGAGAAAGTTGTGATTGGACCAGAGGTTATTCAAAGAACCACAGAACAAATCAAGGAAATTCAAGCAGCGATGAAGACGTCTCAAGATCGCCAAAAAAGCTACTATGATAAGCGTCAAAAGCTGCTTGAGTTTGAAGAAGGTGACATAAGTGGGAAGAGCATTGAAGACTAAGAAGTTGAACCCTAAGTATGTCTGACCATATCAGATTCTTGAGAGAATTGGGTTAAATGCTTACCGGAGAGCCCCACCTCCTGGATTGTTTGTCTTTCATAATGTCTTTTATATCTCCCAACTTTGAAAATATGTGCCCAAAACTGACTATATATTGAAGCCTAACCAATTTGTCCTTAAAATAAATCTTACCTATAAGGTAGTACCTGTGAAGATTGTAGACAATTATCTGAAGCAGCTTAGAGGGAAAGATGTACCCTTTATAAAGATGATCCAGAGCCAATCCAACGAAGGAGACCCTACGTTGGAACTCGGGTAAAAGATATGGACTCTTTATCCTCATTTATTTGCTAGTACTGGGTGAGTTTTCAGGACAAAATTTCTAAAAGGAGGGAGGAGTGTAATAGCCCTCATTTTTGGGTGATTGGTCCTAAGGCCAAGTACATTATTTTGTGTTAAATTTTATGTGCAATAATAATTGGGTGAGGCCGACTTGATTATATGACTAATTTTATATTTTTAGAAGGATCTGAGAAACCAGAGTAATAAATTATGATTTAATTAGATGAAGAAAAATTAATAGTTAATTAAGAAAACTTAGTAATTTAATAAGAATGTTTAAGCAGTGTTATTTTAAATTTAATAAGAGGTTATCCGGAGTGTGAGTCAAGTCATCTTTATCTCGGTATCTCCTTATACCATGCCTTATAGTTTTCATAAAAGGCTTGAGGCCTATTTTTCGTTGCTTATCCCCACGAAAGTTTATTTCGATGAAAACCAAGCTAACCGTATGAGCCAATTTGCACACCTATATGTATTTTGAGCATAATTTCTTCTCCCTTTATTAGAAATGAGTCATTGTTGTCCTAAAATTTTTGTATTGAAATTATCTAGAACTTTGATGTTGACAACAAAAGCCCATTCTTGCTCAATCAATCCTAAAATTAAAAATACCACACTAATTTGCATTTTCCTAGTGATAGCTTGCACCATGTTTACTATTTTCCATGTTTCTCACTCATATGACCATGAAATCGAGTGATGCTTTCACCAAAATTTTTAAGACTCATTTCTCTATAACTTTGATGAAGGGCATGAAGGCTGATTCCCTACCCATTTGTCCTAGAAAAGTTTGCTTTGTACCCAACTTAAATCCTATAATAGCATGGGACAATTTTTGTAAATAGACCATATCTCCCTCGTCATACATTGGATTTTCACGTGTCATATATTATTTTAAAGAGGAAACATATATCTACAACTTTCATGCTTTGAGTGTTTTCGAATAACCACCCTAACCCCTTCAAAAATGCCACGCAAGTTGTTGTACCTGATGATGACACATAAGCCAAAGTTGACACATGGTCCAATTATGATGCAACAACCAAAGGACACTTGCGTTGCCCTTAGTAATGATGCTAAAATCCCGAGTCATTAACTTGGTGGTGAAAATCTTAGTAAAACAAAATATGACTCTCAGATTTACACTTATGGCAAGCGCACCAGTCGTTAAAATTGTAGAATATTTGATCGTCCCACAGGGATTGTGGTAAGTACCTCAATCTAGGACTAGTACAAGCTGAACCAACATGAAATACAGGTAGTTCATTCGGTTTTTATGATTTTAATGTTTTCTAGTTATTTTTGGTATTTTCAGAAACAGAGTTAAGATGAATATGAAAAGTGATTAAAAGAAAGCAGGTCAGGATTGCTTCAGCTCACAATTTCCTCAAGAAACAAGCAATTAAGTATAATCGAACTTCACAATCTAGAGGACAATCCGCTTGTGGTTATTCCCTAATTCCTTAGGTGAAAAACACTAATCCTTAAGCAATGAACCTTAATTCCTTAAGTGCTCAATTAACCTAAGAATCTAATGCGAAATTGGAGGTTGAACTCTAACTATTCACCTAAATTGATTAGGCCTGAACTAGTTAGAAAGCTGGAAGTTACCTAAGCTTCAACCATGATTCCTCACTGGCGAAGTTCTTCATCAGTTCTGGATTTGTCAATCTAGCGATTCTGCTCCACTCCTCAGCTTGTTCGCCTCAGGATCTAGAAGTCGATCTACTTGCTCACAGCTTCAAGACTCCATTGTTCACCTTCGCAATCCCAACCTTAGGGGTTTAGAACTCCATCGATGTTGGATTCATCAAAGGAATACAGAGAGACATGGATGGGAGAGTTTAGAGAGATGAAAATGTAGTGAGAGATTGAAATTGGAAAAATAAAGTGTAAATAAAGTGTATTATTTGTTCTATGTATTCTGTCTCTGTTTTTCCCGTCTTATTTACAGAGTATGTTCATGAGTATATATAGGCTTCTATCTAAAAACTAACTAACTAAAACTGATAACTTTGAAACCTTAAGTTAACGACTAAACTTAACTAACTAATTACAGCTCAGCTCTTAGCAGATTACAACTCATCATTAGCTAATGTACAACTCAGTGCCAACTAATAACAGCTCACTACTTAAATTATTAAGGTACAAGTAGAAGCGAAGGCAATGGAAGATGGAAACTGCACTGCGTCGAGTGTGTTGTTGGAGGGAAGGAACAGTGTTTAAATTACTGCCTTTATGCTTCAGCTACTGGGTTCTCGCTTGAGCGGACTAAACTCTCGCTTGGGCGAATTCAGGAATTGCACTGCAGTGTTCCTTTGTCGCTTAAGCGTTATGGCGAAACTTGGGCGAATTGGAAATATGTAATACAGAATGGCTTTCTCGCTCAAGCGTGATTGCTTCGCTTGAGCTAATTTTTGACCTTCGCTTGAGCGAATTTAACTCGCTTGAGCGAGTTGATTATTCAATCAGTATTCTGCAGTTGGGGTTCAGGTTCTTCATGCAATATTCCGAGTCCTTGTTCTCTTTCGGAGTCGGTGTCTTTGAAGTCTCACTCAGTCGGTCTTTGGACTCTTTTGGGGTCGGTGTCTTGGGAGTCTTCTTAAGTTAGCTTTCCTGAAGTCTCGCTTGGTCAGTATTTGAGCTCCTTTCAGTCGGATTTGTGAAGACTCACTCGGAATTATCAATTCCTGCTCAGATTTGTAGGATTTCACTCGAAATTTTCTCCTTATCTCGAGTGCGCCCTGTTCCTGTACCAATAAAAGCTATTTGCCTAGCAATTATATGCGGGCTGCTTAGTGAATTTATAAATACTTCAAAATTCCTTAACTAATTAATATTTTCAATCGGTTTCTTACATAAATAACATACTTTTGAAATGAATAACTAAAACATGAATTATTAACAAATTATTAAATAATAATATCAAAACTAGACAATACTTAGTAATTTATGTTAAATAAACAGTGGAATAATTAAATCTTTTCAAGACTTATCAAGTAACTCCCTCTTCATTACTCTAATGTCTGAATGAGGCACTTGGAAAGCATACCAAGCCACCTTGACACCTCTCCCCCTTCTCTCTTCAACCAAGACTCCTTAGCCAATAAGGAGATCTAATTGCAAAGTTTCTTCTTTCAAACACACCAGAATTTTTCCTGTCTCAGAAAAGATCAAGATAGCCATTCTCTTCTTCCTCTTCTTTTTATGTCACCCACCCTCTTGACTATTTCATGTTATCTCAAACAATCACTTATCCCTCCTAGTTTCTCATGTAAATACTTAAGTATCTTCCAAACACTTCACTATTCCTAAACACCTCCCAAAAACAACAAGAATCACATCTTCTTTTCTCCTTATCTCACACTCTATATCATCACCAAAATAACTTCACTCTCTTGATTCTCGGAGCTACGTGGTGGTGATCTTTAAGCAAATTTTTGAGCACTTGTTCCTTCCACCATTCCAAAACTACCACCTAGGTAGGGGAGTATTTGCTCATTTTTGTTAACCAAGTGGGCTCAATGACTCAAGAGGGGGTGAATTGAGTCTTAAAGATAGTTACCTTTTAAGAACTTAATTTCAATTTTACTTTACCTTATTTAAAGAGATGAAGAAATAAGTATCACAATAAATAAATAATAGCGATTAAAACAAGAAGGTAAAGAAAATAAATAACTTGAAATTAAATAGAGTAAGGAAAAAAAGAGAATGACACACTTAAATTTTATCCTGGTTCGGAAACCCCTACGTCCAGGCCCCAAGTAAACCACTTGAGATTTTCCTATAAGAATTTAAGATTTACAAGATGAGCCAATACAAGTCTCTTGATTTCCCTACCAAGAAATTTCTCCCTCGCTTTTATCGTTCTCACAATTCTTACTCAACCCCCAAAGGCCACAACCTTGCCTTTGTAACAATGCTTTTAAATTAAGAATGAGTAAAATGAAACCTTTTCCATTCCCCTTACAATGATAAGCAAAGCAAGAGAAGAAGTAATATGATAATAATCATGAGATGTAGCTCTATTTGTAGAGTAGATTTTGAAAATTAGAATCAATAATAAAACTCTCTTGATAGAGTAGATAAGAAGTTTAAAGTGCAAATCAAGTGTGATCAATTTCAAAGAATATAGCTCTCTTTTTGATAAAGCGGTTTTAGAAAATTTAAGCATAGAAGAAGTTGATCAAAAATGAAATTCTCTTTGATAAATCAAGTTTGAAATAAAAGCACAAAGAAAATAACTTAGTCAAAGAATGTAGCTCTGTTTAAGAGCAAAAGAAGAAAGTTAAATGTGCCAAAAAATATCTGCCAAATCTTTGCCTCTTGAAACATATTTTTGGAATCATCAAAACTCTGATTATGAAAAATTCTTATTATAAAAACTCCCTCTGTTTGATATATTATTATGAACAAAAATATTCTCCCCCTTTTTGATGATGACAAAAATTTATTGATGATAGGAAAAATGAAGAAGAGACCTTATTTTTCTCATTTCAATAAATCTCAAATCCATAGTAGCGAGAATCAAAATTTTCATATTCAAAGCATAGTATGATCATCATATAGCATATTATACCATTATATTTTCTCCCCCTTTCTCTCCCAGTCATATCATCATTATATTCAAATCATATCATCATATTCAAATCATTTTAAAATCATCAAAGGCATGCATCATTTAAATCATCATATTTTTCTCCCTCTTTATCTTCTAATCATTATATATTCTTATGTTAATTTTATTTCATATCAATGCAAACATATCATAAATCATCATGTTCAAAATCATCATGCATCATTTTCAAATCATCATATTTTCTCCCCTTTTATTATTATCAAAAATAAACACACACTAAAGAGTAAAAGCAAACATAGTCATAGATTAATTTATCATTAAAAGCATAATCTAATACAAATAAAACTAATCCATAGGTGAAAGAGGTGGATAGGATGGATGATGAAGTTGAAGGCTCTCCAATCGAGCAATGGTAGATTGTTGCCCTTCTTCAAGAATGTCAAAGGGAGCTTCAAACCTATCAAGATGATTGCTCAAGTTTTGAACCACTTCAAGGATAACATTGCAATGGTCTTAAGGTGGTTGACGAGAAGGGGGATCATGAGAGGGAGGTCGAGGATTAAAGTCCCATACTCCGATATATTGAGAAATTCCCATTTTTTCCAATTGAGCCGCTACCATTTCATTCTTAGAAGATAACTTTTCCTTAACTTTTCTTCTTAACTCAATGTTAAAGGCTTTGAAAAGCTTGGTGAGAAGGATAGCATAAAGAAGTTTGGAGTGGTTCTTACTTTCAACCATATGAGTTTTCACATATCAATCCAATTAATAGGACGCTCATTAACTATAGCCCAAAGAATCAAAACATCCATTTCTTCAACCAAAGGATAATTGCTACTTCTAGGAACAAGAATTTTGGCAAGGCAATAATGCAATAATCTATTATCTAAGGAAAGCCTACCAATAGTCCTAACATTATGGGAGACGTGGAGTTCATGCCAAAGAGATGCTCTAGCCTCCGTTGAATCATAATTCCAAGATTCATTAATAGAGTGATCATTAAAATCAGAATCAACTAAAGGAATAAGACCTGTCATGGATAATATTTCATCATAAATTTTCATATAAACCTTTTTAACACATGCTTCAAGAACTCCATCTTTCAAGTATAAAGAGGAGGAGAACATTTTTACCAAATCAGGATAAATAAATTCATCAGATAAGGAAGCAAACTTCAAGAATATCATGTTTCTCTAAGACATTTAGGAAAGAGAAACCTTGGCCATTGAAGAAATTCTATGAAAGCTGTAACACCCTAAATTTTATAAAAATGAGTAATTGATGAGAATGGCAAATGGTTGAATATGAGTTGAATGGAAATTGTTGTGCACGAACACTAGAGACAAGTTTTAAATGATTATTGTAAGATATATGAAGGATGGAATTGAGTTAAATTGGCTTTGAATGGATTTTGTTATGTGTGATATTGAGAGCTTACGTTTCTGCCCAGGTCCTGATACTTCTCGCCCAAGCGAGAGGGATTCTCGCTCAAGCGAGAATCCTTTGCGTTGATTACAAGGGCTCTGGCCCAATCTCGCCCAGGCGAATGAGGGATCAGCGTGAGCGAGCAAGAGAAGAAATGGATTCTGAGTGTTGGTCGCTCAAGCGAGCTTGGGACGCCCGAGCGAGGGCGAAAGGAATCAGTTGCTGGATGGAACCCGCCTGAGGGAAAGGTCTTGAAGGATGAAATTCGCTCAGGCGAGGCAATTGATTAATGAGGGACCACTGGTGCTCTTGGATCATTGTAGGGCCCGGTTTCCCTTTTCTCTTTTCTTCTTCTGTGTGGTCCCCATAGTGATGACTCATGTGCCTTGATGGTCAAATGGGTCCGGTTTTCTCTCCTTCTTTGTCCACGTGGTGTTTGTG
This sequence comes from Clitoria ternatea, assembly GCA_037962975.1. NCBI lineage: Eukaryota > Viridiplantae > Streptophyta > Magnoliopsida > Fabales > Fabaceae > Clitoria > Clitoria ternatea. The sequence goes on from CM075670.1 coordinate 202,390,409, forward strand.
TAATCATTGCTGAGAGAATTGGCATTAAATGTTGATGGACTTGCATTAAATAAGGGTGGGATGTTGTGATGAATTGGATGCTGATGAGGCTGAGATGATAAGGCCTTGGTTACATGTTTTTCTTCTCACTCTCTCCCTTCATTCCTGGGAAGTATATATCTTGATGAGAGAAGTGCTCCTCCTTCTCTCTAGAACTTGTTGGAGCTTCTGCTTCATCTTCTTCCTCCTTTTTATCCTCTTCTTCCACTCATGCATGGTGTAGAACCGAGTGGAACTACGTGGTGATGAGGAGCTGCATGGTGATGGTGAAACAGCGTGTGGCTGTGTGTTTTGGAGGCTGGGTTCAGGTCCCTCCTCTGTTCCCTGGTGTTCTCCTTCTTGCTGGTCCTTCTTCTTCTCCTCCTCTTCTTCCTCTTGTTGATAAGGCTGTTTGTGGCTCGGTTGGGAGCCTGTGCCAGCAGCATGGAGTGTCTTGGTTTGTGGAAGATGACCCACTGTGTTGAGGTTGGGACGTTGCGAGGAAATAGTCATGGTTGGGTGGAGCTTGGAAGCTTCTCCACTGACTGGGTGGCAGAGCAGAGTGGAGCATGGAGTGTTGATGAGCTTCTGGACGTATCTCGCTTAAGCGAGAATGGTCACGCTTGAGCGAGCCAGTGAAGAAATGGTCACTGGACCCGTTTCGCTCAAGCGAGTACATGTGTGGCTTGAGCAAAAGGCTGAAGACTGATGCTGGTTGGCAGGGAAGCTGTGTGGCTCTTCCCACGTTCAGAAAGCCGAGCAGAGTACTGTCGTGGCTGGGCCGAGTGTCCATGTGACTCTTGGAAGCTTCATCCAGGTAAGGGGGGCTTTGCATCTCAAATGCATGGCTTTCTGGACGGGTTTCTAGGTGAAACTCCCTCACTGTGATGCGTGACATTTGATGTGTTGTTTTTGTTGATTTCTGAGTGATTAATGGCCCGGATATGTATGATGTTTATGTTTGTATTGATGTGATTGATGTCCGTCCATGCAGTATATGTTGATGTTTATGATAATGAATTTGTTGTGATGCTTAAGATGCATGTTATATTGATATTGAGTGCATGGTGTGGCCCTCTACTAATTCATGTGTGAAATTATACATTTAGATGAATGTATGCGTATTGGTGCATATGTTTATGATGAATGGATGATTGGGGGCTGTTATGACTAATATCGAGAGAAATATTGGCATGGGATGACTATTAGAGTTGATTTCCGAGTGGAATTTCCTATACCATGGTGTGTGAGGCTTAGAAAATGCTAAGTTCGAGTGTATCCCATGAAACAGCCTGTGAGGCTTGTGGTAGATGATAATTCTGAGTGAATGGCATAGTGATTGCCGAGTGAACGACATAGTGATTGCCGAGTGGATGGCATAGGATTGCCGAGTGGATGTGGTATAAGCCGAGTCATCTGATTGTTGTTGAATTGCTGAGTGCACATGATGTTGAACGCAGATTTCCGAGTGGGCAATCGAATGAATATGAGTTGAATTTATATGCATACGTGTTATTGAGTTATTGAATATGAACACCTTGCGGGGTGCCACAAGGGTATAATCCCGAGTGAAGAGGACGGGGTCCTAATGTTGATTGTGATGAAAGACCCGGGTTGGACTCGGGCAGTGCCTGGGGCACTAAGCGTGAAATGAGACGCTTGATGAAATGCCGAGTGCATTGGCGTGGGACGCTGAGTGAATGAAATCGTATGCATCCGATTCGCCACTAGAATGCGTTGGACTTCTATTACCGATCGACAATCAGATGATGAGATATGTGAGAATGTGATTAAGTCCTAGAGCTGGGCTCAGACAGACTCCTTGAGCATGGCTCGGAGTATGAATAATGTTGATATAGTCTTGGGGTTGAGAGAAATCTGAGTGAGTCAGTATACTTGTACTGAGTGAATTGAGCTTTATAGCTGAGTGAAATGGGTGAAATCCCGATCGAAAGATGCTTGTGATTGTTCATGTTGAATGGCAGTGTTCATATGCTGATTAATGTTGTGTGTTATGGCATGTTGTGGATTCTGTGATTAATCCGAGCCAATATCTGTCATTTAATATGTAATGCTCACCCCTACACTATTTTTCAGTGTATGCAGGTCGGTTTGGATGATGTGGTGGTCTTAAACCCGAGTGTTGGGTGTTTATGATAATGGCTGTGTATATAATTTTATGTTCCGAGTACATTTGATGTACTAAAGCCTTGGCCGGCTCATAATATTAATGTTGTATAACGAATACAAATATATATATATGTATAGAATCCGAGTGGATGAACATAATCATGAATATGAAATATATGTATTGGGATCCGAGTGCATGTTAATATATATATACTTCGAGTGATGGTATTATATGCATACCGATTGAATGTGTTGGTGAATGGAAAGTATAAAGTTAATAAGTATCCGAGTGGTGTTGGGTTGGAAGATATTCCGAGTGACGGTTTATGGAAACCGAGTGGGATAACCTTCAGTTACTGAGTGGATTGTGTGTGTGCCTTGGTGTATAAAATTTAACGACTAAGTTATGGAGTGTATGAGTGTTGGGGTTGTTTCCCGAGTGACGGAACACCATAATGCTGAGTGGACTAGGACATTAAATTCCGAGAGGACTTAGGCATGAATTCCGACTGGACCTGATCGTTTACCGAGTGAATGAATGTCTCGGTTTCCCGAGTGATTGAATGCCGAGTGGCTTCTCGCTTCAGCGAGTGATTCCTCGCTCCAGCGAGTATGTTGTTTGGGAAGGCTTTCGTATTCGATTTCGCTTAAGCGAATGTGTGTTCGCCCGAGCAAATTGTGTTGTCTCGCTCAAGCGGAGTCGGATCTCGCTTGAGCGAATGCACGCTGTTTGTGGGATCGCTCAGGCGCTGTTGTTTTCTGCTGTGAAAGATTTCATTTGCCTTTGTCTTCCTTTCCTTTTTCTCCTTGGCCATGGGACCAGCTCTCATATCTTCATATATGAGAGTGGATTTTGATAGATCCAGGTATGTTCTTGCGAAAAATTGACCCCTATTTTTAGGGTGTCACAAACGCCATAGAGGGGAGATGATACCTTTGCTTGCAAAATTAGAGACATAATGGGTTTCCTCTTGCTTGGTTTTAAAGTGAGGAGAGAAATACTCAGAGGAACGAGAGGATGCTCCAACAATATTGGCTCTTTGCTTCTTCCTTGCATGAGACATTATTGAGAAAGTTAAAAGCTTGAAGCTTTAATAATGGAGGTTTCTGGAGAGGTAAAGTGAAAGATGGGTGGGAGATTAGAGGAAAGGCACAATTTTTATAGAGATAAAGAGTGATAAAGTAAATTAATGAAGGATTAATAGGGAAAATAAAGAGTTTTTGTGCAAACGAAGAGTTGTAATTGGTTAGGGTTCCTTGGAATTTGAATGAGCACGCGAAGAAGAATGAGAAAACGCATTTATTTATGGCTCCTGCAACTTTCGTAATCGATTAAGCTATTCGAATAAGGGGCACCTAATCAAATATGCTATTCGAGTAAGACGTCACTATTTCAATTTTTTGTTGTACTAATCAATTATTTTAAACAAATATCCTAATATTTTTAAAGTTTTTCATGCTATATTAAAGAAATTTGATTGGCATAAAGAACTCCTGTCTAAAAAATTCAGTACTGTAATCAGGTTAGTTCCCAGGAAAGAGAGGTGGGTCTAGTGTGACCGCTTAAGTACCAAGTCTTTCCTAGTCAGAACATTCTATTGACCATTAATAGCTCAAAATTGATTTAGAAAAGAATTATTCAAAGCATGATTCATCTAAAATTCCAAATTCTCTTCAAATTCTTATGAAATTTTCTTTTGTTAGCGGTTTTGCAAAAATATCCGCTAGTTGATCAGTTGAAGCCAATTTTGCAATCCCCTTTTAACACATGATCTCGAATAAAATGATGTCTTATTTCAAGATGCTTAGTTTGAGAGTACATTATCGGATTCTTTGTTGTATTAATTACACTTGTGTTATCACATTTTAAAGGAATTTGATCTTAGAATACTCCAAAATCCATAAGTTGTTGCTTCAACCATAAGCTTTGAGCACAACAACTTTTGGCTGTAATATATTCAGCCTCAGCAGTAGATAGTGCAATGCAACTTATTTCTTGCTATCCCAAGACATAAGAGAACTACCTAGAAGATGGCACGAGCCACTAGTGCTCTTACAATTATTTTTGCAACTGGCAAAATCAGAATCAGTATATCCAACGATGGTGCAATTTGCCCCTTTTGGATACCACAGGCCAATATTTTGAGTACCAATAAGATATCTTAAAATTCTTTTCACAATAGATAAATGAGATTCTTTAGGATTAGACTGAAATCTAGCACATATACACACAACATTCATTATATCGGGATGGTTAGCAGTAAGATAAAGAAGAGATCCAATCATACCTCTACATTTGGTGACATCAACTTCTTTGCCTTTTTCATCAAGATCTAAATAACACGAGGTTTCCATTGGTGTAACAATTTCTTTTGCTTTGTCCATGTCAAACTTCTTAAGAAGTTCTTTCCAGTATTTTGATTGGTTTATGAAGAAACTATTTTTTCCTTGTTTGACTTTAAGTCCAAGGAAGAAAGTTAACTTTTCCATCATTGACATTTCAAATTCTTTCAGCATCATACTCAAAAATTACTTACAAAGTAAATCATTAGTAACATCGAAAATGATATCATCAATATAGATTTATACTAACAAGATATCTTTATTCTTATGTTTTATAAAAAGAGTGTTGTCTACTTTCCCTCTCAAACTTATTTTCTAGAAGAAATTTACTTAGCCTTTCATACCAAGCCCCTGGAGCTTGTCTTAACCCATATAAGGCCTTTTTAAGTTTGAAAACATGATCGGGATATTTAAAATCTTTAAAACTGGGAGGTTGTTCAACATACACATCTTCTTATAAATATCCATTTAAGAAAGCACTTTTGTTGTCCATTTTATATAATTTAAAATCCATACAACATGCAAATGCTAGTAGTAATCTAATGGCTTCAAGTCTAGCTACGGGTGCATACGTTTCATCATAGTCTATTCCTCTCTCATTGATTATAACCCTTAGTAACTAATCTAGCTTTATTTCTTGTTATTAAGCCTAATTCATCAAGTTTGTTTCAAAAAACCCATTTTTCTCCTATTACTTGATAATTTTTAGGTTTTGGCTTTAATTCGCATACTTCATTTCTTTTAAATTGATTTAATTCAGCTTGCATAGCTTATATCCAATATTCATCTAAGATAGCTTCTTCAATAGTTTTAGGTTCAATTTAAGAAACAAAGACGAGATGATTGCATGCATTCCTAAGAGAACTACGAGTAATTACCCCTTTGGAGATATCACCTATGATATTGTCTGCTGAAAAATTTCTTGGATATATCCATTCTTTTGGAATATCAGATGGTGATTCTTTTTGTTGAATATCCTCAGCTTGCTTTCTTTCTTCTTCTTTGTCTCCTATCTTCATGTATTCCATTAGACCTACAAGATCATCAATACCCTTCTTTCTCGGAGTCTCTTGGTTATCTTCATTAAACTTTACATGAACGGACTCTTCTATAGTCAAGGTTTGTTTGTTGAAGACTCGATAAGATTTACCATTCGATAAAAAACCCAAAACGATTGCCTCATCAGACTTAGCATCAAATTTTCCTAGACTTTCCTTACCATTATTATGAATAAAACATTTGCATCCAAAAACACGTAAGTGTGAAATATTTGGTTTTCTATTTTTGAAAAGCTCATAGGGTTTTTTTTTAAAAATGGGTCGAATTAAACAACAGTTCATAACATAGCAGGCTGTATTAACAGCTTTGGCCCAAAAACTTTTTGGAATCCCATTTTCATTTAATATTGTTCTAGCAAGTTCTTTTAGAGAATGATTCTTTCTCTCAACAACACCATTTTGTTGAGGTGTTCTTGGTGCAGAAAAGTTATGTTTGATTCCATTCTTTTCGCAAAAGTTTTCGAAATCTTGGTTTTCAAATTCTTCCCCATGGCTAGTTTGAATAGATGCTATCTTTAAGTTTATTTCATTTTGGACAATCTTCATAAGCTTTTTAAATGCTTCACTTTTGTGAGATATGAATAAAGTCCATGTAAATCTAGAGTAATCATCCATAATCAGGAGTGCATAGTAATTGCCATAAAAACTTCTAATTCTTGATGGTCCAAAAAGATCTATATGCAAAAGTTGTAAAGGCCTATTTGTTAAAACAATGTTTTTAGGTTTAAAGGAGGCATTTTCTTGCTTTCCCTTATGAAAAGCATCATAAAACTTGTTTTCAAATTTCATTTTAGGCAATCCTATCACTAAGTCTTTTGAAATCAATTTGTTTAAGTAATCTACGTGAATGTGGCAAATTCTCCTATGCCATAGAAATGATTCGTCTTCTCTAGAAATCAAGCATTATGCATCATTTGAGGGTAAGCTATCTAGATTAATCATATAAATATAATCTATTCTTTGACCAATGAATTTTACTTTATTTTCTTCATTGTCAATCATGCAACAATTTGAATTAAAAGTTATAATGAATCCTTTATCACATAATTGACTTATACTTATCATATTATGTTTTAATCACTCAACATATAAAACATCATTGATTGAGGTAGAGGAATTTGTACTTAGATTTCCATGTCCAAGTATCCTTCCCTTTGTGTTGTCTCCATAAGTAACACTTCTTTTGTTTTTTGGAGTGAAGGTTATGAATTTGGACATATCTCTGGTCATGTATTTTGAACATTCGCTATCTAGGTACCAATGAGAGTTTGCTACCTTAAAACATACCTACAAAACAAGTTTTTTAAGTTTTAGGTACCCTTTGTATGTTAGGTCCTTTCTCATTAGTTTGGGTTTTCAAAATTTCTTTTGGAACCTATACCTTTCTAGTAGACTTTTGGTAGTTATTCTTTATAAAGCAATTAGAAGTAATATGACCATATATTCCATAATAGAAACATGTTGCATTCAAGGAATAAGACATTTTATAATGGTTCTTATTGTTATTCAAGTGGCCTCAATACTCAAGAGGGGGGTGAATTGAGTGTTTTAAAATTTTGACTTGGAATGCCTTTGAACTTGGTTCTTTATGCAACTTTGATAGGTAAATGGAAATGAACAAGCAACAATAGAGTATCACACATAAATTTCTTTGATTAGAGAAGATGAACTTTTAGAACAAGAGATACTTGACTGAGAAATAAGAATTAACGAAGAGTAAGGGCTCAATAATTTTATCAAACAGTTGGTGTGCAAAGGTTAAGAAACTACTAGAAAGCACAAACAACACAAGCAATTAACCAAGGCAATATAACAAATAGTTTGCATGCACAATTAAGAGACGAGTTTAAGGTTAGAGAGAATGCAAACCAAATTTAATGAGTTCCACCAACCCGGTGTACGTCTCACTTTCAAGCAACCCACTTGAAGGATTCCACTATTGAAGATTTGAGATACAAACTTTAAGCAATTGTCTCCTAGTGTCCCTTGTAACATCCTAATTTAAAAATTAACTACCGAATGAGACTAGTGAATGAGTTAAGATTAATTGTAGATTAGAGAACTAATGGTTAATTAATTAATGTTAGTGGCCAGTGGTAAAGACGTATGTGCCCCTGGAGTATATAAGAGTTTCGGCTCTTCTCTTCTCCACTCACTTCCTTATTCGCATCATTCCACTTACCAAGGGTCGAGAGAGAGCTGAAAGCTTTTCTTCAAAGGAAAACAGAGACACTATCCAATCCTCTTTTCCTACCCACTTCCCTCTTTGTTCTCTTCGTCTTCCTCTTCATTTCCTCATTCCACTCAACACTTAGTAGAACCGAGTGGAAGAGCGTAGTGGCAGAGGAAACAACATGGTGCTGTGTCCTGGAGGTTGGATCCTCCTCTGTTCTTCTTTTTCTTCTCATCTTCTTCCATCTGATGGGGCTGTATGAGTCCCGGTGTAGATGTTAGCAGCGTGGGGTGTCTCGGTTTGTGGGAAATGACCCACTGAGTTGGAAGCTAAGGGCATTTCTTTGAAGGATGTAGAGACACTGTTCTGTTCTCTTCTCCTGTCCTCCTTCTTTTCCTCGTTGAGCCAGAGAGGGTGAGAGTGTGCATTCCCTCTGCATGCAACCAGTCTTCTTCCCTACTGTCCTTCGTCTCCTTCCTCGTCGTCTTCTCCTTCACCTAACTCAGCGGCGTTGGGATGTCTTGGGACTGGAACCCTCCATTGTTGGCAAGATCAGACTGTTCATGGGTGTGGAAACAGCTTCGGATTCTCCATGCTGAGTGCGGAGTCCAGCGTCTGAACCCAGAGGTCGTGTGAGTTGGAGGCAGCGGTCGAAGGATGATTGGTCGGCACTGATAGCTGGAGGAGCTCCTGGAATCTTCATTCCAGGTAGGGGGTATCTTATATCTTAAATGCATGGGTTATGGACGAGTTCTGGGTGTTAATGACTTATTGATTCTGTGTTTGATGCTGTGTTGTGGTTGCATGAAAAATGTGTGATACCTGGTGATTAGGTGTTGAGTGACGCATGTCTGATTCCGTCCATGAAATGCATGTGTTGCTGGATTAATTTATCGAGTTTTGATAATGTCTAATACCAACTACATGAGATGCATGTTAATAGCCTTCTGAATATTAAATGGTTGCATGAAATGAATGTGTTGAAGTGCTGTTGATGATTACTGTAACATCCCAGATTTTTAAATAATTATAAATTTCAGATTTAAGGTTATGGATTGATGGAATTAATGGTTAATTAAGGGTTAATTGCCAATTAGGCAATCTATTGTGTAATAATAATAATATGTGCCTAGAATGCCTTAGTGGTTAATGGGCCGGTTCTCTCTTTCTCCCTCCCCTTGGTCCACGTGGAGTGCATTAAATGCCGGAAGGGGGTAATGATTGAAAAGGACTAGCATTAAATGCTGATGGGCTTGCATTAATAAAGAAGTGGCTGCTGATGGAGATTAGAGGCTGTGGCAGAGCAGCATAATGATGGGCTGAATAGGAGTGTGTGTATATTGATAAGGCTTCAGCTCCACGTTTTCTCATGATCTTCCTTCATTTCCCCTTTGGTGGCTTTTCAGAGGAGAGAAATGCTCCTCCTTCTCTCTAGAATTCATGGAGCTTCTGCTTCATCTCTTTGCCTTCTCCTTCATCTTCGTCTTCTTTCACTCAATGCTGTGTTGAGCCGAGTGGAGCTGCTTGGTGGTGGAGTCCAGCGTGGTACTGGGTGCCTTGAAGGTTGAGAATCTTTCCTGTGGCTGTGTGAGGGAATAGCGTGGCTGTGTGTAACCATGTGCAACAGCATATGGCTGCGTGCTTTGGAGGCTGGCTCAGGATTCCTCCTCTGTTCTCCTGGTTGTGTTCCTTCTTCTTCCTCTTTTCGTCATCTTCGTTGATGGGTTGTTGGTGCCTTGGTTTGTGGAAGATGGTCCACTGTGTTGAGGCTGGGACGTTGTGAAGAAGAAGACATGGTTGGGTGATGGAATGGCCTCTGGACCAGATTCGCCCAGGCGGGGGAGATGTCCGCTCAAGCGAGGATGCATATTACGCGAACAGGTGGAGTTCTGGACGTACCTCGCTCAAGCGAGAATGGCCACGCTTGAGCGAGTCAGTGAAGAAATGGTCACTGGATCATTTTCGCTCAAGCGAGTGTGTGTGGCTTGAGCGAAAGGCTGAAGTTTGTTGCTGGGACGAGTAGAAGCCATGTTGGCTCTTCCCACTGCTGGAAAGCCGAGCAAAGTGCTGCTGTGGCTGGGCCGAGTGGCTATATGGCTGTTGGAACCTCCATTCCAGGTAGGGGGCGTTTTACATTTTAAATGTATGGTTAGGGACGGATCCCGGGTGAAAGCATTTCTGTGTGTGTGCCTATGGTTGTGACTGTGTGAATGTATAAAATGTATTAGTTTGGTGTTGACCGAGTGTCTATGATAAGGTTCATTATTCTGAGTCCCGTGTTCGGTATGATATTTAACAGCATGTGATATATGGTACTAATATTACTGGTACCGAGTGGATTTGTGGGACGATTGTTTGATTTCTGTGTGGAATAATGTTATTGCTTCACATGACTGTGCATTATTGGATGAAACCCGATTGAATGATACCAAGTGTAAATATATGAAATGTCAGTGCATGAAATTGATTAATTGCAACATAATACCGTGTATTACGTAGCATGAGGATTTCCTGGTTGTTGACTGTCATTTCAAATGTAAAAGCTCACCCCTGCACCATTTTTCAGTGTACGCAGGTGGACCTGGAGATATGGAGAAAGCCTTAACCCGAGTGATGGGTATTTATGTTGTTTTAGTGTATTGAGAACGCTGTACCAAATGTATTTGATGTGTTAAAGCCTTGGCCGGCTCATAACAATGTTGTATAATGAATATTAGTGCATTTGTATAGAAATCCGAGTACATGTTTGTATATGGGTTTACATTGAAATCATGTACTGGCATCAGATAATGGGTTTTGTTGAATGAATAATGATAAGTTGCAATTATCCGAGTGTATGCGTATATATATATATATATATATTATGTTGATAACATGGTTATGAATCGGTGAAGAGTATTATTGATTGGATAGTCAGACTTGGAATTAGAGAATATATATATATATGTGAGTGATTTATGTTGATTTGATGCTTCTTCCGATTGGAGTATAAATGATGTTGAATGAGTAAATGATTCTGAGTTAATAGATTCCGAGTGGAATAATGTTGTAGGAGCTGGTCTGACTGGCGTGGCTTAAGTATATGTTCTGTTCCGAGTGGAAAATAGAGGTGAACCCCGAGTGGGAAATAATTTGAATATTCCGAGCAGAATTCCGAGTGATCCTCTACCGAGGAAAGAGTTGTTGATGGTTTGGATAAGAAATATTCTAAGTATATGAATTATAAATGTATTCCGAGTGAATATGGGAACCTACTCCGAGTGAATAAGGTAATGTGTATTCTGAGTGTTTAAGTATGAAATATTGTCCGAGTGAGACTTGATGTTGTGATTCCTCTGAGTATTGAGGAGTTTGGATCATTCTGAGTGGAATTGATTGGGGGTTATTTCTAAGTAATGAATGGTTAAGGTATGCTCTGAGTGAGATTGGGCATTATTGCCGAGTGTGAGGCCGAATGAGTGTTGGTCAGTCTTGGTATTAGATACCGAGTAAGTTACTGCTCAGAGGAAGAGCTGGTTTATGAATGATGCACCGAGTGATGAACTTATAGAATACCCCCGAGTGAATTGAGGTTGTGTTATACTGAGTGGCGTTTGATTGGAAGAGATTCTGAGTGAGGGTCTATGGAGGCCGAGTGGGATAACCCTCAGTTTCCGAGTGGACTAAGTTATTACCGAGTGAATGGTGGTCTCTAGATACCGAATGGTGGATTTACCGAGTGTGGCTCCTCGCTTCAGCGAGTAAGCTCTCGCTCCAGTGAGTATGTTGTTGGGAAGGCTTTTGTGTGGCTTCGCCCAAGCGAAGGTGTGCTCGCCTGAGCGAGTTGGGCGTCTCGCCCAAGCAGACCTGTGACTCGCTTTTGTGAGTGTGCGTTGTTCTATTCTTCCGCTGTCTCCCTTCTGGTCGGTTTCCCTTCTTTTTTTGGACCCGATTCTGCGTATGAATGGCTTTCCTAGCTTCTGGTCAGCTTTTTGGCCTTCCTTTGCATTCCTTTTATTCTACTTGGCTGTTAGGTAGATTTTTGGGAAAAATTTTCCCTGGTTTTGGCTTAATTAAATTTAGGACGTTACATTTTGGTATCAGAGCAGACCGAAAGGTCCATGGCCAAGGTATGCCTACTATGTGTGGGCGGTTTTGTGCAATATGACCGAGTGTCATCATTGCTTGTGAATTCCTATTGGATTTTATGGATGCTTAATTATGATTAGTGTGATTATATAACTATGAGTTCTGTTGGAGGTCAGTAGTGAAAGGTACCACTGTTGTGATGTTGATTTGAGGGTAGGAGAGTTATTGCTACCTTGACCCGGTTGCCTATGAAATGTTTAGGATAACTCTAAGCCCGAGTCTGCTGTGAGGAATTGGAACGTAGGTGTTGGAACCTCCATGTGTATAGAAATTATATTAATTGGCTAGGACTCTTGTGTATGCCATGCTAATGGCATATGGCTGAGTCATGCTTGTGGAATGGATTAAAACTCGTATACTGAGTTGGATGAGCGAATAATATTCCAGAGATTCCCTAGTGCGATGAATTCAAATTCTGGGTGTGGTAGTGCCATTTGAGAAGGATGTTTTGTAACCTGGCACGTGAACCCTATGTAATATATATATATGATATAAGTGATCGAATGTGAACCCTGTAACATCCTAATTTAACAAAATGAAATAAACCCAAAGACGGGGAAATTTTTCCAAAATTAAGTGAACCAAATGGTCTATGAGGCAACCGGATAACAAAAGGGGCGGAGTGCAAGGGAGAACAAGGAAAATGAGATATCATCCACACGCATAAGGCAAATAACAGAAGGCTAAGACTGGAACCGGTCCGTTGGTTTAGTGTAACATAACAACGCCAGGGCAGATTACATGGCATCGCTGGCTCGCTCAGGCGGGGTCTGATACCGCTTGGGCGGGGTATGGTAATGCAACAGCGGATGGAGGGAAGTCACAAAGAAAACTTTTCCACGAGTAACACTAGTCAATCAGTAGGAGGAATAGGTAAGGGGAAGGAGAAGGGAGATGTACATGTGCGGTAGTGGATTGTGGAGGAAAGGAGGGGTCCAAACTTATTCCGCCCAACTCAACTAGGTATGGCAACACCTGGGCGGACTCAAACACAACGCCCAAGCCGGGGTTAACACCGTTGTTGGGGTCGCATTACCGCCACAACAGAGAGGAAGGGTAATTGGGCGGCATCCCACTCAGACAACTACTCGCTTCAGCGCGAGTCCTCACGCTTGGGCGAACCGCTCTAGCACCTCGGCGAGGTATGACTCCGCCCACGCGAATCCAACATAAGTCTTCCTAGCCCACACTCGCTGGAGCGAGTATATTGCTCGCTGAAGCAAAGAACTTCGCTCGGAAAATTGGGAAGTTAAGTCTCACTCGGCTTCTCCAAACCCAACCACTCTGGACACAGATCCTAACTCACTTGGACTTTACATCTTTCGCTCGGAATATCAATACCTTACACTTAGGATCCAATCCTCCCTAAACCTCCAATTGAACTCCTCTCACACCAGGGAATCACTCGAGGTTTTCACTCGTCTTTCGTTCCTCCATTGTTAGAAGCATATTCAAGCTCTTTATTTCATCCTCTCAACCCCACACTTATCCCCACTGCTTACTCATAGTCACACCGGCCTCCTACACTCGGGATTTCATGCCTACATTCACTCGGAAGCCCTCATACAGTCCTCTCCCCACTCAACCTCACTTACAGTATAGAAGAACACACAACATGTGCTTATATAGGCAAAAGCATTCATATTTAATTACAAAACTTCACCATGAAATCTGTTACCCAAGCTGTCAGTTTTAACGTAAGAACTACAACCAAAACATGAGCCGGCCAAGGCTTAATAAAACGTTATACACAGCATTTACACAGATATACACATATACACATATAGACATATGTTCCAACAGCACTTCGGATTCATTCTCCTGTGCTCGTCCTCCTTCATCCTTCTTTCCGAGAGATGTTCACTGAAAGTATAGCCACTACAGGGGTGAGCTTTTTCATGTAAAATGACAATCAAAGACTCGGTATTAGTGTCAGCATGCACATTCACATCCATTCTATTGGTTTCTAATTAATTAAAGTTAAACTCGACAAAGTGACATTTAAGACACACATATAACACACACAGGTATTTCCCGCACTCGAAGATCATTCATAACACTCCACACACGTTATACGTACTACTCTAATCAACCTCGTATTTACATGCATGACGGCAGATCCGACTCGAGTGATGACTTTCAGTCACAGTTTTCCCCTCTCTTGGCCCCTCGTCCTTCAGCTCTTCCCGTGTGGTACCGGCCTCCTATTGGCGTCTCGAGACTCCTCTCTAGCTCCTACGGCTACCACGAGCTCCCTCGGAATCTAGCCGGGGTCTGTAACTGGAAGTCATTCTCTCGGGGCTCTTGACCTTCCACGGGTCGCCCCACTCCTACACATGCAGCTAAATGCATCTACCAACAAGTGTCATCACATCACCAATATCTCTTTCATAACCATTGAGTGGGAACAGGTTCAATGCAACCTTTACTCACTTTATTATTTACACCAATATGATCAACCATCAGCAATCAAGTAATAGCATCTGACAAGTCAATCAAACACACATTCATACTTTCATGCATATCATTCATTATTATCCATGCTAACATACTACTTTACCACCATCTAGATCACAAGCATTTATGGTTCAATCACTATAAAACACACGGGATTCAGAATCTCCAATCATGCATAGGATCCAATCATCACAACCACATGCACATACACTCAAGCAGAACATTCATCCGGTACCGTTCGTGGACCATGCATTTAACATGCAAGCGCCCCCTACGTACGAAAGGGACTCCAAGAAGCTCTTCTGCTCTTCGATGTTGAATCTGACGCCCTTCTACTGATTCGTTCAGCCTTCCTTCACTCCGTCGTACTCTGCACTTGGTCCGGAGTTGAGGTGTCGTTCTTTCTCTGCTCCAACGATCGCCCTTCACCCGACGAGGCTCTGACCTTCTTCCCGTACTGTCGTCGTGACGAACAGGAACAGGGGAAACGGAGGAAGATGGAGACAAAGAAGAAAAGAGAGAAAGTGGAGTAGTGGAAGAAGTTGTTCTTGCACCCACGGTGATACTGAATACGCACCTATATACGCATGCGAGGGAAAGGAGTGGGATGGGAAAGTGTGAGTCGCAGTCCACTCACACCTTCCACCCATCACAGACAGCCACGTCCCATTAATTAAGCCCATTAATCTTATCATTAACTCTCAGGCTATACTGATTATGACTAACTAATTCTTTACTTTCAATTTTCTTATTATTAAATTTTTTATTCGGTATCTAACTTCAAAACTGGGATGTTACAGTTCTCCCCTACTCAAAAGAATTTCGTCCTCGAAATTCGGTCGGTAATTCACCTTAGCAAATAACTCGGGGTACTGTTGTCTCATGATATCTTCGCGTTCCCAGGTACAAGAGGTAGTCTTGCCTTGTTGCCATTCCACTTCTACCAGCTGTACATTTTTGTTTCTTAAACGCTTCACCGATCGGTCCATGATTCTGATCGGCATAGTCACGGTGGTCAAGTCTTCCTTTACTTCCACTCCATCGTCAGGCATTGTGTGACTGGGGTCATGTAGATACCTCCTTAGTTGCGACACGTGAAATACATTGTGCAATCGGGATAAGTGGGTCGGTAGTGCTATTCGATATGCCATGGTGCCGACTCGTTCCAACACTTCATAAGGTCCAATGTATCGAGGGCTTAGCTTTCCGCCCTTCAAGGCTCGTCCGACACCTTTATTCGGAGAAGTCCTCAAAAACACTCGGTCTCCGACTGAAAATTCCAATGGTTTGGTGCGGTTGTCATGGTAACTTCTCTGTCTGTCTTGAGATGCCTTCATTTTTCCTTGTATCGCTCGGATCTACTCTGTGGTTTGCTTCATAATGTCTGGCCCCAATAGCAGACTCTCACCCGTTTCCGACCAGCAAAGAGGGGTTCGGCATCTTCGTCCATATAGTGCTTCGTAGGGTGCCATACCAATGCTGTTATGATGGCTGTTATTGTACGTGAACTCAATCAATGGAAGGTACTGCTCCCAATCTCCTCCATGCTCTAACACACATGCTCTTAATAAGTCTTCTAAACTCTGAATCGTCCGCTCAGATTGTCCATAAGATTGGGGGTGGTAGGCGGAACTAAGCCAAAGTTTGGTACCCATTTCTTGATGCAGGCTGGTCCAAAACCGGGACGTGAACCTCGGATCCCTATCCGATACGATGGAGGTTGGTATGCCATGCAGTCGGATAATCTCTTGAACGTAAATCCGTGCCAATTTATGCATCGGGTACTTCATGTTCACAGGTAGGAAGTGTGCACTCTTCGTCAGTCGGTCAACAATGACCCAAATTGCATCATGGCCCGCTCGGTTTTTGGGCAATCCCATGACAAAATCCATAGCAATCGAGTCCCATTTCCACACGGGAATCTCCAAAGGCTGCATTGCACCGTACGGTTTTTGGTGCTCTACTTTCGATTTATGATAAGTGATACACCGGGCCACGTATTCCACCACATCTTTCTTTAGTCCGGGCCACCAGAACTGTTTCCTCAGGTCATGGTACATTTTCGTGGTTCCCGGGTGAATACTGAGTAGGCTTTTGTGGGCTTCATCAAGTACCATTCTTCTTAATCCTCCTCCACTCGGTATGTATATTCTGTTTCTCACCCGGAAAATCCCATCTGACCCCTCGGTCAAGGATAAATCCTTTCCTTTGGCCTGAGTTTCCTTCATTTTGATTAAGTATGAGTCTAACTGTTGCTGCTCGTACACGGACTTCAAGAATTCATTGGCGATCCTCAATGTACCGATTGTCATTTTCCTAGAGGAAGGGGTGTCAACATGTAAGTTCATGTCTCGCAATTGCTCCAACAGCTCTACTTCTTTCGCCATCATTGCTGCCATATGGAGGGATTTCTGACTCAATGCGTCGGCCACGACATTTGCCTTACCCGGGTGGTATTTTAACTCGAAATCGTAGTCCTTTAAAAACTCAATCCATCTTCTCTACCTCATGTTCAGCTCCTTTTGGTCGAATAGGTATTTGAGGCTCTTGTGATCGCTGTACACTTCAAATTTGGACCCATACAAGTAATGCCTCTAGATTTTCAATGCAAAAATCACTGCTGCCAGCTCTAAGTCATGGGTCGGGTAATGCTGCTCGTGAGGTCTCAACTGCCGAGAGGCATATGCTATCACTCGGTCTCTCTGCATATGTACACACCCTAATCCGAGTCCTGACGCGTCACAATAGACCACGAAGCTCTCTAGTAACTCGGGTAATGCCAGCACTGGAGCAGTCGTCAACTTGTTCTTCAACTCTCAGAAGCTGTTCTCACACTCAGAATTCCACACGAAGGGAACGCTTTTCCGAGTCAATTTAGTTAGTGGTAATGCCAGTTTAGAGAAGCCTTCAATGAACCTTCTATAGTAACCTGCCAAGCCCATGAAACTCCTTATCTCCGAGACCGACTGAGGTCTCTTCCATGCCATTATAGCTGTCACCTTCGAAGGGTCCACCGAGACACCTTGCTCGGAAATTACATGTCCGAGGAAGTGGATCTTATTCATCCAGAATTCGCACTTTGAAAACTTCGCGAATAACTGCTTCTCCCTTAACACTTGGAGTACCGACCGGAGGTGTTCTTCATGCTCCTCGGAAGTCTTAGAATAGATTAAGATGTCATCAATGAAGACAACTACAAATCGGTCTAAATAGGGGTGGAATATGCTGTTCATGTAATTCATGAAGACAGCAGGGGCGTTTGTCACACCAAACGGCATCACTACATATTTGTAGTGGCCATATCGAGTCCTAAAGGCAGTTTTTGGAATATCTGAGTCCTTCACTCGGATCTGGTGATATCCTGATCGTAGGTCGATTTTTGAGAAGACTGAGGCTCCACATAGTTGGTCAATTAAATCATCAATTCTGGGTAGTGGATACCGATTCTTAATCGTGAGTTTGTTTAACTGTCGGTAATCTATGCAAAGTCTCATGCTGCCGTCCTTCTTCTTAACAAGCAGTACAGGTGCGCCCCATGGTGATACGCTCGGTCTAATAAACTGTTTTTCGAGTAACTCATCCACTTGTTTCTTCAACTCGGCTAATTTAGTTGAGGACATTCTATAGGGTGCACTGGAGACCGGTTCGGCTCCAGGGATCAAGTCTATAGAGAATTCGATTTCTCTATTGGGAGGGACACTCGGTACGTCCTCAGGGAACACCTCTGGGAATTCGCAGACGATTGGGATTTCGTTCACTCGGGTTTTACTCTCTCCTTCGGTTAGACAAAGCATCATGAACAGTTGAGTTATATCTTGTGCAGTGCAGTCCTCATGGTGCTGTCTCGGGAAAATTATCTTTCGGTTTCTGCAATCTACTAACACCTCGTGGACTGAAAGCCAATCTACCCCGAGTACGATATCAAGACCCTTTAGGGGCATGCAAATCAGATCGAAGGTGAAACTCCGATCATACAGTGCAAACGTTACGTCCTTGCACATTGACGATGTGAACACATTAGTGCCAGTCGGGCTGGCCACTTCTAAAGTCCGATCCATAGACACAGTCGGTAACTTCAAACACTTCACACACTCACTTGCTATGAAGGAGTGGGTAGCTCCAGAATCGAAAACTACACTAAGTGTGTATCTATCGAGTGAGCACTTACATTGTACCAAGTCATTTGCCTGTGCGACTTCTTCTGCATTGATAGCGTAGACTCTTCCAGTGGCTGGTTGGTCAGTGTCTCTCCTCCTGATATTTGGGGCAACCATCATATTCCCTCTAGCTCTGTTGTTTCCACCCCGAGAGTTTTGTCCATCATTCCTGTTGCTCTTCTCCTGGAATCCTCCTTGACGCACGTTAGTATTTGCTGGACGGAGTTGGGGGCAGTCAGGGCGAATGTGTCCTTTATTCCCGCAGTGAAAACACTTAACATCGGTATCATTGCAACTCTGAGCAAAGTGGTCGCCACCATATTTAAAGCACTTACCGTACCTGGTTCGTCCACTCATCTGTCTCCCTCGGTCACCACGACCCTGATATCTAGTGAAGGGTTTATTTCTTCCTACGTTCCCTAGCCTCTTAAAACGCGACTGTTGAGGCCTCATATGCTGGTTGGCTCTGCTGCTCTGGGCCGAATGGGCCCTGTCATCTTCTTCGAATATTCTACATTTGTTCACTAATGCAGGGAAACTCCGTATCTCATGGTATCTGCAGGCTCTCTTAATGTCCGATCTCAATCCGTTCTCAAACTTAAGGCACTTGGAGCTCTCCGTCCCAGGTTGCTGGAAGGGTGGATAGAATAGGCACAATTCTTCGAATCTTGTCGCGTATTCTTCCATAGTCATAGAGCCTTGTTTCAACTCCATAAACTCCAGTTCCTTACGACTCCTCACTGTGTCGGGGAAGTACTTCTCTAAGAAGCATGTCTTGAAATCATTCCATGTCAGCTGATTATCATCTTCAGGGAATCGGCTTCTGGCTATCTTCCACCAGTTCTCCGCCTCGTCCCGCAGCATATACACTGCACATTCTACCTTCTGGGCCTCGGTACAGCGAAGACCCCTAAAAATCCTCTCTAGTTCCTGAGTCCATTTGAAAGCTGCCTCTGGATTACGTCCTCCCTGAAACTCACTCGGCTTCCTCTTTAGGAAGCGTTCCAGCACGTGGCCATCCTCAGCTCGAGTCTGGCCCTGCCTTTCAAACATGTCTGCAAAGCGTTGGAATGCTGTGGCTATAGCCTCCATGCTTTGGCGATGCGTCATTCCTTATCCTGAAATCGATATTCAAGGATAAGTATACCGAGCCACTTATTACCGATCGAGTTATCAGTCTAACATTCAATAGCTTAACACATTATATCATGCTTCTAGGTTACACACACAATCGGACCAGGGGAAACAACCTCCTATCCTCAAGTCAACATCAATCAGGTTCAACTAACATCACAACAATTTCAACCATTCAGTCAGAAAACACACAACCGCTTACACTCGGTAAGCATACCTTGGCCTTGGACCTTTCGGTCTGCTCTGATACCAAATGTAACATCCTAATTTAACAAAATGGAATAAACCCAAAGACGGGGAAATTTGTCTGAAATTAAGTGAACCAAATGGTCTATGAGGCAACCGGATAACAAAAGGGGCGGAGTGCAAGGGAGAACAAGGAAAATGAGATATCATCCACACGCATAAGGCAAATAACAGAAGGCTAAGACTGGAACCGGTCTGTTGGTTTAGTGTAACATAACAACGCCAGGGCAGATTACATGGCATCGCTGGCTCGCTCAGGCGGGGTCTGATACCGCCTGGGCGGGGTATGGTAATGCAACAGCGGATGGAGGGAAGTCACAAAGAAAACTTTTCCATGAGTAACACTAGTCAATCAGTAGGAGGAATAGGTAAGGGGAAGGAGAAGGGAGATGTACATGTGCGGTAGTGGATTGTGGAGGAAAGAAGGGGTCCGAACTTATTCCGCCCAACTCAACTAGGTATGGCAACGCCTGGGCGGACTCAAACACAACGCCCAAGCCGGGGTTAACACCGTTGTTGGGGTCGCATTAGCGCCACAACAGAGAGGAAGGGTAATTGGGCGGCATCCCACTCAGACAACTACTCGCTTCAGCGCGAGTCCTCACGCTTGGGCGAACCGCTCTAGCACCTCGGCGAGGTATGACTCTGCCCACGTGAATCCAACATAAGTCTTCCTAGCCCACACTCGCTGGAGCGAGTATATTGCTCGCTGAAGCGAAGAACTTCGCTCGGAAAATTGGGAAGTTAAGTCTCACTCGGCTTCTCCAAACCCAACCACTCTGGACACCGATCCTAACTTACTTGGACTTTACATCTTTCGCTCGGAATATCAATACCTTACACTTAGGATCCAATCCTCCCTAAGCCTCCAATTGAACTCCTCTCACACCAAGGAATCACTCGAGGTTTTCACTCGTCTTTCGTTCCTCCATTGTTAGAAGCATATTCAAGCTCTTTATTTCATCCTCTCAACCCCACACTTATCCCCACTGCTTACTCATAGTCACACCGGCCTCCTACACTCGGGATTTCATGCCTACATTCACTCGGAAGCCCTCATACAGTCCTCTCCCCGCTCAACCTCACTTACAGTATAGAAGAACACACAACATGTGCTTATATAGGCAAAAGCATTCATATTTAATTACAAAACTTCACCATGAAATCTGTTACCCAAGCTGTCAGTTTTAACGTAAGAACTACAACCAAAACATGAGCCAGCCAAGGCTTAATAAAACATTATACACAGCATTTACACAGATATACACATATACACATATAGACATATGTTCCAACAGCACTTCGGATTCATTGTCCTGTGCTCGTCCTCCTTCATCCTTCTTTCCGAGAGATGTTCACTGAAAGTATAGCCACTGCAGGGGTGAGCTTTTTCATGTAAAATGACAATCAAAGACTCGGTATCAGTGTCAGCATGCACATTCACATCCATTCTATTGGTTTCTAATTAATTAAAGTTAAACTCGACAAAGTGACATTTAAGACACACATATAACACACACAGGTATTTCCCGCACTCGAAGATCATTCATAACACTCCACACACGTTATACGTACTACTCTAATCAACCTCGTATTTACATGCAGGACTGCGGATCTGACTCGAGTGATGACTTTCAGTTATAGTTTTCCCATCTCTTGCCCCTCGTCCTTCAGCTCTTCCCGCGTGGTACCGGAATCCCATTGGCGTCTCGAGACTCCTCTCTAGCTCCTACGGCTACCACGAGCTCCCTCGGAATCTAGCCGGGGTCTGTAACTGGAAGTCATTCTCTCGGGGCTCTTGACCTTCCACGGGTCGCCCCACTCCTACACATGCAGCTAAATGCATCTACCAACAAGTGTCACCACATCACCAATATCTCTTTCATAACCATTGAGTGGGAACAAGTTCAATGCAACCTTTACTCACTTTATTATTTACACCAATATGATCAACCATCAGCAATCAAGTAATAGCATCTGACAAGTCAATCAAACACACATTCATACTTTCATGCATATCATTCATTATTATCCATGCTAACATACTACTTTACCACCATCTAGATCACAAGCATTTATGGTTCAATCACTATAAAATACACGGGATTCAGAATCTCCAATCATGCATAGGATCCAATCATCACAACCACATGCACATACACTCAAGCAGAACATTCATCCGGGTGGACCATGCATTTAACATGCAAGCGTCCCTTACCTACGAAAGGGACTCCAAGAAGCTCTTCTGCTCTTCGATGTTGAATCTGACGCCCTTCTACTGATTCGTTCAGCCTTCCTTCACTCCGTCGTACTCTGCACTTGGTCCGGAGTTAAGGTGTCGTTCTTTCTCTGCTCCAACGATCGCCCTTCACCCGACGAGGCTCTGACCTTCTTCCCGTACTGTCGTCGTGACGAACAGGAACAGGGGAAACGAAGGAAGATGGAGACGAAGAAGAAAAGAGAGAAAGTGGAGTAGTGGAAGAAGTTGTTCTTGCACCCACGGTGATACTGAATACGCACCTATATACGCATGCGAGGGAAAGGAGTGGGATGGGAAAGTGTGAGTCGCAGTCCACTTACACCTTCCACCCATCACAGACAGCCACGTCCCATTAATTAAGCCCATTAATCTTATCATTAACTCTCAGGCTATACTGATTATGACTAACTAATTCTTTACTTTCAATTTTCTTATTATTAAATTTTTTATTCGGTATCTAACTTCAAAACTGGGATGTTACAAACCTTGATTGAATAGTTAGATTATGGTAGAGTCTCGGTTCCTGGTTTGTGATAACCGAGTGAATGATTGATGAATATATTTATATGCTGACCTATATGAGTTGAAACGATATAATTTGGACGGGTTTCGGGTGGTTTTGCTTTAATGTTCTTGTGTTACGATTAAAATATGTGATCTGTGTGTGATTTATAATGAAATGCATCAGTGTTGAACGCTTTTCCGAGTGGGCAATCAGATGAATGCGTGGGATATTGAGGATTCTGAGATTAATCCTAAAAGACCTCCGAGTTGGACTCGAGGCCATGCTTGGAGCATGAGCATTAGATGCTTAATGGAAGTCCTTGGGTTGGACCCAAGGCAAATGCCGGGTGCATTGGAGTTGGACTCCTGGTGAATAAATTGTATGCATCTGATTCGCCGACTGAATGAATGCATGTGTGTTGACACTGATGCCGAGTGCGTTAAAGAGGGAATAACAGTGATATATGTTGAGAGTATGTGCAATGTGTATAGCCGTGTGGAACTTGATTAGTTCCGAATGGAGTAAGTTGTGTCTAATTTGTGTTGATTAATTGATATGTTGTAGTATGTTCGATATATGTTGGTTGATGTGTTGTGGCTAAGGATTGGTGTATCAAACACCCGGTTTGTGGTCGTTATGATCTGTGTGTTGTTGATATGATTCCGTCCATGAGATGTAAAATAATATATATGAAATACCGAGGAAATGTATGTAAATGTGAATGGCATTATGATTGCCTGGTGTATGCACTGAGTCATTATTATACCGACTCCTGCTTATGATTTTGAGTGATAAACTATATTTGATGTGTGTGATAAAGGTGAAAAGCCGAGTATAAGAGATATGGTTTGGCGTTGTTGTTTTCCGTCCATTAAATACATGAAGATATACTTGATGATGGTTTTAACATGTGTATGAGATGCACGATGTATGAATTATGAATGCTGATTACATTGTGTGGCCCTTTGTGGTCCCAGTGTGTAAATACTGAGTGCATAATGTGGAGGGGGACTGCTGTGTTAATCCCGAGTGGATGTTATATGAAATAGCATGTGTTGTGTTGTTGCTATGATGACCCCCTGCTATGAATAATAAAGATGAGATACATTGGATGCATGTGTTGATATTAAATGCTGAGTGCATGTGTGATATATAATATGATGCATTGGATGCATGTGTTAATTCTGAGTGCCGAGTGCATTGGCGTTGGACGCCTAATGAAAGACCATATTCATCCGATTCACTATTGAAATGCTTGGAGCATATAGCGATGGACGCTTAATACCGATCAGCAATCAGATGAATATGTGTTGATATATATATATATATAAGACCCTGAGTTGGACTTAGGGCAGTGCCTAGTGCACTAAGCGTTGGACGCTTTAAGACCTTGGGTTGGACTCAAGGCAAGCCTACCGAGTTGGACTCGGGGCTGCCCGTAACACTTCCATTGTTGCTTGGAGAAATCGTGTTACGCGTGAGGGCAAACGGTTTGGTACCAGTAAAATGGCCGAATCAGCTTGGAGCTGAGTGAAAGGCTTAGAGCCTATGTTGCAACAATAAAAATTGGATAATGAATAACCGGATCCGGGTGAATTGATGTGTACACACTTAGGAATTGTCATTGAGCTCAATGTGTAATGTTTGAACATGTGAATATGATTTGATTGGGTGAATTCCGACTGGATTATGATGTATGGACATTGTGCTAGAATTCATGTGAAATCTATTGCCATTTTATTGTTTTTATATTAGTGGTAAATTGAGTTTTATGATTGCTGATGCGTGATGTGCCTAGGTGGTGCATAACAAGGATGTTGATCTAATGTGTGCTGAATATGCGAGTGAATTGCCATTAATTTTGTGAGTACTATCTGAGTGAAGGCAGTCGGTGTGAGTGAAATGATTGTGAGGATGCTGTTCCGAGAGACTCTCCATGCCATAGGTATTGTGGCAGTGTGCATTTTGCAGTGACTTCATGCAATTGTTGTGACCCTATGGGAATGAGGTGTCATCCTATAAGTTGGATGCAACAATTCATGAGTTGGGCAAGTGAGACTGTAGCTACTTATGTGGATGGCTTGAGTCTATCGGGCTGTTCTGAGTGAAATAAAAGTTGTATTAAGTGAATAATAAGAGGTTGAGTATTAAAATGTGGATAGAAGGTTGTTTAACCTTGATGTGTTTACCTCCGAGTGACTCAGAGGTTATTTGGTGTAAATTGGCTATTAGCTAATAACGTACTGATTTAATTTTTGAGATGAATAGGTGATGATAAGGTGAGAGTTGCACGGTAAAGAATTAGTATATTCCGAGTATGAACAGTGGAATTTGATCCGAATGAAAGCTTTCCGAGTGAAAGAATTATTGAGTAAAACCATGATGTCCTGAGTGGAACAATTGTTTTGGGAGAGTCATTATTAAGTTTAGGACCGTGTCCGAATAACACTTTGTGTTAGACAAAATCCGCGTGAAAATATTTCCGAGCCGTGTGACTCGTGAGTGTGCGCCTCGAAGTGTGATGTTCCGAGTGGTTTGGCACCGTGTGGGACGGTACTGAGTGGAACGATATTATGGGTGAAATTCCTAGCCCCTGTATAATATTCCACTGAGTAATCTTTCTGGGAAGAGAAAGGTATTTCTGGATGGGAAATGGAACTTCGAGTGAGTAAGTTTCCGAGTGGATGGCTCTCTAAGGGAGTAGATATCTGATAGAAGGATTTAATTGAAAGTGTACTTAGGTTTGATTCGCTATAGGCTTGAATTCCAAGTGAATTTTAGCAAGTAGAAAGATTTCTGGGTGTGAATTGTCTTCAAAACCCCCAATGGTATTTTTGAATGAGAAGTCCGAGTGATATTCTCTGGGTGTAGGCATGGAATTGACCAAGGATTGGTTAGAAATTTGAGGTTTTAAGAACCGAGTGAGGTGTCTGTAGAGTATAAATCCATGTAACTGTGCTAATTGGAGCATATTAAAGCTCTTTTGAGTGTTCATTTTGGTGTTGCCAAGATATATCATAGTGTAAGGGAAAATTTTGTGGTAGAATATTGAATGTCTGAGGGTTTAATCTGAGATGAGTCGGTCGGTAGTGAGTATTGGTGGGACTCGGTAATGTTGTTTACCGACTAGATTCTTCCCAACTGGTTGATTAGTACTCAGGATGTGCCTCGTGTAACACGGTTTTGAGCCTATGCTCCGTGAAGGCATTTAATTGAACCAAGTGATTCCTTTGAGTTGGGGAACCTGATAATGGAATTATGCTGATAGGAGTTGAGAATGTAAGGCCGAATGGCTAAAGAACTAGAAAGTGCCGTTGATTGAGGTGCATTGGTAGAGTGAATGGAGCAATTTGTACGTTTTTAAAATGAAATTTTGAATAGATTGGAGTTTAGGAAGAGAAAGTTGTAATCAGGTAGGACCTGACCCTTGTGTTTTGCCGACTGGAATAGTGGGCCAGTCGGTAAACCTCTTCGGAGGTGAATTTTTTTACCAAGTGAAGTTGTGAATTGGTCGGCGAATGTCTGGAAGGCATTGGGATGCATGTTGCTGTGTGGCATGCAGTGATATGCCGAGTGGATATTGAGGCAGATTCCTAATTGAATTTCGAGGATGAAATTCCTTAAAGGTGGGGAGTGTGTAACATCCCAGATTTTTAAATAATTATAAATTTTAGATTTAAGGTTATGGATTGAAGGAATTAATGGTTAATTAAGGGTTAATTGCCAATTAGGCAATCTATTGTGTAATAATAATAATATGTGCCTAGAATGCCTTGGTGGTTAATGGGTCGGTTCTCTCTTTCTCCTTCCCCTTGGTCCACGTGGAGTGCATTAAATGCTGGAAGGGGGGTAATGATTGAAAAGGACTAGCATTAAATGCTGATGGGCTTGCACTAATAAAGAAGTGGCTGCTGGTGGAGATTAGAGGCTATGGCAGAGCAGCATAATGATGGGCTGAATGGGAGTGTGTGTATATTGATAAGGCTTCAGCTCCACGTTTTCTCATGATCTTCCTTCATTCCCCTTTGGTGGCTTTTTGGAGGAGAGAAATGCTTCTCCTTATCTCTAGAATTCATGGAGCTTCTGCTTCATCTCTTTGCCTCTTCCTTCATCTTCGTCTTCCTTCACTCAACGCTGTGTTGAGCCGAGTGGAGCTGCATGGTGGTGGAGTCCAGCGTGGTACTGGGTGCCTTGAAGGTTGAGAATCTTTCCTGTGGCTGTGTGAGGGAATAGCGTGGCTGCGTGTAACCATGTGCAACAGCATATGGCTGCGTGCTTTGGAGGCTGGCTCAGGATTCCTCCTCTGTTATCCTGGTTGTGTTCCTTCTTCTTCCTCTTTTCCTCATCTTTGTTGATGGGTTGTTGGTGCCTTGGTTTGTGGAAGATGGTCCACTGTGTTGAGGCTGGGACGTTGTGAAGAAGAAGACATGGTTGGGTGATGGAATGGCCTCTGGACCAGATTTGCCCAGGCGGGGGAGATGTCCGCTCAAGCGAGGATGCATATTACGCAAATAGGTAGAGTTCTGGACGTACCTTGCTCAAGCGAGAATGGCCACGCTTGAGCGAGTCAGTGAAGAAATGGTCACTGGACCATTTTCACTCAAGCGAGTGCGTGTGGCTTGAGCGAAAGGCTGAAGTTTGTTGCTGGGACGAGTAGAAGCCATGTTGGCTCTTCCCACTGCTGGAAAGCTGAGCAAAGTGCTGCTATGGCTGGGCCGAGTGGCCATATGGCTGCTGGAACCTCCATTCCAGGTAGTGGGCGCTTTACATTTTAAATGTATGGTTAGGGACGGATCCCGGGTGAAAGCATTTCTGTGTGCGTGCCTATGGTTGTGACTGTGTCAATGTATAAAACGTATTAGTTTGGTGTTGACCGAGTGTCTATGATAAGGTTCATTATTCTGAGTCCCATGTTCGGTATGATATTTAACAGCATGTGATATGTGGTACTAATATTACTGGTACCAAGTGGATTTGTGGGACGATTGTTTGATTTCTGTGTGGAATGATATTATTGCTTCACATGACTGTGCATTATTGGATGAAACCGGATTGAATGATACCGAGTGTAAATATATGAAATGTCAGTGCATGAAATTGATTAATTGCAATATAATACCGTGTATTACGTAGCATGAGGATTTCCTGGTTGTTGACTGTCATTTCAAATGTAAAAGCTCACCCCTGCACCATTTTTCAGTGTACGCAGGTGGACCTGGAGATGTGGAGAAAGCCTTAACCCGAGTGATGGGTATTTATGTTGTTGTAGTGTATTGAGAACGTTGTACCAAGTGTATTTGATGTGTTAAAGTCTTGGCCGGCTCATAACAATGTTGTATAATGAATATTAGTGCATTTGTATAGAAATCCGAGTACATGTTTGTATATGGGTTTACATTGAAATCATGTACTGGCATCGGATAATGGGTTTTGTTGAATGAATAATGATAAGTTGCAATTATCCGAGTGTATGCGTATATATATATATATATTATGTTGATAACATGGTTATGAATCGGTGAAGAGTATTATTGATTGGATAGTCGGACTTGGAATTAGAGAATATATATATATATATATATATGAGTGATTTATGTTGATTTGATGCTTCTTCCGATTGGAGTATAAATGATGTTGAATGAGTAAATGATTCTGAGTTAATAGATTCCGAGTGGAATAATGTTGTAGGAGCTGGTCTGACTGGCGTGGCTTAAGTATATGTTCTGTTCCGAGTGGAAAATAGAGGTGAACCCTGAGTGGGAAATAATTTGAATATTCTGAGCAGAATTCCGAGTGATCCTCTACCGAGGAAAGAGTTGTTGATGGTTTGGATAAGAAATATTCTAAGTATATGAATTATAAATGTATTCCGAGTGAATATGGGAACCTACTCCGAGTGAATAAGGTAATGTGTATTCTGAGTTTTTAAGTATGAGATATTGTCCGAGTGAGACTTGATGTTGTGATTCCTCTGAGTGTTGAGGAGTTTGGATCATTCCGAGTAGAATTGATTGGGGGTTATTTCTAAGTAATGAATGGTTAAGGTATACTCCGAGTGAGATTGGGCATGATTGCCGAGTGTGAGGCCGAATGAGTGTTGGTCAGTCTTGGTATTAGATACCGAGTAAGTTACTGCTCAGAGGAAGAGCTGGTTTATGAATGATGCACCGAGTGATGAACTTGTAGAATACCCCCGAGTGAATTGAGGTTGTGTTATACTGAGTGGCGTTTGATTGGAAGATATTTCGAGTGAGGGTCTATGGAGGCCGAGTGGGATAACCCTCAGTTGCCGAGTGGACTAAGTTATTACCGAGTGAATGGTGGTCTCTAGATACCGAATGGTGGATTCACCGAGTGTGGCTCCTCGCTTCAGCGAGTGAGCTCTCGCTCCAGTGAGTATGTTGTTGGGAAGGCTTTTGTGTGGCTTCGCCCAAGCGAAGGTGTGCTCGCCCGAGCGAGTTGGGCGTCTCGCCCAAGCAGACCTGTGACTCGCTTTTCTGAGTGTGCGTTGTTCTATTCTTCCGCTGTCTCCCTTCTGGTCGGTTTCCCTTCTTTTTTTGGACCCGATTCTGTGTGTGAATGGCTTTCCTAGCTTCTGGTCGGCTTTTTGGCCTTCCTTTGCATTCCTTTTATTCTACTTGGCTGTTGGGTAGATTTTTGGGAAAAATTTTCCCTGGTTTTGGCTTAATTAAATTTAGGATGTTACAATTACCGTGTGACTTATGTGGCATGCAGGTTATTATGAGTTTAAATGCTGACTGCATATGAGAAAATGTTGACTTAGTGAGTCTGATGATGTTTTATACCGATTGCATGTGATGCATGTACTGTTAAATGAAAGATTGTATATATATGAACTCTGTGTTTGTGTGATCAATCCGCGTGTGGCGCATGGGATGCGTTAATGCTGGGAGCATGTAGTATGGGACACTACCATTGGTTATTAAAAGCGTGAGATGCTGTGAAATCCTTTTGAGTCAGACTCAAGGTAAGCCTTTGAGTGGGACTCAGGCTGCCCGTGAACACCGTTGTTAGCGCTGAGAGCGTTGGTGTCACATGTGTGGGGAAACGGTTTGGTACCTGTAAAATGGCCAAGTCAGTTGGGAGCTGAATAAAAGGCTGGGAGCCTACGTTGCAACGAATAAAAACCGATTACACACGAATGCGGATCCGAGTGAATTAATCTGTGTACATGTACAGTTGATGTGTATGAAATCTGATTGTATGAGTATATGTTAATGTTATTGAGATGGTGTGTGCATATAGCCGAGCAAAAATTGATGGATTCTGATCGGTAGATATCTTTTGCGTGTCTTGATTAATTGGCATTGTTATGTTATTGATTGTTGCTATGTATGAACATATATATTGTTACACTCATAAGGAATAATCCGAGTCAGTATCTATCATTTAATATCTAAGATACTCACCCCTACACCATTTTTCAGTATGTGCAGGTCGGACTCGGAATGAGGAGAAAGCCTTAACCCGAGTGATGGGTATTTATGTTATTGTAGTGTATAGAGTATGATGTACCGATTGTATATAGTTATATTAAAGCCTTGGCCGGCTCTCATGTAAAATGATGATTAAACATATTTATTTATAAGGATTGATTATGAGAATTATAGACATGGTGTCACTTGTATCGGATTATAAGTATTGGTAAATGTATAAAATCAAGATAATGAGTATTCTGAGTGTATGATTATGTATATACATCTATGTTGTATACTGGTGACTTGTGTTTGGGTAGACCGAGAGATGTTGATGGATAGAATATTGCTAAGTTAATGATTTTCCGAGTAGATATAGTTGTGAGAGTCATCTCCGAGTGAGGCTATAAATGGCTATGCCTTCTTGTCCGAGTGGTGAAGACTTAAAGGATTCTGAGAGAAATCTCTTTTGATGAACCTATTCTGTGTGGGATTTAATGGGAGAATTTTCGAGTAATGCTAGACTTGATTATTCCGAGTGAAAAATATATGTAGATCCCAAGTGGGAAAGGGTTTGGATAATTCCGTGTGGGAACCCCGAGAGAACCTCTTCCGAGGGGACAGTTGTTGTAATGGTTTAGATTGGAATGAATTCTAAGTGTATGATATTTATAATCTGAATGAATGATATATAATCCGAATGAATGAGGAACTATATTCTGAGTGGTTAGGATTTGAATAAGTCTTAGTGGGACTTGACTTAATGATTTTCCCCGAGTAAATAAGGTGATATTTGCTGAGTGCATCTGGCTGGAATAATCCAAGTGATGTATGTCTGTGGGGACCCCTTCTGAGTGAAGGAAAGTCTATAGGTTTCCTGAGTGAGTGGAACTCCTATACCGAGTGATTGAATGCCGAGTGTGGCTTCTCGCTTCGGCGAATGAAGAATTTGCTCCAGCGAGTGTGAATGGATGGGAAGGTTGTTTGGTTGACTTTGCTTAAGCGATGGGGCGTTCGCCCGAGCGAGTTGGGCTGTCTCGCTCAAGCGGAGTCGGATCTCGCTTGAGCGAGTGAACGCTGTTTGGTCTCACTTAGGCGCTGTTTATTCTTCCGCTGGGCTGTTGTGATCGGTTTAAATTCCCTTGCCTTCCTTTTCTTTCTTTTGTGCCGGTTGCCTTGAGGTTCTTTTTGGAAAACTTTTCCCTTATTTTGGATTTATTTTTAATTAATTAAGGATGTTTCATTTTGGTATCAGAGCAGACCAAAAGGTCCATGGCCAAGGTATGCGTAATGTTAGTGGGCGGTTTTGTGCAATATGACCGATTGTCATTATTGCTTATGGTATTTTATTGGATTTGATGCATGCTTATGCATGGTTTGTATGGCTGTATGCCTATGTGTTTGCTGGGGATAGTAGTGAGGTACTACTGTTGAGGTATTGAGTTTGGGTAGGATATTGTTACTATCCTGGTTTGAATATTCATGAAACGCTTAGAAGTTATTCTAAGTCTGGAAGGATTAGAAGAGATTAAGTGAAGGATATATTTATATGCTGACCTTTATGAGTTGAAACTGTATAAATTGGTTCAGGTTCTTGATTATGCCATTGCTAATGGTTCGTGGCCGAGTCATGTTTGTTGAATGGATTAGAACTCACATATTTGAGTTGATTAAGTGAATGATAATGAAAGAATCCCTAGTGTGTTGGATTTAAATTTTGTGATTGGTGGTGCCATTTTTAAAGGATGTTTTATACCCTTGGCACGTGAATCCTATATAGTATATGATGTCATTGATTGGTTGCAAATTTCTAAATTGGGGAATTTGAGTATGTGATGAATGAATGACATATGATGTATACGATATATGGTATAAGTGATGTGTTGCAGTTTCCTCAGTTGAAAATCTGGGTGTGTGATAAGTGAGTAAAGGTAAGATCGGGTATATGTTAAATTGGGATTGTGTCTCGGTGGTGATTGAAGAAACTGAGTGAATGATGGACTAGATGCTGGACCACTAGGTGTGATGACCCAGTTAATTGGGCATGATCATGAATGAAGGAATGTGAAATAGAATACCTGTTTGATTTGGATACTGTCTCGGTTTTGGTGTGTGAAAACCGAATGAATGGTATTAGGCTTTATAATATCTGGATGTTTTGGGTGTGACCTATGGTGGGTAAATAGTGACCCCTTAGGAATTCTAAGTCTGATAATTTATTAATCTTGTGAGTTGTTGAGCTCGAGTAAAGCAATTGCGTAGTAACTTATCGAGGCTTGAACTATTATTGTGTGATGATTTGGGTTAGACTCGGTGTTATAGTTGACAACCAAGTGAATTATTGATTGAATTGTGACCCATAAGGTGTAGAAAACCGATTGGATTTAATGTGATCTTATATAATCAGACCTTATGGAATTAGACACTATGGTGATCTAGGCTCGGTGATAATTGGATGTTGTGGGTGTACTAGGTAACCACTGGAAATTCCGAGTCGGATACTCTGACTGACCTTATGGATTATTGAGCCGAGCATGTAATGGTATACTGAATTGTTGAAGCTTGAATTGTCTTAAGGTGAAATGTAGATAGTAAATGGGATACCCGATTGATAGTGATGGTAGGGTTGAAATCTGAGTACTTTTGGTACTGAGAGTGATGACTATGATGATTGTACTCCACTTGATTGTGTTTATGCTCGATGAATCATTAGGCTTAAAATTGATTAGTGGCCTGTGACGAGTGATGAAATGAGGGATTATAAGGCTGTTGGGTCACGGTTTATGATGAATGAGATTTTAAAAAAAGGTATTTATCTGGTATGGGCTGAAAAGCCGATTGTTGATATACCGAGTGAGGATAGGTGAATATAGTGCTGAATCCATGTGATTCTTGTGGGATCGGAAACCTATTGCCATCTTACTGTTTTACAATAGTGATAAATTATATTTAATGATGGCTACTGTGTGATGTGCCTAGGTGGTACATAATGACGATGATATTGATGTAAATGTGTGCTTATATATGTATGTGAATTGCCATTAATTCTTGTGAGTTAGTATTAGTTGAGTGAGTGCAGTCGGTGTGAGTAAAAGGAGTGTAACGTATGTGACGTGATATTTTTGCAGTCGTGATTCCGTCAAATTAGTACATTAAAATTAATTAACGTAGTACTAGGGTGTCAACCTAGGTCGTTCTCTCAAGGATCAACACAAAAATTTAGGAAAAATCAAGTCTTAAACTAATTTTTAACAATTAAAAATAAAAACTCAACAACTAAAAATTTTTACAAACATAAGTTTAACTAACATACAATTGGGGGGGTTTTGATTGATTTTTGTTGTCACAATTAAAATTAAAACAAGGTAAATAAAGGATTTAAAACAATAAATAACAAGCGATTGATTTTCTTGGAGTATTGTAAATAAATTTATCCTTGGTTCACTAAAGATAATTTGTATACTTATTAATGTTAATTTCTTAGCTCAATTTGAATTGATCAACTAAGCGTCTTTTTCAATTCACAATTCCTTTACTTTCATTTAAAAATGAATATTTTAATCAAGCATCCTAATTAAGCAAAAGGAGTCAAGATCTTAAAATCTAGGAATTATTGAGCATACATAAGAACATCGCTTATATACATAATCTATTCTCAAATTATGGAATTAAGCAAACCATAATTATTAAAAGTGATTATGAAAATATTCATTAAGCATGCATATTTCCTTAATCCATTCTAATTTGAAATCTTATTTTACTCTATTTGAATAATTAAACCGATTAAGCATACAAATTCAATTAAACAAAATGGAATTAAATAAGTAGAGAATGATTATGAAGAAATTACAATAATAAAAGCATACTATATTAAAATTAATGACCTCAAAATTACATTACAACATTCTCCAAGAAAATCAATCTAGGGGTTTTAGCCCTCCATAATTACAACTACAAACAATGAAACTAACCCGGAAAATGAAGAATTTGCTGGAAGAATTTCCAACAGAGAAGAGAAGAGGAACGTATGAAGGAGGATCTGATGAAGAATGAATGGTGTGTTACAAGCCTTCCTCTTGTGCCTATTTATAGGAATCAGAAAGCAAAACTAATGCCATAATTAATTCATAATGGGAGATGCACTCTTGAATTTACAATTCCATGGTGCTCCATTATCATTCTAAGTGCTCCATGATCATGCTTCAGTGTTGTTTCCACTTTGATAATGCGTTATCTGATGTTTCCACTGATGAATCTGTGCCTGAATCGATTCATCTAGGCAATTTTTGGGCAATTTTACACATAGGAATCGATTCCTTAGGGGTGGGAATCGATTCCCAAGCACATGAATCGATTCATGCTTGTTTGAATCGATTCCCAGGCCTTTCAAATGCATATGAATCGATTCACAGGGGTGGGGAATCGATTCCTAGCTGTATGAATCGATTCCCAGGGTGCTTGAATCGATTCCTTGCTGTTCTTTTGTGTGGGAATCGATTCCCACATTGGTGAATCGATTCCCAGACCTGTTCTGGTGCTTTTCTCGCATTTTTGACCATTTCTTGAGTCGTGGCTTCTTTCGTTTGACCTGTGGTAATTATTTTTTTAATTACAGGCTTAATCACACACTACAAAACAAGAGAAAACCAACTTTTATTAAAAATTTATCCTTAATTCATTTTAAAATTAAATATTAAATAAAGCTCAAATGATGAAAATGTGTTAAAGTGCAGTATATTACACACTAAGTGATGGCAAATTATACACATTTAAATTGAGGAATTAAGGATAAATCATGCATCATCAAATACTCCCACACTTATTCTTTTGCACTCCCGGGCAAAATCAAAATAAAAACAAGTATTTCAATTTATTGAAAACATTAAGTTGAAAACAACACACAGATTTGGCATGAAATTTTAAGAATATACAGAGAAACAAGAGTTATTTAACATGCAAGATTCAGAGCATCAAGATATATATAAAGATCATTCAAATAGTTAGGCATGTGAAAATTAAATTAAACTGAAAAGAAGATCATAAGTGATAGAACCTCACAAGACATACTCTCAACTCTCAAGTGTTTAAGGTTTGTGTATACACTCAAAACAATTCCTGAAAATCAAGCAGTCTAAAAATTTGGCAAGTTTCTCAATTCCACAATCAACACAAATGCATGTATAGATCAACAGGGCTTTCCCAGGGTTGAAATGTGGCCAAGGTTAAAATGGATGAAATATATATATTTATATATATACCAAAAAGAATGATGAAGCAATTAATTTTTCTGGCAAACAGTGAAGGTAAAACATTTATTGTATGGTATTTGGTAAAATTTTTTTTTTTTTTATGAGATTGCATAACACTTGGAACAAGAGTTGCAATTCCTTTTTGCACACCCCCACACTTATTTGAATGCCTGTTTTGACTTGATTCCAAAGCTTCAATATATTTCTTAAGGTAGGTATATTTTTGGTTCTTCATCCATGGCTTATTTGAGCTGCAACAAGGAAACAGTTAAATAGGCTCAAAATGGCTAGCAAGAGATAATTTATTCATGGTAGGCTTATCTGGCTTAGTGGCTCAATTGAACAAAATGCCTGTATCAAAATACATTCATATGAGTTTCAAGTATCATCAAGAAACAAGACAAAAATTAAGATGTAAGCTTTCAGGAATTAATCACACATGAAAGGATTAAGATGGTTTAAAGTGATCCATCAAATTTTAAGGCTCAAAAATCTCACAAGGTATAATTCCATCATATATGATCATTTCTCAATTATCATGTCATTCTCAACATACAAAAAATGTTTGAGTTCAAATTATAACATATCATTAATCTCATATCAGACATGAAAGAATTTACTTGTTACTCATGCATATCTTAAAATTCCAATAAAACATGCCTTTTTAAAACAAAAACACACACAAAATCTTTTATTTTAATTTTTTTTTTTAATTTTTATTTTTTTTTTATCACACAAAATTTAATCATACAAAAAACACATAAATGATCCCACCCCCACACTTAAATCATACATTGTCCTCAATGTAAGACAGAGCATACAAAATAGACAATATAATGAAAAAGTAAAGAGATGGGTAAGAAAAAGCTCCCTCAAGGTGGATCAAACTCAAATACCACATCCTTTTGAAGCAGATTGGATAATGGTCTAGCCTTCTTGTGCCTTCCCAAATCTTGCAGAGATTTTACTTTTTGATTTTCATCAAGAGAAGTAAAGATTATCACCGGAAGCTCCTCATCATTTCCCAAGTATGAATACTTGAGGTTTTCAAGTAAGAAATTTAGCTCCAGATTAGGTGCCTGCAAAGTAGATGGAACTAACAAAGCAGATTTGGATTCTTGCACCTCAAAAAATTTGTTAGAGTCTTCTTGAAAATTTGCATTTAGAACAGGTATTTTTATAGACTCTAAATCAGCAGTTATGTATTTGTCAATTTCAGCACAAATATGGCAATTCTCAGAATTATTGCATGCAAAACAACTGTATGAATCATCTATGCATTCCAAATCAACATCAGAAAAATGTTCAAAAACTAGTTCATCAATAATGTCAATTTGGAAAATAGAATGATTTTTAGAAGGGTGTTTCATGGCATCTAGAATGTTAAATCTTACCTTAGTGTCACCAAATTCCATGGAAAGGGTTCCAGCATGGACATCAATTATAGTTTTGGCTGTTTTCAAAAATGGTCTTCCCAAAATGATAGGAACAGGAATTTGAGGCATACCTTCTTCCATATCAAGTACAAAAAAGTCAGCAGGGAAAACAAGCTGTTCTACCTGAACCAAAACATCCTCTATAACTCCAGCAGGGTAAGTAGTGCTCCTATTGGCTAGCTGAATTACTACACCAGTAGGTTGTAAATTTCCAAGAGATAAAGTTTTAAAAACAGACATAGGCATAACATTTATTGAAGCTCCTAAATCTAACATGCAATTTTCAAATTTTTGTTGCCTATGATACAGGGTATAGAAAACGTACCTGGATCCTTGCATTTCTCAGGAATATTTGAAACTTCTTTACTGAGCAGTGCAGATACATTTCTTCCCATTCTTATCCTTTCATTACCTTTGAGTCTCCTCTTGTGAGTACACAACTCCTTCAGAAATTTGGCATACTTGGGAATTTGCTTGATTGCATCGAGAAGAGGTATATTCACTTCCACTTTCCTGAAAGTATCCAAAATTTCTTTGTCCACTTCTTCCATCTTCTTACTTGGAATTGCTTTTGGTGGGAAAGGAAGAGGGATATGAGGTGGAATTTGGGATGGTTGCTTCTCAGATTTGCTTGTGCTTGAAGAGGGCACATCATTCTCAACTGTTGTGGGCACATCTGTTTGTTTTTCAGGTTCCTTAGGTATGGGTACTTCAAGGTTCTTACCTGATCTTAACTGAATTGCACTCACATTTCTTGGATTTGCAGCTGGTTGAGATGGTAATTTGTCAGAGTTTTGAGATTGTAACTGGCTTAATGATGAAGCCAATTGCCCAATTTGGTTGCTTAGACTCTGGATGGTAGCATCATTCCTTTGTTGATATTCTAAGTTCTGTGCAGCCATTTGTTTCACCAGATCCTCCAAAGAAGGGCCATTTGTGGATGGTTGAGGTGTAGTTCTTTGGAAGGTTGGTGCATTATTTTGAAATGGAGGTTGGGGATTTTGTTGTTGGTTCCCCCATCTCAAGTTTGGATGGTTCCTCCAACCTGGATTGTATCTGTTGGTGGAAAGGTCATGGTTTTGTGGTGGTGGAGGTCTATCATGGTAGATGTTACTTGCATAGGCTTGGGGACTATTATTATCCTTTTCTTGTAGAGAAGGACAACAATCAGTGGGGTGCTCTTGTGAAGAGCAGATGCCACATACTTTAGCAATCATGGATTTTTGATTTACTGCCAATTGTGTGACTAGAGTGGTGAGAGCATCAAGTTTGCTCTCCAATTTAATTCCAGATGAACTAGAATTGGAATCAAACATGGGTTTGAAAGAATCATTTCTCACACCAAATTGTTGAGAGTTAGATGCCATCTTCTCAATCAGATTTCTTGCTTCAGCAGCAGTCATATCTCCTAAAGCTCCTCCACTTGCCGCATCAATCATGTTGCGATCAACGTGGTGTAAACCTTCATAGAAGTACTGAAGAAGAAGTTGTTCAGAAATTTGGTGGTGAGGGCAACTTGCACAAAGTTTTTTAAATCTCTCCCAATATTCATAAAGACTTTCTCCAGAGAGTTGCCTAATGCCAGATATGTCTTTAAGGATTGCAGTTGTTCTAGAGGCAGGAAAGAATTTTTCCAAGAACATTTTCTTTAAGTCATTCCAACTTGTGATTGATCTTGGAGCAAGGTAATACAACCAATCCTTAGCAACACCCTCTAAAGAATGAGGAAACGCTTTAAGATAGACATGGTCTTCTTGAACGTTTTGGGGTTTCATTGTGGAGCACACAATGTGGAATTCTTTGAGGTGTTTGTGCGGATCTTCACCCGCAAGACCATGAAACTTAGGCAACAGGTGTATAAGTCCGGTCTTAAGAATAAAAGGGACATCCTCATCAGGATATTGAATACACAAACTTTCGTAAGTGAATTCAGGAGCAGCTAGTTCTCTAAGATTTCTTTCACGAGGTTCAGCCATATCAGAAAAACTAGCAGTACTTTCAACAGATTCAGAAAAAATACTATCACTATCAATATCAACAAAGTTATTATTAAATCTAGCTTCTCTAATTAACCTATGAAAAGTTCTTTCAATTTCAGGATCAAATGAATATAAATACTCAAAAGTTCTTCTAGTCATACATAGCATACAACAAGATATTTGATCATGATGAGCAATAAATCATAAGAATCCTAAATCATGCAAAAGAAATAAAATAAACAAACAAACAAACAACAGAAATTTTTTTTTAAAATTTTTTTTTTAATAAAAAAAAATTAATTTAAAACAAGAGTTTTTCCTAAAGATCGTTGATCCCCGGCTGCGGCGCCAAAATTTGACGTTGATATTTTTGCAGTCGTGATTCCGTCAAATTAGTACATTAAAATTAATTAACGTAGTACTAGGGTGTCAACCTAGGTCGTTCTCTCAAGGATCAACACAAAAATTTAGGAAAAATCAAGTCTTAAACTAATTTTTAACAATTAAAAATAAAAACTCAACAACTAAAAATTTTTACAAACATAAGTTCAACTAACATACAATTGGGGGGGTTTTGATTGATTTTTGTTGTCACAATTAAAATTAAAACAAGGTAAATAAAGGATTTAAAACAATAAATAACAAGCGATTGATTTTCTTGGAGTATTGTAAATAAATTTATCCTTGGTTCACTAAAGATAATTTGTATACTTATTAATATTAATTTCTTAGCTCAATTTGAATTGATCAACTAAGCGTCTTTTTCAATTCACAATTCCTTTACTTTCATTTAAAAATGAATATTTTAATCAAGCATCCTAATTAAGCAAAAGGAGTCAAGATCTTAAAATCTAGGAATTATTGAGCATACATAAGAACATCGCCTATATACATAATCTATTCTCAAATTATGGAATTAAGCAAACCATAATTATTAAAAGTGATTATGAAAATATTCATTAAGCATGCATATTTCCTTAATCCATTCTAATTTGAAATCTTATTTTACTCCATTTGAATAATTAAACCGATTAAGCATACAAATTCAATTAAACAAAATGGAATTAAATAAGTAGAGAATGATTATGAAGAAATTACAATAATAAAAGCATACTATATTAAAATTAATGACCTCAAAATTACATTACAACATTCTCCAAGAAAATCAATCTAGGGGTTTTAGCCCTCCATAATTACAACTACAAACAATGAAACTAACCCGGAAAATGAAGAATTTGCTGGAAGAATTTCCAACAGAGAAGAGAAGAGGAACGTATGAAGGAGGATCTGATGAAGAATGAATGGTGTGTTACAAGCCTTCCTCTTGTGCCTATTTATAGGAATCAGAAAGCAAAACTAATGCCATAATTAATTCATAATGGGAGATGCACTCTTGAATTTACAATTCCATGGTGCTCCATTATCATTCTAAGTGCTCCATGATCATGCTTCAGTGTTGTTTCCACTTTGATAATGTGTTATCTGATGTTTCCACTGATGAATCTGTGCTTGAATCGATTCATCTAGGCAATTTTTGGGTAATTTTACACATAGGAATCGATTCCTTAGGGATGGGAATCGATTCCCAAGCACATGAATCGATTCATGCTTGTTTGAATCGATTCCCAGGCCTTTCAAATGCATATGAATCGATTCACAGGGGTGGGGAATCGATTCCTAGCTGTATGAATCGATTCCTAGGGTGCTTGAATCGATTCCTTGCTGTTCTTTTGTGTGGGAATCGATTCCCACATTGGTGAATCGATTCCCAGACCTGTTCTGGTGCTTTTCTCGTATTTTTGACCATTTCTTGAGTCGTGGCTTCTTTCGTTTGACCTGTGGTAATTATTTTTTTAATTACAGGCTTAATCACATACTACAAAACAAGAGAAAACCAACTTTTATTAAAAATTTATCCTTAATTCATTTTAAAATTAAATATTAAATAAAGCTCAAATGATGAAAATGTGTTAAAGTGCAGTATATTACACACTAAGTGATGGCAAATTATACACATTTAAATTAAGGAATTAAGGATAAATCATGCATCATCAGTATGCTGTTCCGAGACGACTCCTCATCCCATAGGTAGTGTGGCAGCGTACACATTGCAGTGACTATGTAATTGTTGTAACCCTATAGGAATGAGACGTCATCCTATAAGTCGAATGCAGCAATTCATCAGTCGGACAGGTGAGGCTGTAGCTACTTATGGTTATGGTGAGTCTATCGGGCTCTTCTGAGTAAAAATGAGAGTTGTATTAAGTGAATAATAAGTGGCTGAGTTTTAAATGTGGGTAAAAGGTTGTTTAACATTAATATGCTCACCTCTGAGAGAATCAGAGGTTATGGGGTATAAATTAGCTATTGGCCAATAACATAATGATTGGGTATTAAAATAGATGAGTGATGGAGAAGGTGAGAGTTGCTCAGGAAAGATTTGTATATTCTGAGTGTGAGAAAATAGAACATGACTCCGACTGAAATCTTTCTGGGAAAAAGAATTATTGAGTGAAATTATGATATTCCGAGTGAAACATCGTTTTGGGAATTATTACTAAGTTTAGGATCTGTGCCCGAATGACACTTTTGGTGTTAGGCAAAATCCGCGTGAATATTTCTGAGTCGTGTGACTTTTAGAGAGTATGCCTCGGAGTGTGATGTTTCCAAGTGGATTGGTACCGTGTGGGACGGTTCCGTGTGGAATGGTATTGTTGGTGAAATTCCTAACACCCGTATGATATTCCACCGAGTAATCTTTTCTTGGAAGGGAAGGGTATTTCTGGATGGGAAATAGGACCTGAAATAGGGAAGTTTACAAGTGAATGGCTCCCGAGGGGAATAGATACCCGAGAGGAAAAATTTATTTATAATTTTGTTCGGGTTGATGTTTAGAGTTGTTAAGTTTGAACTCAGATTTATAATTGATGTAAGCTTGAAGGCCGGGTGAAAATTTCGTAACTGGAGAGTTTTCCGAGTGAGGATTACTTCCAAACCCCAAACAACCCTTTTGATTGAGTGATCCGAGTGACAGTCTCAAGGCGTAGGCATGGATTGGGCCAAAGGAATGGTTAGAAATCTGAGATTTTAAAACCGAGTGTGATGCCTGTAAAGGATGAATCCAGGCAGTCTATGCTAATTAGATCACCTTGAAGCTCTGTTGGGTGTTGGTTTCGGTATTGCCAAGATATATTATGGTTTAAAGAAGAGATTTTGCGGTCGGATGTTGAATACTCGAGAGTTTAATCCGAGATTAATCGGACATTGGTGAGTATTTTGTGGGAATCGGTAATGTTGTTTACCAATTAGGTTCTTCCCAACTGGATAATTAGCATCCATAGTATGCCTTATGTGACATAAATTTTGAACTTACACTCTGTGTGGGTACTTAAGTGTATTGAATGATTCCTTAGAATTGGGAGAAATGACGATAGATGTACACCGATTGGTGTTGAGAGTGTAGGGCCGAGTGGCCAAAGAACTAGAGGTACCATCGGTTATAGTGAATCGGCAGAGTTGAAGGGGGTAGACTGTACGTTTTAAAAATTGAATCCCCAAGTATACTGAATTCTATGAAAAGGTTGTACTCAGGCAGGACCTGACTCTAGTGATTATGCCGACTGGAATTATAAGGGGAAGTCGGTAAAACGCTTGAGAAGCAAAATTATGCCGATTGGAATTGACTGGTCGGTGAATGCTGGAGAAGCATAGGTATGTAATTGTTTAGAGTGGCATGACAGTGATATGCCAAGCGGTTGATTGGGGCAAGTATATATCAGAATTTCGAGGACGAAATTCTTTGAAGGAGGGGGGAATTGTAACATCCCGATTTAAAAATTAACTACCGAATGAGATTAGTGAATGACTTAAGATTAATTGTAGATTAGAGAACTAATGGTTAATTAATTAATGTTAGTGGCCAGAGGTAAAGACGCATGTGCCCCTGGAGTATATAACACTTTCGGCTCTTCTCTTCTCCACTCACTTCCTCATTCGCGTCATTCCACTTACCAAGGGTCGAGAGAGAGCTGAGAGCTTTTCTTTAAAGGAAAATAGAGACACTGTCCAATCCACTTTTCCTGCCCACTTCCCTCTTTGTTCTCTTCGTCTTCCTCTTCATTTCCTCCTTCCACTCAACACTGTGTAGAACCGAGTGGAAGAGCATAGTGGCAGAGGAAACAACATGGTGTTGTGTCCTGGAGGTTGGATCCTCCTCTGTTCTTCTTTTTCTTCTCGTCTTCTTCCATCTGATGGGGCTGCATGAGTCCTGGTGTAGATATTAGCAGTATGGGGTGTCTCGGTTTGTGGGAAATGACCCACTGAGTTGAAAGCTAAGGGCATTTCTTTGAAGGATGCAGAGACATTGTTCTATTCTCTTCTCGTGTCCTCCTTCTTTTCCTCGTTGAGCCAGAGAGGGTGAGAGTGTGCATTCCCTCTGCATGCAACCAGTCTTCTTCCCTACTGTCCTTCGTCTCCTTCCTCGTCGTCTTCTCCTTCACCCAACTCAGCGGCGTTGGGATGTCTTGGGACTGGAACCCTCTATTGTTGGCAAGATCAGACTGTTCATGGGTGTGGAAATAGCTTTGGATTCTCCATGCTGAGTGCGGAGTCTAGCGTCTGAACCCAGAGGTTGTGTGAGTTGGAGGGAGCGGTCGAAGGATGATTGGTCGGCATTGATAGCTCGAGGAGCTCCTGGAATCTTCATTCCAAGTAGGGGGTATCTTATATCTTAAATGCATGGGTTATGGACGGGTTCCGGGTGTTAATGACTTGTTGATTCTGTGTTTGATGCTGTATTGTGGTTGCATGAAGAATGTGTGATACCCGGATGTATGGTGATTAGGTGTTGAGTGACGCATGTCTGATTCCGTCCATGAAATGCATGTGTTGCTGGATTAATTTATCGAGTTCTGATAATGTCTAATACCGACTACATGAGATGCATGTTAATAGCCTTGTGAATATTTAATGGTTGCATGAAACGAATGTGTTGAAGTGCTGTTGATGATTACCGTGTGACTTATATGGAATGTAGGTTATTATGAGTTTAAATGCTGACTGCATGTGAGAAAATGTTGATTTAGTGAGTCTGATGATGTTTTATACCGATTGCATGTGATGCATGTACTGTTAAATGAAACATTGTATATATATGAACTCTGTGTTTGTGTGATCAATCCGCGTGTGGCGCATGGGATGCGTTAATGTTGGGAGCATGTAGTGTGGGACACTACCATCGGTTATTAAAAGTGTGAGACGCTGTGAAATCCTTTTGAGTGGGACTCAAGGTAAGCCTTTGAGTGGGACTCAGGCTGCCCGTGAACACCGCCGTTAGCGCTGAGAGCGTTGGTGTCACATGTGTGGGGAAACGGTTTGGTACCTGTAAAATGGCCAAGTCAGTTGGGAGCTGAATAAAAGGCTGGGAGCCTACGTTGCAACGAATAAAAACCGATTACACACGAATACGGATCTAAGTAAATTAATCTGTGTACATGTACAGTTGATGTGTATGAAATCTGATTGTATGAGTATATGTTAATGTTATTGAGATGGTGTGTGCATATAGCCGAGCAAAAATTG
Source organism: Clitoria ternatea (assembly GCA_037962975.1). NCBI lineage: Eukaryota > Viridiplantae > Streptophyta > Magnoliopsida > Fabales > Fabaceae > Clitoria > Clitoria ternatea. The sequence goes on from CM075670.1 coordinate 202,434,698, forward strand.
ATGGATTCTGATCCGTAGATATCTTATGCGTGTCCTGATTAATTGGCATTGTTATGTAATTGATTGTTGCTATGTATGAACATATATATTGCTGCACTAATAAGGAATAATCTGAGTCAGTATCTATCATTTAATATCTAAGATACTCACCCCTACACCATTTTTCAGTATGTGCAGGTCGGACTCGGAATGAGGAGAAAGCCTTAACCCGAGTTATGGGTATTTATGTTGTTGTAGTGTATAGAGTATGTTGTACCGATTGTATATAGTTATATTAAAGCCTTGGCCGGCTCTCATGTAAAATGATGATTAAACATATTTATTTATAAGGATTGATTATGAGAATTATAGACATGGTGTCACTTGTATGGGATTATAAGTATTGGTAAATGTATAATATCAAGATAATGAGTATTCCGAGTGTATGATTATGTATATACATCTATGTTGTATACTGGTGACTTGTGTTTGGGTAGACTGAGAGATGTTGATGGATAGAATATTGCTAAGTTAATGATTTTCCGAGTAGACATAATTGTGAGAGTCATCTCCGAGTGAGGCTATAAATGGCTGTGCCTTCTTGTCCGAGTGGTGAAGACTTAAAGGATTCTGAGAGAAATCTCTTTTGATGAACCTATTCTGTATGGGATTTAATGGGAGAATTTTCGAGTAATGCTAGACTTGATTATTCCAAGTGAAAAATATGTGTAGATCCCGAGTGGGAAAGGGTTTGGATAATTCCGTGTGGGAACCCCGAGAGAACCTCTTCCGAGGGGAGAGTTGTCGTAATAGTTTAGATTGGAATGAATTCTAAGTGTATGATATTTATAATCCGAATGAATGAGGAACTATATTCCGAGTGGTTAGGATTTGAATAAGTCCGAGTGGGACTTGACTTAATGATTTTCCCTGAGTGAATAAGGTGATATTTGCCGAGTGCATCTGCCTGGAATAATCCGAGTGATGTATGTCTGTGGGGAACCCCTCTGAGTGAAGGAAGGTCTATAGGTTTCCCGAGTGAGTGGAACTCCTATACTGAGTGATTGAATGCCGAGTGTGGCTTCTCGCTTCGGCGAATGAAGAATTCGCTCCAGCGAGTGTGAATGGATGGGAAGGTTGTTTGGTTGACTTCGCTTAAGCGATGGGGCGTTCGCCCGAGTGAGTTGGGCTGTCTCGCTCAAGCGGAGTCGGATCTCGCTTGAGCGAGTGAACGCTGTTTGGTCTCGCTTAGGCGCTGTTTGTTCGTCCGCTGGGCTGTTGTGATCGGTTTAAATTCCCTTGCCTTCCTTTTCCTTCTTTTATGCCGGTTGCCTTGAGGTTCATTTTGGAAAAATTTTCCCTTATTTTGGATTTATTTTTAATTAATTAAGGATGTTTCATCCCACACTCAAGAACCCAATTCTCACAAGTAAAGGGTAACCCACCCAATCTCACAATCTCTCAATATCCCAAAGGTTGAACCCCAACCTTTGTAACCACTCAACCTAGAGTGAACTTTGGTGTTTAGTGTTTGTGTTTACAAGCAATATACTCTCAATAGAGTGGATAAGCAAGTGAATAGCTCACACTAATTCTAACTCTCAAGAAGAGAGGATATACAAATTCTAAGCTCAAATATTTAGAATTTACAAGAAGAATGAACTCACTAAGCACAAATGTAAGTAAGAATTGATTGCCTCTTGTCTTGTATCTTGTGCTTGAGTTGGAGAGCCATTTATAGAGCCTTGAGGGAGTGCCAAAGTCTTCCTAGCCGTTGCAAGTTATGGGCATTGAGTTAGAATGGAGAAATGAGCTGGTTTTCCACTTAAAAACACTTTCCCCAAGTTTTGGCACGATGGTAATCGATTACCCCTTGAGCTGTAATCGATTACATTTTGAAATCTTCAATGTAGTTCAGTTGGTAATCGATTAGGTATTGTCATGTAATCAATTAGATGGAAACAGAGACTTGCTAATCGATTATTTTATGCCATGTAATCGATTACAAGTGGCACTTGATGCATTTAATTGTGTCTCGTAGTATTGTAATCGATTATGCTTTCATGCAATCGATTAGAGTGCAAAACAGAACTTGTGTAATCGATTATTCCTGACTTGGTAATCGATTAGTGACCTTCTAGAGTCTTGGTAATCAATTGTTACACGATTGAAATCGATTAAGGAGTGTACCTGATGCTCTTAATTCAAACTTTCAACTTGGTAATCGATTATCTCTAAGGGTGCAATCGATTAGGTTATAAACAGGGCTTAGGTAATTGATTAGATCTATAGGTGTAATCGATTAGTTAACAAACAGAACTTGTGTAATCGATTATGTGGAGTCCTGTAATCGATTATCTTATGCGTTTTTGCTTATCTGATTCTGTTTTCTCTATTTTCATGGTAACTTGAACTTTTTGCTTTTATCCTTCAATGTCCTTTGTCATTATCAAAATAATTCAACCTGAAATAGATATTCAAACACACTTATATGGTTTGCTATACCTTCTTTTAAAGCACTTTGTACTTATATGACCTATTTTTCCTCAAGTTGTACATTTTAGAATGGGTTTAGGTTTTTCTTTAAATGGTACAAAAAAGTTCTTGTATTCCTTACTATTTTCATACTTTTCATAACCTATGCCCGTTCTATCAAGGGTATACATTTGATTTCCAAGAAGTGCATCAAGATTCTTTTTACCATTTGTAAATTTTTCAAGAGTTTCTTTTAGATCTTTATTTTCATTTTCAAGAAGCATGCATTTATCAAACAACATACAATCTTCATCACCATTACAAGTCATGAGAGTGATATTATATGTGATTAATTCTCCATTTTGAACTCTAAGCTTTTCCTTTTCTAAGTTAATTTCATGTAACTCATTTTCAAGTTTCAAAATGGTTTATTTTGAGCATTCATACTTTTTTGTTATTAACATAAACTTCTTATGCAATTCACCAAATGCTTCTAGTAATTCATCTTTATCAATTTCATTTTCATCATCACTAAAATTATTTAGGGAACTTACCTCTTCATTTTCGGAGTTCTTGGTCATAAGGCAAAGGTTGGCGACTTCTTCCTCCAATTCCTTGGATGAGTCTTCATTGTTTTCTTCCCAAGCTATGTATGCTCTTCTGTTTCCTTTGTTGTCTTTGTTCTTTTTCTTGTGGTTTGTACAGTCTATTTTGAAGTGACCTATTTTGCCACATTTGAAACAAGTAGGAGGATTAGTATAATCTTTAATGGACTTTTTACCTTGGTTTGGATTTCTTCCTCGGAAGCCTTTCTTATTCATGAACCTTGCAAACTTTTTGACAAGTAGACCAAACTCTACATCGTCAATTTCTTCATTTTCGGATTCTTCATCTTCATCTTCTATTGATGAAGCTTTAAGAGCAATGCTCTTCTTTTTATTGAGCTTCTTCTCTTTTTCTTCCTTGGCTATTTTCAAATCTTTCAGCTCTTGTTCATGTTCTTGAAGTTTACCAAAAAGTATGGCAAGGGATATGGTGTGGAGATTTGCCATTTGCTTCAATGGGGTCACCATTGGTTGTTATTCCCTAATTAAACTTTTCAAAACCTTTTGAATCAACTCCTTGTTGCTGTAACTTTTGCCCAAGGTTAGTAAATGATTTATAATAAGAGTAAAATGTTTTTGCATATCTATAATACTTTCCTCAGGACTCATTTTAAAACCTTCATATTAACTAGTAAGTGTATCAATTTTAGCATCTTTAACATCATAAGTAGCTTCATGAATTGTTTCAAGAGTATCCCACATTTCCTTAGCAGAATCACAAGTAATAACTCTAAAAAATTCATCAAGACCTAATGCTAGAGTAATAAGATCTTTTTTCTTTAAGATTAAATTATACCTTTTTCTCCTCCTCGTTTGTCCATGAATCCATAGGCTTAGCATATTCAACATTATCAATAACATATTTAGGAATGAAAGAACCTTGCTTAAGGCCATTTCTATCTCCTGCAGCTGTTAAGCCTTGTAGCAAGAGTCAAGCTCTAATACCACTTGTTAACCAAGTAGCCTCAATGACTCAAGAGGGGGGTGACTTGAGACTTAAAGATAGTTATCTTTTTAATACTTAATTTCAATTTTACTTTACCTTATTTAAAGAGATAAAGAAATAAGTATCACAATAAATAAATAATAGCAATTAAAACAAAAAGGTAAATCAAATAAACAACTTGAAATTATATAGAGTAAAGAAAGAGAGAGAATGGCACACTTAGATTTTATCCTGGTTCGGAAACCCCTACGTCCAGGCCCCAAGTAAACCACTTGAGATTTTCCACTAAGAATTTGAGATTTACAAGATAAGCTAATACAAGTCTCTTGATTTCCCCACCAAGAACTTTATCCCTCACTTTTATCATTCTCATAATTCTTACTCAACCCCCAAAGGCCACAACCTTGCCTTTGTAACAATGCTCTCAACTCAATTTATGAATGACTAAAACAAAACATTTTCCATTCCCCTCACAATGATAAACAAAGCAAGAGAAGAATTAATGTGATAATAATCACGAGATATAGCTCTCTTTATATAGCAGATTTTGCAAATTAGAATCAATAATAAAACTCTCTTGATAGAGTAGATAAAAAGTTTAAAGCGCAAATCAAGTGTGATCAACTTTAAAGAATGTAGATCTCTTTTTGATAGAGCTATTTTAGAAAATTTAAGCATTGAAGAAGTTGATCGAAAATGAGATTCTTTGATAAAGCAAGTTTGAAAATAAAAGCACAAAGAGAATAACTTACTCAAAGAATGTAGCTCTCTTTAAGAGCAAAATAAGAAAGTTAAATGCATAGAAAATATTTGCCAAATATTTACCTCTTGAAAACGTGTGAGAAAGAATAAGAAAGTTAATGCATATGAGTGTGTTTTTCAATGAGGACTTAAGCCTCTATTTATAGCGTTTCAAGAGATAACTAGCCATTGTAATCTGATTATTTTCAAATTTGATTCCATTGAAATATCTCTTAAGTTTAGCAAAAAGCTGAGAATCAATCAAATTTACCCATTGTATTTGAATAGCTTATTCGAATAGCAACGTTCTGCTTCACTAAAAATTGGACCAGATTCATCCTATTCGAATACCATAATCGATTAGCAACGTTCTAATTTGATTTTTAAAAAATTCCAGAATTGTCTTAATCGATTACTTTAATCGATTAGCAAGGTTTTGTTTCAGAAAAATTTATCCTTATTCGAATACCTTATTTGATTAGCTCTATTCTACTTTAATAAGAACTTGTCCAGATTTACCTTATTTGAATAACTTATTCGATTAGCTCTATTTCAAATAATTTTCAAAATTTGTTTTGTGAGACGTAATCAAATACCTTAATTGGTTACCTTGCTCCTAATCAAATACCTTATTTGATTACAAAAACTAATTTTAGATTCTTAATGCTTTAATATTTTTGAAACACATTTTTGGAATCATCAAAACTTGGATTATGAAAAATTCTTATTAAAAACAATTTTAAACTCTTTATTTCACATGCATGGTAAGGTATAGATACCCTTAATATCCACACCTTGGTACCTCTCGTAAAGATCCCTATTTTGTGGGCTAGATGATGAAAATTTGTTGTAAAAAAAATTATGTTCTTTTGGGTGGTACCATGTGTAACAGCCCTAGTTTTTAGAATAAAGGCTTAGACTCTCAAGATCTCTGAGAGTGTTCTAATAAGTGTTTCAGTGGAACTTGAGGCTTCAGCCTGATCTTGAGTGACTATGAGAAATTAAAAATGATGAGGAAAAGAGTGTTCAAGGTATTAGAGGTAGCTAAGTATGAGTGAGGGGAAAAGTGTAATAGGATAATAGAGATTTATGAGAAGGATAAGGAGCACTAGAGAAAGAGCAATGTGTAAGGAATAATAGAGTAGAGAAAGAAATGAGTAAGTATGGATATTATTAAAATATTTTATATGTTAAAAATTAATTGATTTATAATTAAAATTTATCTTGTTAAATTATAATAAACTATCCAGATTATTCTTTTAGTAAACTAAGTATAGATTAGTTGGTTAATTAGGAACAACTAGTAAATATATAATTCATATGTATATAATAATAATAAATAATTATTCAAAATATATATATTATCAAAGTAATATTTTATTTTAAGTTTCTAATTAATTTTTGAAATAAAATAATATTTTAATAATAAAATATCAAGGGTTTTCTCGGTATTATATTGTGGGACGCAGAGGTTGAACTTTTCTAGTAACTTGATCTGAGACTAATGACTCCGTAAAAGAGGTTAGTGACAGTAGGGTTTCCTTATAACGGATCGAAGATAACTAATTGGGTTTGACCAGACCAATCAGAACCTTCGATTTCGCCTAAATTTGATCGTGCATATACCTTGGAGTATTCGATGGTAACACGGTCAGTCCCCGTTGAGTCATTTCAACATTTTAGGAATGTTTCCTGAAGAGGCCGAGACTTGATTCAGACTCTATCAACCTTATTCCCATACCACCTTGTTTCTTTAGAAATTCATTCTGCGTATCCTTAGCATTTCAAGCCTAACTTTCTCAAACGATGCTTGATTAGGATGATTCTAGTCCCTTCCACTTTGTTTTGAAGAGATCTTTAATCTCTATTTCTGGTCTCGACCCTAAATTCTTACTTTGTCATGCTCAAATTCATGAATTAAGTAAATTCATTTTAAAACCATATGATTCGTGTTTTCACTCTGCGCATGCTTCACTTAAATATTCATAACCTTCTCGTACAATCTTCGATTCGTGCAAAATTGGTGTCAAAATCTCTGCAACAAAATTATCTACGTTTTCTGTGAAGACTTCAAAAGCTAAATCCTTCCAGACTAGTAGTGTTTTTAGGATCTTTGCCAACCTCTGTTCATCACGTTACTAGGCTAACTGATTCCAGAAAAATGGGCATATCACCTTCTTCCAATATTAGAATCACTTCATTTTTTTGTTGTGGATCCGTATCAAGAATGTATGAAAGTCTTTTGAAGGGCACAAAGCCCAATTCTCACAGGAAAAATTTCTACAAATTTATCTTTATAGCTCTACCTGATTCAAGGATGAATAGGACATGTTGTCTCGTTTCGATTATATCCCGGGCTACTAATATTGGATCGTCGCAAATGATATAACAAATCAAAGGAAAAAGAATATCTACAAGTTTTATGTTGCGAATTTTTTGAGATTCTACTCCCATGAATTGTTCTATATTTAATTTTAACATCCCTAATTTCTGGTTCCTAAAAATCCTGTGTTAACCAAGTGGCCTTAATTACTTGGAATGCTTTTGAAATTGATTCTTTAATAATTATTCTTAACGAAAATGACAAATTTAATCAGAAGTAATAACAATTTAAGCACATGACAAAATAGTAAGCATTTAATATATGGCAAGTAAATTCACTTAAGGAGTATAAGCAATATTCAAGATAACAATTAATAATATCAAATTAATCGTTACACTATTTTGAACACTTACTAAAGCAAAATTAATTTTAACACAATTAATTCAAGAATATTACTTAAATAACTTCAACAAATTTAATCTAAGTGATTTACAAATTTAATCAAGCCAATAGAATATGCACTTTAATTTTAACAAGTAAATTAATAAAGTTGCTTAACTAATTAATTTATAAACACAAATATTTAGCAAGCAATTTTAAGTGCATAAAATTAAATGAGTGTAGGGAAGAGAGATTTGCAAACCGATATATACGAGTTCCACCACACCGATGTGCGTCTCGCCTCTAAGCAACCCACTTAGAGGATTTCCATTATTGGAGATTAGAGATACAACTTTGAGCAATCACGGCTTCCTAGTGTCCCACACTCAAGAACCCAATTCTCACAAGTACAAGGGCAAGCCACCCAATCTCACAATTTACAAGGTTGAAAACCCCAACCCAAAACTCTAAGATTTTTGGTGTTTAAGTGTACAAGGATAACTCTCCAAAAGAGTGGATATACAAATTAAAGTTTTCACAAAATGATAACTCTCAAAGAGAGGATATGAAAATTTTAGCACTCAAAGAATAATTTTGCTCACAAATTCACTCTTAAAATAATTGCTAAAATAGAAATAGAGATCAATTTAACTTAGGAGAAGGAAATCAACGTGAGAAGAGAAGCAAAGGAAAACGCTTGTTGTTGTGCATTTGAATCCCTTGCAAGGCTTTTTATTTATAGCTGATGGAAGCATGGCATTTGCATTAAATAATTCCTTCGGTAATTTACTTGGAGTATGGCTTTGCAATTTAACTAATTACTTCAATGTAGTGCAGCATGGTTCTTCATAGTGGAGCTTAGAGATTGCAATTTCTTGTCAGAAAATGATGGTCCTTTTTGATTGTTAATTCATAGTGCGATGCCAGACTAGAGCCTTTGAAATTTCAAATTACAAAACACATTTACACTAAATGAATTGATTCATTTCCTAAATGAATAGATTCATTTAGTGTAATTTTGCATCAGACTTGAAATGAATAGATTCGAGGACCAAATGAATAGATTCATATAGTGTTATTGCGTAATTTTTTTTGGTCCTGACAGAGGTATGAATAGATTCATACTCTAATGAATAGATTCATTTTTGAAATGAATAGATTCATTTTGGAAATAAATAGATTTATTTTGGAAAGGCTAAATACACCTTTTGGTCTTCTATCTCTTAAGTTATTTCCAGATTGGTTCCCTATCATTTTTTAATTCAAAATGGTCCTTTAACTTTTTAAAAAGGTATCAGTTTGGTCCTTTTTTTGATTCAAAATGGTCCCCTAACTTTTTTAAAAAGGACCAAATTGACACATTTTTAGAAAGTTAAGGGACTATTTTGAAATAAAAAAAATAATAAAGGACCAATCTGAAAATAACTTAAGAGATAGGGGACCAAAAGGTGTATTTAGCCTTTTGGAAATAAATAGATTCATATAGTGTTATTGCCTAATTTGTTTTTCTTCCTGACAGACATATGAATAGATTCATTTTGGAAATGAATAGATTCATGGCCTTCAAAATGCATAAGAATTGATTTAGTTCCATTACCAACGTATGAATCGATTCATTTCCCATTTAAATTGATTCATGCATGAAATTTTCAAGTTCCTGCACATAAAACCGTATGAATCGATTCAGACATGGATGAATCGATTCATACCCGATTCTCCATTTTTTGTGCACTTTTTCACCCTTTTTGAGATCTTTTTGCATATACCTTGGTTCCTTTGATCCTTAGGCACTTTGATGATTATATTTCACCTGTTTTAAACCTTTACAATTGCCTTGACTCATTTCTTTGGAGTTCATCAATTTTTCATCATCAATTATAATTAATCGCTTGACAACATCTTTATTTGTTGTGTCATTATCAAAACCTACATCAACATATAAATACATTCTCCCCCTTTTTGATGATGACAACAAATATTCATCTCTCGGGGTGTTAGTTTCATTATAGTTTATATACATGGCATAAATGACTCCCCCTTACACATATAATTTGATACCACATTTTATATATATGTTATACATATAATTGAATACCACTTTGTCATTTACACATGTAATTGGATATCACTTGTTGTAAAGAAATTACTATAAAGCTCCCCCTTAATCATGCAATTTTAACAAGGATAGATATAGATGTTGATTCTAGATTTTATCTTTCCCTTAATCATTTAACAGATACCATTATAACATCATGATATTCTCTCCCCCTTTGTAAGATACTTTATGCCACTTAGAATGTATGTATTTATTTTCTCCCCCTTTGGCATCATCAAAAAAACATTGAAGAATATATACCACTTTAAGACAGATACATTCATTATTGAAGCAAGATACCAATTGTATATAAAACGCCCCCTAAAGTATTCAACATATATCACAGAATAATTCAAAGCTTGTAAGAAATCATAATGATATTTTCTCTTTCTTTTGGATAAGCAAAGTCTCATGGGAATTAATTCATCTATATATGAATCAATTCATCTAGCTATTTTTACGTAGTTTTGAAGAATCATGTCATTAGAAGGATGTTTTGTAAGGGGTTATACAAGGATTAAAATTTAGTAATTTGCCAATGATCTTGTTGCATAATAAAGTCAAGAAAATCAAAGGTCATTTGACATTTTGTATTAGAGATCCATGTGGTATATAGGAGATTATTTGGTGTCAAAAATATGTTTAATTAAGTAAAGACTACTCGGGAACTCAATAAAACAAGTAATTTGTGGAGCATTAAAATGATTATTGAAAATGTGATTGGCTTTTTAATGAAAAGATTTGACCATATATCACAAAGTAAATCACTATGTTCAAAGGAATAAGAATTTTATGAAAGAGATAGGTGAAAATCTTTAAGTTTAAAAATTTGCAAAACTATGTTCAAAGAGTAAGAAAAATAAATCAATTAAACAATTTCCAAAATTCCTAATTCCCTTATAATATTTATAAATTTTTCTTACAGAAGGGGTTTAGTAAAAATATCCGCCAATTGTTGAAGTTTCAACATATTCAAGAACACAATCTCCTTTCAAAACATGGTCTCTTATAAAATGATGTCTTATCTCAATATGTTTAGTCCTAGAGTGCATGACAGAATTTTTGGATATATTTATGGTGCTAGTGTTATCACATTTAATAGGCACTTTGTTTAAAACAACACCAAAGTCAAGAAGTTATTGTCTCATCAAAAGAATTTGAGCACAACAACTGCCAGCTGCTACATATTCTACCTCAGCTGTCGATAAAGCAACACTTACTTGTTTCTTGCTATGCCAAGAAACAAGGGAACTACCAAGTAAATGACATGTGCCACTAGTACTCTTTCTATCAAGTTTACAACCAGCAAAGTCAGAATCAGAATATCCTACAAGAATACATTCAACACCTTTAGGATACCATAAACTAACATTTTGAGTACCCAAAAGATATTTCAAAATTCTTTTTACGGCTGTGAGATGTGATTCTTTAGGACATGCTTGATATCTAGCACATATACATACGACAAACATAATATCGGGTCTACTAGCTGTTAAGTAAAGTAAGGAGCCTATCATACCTCGGTATTTAGTTATTTCAACGTCCTTACCCTTCTCATCTTTGTCTAAGTAGCAAGATGTACTCATGGGTGTAGCTATTTTGTTTGCCTTGTCCATTTCAAATCTTTTGAGTAGTTCTTTGCAATATTTTGTTTGACTAATGAAAGTCCCTTCATTTGTTTTCTTGATTTGTAATCCAAGGAAGAAGGTGAGTTCTCCCATCATGGACATTTCGAATTCATCTTGCATAATCTTGGTAAACTCTTGACAAAGAATTTCGTTAGTAGCATGATGAGTGCTTATTTTATGATTAAATTCATGGCTCAATTAGAACTATTTTTTGAATAACTTAACAAAATTAATAAATAATTGAGCATGATTTTGAGTATAAAGGAAGTATTAAGGAAAGAAGCTTCAAATCTGAAAATCAGGAACAACTTGTCAAAAGCCTTGAAGAAACCAAGAGCATCAAGCAAAGGACACTTGAGCGTGGTACACTACACGCCTGAGCGTGGAAGCCACGTTGCCCATGCACCCAAGTGAAACAAGGAACTCACCAACAGCCCCTCACGCTTGAGCGTGAACCCGAGCTCGCTCAAGCGTGACTTCATGCATGACTGACGCTCAAGCATGGCACCAAGAAGCTTAAAGCGTGACTGAAATGGAAGAAGGAACAGCATCAGGTCATCTCACGCTCAAGCGTGAGCAGGAGCCGCTTGGGCATGACCTCGATCCCGCTTGAGCGTGGCTTGAGCGTGGAACACATCTGTGGGGATAGAGGAGCTCGCTTAAAGCGTAACATGCCCAGCTTGAAGCGAAGGATCAAGCATATGCTGAACAAAGGAACCACGCTTAAGCGTGGACAAGGAAGCTCAAGCGCAAGACCATTAAAAAGCTTCAGAGCCCTTCACGCTTGAGCGTGACCATCAAGCTCAAGCGTGACTCACACAGCGTGGGCTTCTTAATTCTTTATTCACCCGTAATGCGATGCAAACTCATCCACTTTCTGCTGTTTCCACCAGTCTCTGAAAGATGCCGCATGGGTTCTACGCAAGTGGGTAAGAGAAGCTGAGCCAAAAACTCCTATAAAGCAAGCTGCAAACAGGGCATCATCATCAATCTCCTATCATCTGATACATCATTTCATCCTCTGTATTTTTCATTTCACACTTTCCATTTTCTGTATTCATTTCTTTGATGGTGAAAATGCAAGGCATGAGTAACTAATTTCCCTTATGGGATTGGCTGTAATCCATTCAACACTGAAGTAATGCTGTCGTAAGTTTTCATTGAGTAATGAGATTTGATAAAGTTTCTGTATTTCCTTCTGCGTTTAATGCCTGAAAGTACTTGATCACTATTTTCTTGTTCTAAGTTTTCTTGAGTATGCTGGGAAGTGACTTTTGAAAGCAGACCCTGAAAGAAATGCTTGTTGTGAGTAGGTAGCCAGGGATGGCGTCTAACGCAACAAACGTCAAAACAATCGATCGATAATGCTGGAATGGTTTCCAAAGTGACTGAGGGATCAGCGGTTTGGAAATCATTCTTATGAATTTTGTAGTCGAGGGATCGATGCAAATGACTTTGATTGTGACGTAGAACTTATCTTTTCAATTTACTTATATGGAAACTTATGCAGCTTACAGAGGTGAAGATGTGATGAAGCCAATCCCTGTTTTACAAAACTGATTTTTCCAACATCATTTACTGTTATATTTTGCAAAGTGCTATCCTCTGTTATTTTGTTACTTACTGTTTTTTTTCATTCAAAAACATTCACAACAAACCCAAACAAAAACTTTCTGCCAAATCAATTCAAACTAAAGTCTTCATTCTAGCACCTCCTCAGTGGAACGACAACTATACTGTATTACAACTTCTGTGTTTAAACTTGGCACATCCATTTCATTGAGTTCATATTATAAAAACTTGATTCTCTTTCAGCAAACTCAATACAATCAAAACACTTATCAAGTTTTGGCGCCGTTGCCGGGGAGGTGATTTAAGCTTGAATATTTTAGCATTGAATTGACAAGACAGTGTAAATAAACTTGTTTGTAATTTGTTTTTATTTTTCAGTAACCTTGCTACTTTGAGTTCTTGATTTATGATCTTGAGAAGACAGGGTACAAAAGAACAGCTTGCATTTGATCCTGAGATAGATAGGTTCCTCAAGAAAATCAAGAAAGCAAAGAAGAACTTCCACGTAGGACAAACTTCCTCTGTTACAATGGAGGACAACAGCAACAATCAAAATCCACCAAGGAGAACACTTGGAGATTACACATTGCAACAAGGACCTAGACACTACTCAAGCATTGCTATACCAAATACAATCAGGGCTATAGAAATGAAACCTGCTTTCCTTAGTTTAATTAGTTCCCATCAATTTCATGGAATGTCCAGTGAAGATCCTTACACTCACTTGGCAACATTCTATAAATTGGTAGGAACAATGGGATTTGAACAGGAAGTAATTGAGGCAGCATACCTAAGATTGTTTCCTTTTTCTCTTGCAGGAAAAGCCAAAGAATGGCTCCAGTCACACCCAAATCAAAGCTTGAACAGCTGGGAGACAGTGGAGGAAAAATTCCTACACAGATTCTTCCCACCATCCAGATTCATCAAGGCTAAATCAGATATCACAACATTTAAACAAAGCCATGATGAACCCTTTTGTGAAGCATGGGAACGCTTCAAATCTCTCCTCAGAAGATGCCCAAACCATGGACTGGAAGATATTGCCCAATTGAATATCTTTTACAGTGGTTTAAAGGGTGATACTAAAATGATTTTGGATGCAGCAGCTGGAGGAACCATGATGACAGTGGATGCAGAACAAGCTACAAGGATCATTGAAGCATTATCATCCACAGATTACCAGGCTCAGCATGACAGAACACAAATCCAAAAGAAGGGAGTGTTGGAACTTAATACAACAGATGCCATTTTGGCTCAAAATAAGATTTTGACACAACAAATTGAAGTTCTCACACAGCAAATGGCAAAACTCCCGCAACAACTGCATGCTGTACAGTCCTCTACAGGAAACCAACAAGCACAAATGAGATGTGACTTTTGTGGAGGAGAACATCAGAATGGACACTGCCAAGGAGAACAAGGAGACCAATCCATCCTCTATATGAATAACCAAGGTAAGCAAAGTAATTTCAATAACAATACTTACCCCAATAATTTTTCACAGGGATGGAGGAATAGTCAAAATGGTGGATGGAAGCAAGAAGCAAGCACATCCAACAGACAGCAACCTTATCAACAAGGTCCTTCATTGACAGAAAGGACATCAAAACTAGAGGACACTCTAGAAAAATTCATGCAGGTCTCAATCACCAACCAAAAGAACACTGATGCTTCGATAAGAAACCTGGAGACACAAGTGGGGCAATTGGCTCGCCAAATTGCAGAACATCACAACTCTCAATTTGGAGCCAATACGCACCCAAATCCAAAGGAGCAATGCAAAGCAATCACAACAAGAAGTGGAAAGGTCATTGGACAAAAAGAGAATGACAAGGTGGAAGAAAAAGTAGAAAAAGAAAAAGAAACAGAAGAGGAAGTTAGTAAAAAAAAGAATAATGATGTAAATATGAAGGAGGAGGTTGAAAAAGAAAAAAAGAAAGAAATAAAAGAAGGGAAGAAGAAGGTGGACGACCCAACACCACAACTGAAGAGCTTGCCGTATCCAAAGAACCCTTCAAAAATGGACAAGGAAAGGCAATTTGCAAGATTCATGGATATCTTCAAAAGGTTACAAATAAACATACCTTTTGTGGAAGCCATGGAGCAAATGCCAACTTACGCTAAATTTATGAAGGAGCTGTTAACAAAAAAGAAGAGATTTTCTGAAGAAACAGTGGAGCTTGCAGCAGGTTGTAGTGCCATCATCCAAAAGGCACTGCCACAAAAAACAAAAGATCCCGGAAGTTTCACAATCCCAGTAACTATTGGTACTCTACCAGTAGGAAAAGCACTCTTGGATCTAGGAGCAAGCATTAATCTAATGCCTCTCTCAATGGTGAAAAAAATTGGAGATCTTGAGGTGAAGCCAACCAGGATGACCCTCCAGCTGGCGGATAGGTCTATGAAATTTCCATATGGCATAGCTGAAGATGTACTGGTAAGAGTTGACAAGTTTGTGTTTCCTGTAGATTTTGTCATAATGGATATAGAAGAAGATGCAGAAGTACCTCTCATTTTGGGGAGACCCTTCATGAAGACTGCAAAAGTAATCATTGATGTGGATGACGGGAAGTTAAAAGTGAGAGTGCAAGATGAAGAAGTAAATTTCAACATGTTTGATGCAATGAAATACCCAAAAGACAAACAACAGTGCTTCAAAATTGACATTGAAGAAGAAGCCATCAGAGAACAAACCAACGAATGGTTCAACAGAGATCCACTAGAGAAGCTGAACATTGGAGCAATGGAGGAAGACAAGAAGGACAAGCAAGATGCTCAAAAAGAAAGTCACTTTGAAAGGCTGTCTGAGGAAACAAAAGAAGTTGTCCCACCAAAAGTGGAGTTAAAAGCTCTACCTCCACACTTGAAATATGTTTTTCTTGATAATGATAACCAAAAACCTGTTATTATTAACAGGGAATTGACAGGTACAGAAGAGAAGCAGTTGATTCAAGTGTTGAAGGAACATTCAACAGCGATTGGATGGAGGCTAGAAGATTTGAAGGGAATAAGCCCAGCTTTCTGCACTCATCACATTTACATGGAACAAGAATTCAAACCAATTGCTCAGCCACAGAGACGCTTGAACCCAACTATGAAGGAAGTAGTAAAAGGGGAGGTAACCAAGTTACTAGAAGCTGGTATAATTTATCCTATTTCTGATAGCTCTTGGGTGAGCCCTGTGCAGGTTGTTCCAAAGAAAGGAGGAATCACTGTCATACAGAATGAGAAACATGAATTGATCCCTACAAGAACTGTCACAGGATGGAGGATGTGTATCGATTACAGGAAATTAAACATTGCTACCCGAAAAGATCATTTCCCTCTGCCCTTCATGGATCAAATGCTAGAAAGACTTGCAGGTCAAGCATACTACTGCTTTCTAGATGGATACTCAGGGTATAACCAGATCGCAGTTGCACCTGAGGATCAAGAAAAGACAGCATTCACATGTCCCTTTGGGGTATTTGCATACAGAAAAATACCCTTCGGATTGTGCAATGCCCCTGCAACATTTCAAAGATGTATGCTTGCTATCTTCTCTGATTTGGTGGAAAAATGCATAGAGGTTTTCATGGATGATTTCTCTGTTTTTGGTTCATCATTTGATCAATGTTTGAAAAATTTGACCATTGTGTTGAAAAGATGTATAGACACCAATTTGGTTTTGAATTGGGAAAAATGTCACTTCATGGTGACTGAAGGCATTGTGTTAGGACATCAAATATCCAAAAGAGGTATTGAAGTGGACAAAGCAAAGGTAGAAGTGATCAAGAAATTACCACCACCAGGAAATGTAAAGGGAGTCAGAAGCTTCTTGGGCCATGCAGGATTTTATAGAAGGTTCATCAAGGACTTCTCAAAAATTGCAAAGCCTTTGAGTAATCTCTTAAACAAAGACACTCCTTTTAATTTTGATGATTCTTGTTTACATGCCTTTGAAACTCTAAAGCATAAACTAACATGTGCACCTGTAATAGTCGCCCCTGATTGGGGACTAGACTTTGAAATGATGTGTGATGCCAGTGATTATGCTGTTGGGGCCGTATTAGGACAAAGAAAGGCTAAAATTTTTCATGTTATACACTATGCTAGTAAAGTTTTAAACCCTGCACAAACAAATTATGCAACAACAGAGAAAGAACTCTTAGCAATAGTGTATGGCCTGGAAAAATTTAGACCTTATCTGATTGGTTCCAAGATTACTATTTTTACTGACCATGCTGCCATTAAATATCTGTTGAATAAGCCTGATTCTAAGCCCAGACTAATTAGATGGATCTTGCTAATGCAAGAATTCAACCTAGTAGTCAAAGACAAAAAGGGCAGTGAAAATTTTATTGCAGATCATTTGTCCCGACTTGTCAATCAGGAAGTCACACGGCTCCAACCTGAAGTGAAGGAAGAATTCCCTGATGAAAAGCTACTGATGATGAAAGAACGGCCATGGTTTGCAGACATGGCCAACTTTAAAGCTGCTGGAGTACTGCCTGATGACCTTTCATGGCAGCAGAAGAAGAAGTTTCTAAGGGATGCAAAGCAATTCATATGGGATGACCCCTACCTATTCAAACTTGGATCAGATCACATCTTGAGGAGATGTGTGTCCCAAGAGGAGGCTGAGAGCATCCTATGGCACTGTCACAGCTCACCCTATGGAGGACATTTCAATGGGGAAAGGACAGCAGCAAAGATCCTCCAATCAGGTTTTTATTGGCCCTCTTTGTTTAAAGATGCTAATGTTTTTGTGCAGCATTGTGAAGCATGTCAGAAGACAGGAAACGTATCAAAAAGACATGAGATGCCCTTGACTGCCATCCTTGAAATAGAAGTCTTTGATTGCTGGGGCATAGATTTTACTGGGCCATTACCAATGTCATTCTCAAATGAGTACATAATTGTGGCAGTAGACTATGTCTCTAAGTGGGTGGAAGCCATGGCATGTACTAAAGCTGATGCCAAAACTGTCATCAAATTTCTTAAGAAACACATTTTCAGCAGGTTTGGCACCCCAAGAGTCTTAATAAGTGATGGAGGCTCTCATTTCTGCAACAGTCAACTCCAAAGATGCCTTGAACATTATGGAGTCAAGCACAAAGTAACTTCCCCTTACCATCCTCAAGCCAATGGCCAAGTGGAAGTATCCAACAGAGAAATTAAGAGGATACTTGAGAAAACAATCAGCCAAAGCAGAAAAGACTGGTCATTGAAGCTAGATGACGCTTTATGGGCCTATAGAACAGCATACAAGGCACCAACTGGATTTTCACCTTATCAGTTGGTATATGGTAAAAATTGCCATCTTCCAGTGGAACTTGAACATAAAGCATTTTGGGCACTAAAAACCCTCAACTATGACCCAAAGGCATCAGCTGAAGAAAGGAAGATTCAGATGCACAAGTTGGAAGAATGGAGGAATCATGCCTATGACTCATCCAGGATCTATAAAGAGAAAATGAAGGTTTACCATGATAGACACATCATGAAGAAAAGTTTTCACCAGGGACAATCTGTTCTTCTTTTCAACTCAAGGATGAAACTATTCCCAGGAAAACTCAAGTCTAAGTGGTCAGGACCCTTTATTGTCAGGGAGGTGAAACCTTATGGAGCTATTGAGTTGCAAGATCCAAAATCTGAAAGAACTTGGGTCGTGAACGGACAGAGAATAAAGCCCTATTTAGGGGGAGAAGTGGAGAAGGTTGCCACTGATATCCTGCTAAAAGACCCATGATCAAACTCAGGCGTCGAGCTAATGACGTTAAACAAGCGCTTATTGGGAGGCAACCCAATCTTTTGTGTTTTATTTCTTTGAAAATTTTTCAAAAATAAAAATAAAAATAAAAATAAAAAAATAAAAAAGTTTCTGTTTACCTTGTAGAAGAGTCTCAGACAAAGGCAAACAAAACTGGAGTTGGAGGCTGAGTTCAGAGAGACATGAGGACATCACCACGCTCAAGCGTGGATAATCTAGCTTAAGCGAGCCAAGGTAAGTCCTAAACCATCCTCATCAAGCTTAAGCGTGAGAGTCAAGCTTAAGCGTGGCACCTCTGCTAAAGAAATTTTCAACAAAATAAACCCGATCTCGCTTAAGCGTGACCTATTACGCTTAAGCGAAAGGATCTGGACAGCAATCAGAGGCTGACACGCTCAAAGCAAGACCCCTGCGCCCAAGCGAGAAGTTAAACTAAGCATCAGATGGGTGATCACGCTCAAGCGTGATACTTTGGCGCTCAAGCGCAACATACCTGCGCTCAAACATGCGCTCAAGCGAGACATTGATAAAGCATCAGGTATTAAAACTTTGTTGTACGCTCAAGCGAGATAAAAACCAGCCTGAGCGAGGAAAGCATACCTTGGAGCAATGCCCACACGCTCAAGCGTGATAACCCTGCGCTCAAGCGCGCAACTCTTACACCCAAGCGTGACGAAAGCACGCTCAAGCGTGAAGTTTTCATTCTCAGACTCTGAATCCAGGCCGATCACGCTCAAGCGTGGATATATTGCGCTCAAGCGAGGAACTCGCGCGCTCAAGCGTTACTTCATGGCGCTCAAGCGTGAAATGCAAAAAGGCCCCCTGATACTAATAAATGCAGAATTCTGAAACCGCCCACTCTCTCACTCACGTAATCGTTCATCAACCTTCTGACTCTCTAAGTTTTGTAACCACCCTCTCTTCTCCAATAATTGTCTTTACCCTTTCATTTCATAAATCACACTTTTATTTTGCAAACCATTCTCTCTAGCACGTTCGGATCCTTCCAGGTAACCACTGCACTATCCTCTTTTTGAATTAACAGCATATGATTACTGTGTTAGGGAGAATTGATACCTTTCTTTTTGCACACGTTGATATTTTTTCTCCCTGTTTTTAATGACTACCATGATCTATGCTTGGTTGTTTTTCTGATTTGTTCAGAGAAAGAGGTTTAACGTTTGGCTCTTGTGTTTCACTGTAATACATGTCCCTTTTCTGTTTCACATTCCTCTAATGCATGCTGAATGTTTGATAAAAGTACTGAAAGGAAGAATCTTAAGTGCAAAATAGTTCTT
This sequence comes from Clitoria ternatea, assembly GCA_037962975.1. Taxonomy (NCBI): domain Eukaryota; kingdom Viridiplantae; phylum Streptophyta; class Magnoliopsida; order Fabales; family Fabaceae; genus Clitoria; species Clitoria ternatea. Next base: position 202,454,493 of record CM075670.1, read on the forward strand.
AACTTTCTTGCAGATGGCCAGAACCAAGCAAACTGCACCAACTCCCCCTGCCACCACTTCCCCAAAAAGAAGTTCCCGAAAGAATAAGGGCAAAAGACCACGAACAGATAAACAAGATGATGCTCCAAGATTCAGGAAGCAAGGCAACAGCAAGCGGTATGAAGACATCTCAAATTGGACATTCATACCAGAAAGGAAAGTAGACTTGGCCTTGGGAGAATGCGATGCCTTCCTGCAGATCATAAGAAGGAGAAATTGGTTAAAAGTATGTTACCCAAGGGAGAAATTTGACCCTGAAGTGGTAAGAGAATTCTATGCAAACGCCTGGACAAGAGATGGAGGGGGGGAACGAAAAACCTATGTGCGGGGTACCTGGCTCTCATATGACAGAGACACCATCAATTTCTACTTGGGGAACATCATGACCTTAGGAGAAGGGGAAATCTGCGAATATGCTGCCATGGTTGCAAGGAACCAGTTCATTGCCACACATGACCTTGAAGCCGCTATCTGTGTTCCAGGACACCACTTTCAAATGGGGCAAGGAGAGACACCACTGAGAGTTTTAAGAAAGGACATGACTACTATTGCTCAAGTTTGGACTTCCTTCTTATTAGCTAACATAGCACCTAACGCTCATGTCTCTGATTTGATTTTTAGTAGGTGTTATCTCCTATACTGCATTCTGAGAGAGGACATCTCTATTGATCTAGCCCAAGTACTATCGGATGAAATCCACAAGTTTGTGATTTCTGACCAGAAGTATTCCCAGGCAGGTCAAAAGGTAAAAGGGAGTCTTGGTTTTCCTGCCTTTATCATTGATTTTTGTGCAGCTCATGGTGTTGAGGTACAAGACCTCAAACCAATCAGGCCTTCCATAGACAAACGCTTCATTGAGCGTTACTGCAGTAATCCAGCACTCCCTGCAACTGATGCACCTCCTCCACATGCCTCACAAGCAGCACAGCAAGCATTCAGCACTGCACCTGCCCACCCCCCCTCAGCACTGAAGCCAACCTGATTTTACAAGGCATTCACATCCTGAAAGTTCAAAACAGCCATCTCCTAGCCCAGCAGAACGCTCAGCATAGAGGTTTGTTACATGTTCACAATGGTCTTTATCATAGCATTCCTGCAGGTCAACACAATCCATGGATGCCACCTGCCCAGTTTGAGGCCCTGCTTGCTTGGCCTGGGGACAGGCCTCCGTTTGTGGGAGGAGGTGAGGCTACACAGGAGGATAGGCCAGGAACTTCAACTCAGGGACCTCCAGAAAGAGAATTGGGAACAGAGGAGGACTCATCCGAGGAAGAGTGAAACTTTTTAATGCTTTCAGTTCTTGACAATTAAAATTGCTACTTAGTTTGACAATTTATAGCCTTACTTTACCTTTAGTACATACTTTATCTTTAGTACAGCACACTTTAGAAATTGTTTGAGATTATATGCCTGTGATTATTCCTATATGCCTGTGATTATTCTTGTTTGTTTTTGATTATTCCTGTTTTGATGATTAAGACTTTGAACATCCCTGAAAACCCCAACCAAAGATTTCACTTTTTGAACAAAGAAAAGTTTCTAAGCAGCACAATGTTTTTAGGCAACAACACTGATTTTGTTTAGGCAAAATGACTTAATTAAGAACCAAGGAACTGGAATGCATGTATTGTTGCTTGTTTTTATGACTTGAACCCTTTTCTGTTAGAATAAGGAAGTAACCTTTATATCTTGATGAGAGGTGAGAAAAATCTAAACACTTGAGAGCCTCATTTGAATTTGTTAAATTAGCATTGACTGATTTTCTAATTAAACCTTTTTCTTAAGAAACAAGCAAGGAAATGATAAGGCAATTTTGAAAAATAATTAGCCAAGAGCCAAAAAGCTACCCTGATAAAAATATCTGATTTTTTTGGCAGCCCATCTTTGAGCCATAAAAGCATGAAAATTTTTCTCTGCCCTGAGCTAAGCATAAAAGCAAAAATTCTACCTTACCTGCATGTTCATCTTGAAAAAGAGCATAAAATAATTTTCTCAAAAGAAGATGAAACAAATGGAGGCAGGAGAAGAAAATGCAGAAAGAATAAGTAAGCTCTCTAAAGATTGTATAAAAGAGCTGGAGTAAAACAAAAGAAAATTATGAAGTTTCAATGCAGAAAAGGAGCCTTCTAAATCAACCAAAAACACTTATGATCTTCTTTAAAAACATGCGTTTTGAAACCCAGAAAAACCAAAGTTTCTTGTTAACCCAGCCTCATTACACCCTTAAAAGACCTTCTGATCCTTGCTATTCATTTGAATTTTGGTTTTACTAGAAATGACGGGCAATGTCAAGAGAACATTTCTAATGATGGATGAGCGAAACAGACACAGGGTAAGAAATAATGAGAAATTCTATATTCTTACAGCAATGGGTTACATGTTTTATGAATAAGGTAATGGTGCATTACATTTTAAGGAATTGGTATTAAGAAAATCATTTGTCTAGATATTAAGCCAGATTATTGCCTTTCAAACTTTTGTCTGCAACAGAAACTCAGATTTTTAAATGCTTGTTTTCCCTTTTCAAATCTTCTTTTTACTTGAGGACAAGCAAAAATCTAGGTTGGGGAGAGTTTGATGAGTGCTTATTTTATGATTAAATTCATGGCTCAATTAGAACTATTTTTTGAATAACTTAACAAAATTAATAAATAATTGAGCATGATTTTGAGTATAAAGGAAGTATTAAGGAAAGAAGCTTCAAATCTGAAAATCAGGAACAACTTGTCAAAAGCCTTGAAGAAACCAAGAGCATCAAGCAAAGGACACTTGAGCGTGGTACACTACACGCCTGAGCGTGGAAGCCACGTTGCCCATGCACCCAAGTGAAACAAGGAACTCACCAACAGCCCCTCACGCTTGAGCGTGAACCCGAGCTCGCTCAAGCGTGACTTCATGCATGACTGACGCTCAAGCGTGGCACCAAGAAGCTTAAAGCGTGACTGAAATGGAAGAAGGAACAGCATCAGGTCATCTCACGCTCAAGCGTGAGCAGGAGCCGCTTGGGCGTGACCTCGATCCCGCTTGAGCGTGGCTTGAGCGTGGAACACATCTGTGGGGATAGAGGAGCTCGCTTAAAGCGTAACATGCCCAGCTTGAAGCGAAGGATCAAGCATATGCTGAACAAAGGAACCACGCTTAAGCGTGGACAAGGAAGCTCAAGCGCAAGACCATTAAAAAGCTTCAGAGCCCTTCACGCTTGAGCGTGACCATCAAGCTCAAGCGTGACTCACACAGCGTGGGCTTCTTAATTCTTTATTCACCCATAATGCGATGCAAACTTATCCACTTTCTGCTGTTTCCACCAGTCTCTGAAAGATGCCGCATGGGTTCTACGCAAGTGGGTAAGAGAAGCTGAGCCAAAAACTCCTATAAAGCAAGCTGCAAACAGGGCATCATCATCAATCTCCTATCATCTGATACATCATTTCATCCTCTGTATTTTTCATTTCACACTTTCCATTTTCTGTATTCATTTCTTTGATGGTGAAAATGCAAGGCATGAGTAACTAATTTCCCTTATGGGATTGGCTGTAATCCATTCAACACTGAAGTAATGCTGTCGTAAGTTTTCATTGAGTAATGAGATTTGATAAAGTTTCTGTATTTCCTTCTGCGTTTAATGCCTGAAAGTACTTGATCACTATTTTCTTGTTCTAAGTTTTCTTGAGTATGCTGGGAAGTGACTTTTGAAAGCAGACCCTGAAAGAAATGCTTGTTGTGAGTAGGTAGCCAGGGATGGCGTCTAACGCAACAAACGTCAAAACAATCGATCGATAATGCTGGAATGGTTTCCAAAGTGACTGAGGGATCAGCGGTTTGGAAATCATTCTTATGAATTTTGTAGTCGAGGGATCGATGCAAATGACTTTGATTGTGACGTAGAACTTATCTTTTCAATTTACTTATATGGAAACTTATGCAGCTTACAGAGGTGAAGATGTGATGAAGCCAATCCCTGTTTTACAAAACTGATTTTTCCAACATCATTTACTGTTATATTTTGCAAAGTGCTATCCTCTGTTATTTTGTTACTTACTGTTTTTTTTCATTCAAAAACATTCACAACAAACCCAAACAAAAACTTTTTGCCAAATCAATTCAAACTAAAGTCTTCATTCTAGCACCTCCTCAGTGGAACGACAACTATACTGTATTACAACTTCTGTGTTTAAACTTGGCACATCCATTTCATTGAGTTCATATTATAAAAACTTGATTCTCTTTCAGCAAACTCAATACAATCAAAACACTTATCATAGCACCAAATATTATGTCATCAATATAAACTTGTACCAAAACAATGTCATTATTTTTGCGTTTTATAAACAGTGTAGTATCAACCTTTCCTCTTTCAAAATTATTTTCTAAAAGAAATTTACTAAGTCTTTCATACCAAGATCTTGGAGCTTGTTTCAAACCATATAAAGCTTTTCTCAATTTAAAAACATGGTTTGGAAATTTGTGATTTTCAAAACCGGGAGGTTGATCTACATAAATTTCTTCTTGAATATAGCCATTTAAAAAAGCACTTTTGACATCCATTTGATAAAGCTTAAAATCCATACAACAAGCAAAAGCTAACAATAATCTTATGGCTTCTAGCCTAGCTACGGGAGTATACATTTCTTCATAGTTTATTCCCTTTTCTTGATTATATCCCTTAGCAACTAATCTAGCTTTATTTCTTGTTATTATTCCATTTTCATCTAGCTTGTTTCTAAAAACCCATTTAGTTCCTCTTATTTGATGGTCTTTGGGTCTTGGCACAAGTTCCCAAACTTCATTTCTTTCAAATTGATTTAATTCCTCTTGCATGACCAATATCCAATGTTCATCAATAATAGCCTCATTTATATCTTTGGGTTCAATTTGTGATACAAAGGCTAAGTGATTGCATGCATTTCTAATAGTGTTTCAAGTACTTACACCTTTTGTTATTTCACCTATGATATTGTCCAAGAGGTGATTCTTTACGGTGATCCACTCTTTTTGTTGAGGTTCGTTATTTTGTGTTGTATCTCCTTCATTTTTGTTTTCTTCTTCATCTTCCAAGTTCATTTCTTAGAAGGTACTACAAGATCATCAATTTCCTTTCATGGAGGATTTTGGTTAAGTTCATCAAATTTGACATGTATAGACTCTTCAATTGTACAAGTTCATTTGTTAAAGAGTCGATATGCTTTACTAGTAGATGAATAACCTAAGAATATTGCCTCAACAGATTTTGCATTGAATTTGCCGAGATTATCCTTTCCATTGTTTAAAACAAAGCATTTGCATCCAAATATATGAAAATAAGAAATATTTGGTTTCCTTCCTTTATAAAGCTCATAGGGGGTTTTCTTTAATATAGGCCTTATCAAACATCGGTTCATAACATGGCAAGCGGTTGAAACATCCTAATTTCAATTTAAGACTAGCCGGGACCAGGAAAGTTTTTCCAAAAATTAAGGGAAGAAGGAAGCAATTTAATCACATGTGAACAGCGGAAGGGTAGAACGTGAACGAACCCAACAGCACCCGCTCGCTCGGGCGAGACTCTACCTCGCTTGAGCGAGACGCCACAACACGGTTGGGCGAGCACGAGTGGCTTAAGCGAAACCCAACATGGGACCTCCCCATCGCTTCATACTCACTGGAGCGAACATTCAATCGCTGAGGCGAGCAACACCACTCCTTAACTTTATCGACTCGGGTCACAGCTGTTGACCACTCGGGAAGTGATTCCCAGGGCCACTCCACTCGGAGTTATAAGGGACTCCTCACTCAAAAATATTTAATTACTCTCCACTCGGGAGAATCCTAACAGTTATCACTCTGGAGGTGACCAGATCGGTCCCCACTCGGAAACACCTAAACCTTTCTTTACTTGAAATAAGTCATTATCTCACTCCCTACACACAACTTAGCTCCATTTCTATTTATAATCATGCCAATCTCATACGCTCAGGGGGGGTACACACTCATATACATATATCACTGGGGACATTCGCATACAATATAGTACAAGCACACGGTATGATAGATATAGGGATGTATGTAATTAATTACAAGCACAAGTTCGTGTCTTCCACCCAAGAGGGTTCAAGTTCCATTATAAAGAGACTAAGACTAAATTACGAGCCGGCCAAGGCTTAACAAAACGTATACACAACATATACATATACACATATTTTCCATAGTGCACAAGCACTTCACTCGGCATTCAGCTCCTCTTCCATTCATCATTCCGAGAGACATTCACTGAAAAATGGCCACAGTAGAGGGGTGAGTATCTTAAATATTAAAGGATAGATACTGACTCGGATTATTCCTCAATCTTGCAACAATATAATGTTCACAGTTACTATCAAATGTACACAATACCAATTAACCCAGAACATACATATTCAACATTACCCGATTAGAATCCATCAGTCTCACTCAGATATATGCACATAACATTTCAATAACATTAACAATTATTCACAAAACAGATTTCAATCGATATTAACAGTATATGCACACAGAATAATTCACTCGGTTCCATATTTGTGTATAATCGGTTTTTTACGTTGCAACGTAGGCTCCCAGCCTTTTTATACATAGCTCTCGGCTATCAACTCAGCTCCCAGATGCTTGGCCGTTTTACAGGTACCCAACCGTTTGCCCATATGGTGACACCAACGCTCTCAGCGCCAACGGAGGTGTTCACGGGCAGCCCGAGTCCCACTCAAAGGCCACCTTGAGTCCCACTCAAAAGGATTTTACAGCGTCCCACGCTCTTAAATAACCGAGGGTAGTGTCCCACACTACGTGCTCCCAGCACAAACGCATCCCATGTGCCACACGCGGATTCATCACACAACACAGAGTTTATATCCACAACCATTCGCTCAGCATTACATGCATTACATGTAGTCGGTGTTAGATATTATCAGAACTCATTCAGCACATGCATCTCATGCAATCGGCATTAGGCAGTATCAGGACTCAGATAACATATGCATCGGTGTGATATATTATCAGATTCACAAAGTCAAAATTTTATCATGTGCAGTCAGTATTTTATATTCATAACAACTTGCATGTCACATAAACCCCATGATAATCATCATCAACACTTCAGCACATCCTTTTCATGCAATCATTCAACATTCTCAAGGCTATCAACACGCACTTCATGGACAGAACTAAACATGCAACACTCAACTTACACTCATCATGCACCTAGGTATCACACACTCCTCAAGCAAGCACAACACACAATCAGAATACAGAAACAACAATCATCAACACCCGAAACCCGTCCATAACCCATGCATTTAAGATATAAGATACCTCCCTACAAACTACGGGACTCCGAGAGACTCTTCTGCTTGGATGTTGGTCCTCTGCCTTGTTGCTTTGCTTGATACTTCCACTCGTTCAGCCTCCTCTTGAATGCTGTTGTCTTCCGCGATTGGCTCAGGAACAGGGGGTTGTGCTTCTTCCGCTTCGACGATCGTCCCTCGCTAACAGGAGGAAGCTCCAAACCTTCTGCAGTACTGCCGTCGTTGTAACACCCTAATTTTTAATTACATAAATAAAACTAACAGGGGAAATTTTCTAAATTTTAAAGTTAGTAAACTGGGCATAACAAGGAAAAGGAGGGAAATGGAAAGCAAAGGAAGATAAGGGCCAAACAAAAGCCCCCCCCGGCGGAGCCCAACAACGCTCAAGCGAGCCCAAAAGAAATAACGTATACTCGCATGATAACAAGACAATCGTTCACCCGGTAATGACCTAGTTCACTCGAAATTCATTCCTAAGTCCACTCGGTAAACGAAGGTTGTCCCACTCGGAAACCAGGGGTATTTTCACTCTGACAATCTTCTTAGTTATCCACCGCTCGGGTATCTCACTCGTCTCTCGCTCGACAAGTATAACCCTTCCTACCCAAGTTCTCTTGCTAACTTAAATCTCCCCTCAAGAACTTCATAGCTTTCTATCAGTTCACTATACGGGTTACACTCGGAATCGGATCGGTTACTCTCCAATCGGAACAACACTCACTCGGCTAGTTTTTACTCGAAAGTATAGCTAGGCTATCCACTCTGAATCTTAACAGCTTCTCATTTGGGAAACCCTCCACGTCAGTCCCCACTCAGAGTTGTATACCCTCATTCACTTGGAACACTTAACTTCCCTCACTCGGTAACAGGATCACGGATTCACTCTCTAGACCATATCTTGGTTTCCTTCATACTAAGTCTTACCAATTCTACACGCTCGAAGGAACATGAACATATATACTAATCAGACACCACGCACAGAATGGGATGAACATGTAGCATGGCATAAACACAACCATATATATATAAGAGTGTATATCAATAATTACAGGCACATTGTCATGTTCCCAACCCAAAAGGATTCTGTTCTATTTTAAAAGACCAATATCGAACACAAGCTGGCCAAGGCATAATCAAAACATTATACACAGTATCTACACAAATACATATAGTTCCTTGGTGCACAGCTAATCCACTCGGCAAGTAGCTCCACTTCACTCGTAGTTTCGAGGAATGTTCACTGAAAATATTGCCACAGCAGGGGTGAGCTTTTACATTTAAAATGACAGTTAGCAACTTGGGAACCCGTATGCTTTCCATCATACAACATCACATTTCAAGCAATTATAACGTTAATTATCCTCCAGCCTATCTACTCTTAACAGTACCATGCAATCGGAATTCATTCATTCAATACTTAATTGTACAGATCATATCATTCTCGACTTATATATATACATGTAACACAATAAATTCATCATAGCATAAGAGCATATATATGTTTATATATATATATATATCTATCTAGTGCACACAGGTCTACTACAGTCGGATCCGACCCCCACTTGATTATTTTCTTTTTTTTTATGTTGCAACATAGGCTCCAAGCCTTTTTCCTCCAGCTCCAAGCTGGTTCGGCCGTTTTACAAGTACCAAACCATTTGCCCTCACATGTAACACAATCACTCCAAGCGACCATGGCAGTGTTACGGGCAGCCCCGAGTCCAACCCGGTAGCTTGCTTGAGTCCAACCCAAGACTTTAAGCGTCCAACGCTAGTGCACTTGGCACTGCCTTGAGTCCAACTCAAGGTCTTTTAATTACATTCTTTTGTATGTGTTTGCTAATACAATATTGCTCCTCCTTTCCTTTATCATAACCACACTCTACACGTAATTCATTCATCATCTCATAGCAACACAGATTTATTTTTCAACACTCGCATGCAAGGTAACACAGGATAGCAATCAGGATCTACCCATTGTCCCCCAAACAGAGCACCCAGGAGTCACACAATATGTTTCCACTTCATGCATGCACAGGTAAATAATTAACTAGACTCGGTATGGCAACTTAAGGTGCATGCACTACATTCACACACGGTCTCATGACACACACATGCATCCGTATCCCAACAGTGTATTTCATAACCACATATATCAAATATAAGCGAACTACCCTCGGATTCAATCATCACATACCTCAGTATACAAAAGCTATCTATCAAATATACATTTCATCACAAACACCCTTAAACACACATGTATGCATAATAAATCACTCAGAACCCATTCACAAGCTATACATTTGAAATGCAAAGCGTCCCCTACTTACTAAGCAAGTCGAGGGGTTCCTCTGTTTCCCGACACTGGTCTTTTGTCTCTGATTGTCTCGCCCAGGCTCACACTCGGTCAGGCCTTCCTGGACGTAGTCGTACTGTGAAACAGGGTTGTTCGTCTTTCACCCTGATGATCGTCCCTCACCAGCCGAAGGAACTCCAAGTCTTCTACAGCGTCGTCGTCGTGCGTTCCCAGGAACAGAACAGTGAACAGGGGAGAGGAAGACGAAGAATGAAAAAAGAGAAGAAAGAGAGAGTACGAGGAGAGAAAAGAAGAGAAGAGAAGAAGATGGAGTCTGAAGACGATGCATAACTTCAGTGACCAAGGCACATATATAAGCATATGCATGCACGAGGAAGAGAAGAAGAGTGGGATGGGAAAATGTGAATTACAGTCCTACTCACGTGACTCACCAATCGTAAACAGCCACCTCCTACCAACTAAGCTTAATTAATTTGTCACTATTTCTTAAGTTAAGTTGATTATAATTAATAATTAATTTCTTACTTTGAAATCAAAATCTTAATGTTTTATTTTCCTTCGGTATTTAACTTCAAAACTGGGATGTTACAGTCGTGGCTTCCAGAAGCAGAAAGTAGAGTACAAGGAACAGGGGAGAAGAAGAATGAAAAGCGAAGAAGAAAGAAGGAAGAGAGAGAATGAGGAGAAGAGGGGTCGCGGGAGGGAAGTCTGAAGGAATGAATGGCAAAGTGGTCCAGTGACCAAATATATATACATGCACGAAGGAAGGGAAAAGTGGGGTGGGAATACGTGAAGCAGCAGCCCACTCACGTCACACCCAATTACAAGCAGCTAACAATTAATAATTAATCACACTTAACCAGCCATTATTTTCTTAAGCTAAACTGATCAAGTTAATTATAATTAATAAATAATTTTTCCCACTTTGCAATTATTATTTCAATGGCTTAATTTCACTCGATAATTCGTTTTTAAATCGGGATGTTACAGTTCTCCCCCTCTCAAAAGAATTTCATCCTCGAAATTCAATCGGTAACTCACCTTGATTAAACAACTCGGGGTACTGTTGCCTCATGGCATCCTCGCGTTCCCAGGTATAAGAGGTATACCCGTCCTGCTGCCACTCTACCTCAACCAGTTGTACATCCTTACTCCTCAAACGCTTTACCGATCGGTCCACGATTCTAGTCGGTACAGTCACAGTGGTCAGGTCCTCCTTAACCTCTACTCCATCATCCGACATTGTGTGAGAAGAATCGTGTAGATACTTCCTTAGCTGAGACACATGAAACACATTATGCAATCGGGATAGGTGAGTCGGTAACGCTATTCGATACGCCATGGGACCGACTCGCTCTAATACCTCATAAGGCCCAATGTATCGAGGGCTTAACTTTCTACTTTTCAAGGCTCGCCCGACTCCCTTACTTGGTGAAGTCTTTAGAAACACCTTGTCTCCGACTGACAATTCTAGTGGTTTGATTCGTTTATCATGGTAGCTTTTCTGCCTATCCTGAGACGCCTTCATCCTTTCCCTTATCACTTGGATTTGTTCTGAGGTTTGTTTCACAATTTCTGGCCCCAATAGCAGACTCTCACCTATTTCCGACCAACAAAGTAGGGTTCGGCATCTCCGACCATATAGTGCTTCATAGGGTGCCATACCAATACTGTTGTGGTGGCTATTGTTGTACGTAAATTCGATTAGGGAAAGGTACTGCTCCCAATCTCCACTGTGCTCTAACACACACGCCCTCAGTAAGTCCTCCAAACTTTGTATCGTTCGCTCGGATTGTCCATCCGATTGGGGGTGGTAGGCGGAACTTAGCCAAAGTTTCGTGCCCAATTCCTGGTGCAGGCTGGCCCAAAACCAGGACGTGAATCTAGGATCCCTATCCGATATGATGGAAGTCGGTGATAAGTCTTGAAAAGACTTAATTATTCCACCTTTTATTTAACATAATTTATTAATTATTATTTAGTTTTGACTATATTATTTAATAATTTGTTAATAATTTGTGTTTTAGTTATTTATTTCAAAAGTGCTTTACTTTTGTAAGAAAAAGATTGAAAACATTAATAAATCAAGAGTTTATTACTATTTATAAATTTACTCAGCAGCCAGCATACAAATGCTAGGCAATTAGTTGTTTATTGGTGCAGGAACAGGGCGTACTCGAGAGAAGAAGACAAATCTGAGTGAAAAATTACATAAAGCCGAGTGAGAAATCATAAATCTGAGCGAGAATTTATAAATCCGAGTGAGTGTTCGTATAACCGACTAAAAGGAGTCCAAAAGACCGAGTGAGCGAGACTTCCCAAAAGGTTGACCGAAAAGAATTAACAAAAAGCTGACTGCGAAGATTTCCAAGATACCGACTCCAAAAGAGAACAAGGAACCAATTGAAAATAAAAAGAAGAACCCGAGCGTCCATTTCAGAAATGTTGATTGAAAAGATAATTCTCTTAAGTGATAGTTAAATTCGCTCAGGCGAGGCTCAAAGTTCGCTCAAGCAAAGCAAGCCTACGCTCAAGCGTGACCTCAAAACATCATTCATTCGCCCAAGCTTCTCCATAACGCTCAAGCGAGAGTTAACCCGTTCAAGCGAGAACCTAGTTGCTGAAGCATAGAGGAAACACTATTCCTTTCCTCCAACAACATACTCGGCGCAGTGCTGTTTCCGCTTCTATTACCTTCTCCTCTACTGATGCACCCTTAGTAACTTAAGTAGTGAGCTGTTAATTAGCTGGTGCTGTGTTGTAAATTAGCTAAGGCTAAGCTAGATCCTGTTAAGAGCTGAGCTGTAATTAGTTGATCATTTTGTAAACTGTGTAACTAGTTAGTTTAGTCGTTAACTTAAGTTTCCTAAGTTATCAGTTAAGTTAGTTAGTTAGGTAGAAGCTTATATATATAGGTTGTACATATTCTGTAGAATAGAGAACAGAGACAGATACATAGAATACAATTTATTCACAACTTCGAACATCTCACTACGTAATTTTCTCTCTCTAAATCCTCTCCTCCATGACCTTCCACAATCCTTCGATGGAACCGAAGTCAATGGAGTTCTAATTCCCTAAGGTTGGGATTGCGAAGGTTAACAATGGAGTCTTGAAGCTGCGAGCAAGGGAATCGACTTCTAGATCCTGAGGCGAACAGGCTGAGGAGTGGAGTAGCATTGCTGGATTGACAAATCCAGAACTGATGAAGAACTTCGCCAGTGAGGAATCATGGTTAAAGCTTACGTAACTTCCAGCTTTCTAACTAGTTCAGGCCTAATCAATTTAGGTGAATAGTTAGAGTTCAACCTCCAATTTCGCATTAGATTCTTAGGTTAATTGAGCACTTAAGGAATTAAGGTTCGATGCTTAAGGATTAGTGTTTTTCACCTAAGGAATTAGGGAATAACCCCAAGCGGATGGTCCTCTGGATTATGGAGTTTGATTATACTTTAATTGCATGTTTCTTGATGAATTTATGAACCGAAGCAATCGTGATCTATTTTCTATTAATCACCTTTCACATTTCATTTTAACTCTATTTCTGGAAATACAAAAACAACTATAAAACACTAAAAAACCAAAAAAAAAAATGAATGAAATTCATGTATTTTCGGTTGGTTCAGCTTGTACTAGTCCAAGATTGAGGTACTTACCACAATCCCTGTGGGACGATCAAATATTCTACAATGTTAACGACTGGTGCGCTTGCCAAAGTATAAATCCGAGAGTCATATTTTGTTTTTACTAAGATTTTCACCACCAAGTAAATGGCTCGGGATTTTAGCATCAGTCGGCACACCATGCAGTCGGACAATTTCATGAATGTAAATCCGAGCTAACTTATGTAATGGGTATCTCATGTTCACAGGTAGGAAGTGTGCACTTTTTGTCAGTCGGTCAACAATGACCCAAATCGCATCATGGCCCGCTTGGTTTTTTGGCAATTCCATGACAAAGTCCATGGCAATTGAGTCCCATTCCCACACGGGGATCTCCAGGGGTTGCAATGCACCATACGGCTTTTGGTGCTCGACTTTTGATTTTTGACAAGTAATACACCGAGCCACATATTCCGCTACGTTCCTCTTTAATTCGGGCCACTAGAATTGTGTTCTTAGATTATGGTATATCTTCGTGGTACCCAGGTGGATACTTAGCAGGCTTTTGTGGGCTTCATCAAGCACCATTCTTCTTAATTCTCCTCCACCCGGCACATATATTCTGTTTTTCACTCGGAAGATTCCATCCGATCCCTCGGTCAAAGACAAGTCCTTACCCTTGGCCTGAGTCTCCTTTATCTCGGCCAAGTAGGAATCTGACTGCTACTGTTCGAATACCAATTTCCGAAATTCATTGGCAATCCTCAATGTACCGACTGTTATCTTCTGAGACGAGGGGATGTCAACATGCAAACTCATGTCTCAGAACTGTTCCAATAACTCTACCTCCTTCACCATCATCACTGCTATATGGAGGGATTTCCGACTCAACGCGTCGGCAACAACGTTTGCCTTACCCGGGTGGTACTTCAGCTCGAAGTCATAATCCTTTAAAAATTCCATCCATCTCCTCTGCCTCATGTTCAACTCTTTCTGGTCGAATAAATATTTGAGGCTCTTGTGGTCGCTGTACACTTCGAATTTAGAATCGTACAAGTAATGCCTCCATATTTTCAATGCGAAGACCACAGCTGCTAATTCCAAGTCGTGGGTCGGATAATGCTGTTCATGAGGTCTCAATTGCCGAGAGGCATAAGCTATCACTCGGTCTTTCTGCATTAACACGCACCCCAATCTGAGTCCCGACGCATCACAATAAACCACGAAGCTTTCTTGCAAGTTAGGCAATGCCAATACTGGAGCGGTTGTCAACCTGTCTTTTAGCTCTCAGAAACTGCTCTCGCACTCGGAACTCCACACGAAAGGAACATTTTTCCGAGTTAATTGAGTCAGTGGCAAAGCAAGCTTAGAAAAACCTTCAATAAACTTCCTATAATAACCAGCCAGGCCCATAAAGCTCCTTACCTCCGAGACCGACTCGGGTCTCTCCTATGCCATTATAGCTGCCACCTTCGAAGGGTCTACCGAGACACCTTCCTTGGAAATCACATGTCCGAGAAAGTGGATCTTATCCATCCAGAAATCGCACTTCGAAAATTTTACAAACAGCTGCTTCTCCTTCAAGACTTGAAGTACCGCTTGGAGATGTTCCTCATGCTCTCCAGGGGTCTTGGAATAGACTAAGATATCATCAATAAAAACTACTACGAATCGGTCTAAGTATGGGTGGAATATGCTGTTCATGTAATTCATGAATATAGCAGGGGCGTTTATCACACCGAACGACATCACTACATACTCGTAGTGGCCATACCGAGTCCTAAAGGCAGTCTTTGGGATATCCGAGTCCTTCACCCGGATTTGGTGGTATCCCGATCGTAGATCGATCTTTGAGAAGACTGAAGCACCACGCAGTTGGTTAATCAAATCATCAATTTTGGGCAACGGGTATCGGTTCTTAATCGTGAGTTTATTCAGCTGTAGGTAATCTATGCATAATCTCATGCTGCCATCCTTCTTTTTGACAAGTAGTACAGGTGCGCCCCATGGTGATACACTCGGCCTAATGAATTGTTTTCTGAGTAACTCATCCACCTGCTTTTTCAACACAGCCAATTCTGTTGGGGACATTCTATAAGGTACACTGGAGACTGGCTCGGCTCCAGGGATCAGGTCTATAGAGAACTCAACTTCTCTAGTTGGAGGGACACCCGACACATCTTCCAGAAACACCTCTGGGAATTCACAAATAGTCGGAATTTCGTTCACTCGGGCTTTAGCCTCCCCCTCAGTTTCAAGACTACACAGTCCACCAATACAGGAAAACTCCTAATTTCTTGGTATCTGCAGGCTCTTTTAATGTCTGATCTTAATCCGTTCTCAAACTTAAGGCATTTGGAATTCTCCGTTCCAGGTTGTTGGAAGGGCGGGAAGAATAGGCACAATTCTTCAAATCTAGCTGCGTACTCTTCCACAGACATGGAACCCTGTTTCAATTCCATGAATTCTAGTTCCTTCCGACTCCTTATTATGTCGGGGAAATATTTATCTAAGAAGCATGTCTTGAAATTTTCCCAGGTCAGCTGGGTGTCAGCATCAGTCAGTCAGTTTCTGGTGATCTTCCACCAGTTCTCTGCTTCGTCCCGCTGCATGTACACTGCGCACTCCACCTTCTGGGCCTCGGTACAGTGAAGACCCCCAAAAATCCTCTCTAACTCTTGAGTCCATTTGTAAGCTGCCTCGGGGTTACGTCCTCCTTGAAACTCACTCGGCTTCCTCTTCAGGAAGCGGTCCAACACTTGGCCATCTTCAGCTCGAGGCTGGCCCTGCCTCTCGAACACGTCAGCAAAATGTTGGAATGTCGTGGCTATGGCCTCCATGCTTTGACGATTCGCCATGACTTATTCTGAAATTAACACCCCTTCAAGGATATGTTTACAAAGTTACATTCTTCCGATCGGATCTCATCCCATCATCCAACTATAGCACATCATCACACAAATCTTTAACATCATATAATTAATCGGATCAGGAGGAAGATAATCTCCTATCCCCAAATCAGCATTTCATCATCAACCACGTTCAATAGATTATCACAATAATGATGACCACTCAGTCATAATGCACACAACCGCTTACACTCGGTAAGCATACCTTGGCCTTGGACCTTTTGGGTCTGCTCTGATACCAAAATAAAACATCCTAATTTTAATTTGTCTAGCCGGGACCAGGAAAGTTTTTCCAAAAATTAAGGGAAGAAGAAAACAATTTAATCACATGTGAACAGCGGAAGGGTAGAACGTGAAAGAACCCAACAGCACCCGCTCGCTCGGGCGAGACTCTACCTCGCTTGAGCGAGACGCCACAACAAGCTTGGGCGAGCACACATTGTAACATCCCGATTTAATAATTAATTACCGAATGAAAATAAATCATTGAAATAATAATTGCAAGGTGGGAAAATTATTTAATAATTATAATTAACTTAATTAACTCAACTTAAGAAATAATGACTAGTTAAGAGTGATTAATTAATAATTGTTAGCTGATTGTGATTGGTGTACTGCTTCACGCTTTCCCACCCCACTTCCCCTTGTCTCCGTGCATGTGTATATGGGCTACTGGACCACCCTATCATTCATTTTCCCTTTCAGACTTCTCTTCTTTCTGTCCTCTCTTCTTCCCTTCTTCTTCGCTCTTCATTCTCCTTTTCTTCTTCTTTCTTCTCTGCTCTCTGCACCGTGAGCTCACAACCATAGAGGCTGAGGATCAGAGTCCTCCTTCTTGACTCGACGAGTCAGAGAGGGTGAGGGTGTGCATTCCCTCTGCATGCAACTAGTCTTCTTCCCCATGGCTCCTCCGTTGACTTCCCTCTTTCTCCCTCTCCTTGCTCGAGGCTGCCGAGTCTCAGTGAAGATCTACACCACGAAGAGCTTCAAGAAGGTTGGAGCATTCACCAACGTGTGATTGGAGCTGCTCAAGAGAGCGAGCAGAGAACTAGGCGTCTCGGAAGCTTGGAAATCCCCACTGGACCGAGTAGAAGGTCAATGTGGTGCCCTGGGGGCTTGGGTCTCCCCGCTAATCTTGCATGCAGAACCGTTTAAGAGTGGGAGTGGCTCGGAGTTCCTCCAAAGCCAGGTGTAATGGTGGATGACTGATGCAGGGTCACTCCATTGAGAACGAGTGAATGGGCTGAGCGGAGCAACTGACTGGAGCTGCAAGCCCTTGGAGCCTTTGGAATCTTCATCCCAAGTAGGGGGCGCTCTGCATGTCAAATGCATAGTTTCTGGACGGTCTGAGTGAACGTATTACCTTATGTGTTTGTATGATTATGATTATGATGACCCTGTAAGGTGTTTGACTGTTGATCATTGGATATCGTATATGTGTGTTAGTAGAGTCCTGTTGATTATTTCGTACCCACATGCATGCGTTCAGGATGTGCTGTTTGATATATATATATATTGTGCGTGCTGCTGAGTGGAGTCCGAATGAATGATAATTATTAGTTGGGTGGTGTATGATTATGGCTGTCCTAGAGATGTATGATGACATTGGTGATGTTGTGGAGTTAATGTATGAATTGCATGTTAATTGTAATGAGAATGTCAAGTACATTGTGTGGTCTATTGTTGACTTCCGGGTGGATACGATATGAATTGTTTAAGATGAACTTGCTGAGTGTGGATGACTACCGTGACATGCATGAGGTTGCATTTATGAATAGAGGGTGACCCTTGGAAGGTCAGGAACCCAATGAGATAATTTCCAGCTACAGGCCCTTGGCTAGATTCTGAGAGGACCCGTGGTAGCCGTGGGAGCTAGAGTTAAGTCTCGAGACGTCCATGGGAGACCGGTACCACACGGTAAGGGTTATCAGACGAGGGGCCAGAAAAGGGATCTGTAACTGAGAGTTATTGTTAAGTCGGATCCGCATGCATATAGGTAGGTGCATCATTGACGAGAGCAACACACTCCTTAAAATCTGTGAATGCTATTAAGGAATTCCGACTGAATTTGTGTGTGTGTTTGACGCTGAGGCTAAGTATTACTGATGTTATTGTTAAGGGGTATGTTGTTGTGAATAGTAGGAGTTAGATGACCATGAATGACTTGAGTAATCCGACTAGTGATTTGTGTAGATGCTTTATTAAATGTTAGTGAATGCTAGTATTGTTGCAGATAGATAGAGTATGTTGAAAGGGAATATGTATGCTAAGCCGAGCCAATAGCTGTCATTGTATATGTGAAAGCTCACCCCTACACCATTTTTCAGTATGTGCAGATCGGGTTCGGAAGTGCTGACAGGGCCTCAAGTCCGAGTGTGGTGTACCCCGATTGTGGAGTGCTTATATTGTATTCATTATGTTTAGTCAGTGTAGCCTTGGCCGGCTCTTATGTAAAATGACGATTGAGCATATTTGTTTATAAAGATTGATTAGGAGAATTATAGATATGGGTTACTTGTATGGAATTGTAAGTATTGGTGAATATATATATATATAATGTTAAGATAATGGATATTCCGAGTGTATGATTGTGTATAGACCTGTGTTGTATGCTGGTGACTCGTGTTGGGCTCTTTCCGAGTAGGGGCTACTCATAAGGATTCTGAGAGAAATCCCTTTGATGAATTCTGAGCGGACGATATAAATAATCTGAGCGAATAGGTTGTGGTGTGCCGAGTGAGTTAGCTATCATTTTCCGAGTGAATGAGTTGAAGGATAACTCTGAATTCCGATCGTCTGGATAGCCGAGTGTGGCTTCTCGCCCCAGCGATCAAGGTACTCACTCCAGCGAGTGTGGACTTGGGAAGACCTTGTGTTGTCACCGCTTAAGCGATTCGTGCCTCGCCCGAGCGATTGGAGCTGCTTCGCTTAAGTGTATGGGTTCTCGCTTAACCGAGTGAATTGCTGGTTTTGGGCTTCGTTGAGTGTTTCCTTCTTCCGCTGTATGCCCTCTCGAATCGGTTTTATTTTCTCTTGCCTTCCCTTCTCTTATTTCTTTTGTTACCCGGTTGCTTTATGGTCTATTTGGTTTATTCAATTTCGAAAAATTGTTTTTGTTCCGGGTTGTTTTCATTCTAAATTTAGGATGTTTCACACGTGGCTTAAGCGAAACCCAACATGGGACCTCCCCATCGCTTCATACTCGCTGGAGCGAACATTCAATTGCTGAGGCGAGCAACACCACTCCTTAACTTCATCCACTCGGGTCATAGCTGTTGACCACTCGGGAAGTGATTCCCAGGGCCACTCCACTCAGAGTTATAAGGGACTCCTCACTCGAAAATATTTAATTACTCTCCACTCGGGAGAATCCTAACAGTTATCACTCTGGAGGTGACCAGATCAGTCCCCACTCAGAAACACCTAAACCTTTCTTTACTCGGAATAAGTCATTATCTCACTCCCCACACACAACTTAGCTCCATTTCTATTTATAATCATGCCAATATCATACGCTCAGGGGGGGGTACACACTCATATGCATATATATCACTCGGGACATTCGTATACAATATAGTACAAGCACACGGTATGATAGATATAGGGATGTATGTAATTAATTACAAGCACAAGTTCGTGTCTTCCACCCAAGAGGGTTCAAGTTCCATTATAAAGAGACTAAGACTAAATTACGAGCCGACCAAGGCTTAACAAAACGTATACACAGCATATACATATACACATATTTTCTATAGTGCACAAGCACTTCACTCGGCATTCAGCTCCTCTTCTATTCATTATTCCGAGAGACATTCACTAAAAAATGGCCACAGTAGGGGGGTGAGTATCTTAAATATTAAAGGATAGATACTGACTCGGATTATTCCTTAATCTTGCAACAATATAATGTTCACAGTTACTATCAAACGTACACAATACCAATTAACCCAGAACATACATATTCAACATTACCTGATCAGAATCCATCAGTCTCACTTAGATATATGCACATAACATTTCAATAACATTAACAATTATTCACAGAATAGATTTCAATCGATATTAACAGTATATGCACACAGAATAATTCACTCGGTTCCGCATTTGTGTATAATCGGTTTTTGACGTTGCAACGTAGGCTCCCAGCCTTTTTATACATAGCTCTCGGCTATCAACTCAGCTCCCAGCTGCTTGGCCATTTTACAGGTACCCAACCGTTTGCCCACAAGGTGACACCAACGCTCTCAGCGCCAACGGAGGTGTTCACGGGCTGCCCGAGTCCCACTCAAAGGCTACCTTGAGTCCCACTCAAAAGGATTTTACAGCGTCCCACGCTCTTAAATAACCGAGGGTAGTGTCCCACACTACGTTCTCCCAGCACAAACGCATCCCATGCACCACACGCGGATTCATCACACAACATAGAGTTTATATACACAACCATTCACTTAGCATTACATGCATTACATGCAGTCGGTATGAGATATTATCAGAACTCATTCAGCACATGCATCTCATGCAATCGGCATTAGGCAGTATCAGGACTCAGATAATACATGCATCGGTGCGATATATTATCAAATTCACGAAGTCAACATTTTATCACGTGCAGTCAGCATTTTATATTCATAACAACTTGCATGTCACATAAACCCCATGATAATCATCATCAACACTTCAGCACATCCTTTTCATGCAATCATTCAACATTCTCAAGGCTATCAACACGCACTTCATGGACGGAACTAAACATGCAACACTCAACTTACACTCATCATGCACCCAGGTATCACACACTTCTCATGCAAGTACAACACACAATCAGAATACAGAAACAGCAATCATCAACACCTGGAACCCGTCCATAACCCATGCATTTAAGATATAAGATACCCCCCTACCAACTACGGGACTCCGAGAGACTCTTCTGCTTCGATGTTGGTCCTCTACCTTGCTGCTTTGCTTGATACTTCCACTCGTTCAGCCTCCTCTTGAATGCTGTTGTCTTCCGCGATTAGCTTAGGAACAAGGGGTTGTGCTTCTTCCGCTTCGATGATCGTTCCTCGCCAACAGGAGGAAGCTCCGAACCTTCTGCAGTACTCCCGTCATGGCTTCTAGAAGCAGAAAGTAGAGTACAAGGAACAGGGGAGAAGAAGAACGAAGAGCGAAGAAGAAAGAAGGAAGAGAGAGAACGAGGAGAAGAGGGGTCACGAGAGGGAAGTTTGAAGGAATGAATGGAAAAGTGGTCCAGTGACCAAATATATATGCATGCACGAAGTAAGGGAAAAGTAGGGTGGGAATACGTGAAGCAGCAGCCCACTCACGTCACACCCAATTACAAGCAGCCAACAATTAATAATTAATCACACTTAACCAGCCATTATTTTCTTAAGCTAAACTGATCAAGTTAATTATAATTAATAAATAATTTTTCCCACTTTGCAATTATTATTTCAATGGCTTAATTTCACTCGATAATTCGTTTTTAAATCGGGATGTTACAGCGGTATTTACCGCATCGGCCCAAAAATGTTTCAAAATATTACTTTTATTTAACATAGTACTTGCGAGCTCCGCTAAAGATCGATTTTTCCTTTCAACTACTCCATTTTGTTGTGGAGTTCTTAGAGCCTAAAAATTATGTTCAATTCCAAATTTTTCATAAAATTTTTCAAAAGATTGATTTTTGAATTCTCCCCTATGATCCGTTCAAATGGATGCTATTTTCAAATTTTGTTCATTCTGGATGATCTTGGCAAGTTTCTTAAATGCATGATATGCTTCATGTTTATAAGTAAGAAACAAAGTCCATGTATACCTAGAATGATCATCCACAATCATAAGACCATAATAGTTTCCACCAAAACTTCTAATTTTTGAAGGTCCAAATAAATCCATATGTAAAAGCTGTAAAGGTCTATTTGTTGAAACAACATTTTTCGCTTGAAAAGAAACCTTTACTTGTTTTCCCTTTTGACATGCGTCACAAAATTTATTTTCAAATTTCAATTTTGGTAAACCGATTACTAAGTCTTTCGAAACAAGTTTGTTTAAATGGTCTACATGAATATGAGCAATTCTTCTATGCCATAGCCATGATTCATCCTCTTTAGTTATGAAGCATTGCATATCATTTGAAGTAAGACAATCAAGATTAATTATATAAATATTATCAACTCTTTGACCAACAAACTTTATTTCTTTGTTTAGCTTATTTTCAATTATGCAATAGTTTGATTCAAAAATAATTTTATAGCCCTTATCACATAATTGACTAATGCTAAGCGAGTTATGTTTAAGTCCCTCAACATATAATACATCATTTATAAAAGTGGAAGAGTTTTTACCAATGTTTCCGATTCCTAGAATTCTTCCCTTCGTGTTGTCTCCATATGTAACCAATCCTTTATTTCGTGGAGTAAATGATATAAACATACTTTTATCTCCCGTCATGTGTTTTGAACACCCACTATCCAAATACCAATAGGTGTTACTTGCTTTAAAGCATACCTACAAAACAGGTCAAGTTAGAGAACTTGGTACCCATTTTATGTTGGGTCCTTGTAGGTTAGTTTAAGGTAATGTTCCTTTAGGAACGCATATTTTTCTCACAACCTTTGGCCCTAATTTTCTAATATAACACCCCGTTTTTCAGACTCAGATCCTGATGTGATCAACGTAATGATTAGTAAAAATGCGAGAAAATGTTTCGCGTTTTAAAATAAGTTTGATGTCACACCGAAAGCCCGAATCATAGAAAACCGAAGAGTGATATTTAATAAACTAAAACTGGATCGATAACTAAATTGCCTATAACGGTATACAAAATAGTAGAGTTTACAGCGGAAGAAAAATATGTATACCGGGCATACGCCTAGTCCCATATATGAAGATATAAGAAGAGGCTCGACAAGGCATGCGAATATCCAACATAGACCTAATAGAACAAAACCCGTCTAATTCACTCACAACATACACATGCATTGCCTGAAATATAATATAAATATGCATATACATCCGGGGTCATGCCCCAATTATTGCCACTGCCCATATCACATAATTGGCCTATCTATTCACAAACACAGGGATTAACTTATACATATACAAATCCCCTAAATCCTCAATATCATCTTATACAATTCATTCAATACATTATAATTCACAAATGATACTGGCCAAGGCACTTCCACTACCACTATTTACCTTCACCAAAGCTTCAATTTAAAATCCGAACTCATCCCATGGCAACCTGCATCAAAATGCTAAAAAGGAGACCACATGAGAGAGTGAGTTATACATTCAAAATGATGAATATAATATATATTGTGATCATGTGTATATGCATATAATCATCATGTGTGCTTTGCTATAAAATCATCAATTCGTCATTCACTCATCATCACATTGATATAATAGGCATAAAAACCTCATGAAACACATTTCACAACATAAGCAAGCACATGCACATACACAATCACATTGCCACTTATCAACAAGGGCATTCATAAATTATCATCATCATTTTATTAATCTTTACTCAATTCTTCCTCGTAAGGGGTTTCTCTTCTCTCGTGGTTAATCCATCTCAAATGCCATGCACCTATGGCTAATTCATATGACAACTGTTTAATGCATATGCAGTGGATCCATTTCATTCAATTAGGTGATCACAACCACCATATCAATTATTTCATAATCCATATATCAATTGTCATCACGTCGGTTACTCCCTTCGTGGAACCTCTCAAGGTTATTCATATCACATACATTATATCATAACATTATCATCACTCCGGGATACACCCTTCTTGGCACCCCGCAAGGTGATTCATTTTAACAATAAATATCAAATATCATCATCACTCAGGGATATACCCTTCGTGGCACCCTGCAAGGTGATTCATTTCACCAACAACTATCAATTATCATCATCACTCGGGGATACACCCTTCGTGGCACCCCGCAAGGTGATTCATTTCAACAACAACTATCAATTATCATCATCACTGAGGGATACACCCTTCATGGCACCCCACAAGGTGATTCATTTCAACAACAAATATCAAATATCATCATCACTCAGGGATATACCCTTCGTGGCACCCCGCAAGGTTATATATTCATCATCACCATAACATCATCATCACTCAGGGATACACCCTTCGTGGCACCCCGCAAGGTGATTCAGTTCACAAGTATAATAATATGCTCATCACTTAGGGATACACCCTTCGTGGAACCCCGCAAGGTGATTCATCACTGTGATCGCAACCACACAATATAAATGCTATGCCATGCCATGAATGCAAATGCAATAATGCATATGCTGACCAACCTCGCAAGGATATCTCACCCTCTCATATAGGGATATAATTTAATTTGGCATTTTCAATAATTGTACACAATCATTTAAAAAGCCCCTCAAGGCACATCATTTATATACTTGGCATTTCAATGGCCACAACATCATTTCATGACAATCCACACATGGAAATCAAAGGCATAGCAAACATCATAATATTAATCCACGCCTAGAATCATTAGAGGCATATTCATCATTTCACATATATGGCAATTATACCTATCCCAAGATAATCGCGTCCTTGGCATTACATAACGTATCCTATATATATATATATATATATATATTTCATATCATATGGCAAGTCAAAACTTGCAATCAACTAGGACGGTATTATACATAATCTTCATTCATTAAATTTTCATCATTATTACCACATAGTCAACTTATGGATTTTCATAATATTATTCATTGCCATTGCTTCATCTATACATATATTGGTGTGGCATCAATGACATTTCATTGTTAAATTCAAACCACACATACAAGATCACACTTGCTTTACACACAAGGGTACATCACGATTCATAAGAATAATATTCGCCCTTTTTCTCAAGGGGATACTCACAACATCATTCGTTGCCATACCTTACCGATATCATCTCCAATTCATCGGCTTATAGCCTGTACTACGTCATTTAACCATTCTCTCCTTAATCTCATAATCATCTAGGGTGTGTCTCATAACCCCATCACCAAATACTAGTTGCCATTCCTTTGTACTCCATCTTGGTGGTCAACATTTATGTTTCTCATTATATATATTGATCCGGTCTGGATACCGGTCTCTAAAGTTATAACGTCAGAATGACTTCATGAGGAGGAAACCGGTGTCACAGTTCGGGTAGCACTACACCGGACATCCGCTCTTATCCAATCAGACGTTCTATTCACTCTCTTTACCACGGATACTTCACTCGTTATCCCTGAACGTTTATATAGCCGTTAGTCTCTCAGTCACAGCAAGATAAGAATTCCTAATAACTTATCAGCGAAGATACTCCATGTAGCAGAATATGTCATATCAATGGCCTCAGAGAGCAAGTACATGTGTCAGCAGATTATGCGGAAAGGTGATTATCCTCCATCCTCCCCATAGGATCGTACTCTGATAATTGACCTACCCTCCTAACACATTCTGAGTGCTGAGCCACTTTGATTGACACACTTCACACGCTATCAGAGCCCTAAGGCCACTTGCATCCAACGATTCATTTCCTACGTTCAACTATAAATAGCCTGATCTAAAACACATGCAAGGTTAGGTTGTTCTAACTCATTTTTTTACTATTGTATCCCTTGACCATTCACTGAGTTCTTACACTCTTCTAACTTGAGTGTCGGAGAATCTTCGCAGGTGGCACCACCTTTCGCCCCCCTTCAACGCGAAACACTGGTGTGAAGGATCTCCAGGACAACAAGACCGGTTTCTCCCACTGAGAGGCCGGATTTCCATATCGGATACTCATTGCTCCGGTGTGCAAACCCTAACACACCTGTATTCTTGTGGCTGGTCCCACATCAGATCCTTAACCCCGGTTTAGACCAGTTCATTGGCACGCCTGGTGGGACTCGTTAGAGTTATTCCCATTTTCGCAGAAGTTTGGTTGTCATAATGGAAGGTGACGGACGTGATTTCGTTGATGGTCATGTAGAGGATGTGACCCACCAACAGACTGGAAGGAGACTTGTCTTCGAGTCTCCTGTTACCAACACCCAGAGGATGGTGCAAGTACCAACCCCTGATCCTCGAGATGAGGTTATCAGACAGCTCAGGGAGGAGTTGATGGAGTTGAGGCGGGAGAAAGGAGGAGTTGGGGACAGGGTAACGTCCCATGCAGAGGAGGCTCACCATATATCAGCGAGGGATAGATCTACGACCCTCCAGTATTCAAAAATCCCTACATACGAAGATAGAGAGCAGACCCAAGACTCTGGTGATAGAGTCAGTACCAGGAGAAGGGAGCAGGCAGTGGTAACTTCTGGGACCTACAAGCTCAATGTCCCTTTCTCAAGGAGACTGATGAGCATCGCCATCCCGAAACATTTACAAACGACTCAGCCACTGTCGATCGGAAAGTATAATAGAGAAACTGATCCCACTAAGCACTTGGATGCTTATGTGTATGAAGCCATGTACTTGGGAGCCGATGAAGACGTCATGTGCAGGATGTTCCCAAGGACGTTGACGGAGGAAGCTCTTAGTTGGTTCAAGAGTTTATCCTCAGGATCCATAGATTCTTAGGAGGAAATGGCAGCAGCGTTTGAAAGCCATTTTGTCATCTCCAGGGATATCCCAAGAACTTCTCACACCTTAGCACAGATAAGGCAGGGAGAGACTGAAACTCTTAAGGAGTTCTTGAAGAGGTTTTATAAGGAGGCTGCATTGGTCCCCAACCTCACGGAGGCAATACAGCTCCATATCGTGGTGGAAGCTTTGCAACCTGGTTCTGCTTTTGCCTTATCCTTGGCAAAGAGCCCCTCAACGACCTTCAAAGAGTTTCGAAAGAATGCTTCCAAATACGTGGGCATAGAGATGCATTTGGAGGCAACAGCAGCTAGAATGAAGCCTCCAGCACCCTCCCAACAGCCACGGAGAGAGAAAGAGAAGATGAGACCTGAGAAGCATACCTTCCGAGAGGACTTTGCAAGCGTTCGTCCACATCAACGAGATAGGTGCGTCTCGTCGTTCAATAACTATGCCCGTCTGAACGCCAGGCACTCCCAAATCATGAGGGAGGTTGGTTGGCCAACGCTTAATGTTTTTGGTATAAGGAAGCCGCTCCCACTCAAGAGAGGAGGTAACCCACGTAAGTATTGCACTTTCCACGAATAGACAGGTCACAACACTGACGAGTGCAAGGCGTTGAAGAATACGGTGGAGACTCTCATTCGGGAGGGAAAGCTGACGCAATACTTGTTCAGGGAGACATCTGTAGACGAACCTCAGAGAATGGACAAGAGGGGCAGAGATCCTGATGACGAGGATGATAATACACGTAACCCAGTCAGGAAGTTCACTGCAGCTGAAAAGCAGAAGGGAGTAGTGATGGCTGAAGGAGCTCAGCAGAACGACATGCCTCAGCAGCAGAGGCAGGGTAGACGTGAAGTGATTGAGATGATAGCTGGAGGATTTGCTGGAGGAGGAGCATCAATCACAGCCCGGAAGAATCACCACAGAATGATTTTATCTGTCCAGGGCAAACCACGGAGTAACCATCCTTTCAGGGACAGTGTGGCAGCTCCAATGGTGTCATTCACTGACGACGATTTTGGCCCAACGATCCCAGGAGGGGGCGACGCAGTGGTGATTATCGCTGTAATTGCCAACAAGGACGTGAAAAGGATCCTCGTTGACCAGGGAAGTTCTTGTGATGTAATTTTTTATAATTATTTCAAGAGAATGGGTTTTAATGATGCAGATATACAGCCTTACACGCAAGAACTCATAGCGTTTAATGGAGCTAAGCAACCCACTAAGGGGTACCTCGACACTCTGATTTCTTTTGAAGGAGAGCCCGGTGCAAGAACAGTCAAGTCAAGAATTTTGGTGATTGATGTGAAATCTCCCTACAACGGTATCATAGGCCGTCCTACCCTGAATGCAATGGAAGCAATTGTGTCCACCCCTCACCTCCAGATCAAATTCATTGACAAAGACAACGGTGTGTCCTCACTCTGCGGTGATTGGGAGATGGCTCCGTACTGTTACAACTTGAGCCTCAACATGGTTAAGATGGAAGCATTCAACAAGAAAAGAAAGCTGAACGACGGAGGAACAGCGGCTGGGTCTGTTAGTCTAATTGACTTGGACCCAACAGCGGAGTTGAAGATTGACCCTCTCAATCCCTCAAAGACCACACCGGATGGTGGTTCCAGGGACGTCGTCCTAGGGGATTCCCCGGAGAAGGTCACGAACATCAATGATAAGCTGGAGTCAGTCATGGAGCAACGCTTGTTAGCTCTCCTGCAGGAGTTTAAGGACCTTTTCGCATGGACAGCAGCAGACATGCCTGGGATGGACCCCAATTTTTTGTTGCCACAAGCTTGCTGTGTATCCTGAGACGAGACCGGTGGCCCAGAAGAAGAGGAGGTTAGGACCGGAGAAGCAGAAGGCAGCATGTGAGCAGACTGAAGAATTGTTGAAAGCGGGCTTTATAAGGGAGATTCGTTATTCTTCTTGGCTTTCTAATGTAGTTATGGTGCAGAAAGCTAATGGCAAGTGGAGGATGTGCACAGACTACGTGGATCTCAACCGTTGTTGCCCCAAAGATCCATATCCCCTACCAAACATTGACCGTATGGTAGATGACTCATCTGGTAATCAGTACCTCAGTTTCATGGATGCTTATTCTGGGTACAACCAGATTTCGATGTGGGAAGGAGATCAAGAGAAGACGGCTTTTGTCAACGACAGCGGTGTTTTCTGCTACACTATCATGCCATTTGGATTGAAGAACGCTGGCGCTACCTACCAGTGTATGATCAACAAAGTTTTCGAAGGGATGCACACCAGGCTGGTTGAAGTGTATATTGATGATATTATAGCCAAAACGCCCGTTGGAGGAGACTACATTGAAGACCTACGTCAAGTTTTCACTAGGCTGCGACAGTATAACATGAGGCTGAACCCCTTGAAATGCACCTTTGCCATTCCAGCAGGGAAATTCTTGGGATTCATGTTGACCCAACGAGGCATTGAGGCTAACCCTGGGAAGTGTCAAGCAATTCTGGACATGCAGAGCCCTAAGAGTCTGAGGGAGGTCCAATCCTTGAATGGGAAAGTAGCTGCTCTAGCTCGTTTCATGCCTAAGATGGCACACAGATCCCTTCCCTTATATAAGGCGTTGAAGAAGCATAAGAGTTTTGAATGGGGAAAAGAGCAAGAACAAGCCTTCCAACAGCTCAAGGCCGTTCTCTCAAGTCCACGAATTTTGGTTAAGCCTGACCTGGGTGAGACTTTGATCATGTATTTAGCAATCTCTGACGAAGCTCTGAGCGTGGATTTGGTTAAAGAAACTCCCGAAGGGCAGAGGCCGGTGTATTTTACTAGCAAGACGTTCCAGGGGGCGGAAGGAAGGTATCAGAAGATTGAGAAAGCCGCCCTGGCAGTTGTGTGGGCGTCACGTCGGTTAAGGCCCTATTTTCATGCGCACCCAGTATTGGTGAGAACGGATCTGCCTCTCCGTTCAGTGCTCAGCAAACCAGACCTCGCTGGAAGAATGATCAAGTGGTCCATTGAGCTGTCTGAATTTGAAATATCTTACGAGCCTCGAGGAGCCATTAAGGCGCAAGTATTGGCTGATTTTGTAGTGGAGATGACAGGGTCGGATCCAGCCACACCTTGAGCGCATTGGACCATCTATGTTGATGGATTGTCAAATAGTAAAGGTTGTGGGGCAGGTGTTGTGGTAGAGAGTGATGATGGTGTGCACTTAGAGATTTCCCTCCGATTCAATTTTAAGACCTCCAATAACCAAGCTGAGTATGAGGCATGTTTGGCTGGCCTCCGTGCGGCGATTGACATCGGAGCGTCAGCAGTCACGTTATGCAATTACTCATAGTTGGTGATTTCACAGATCCAGGGGGAGTACCAGGTTAGGGAGCCACAACTTCAATTATACTTAAATTGCGTGAATGAATTGAAGGGGAGATTTGAAGCTCTAGAATTCAAGCATGTGCCTAGAGAGGAAAACACCAGAGCAGATATTTTGTCAAGGCTCGCGAGTACAAAGCAGCCCGGTAGCACAACGACGGTGGTTCAGAGCACTTTGACATCACCTAGCATCCCTCTATTCCCTTCTCTGAATGCTGTAATGGTAAGCTATCCTTATGAGAGTTCTTGGGTGATCCCCTATATTCGCTACCTGGCAGATGGACAACTCCCTACTGATGAGAAGGAGAGGAGACGAGTGAAAAGGGAGCTGCCATATTTCACCATGGTTGATGGTGTTTTATACAAAAGGGGATTCTCTGTCCCATACCTTCTCTGTTTGAGAGAAGATGAGGTCCAAGCAGTGTTGGAGGAAGTACATGAGGGACAATGTGGACACCATGCTGGGGGTCGGAGCTTAATGAGAAAGATCCTCAGGGCTGG
The DNA here is from genome assembly GCA_037962975.1 of Clitoria ternatea. Lineage (NCBI taxonomy): Eukaryota > Viridiplantae > Streptophyta > Magnoliopsida > Fabales > Fabaceae > Clitoria > Clitoria ternatea. The sequence continues at coordinate 202,485,138 of CM075670.1, forward strand.
ATATTGGTGGCCCACTGTGAAGCAAGACTCTGCAGATTTTGTGAAGAAATGCGATGCTTGTCAAAGATTTTCCAACCTCCATCATACACCGGCCCAAGAGCTTTCCTCATCCGCTGTGCCTTGGCCGTTTTACCAGTGGGGCCTTGATATTCCGGGCCCATTCCCCACTGCGCCAGGAGGTATTAAATATCTGATTGTGGGGGTAGATTACTTCACCAAATGGATTGAGGTTGAGCCAGTAGTGCATATTACTTCTGCGCGGACAAGGCATTTCGTGTACGAAAATATCATAGCTCGATTCGGTGTGCCAGGGCGGATTGTGACTGACAACGGCACCCAGTTCACAGACAAAAAGTTCATAGACTTGCTCGAAGGATTGGGGGTAATCCAGATATTTTCATCTGTCGAACACCCTCAGACGAATGGCCAAGCGGAGGTAGCCAATCGAGAAGTGCTAAAGGGGTTGAAAAAGCGTCTGGGAGAAGCGAAGGGAGGATAGACTGATCAGCTGTGTCGTGTTTTATGGGCATACCGCACTACGCCTCACTCTTCCACTAACGAATCCCCATACCGGTTGACGTACGGGGTCGAGGCGATGATCCCAGTGGAGTTATAAACCAGATCGGCCCGTGTAGAGTATTTCTCAGCTGAAGATAACAATGCCAATCTGGCGTCATAACTAGACGTCCTCCACGAGTAAGGGAAATGGCCTTTATCAGAGATCAGGAAGTGAAGGCAAAGGCAGCTCCCCGGTATAATAAACGTGTCCAGTATAGAGCTTTCAATACTGGAGATCTTGTTTTAAGGAAGGTGAGTGTGGGAAATAAATTTGCTTACCAAGGAAAGCTAGCACTGACGTGGGGAGGCCCTTATAGAGTTTCTGAAGTGACTGGAAAAGGGTCATACCGGCTGGAAGAACTTGATGGGACTCCAATCCGTAATAAATGGAACACTCAGAACTTACATGTTTATTACAGCTAGTTGGTAAGGCGGCATGTACTCTTTTTCCTTACTTGAGTTTTTTCCCATTGGGTTTTCTCAAGAAGGTTTTAACGAGGCATGACCCCAACTACGCTCCTTTTGTAATATACTTTCAATCTTAATGAGAATGCAGTCCAATAACCTCATTACTCTCACTTTTCCTGTATGTTGTGACTTGTAGCTATAGCCTATCACGTGAATTCCTCAGGGCGGATGATCTCAATCACACGTCTTGTGCATTGACGATGTAACTCCTCGAGGTGGAATGTGTTGTAGGGCTGGTCCTTTCTCAAGGCCACAAACCGAACCCCATTCGAAGATAACATGGGTTGTAGGGCTGATCCTTTTTCAAGGCCACAAACCGAACCCCATTCGAAGATAACATGGGTTGTAGGGCTAGTCCTTTTTCAAGGCCACAAACCGAACCCCACTCGAAGACAACATGGGTTGTAGGGCTGGTCCTTTTTCAAGGCCACAAACCGAACCCCATGTGAAGGCTTGGGCGCAGTAAGCTGGTCCGTCCAGAAGACCACGCTGAACCCCGAGTAACGGGCGCAGTAGGTTCAGGATTAGCCCTGATCCGAACCCCGTGTCGAAGGCTTGGATTGAAGGATTGCACCGAACTCCAAGTACGGTTAGTAGGATCGAACCGAACACCGTGTGAAGACTTGAGTTGTAGGATCAAACCGAACCTCAAGAGAAAGGTGTAAAACTTACCCTTTTTTCAAGGCCGAACTGGACTTTAAAGGTAATTTCCGTCCTCAACTCTGAAATATTCATTACAGAACGGATGAACGTTAATGTATCCACTCTACATCTTCGAGGTCAGATGAACCTTTCAAACCTGTTAACAAGTTAAAGGTAACTCTTGTAACGAAGTTTCCCCTCTCAATGTACTTATGCTTGGGGACAGGGCATACTTTAACTTAATTGTCGCTTATTTGGTACAAGTTGTTATCTTAATCCGATGTGATAAGAACGCTTTCAACAGCGGTATGACTAGACAAGAGCGGCTCTGTAGAGTACAGAGAAGGTTAAAGTATCATGTATATTGTTAAGTTATTTGGCAATCATACACTAGACATAAATAATAAAAGAGGAACAAGGCGAATTTTATTTCTTGAAAAAAAAAGTGTACAGGTACCAAAGTATTAAAAGCTGGAGCTGATCCCAGAACACAGCCATAAATAAAAGCATAAAATTAAGAAGCGGGTGCTTGATCCTCCGAAGTAGGCACCTCTGTCCTCTCCCCTTCAAGTCTAGCAGCTTAGGCCTTGTTCGCTCCGGCCTCAGGATCAGTTTGGGCAGCTTCTTGTGTCTTATCCTCAGGACCAGAGGTAGGCATTGCAGGTTCCATGCTCTGACCCTCCGGAAGTGGAGGCAGTTCGTAGAGAGAATCGCGAGGGAGCTGGTACGAGCCATCTTTCTCCACTTCGATAAGCTTCCCCTCATGGAATTCATAAAACGGATCTAGCCCGTACAGATTCAGTTTTACGTCGGGGTTGCGATAGAATACTTGACGAAGTGCCAGCCCAAAGGATTCGTAAGCTACCTGCTTGCATATTTCCAAGGCCTTGGCAGCCTTGGCCTTAGCAGCAGTTAGTTTCTTCTGGAGTTTGGCAAAATCCTCCTCCGATGGGCCAGTGCTCGTACCTCCCTTCCTCAACTCCTCAATCTGGGCCTGCATCTCCTTCCGAAGGGCCTCCCACTCCCTAAGGCTCTTGTTGTGTCCGTCCTCCATAATTTTGAGATTGTCAGCAAGCTTGGCCGATCTTTTCTTCTCCAATTGTAGCTCTTCTTTGAGGAGGGGGATGGATTTATTCTGCTGTTGAAGCTCAGCAACCTGCCATTCTAGAGCCTTGTTGGAAAAGTGAAGCTGGCTCGTCTCTTCTGTCTTCCTCTGAAGTGTTTCCTTGGCCTTCTTCAATTCAGCCTCCACAACTCTATGAATCTCAGCTTGTTTGGTTGCCCATTTCTCCTTCACAGTGAGTTCGGTTTCGAGTTTCTCAACCTGCTCCATGTAATCTGCCTTTTCGCTCAGGGATTCAAGGAGGCCGGATAGTTCATCCAGCTGCCAACGGCCGGCCTTACAAGCTCCTCGAACTTCAGCAGCCTCGAGCGAAGGGCGGAGGCAGTATCTAGCCTTTGGAAGAGTGGGGGGCATGGCCCCCTGAAACCATAAGTATGGGGAGAGGAAGGAATCGCGTGGAGGGTCAAACGCCGGAGGAGGACCGTTCCCAGAGTCTGGCCCAGAAGTGTTCTGTGAAGAAGGGGCAGAAGAGTCAGGAACGGGCTTCTTCCCCTTATCCTTTTTTATCCCAGACTCTTCAAGTGTCTTTTGGCGCTTCTTCGCAGGGTCACCAGAAGAGGGTTTTTTCTGATCCGCTGTCTTAACCAGGTGCCTCTTTTTCTTCTTCTTCTCTGGGACGGCCTCCTCGTCGCCTGTCCCAGTGGCCTCTGTTTGCTCCTCTGTTTCTTCCTCATCAAAGAGAGGAACCTCCTCACCCACTGCAGAGGTCAGGGGAATGAGTGGAGCTTTGGTGGCGTTCCTCTTCGCCTGAATCTCGTTCTCCTCGGAGGAGGAATCATCATCAGCCATCATGGTCCTTAAAGACAACATTTCTGGGCAGGCTTTTTCGATTTGTTCTGCAAAACAAGAAAAGTTGAGTTAACACATGAGAAGAAAATAATCAGAACAGAATAAATGTATAACACAAATACAGTAAGAACGGATATTACGGAGATAGGAGGATCGGACATCGTCCTCTGCCAGGAGGAGCCTGCAGGAAAATCCTTTGAGGGTCTTTGAGGCCGTCTGCATGGCGCTCAAAACCTCGACGGAATGAGAAGAGAGTTCACTCTCATTAGTGTAATAAGCACGGCTCATAAGGAGAAAATGCTCATGCGTCCAACTGAGAGGGAACTTAGGGAATCCCTCCTTGTTACGCCAGAAGACCGGCTTATTAGGCTGAATACGGACCCGCGTGTAGAAATGTTTAAAGGAGCGCCCATCCACCTTCGCGGATTCCGTGTAGGATTTGAAGTTTATAACCCTTGAGTCACAACGGAGTGTTATGAACCCAAGGCCCCCCTTCTTGTTAGCACGGCGAACTACTTGGCAATAATGGAACAGTTTGGCCACAGTGGCCGTGAAGTTGAAATGCTCTCCTAGGATTTTGAGAGCCCGCACTAGACCCCAACCGTTGGGATACAGTTGGGTAGGAGCACAGTCTAGGAAGCGCAGGACGGCCATCTGGAATTCTGTCATGGGGAAGCGCACCCCCAGCTTAAGAAACACGAAGTCGTACATATAGACCGACCTCTCATCAGGGACGATGTGGCAGACCCTCTCAGAGGGACGTGGTGCCAGCACAACATAGCGTGCTTTGAACTTCTTGTCTGAGTAGATCTTGTAGCGGAGAGAGACCGTGCGTTCCTCTTCACTCGCGTGATGCGAGGGGATCTCTAGGAATTCCTCATCCACCCAGCAGTACGGCCTTTCCCTGTTGAGCTTTTCCCAGTTAAGCCGGTGTGCCATAACATTGACACACCCTTCAGTGGTACAAAGAACCAACGTTTTTCCAGACCTCGGAATCTCCAGGGTTTTGGATGCACGATGGAACGCGTGCGTGCTGTGGTAAAAAGCAACATCGTCAGAGAGATAATCTTCATTACTTGACCCTTCATCAGAGCGGCTGGTAGCCCTCGAGTCAAGGGGAACCTCAGAGCGACGTTGAGTAGTAGACGCTCGTGAGGAAGAAACTTCAACTCTTTCTGGGCGACGAAGCCCAGCTACAGGAGGATTCACTGGAATCCTCCCACCACGGTGGCTAAGGGGGGCGCGAGAGCTAACATTCCACCTGTTTGAGGTACCAGCGTTGCCTGCTCCAGGGTGCATGGTGGAAGTAGAATGGACAAAAATTGTAGGGAGATGAAGGAAAGGGAGGTTACCTAAAAGGAAGAGGATCTTTGAGAAGTTTGAAGGCAGCAAAGAAATCTCCAAGAAATTTGAGCAGAGGTTCACTAAGCTTGAGGACAAAGGTGAATTCCAAAACTTGTTAAGAGTCCCTTTTATAGGTAACGACGAGGCACAGTGCTCTGTTGAAAGCCACAACATTTGCTTCAAAACGCAACCCTTCGGATTCAAACGACTCCGTCGTTTCGCCATGATCGAGTGCGAAAATGGTAACGTTTCAGCAAACGTTTTTGCAAAATGGGCCCCCTTTCAGTTTGAATCCAGGCCCAATAAGCCCAATCAACGGTTATACTCTTGGGTAATGATGGCTCGTGCGTGAAGGGTGCATTTAATGTCCAATCATTCCAGACACATTTAATGCATTTCAACCACTCTTCGAATACCAAAGGTTTTGATTCCCAAAGACTCTTGGGATTTCCCTCACTACTATATGCTGTCTGAATCCGTTGAATATAGTATGAGAGGAGCGGTTACTCAGTTGTTAGAACTGATGCTCCAGAATTTCCAAAGAATTTCCAGAACGTTCCGCCGGTATCCAAACTTCTCAAAGGCTGCATAGCTCATATGAACAACTTAACAGTCCCTCATACAAGCTAGGGGACAAATGATCCGGTCTGGATACCGGTCTCTAAAGTTATAACGTCAGAATGACTTCATGAGGAGGAAACCGATGTCACAGTTCGGGCAGCACCACACCGGATATCCGCTCTTATCCAACCAGACGTTCTATTCGCTCTCTTTACCACAGATACTTCACTCGTTATCCCTGAACGTTTATATAGCCGTTAGTCTCTCAGTCACAGCAAGATAAGAATTCCTAATAACTTATCAGCGAAGATACTCCATGTAGTAGAATATGTCATATCAATGGCCTCAGAGAGCAAGTACATGTGTCAACAGATTATGCGGAAAGGTGATTATCCTCCATCCTCCCCATAGGATCGTACTCTGATAATTGACCTACCCTCCTGACACATTCTGAGTGCTGAGCCACTTTGATTGACACACTTCACACGCTATCAGAGCCCAAAGGCCACTTGCATCCAATGATTCATTTCCTACGTTCAACTATAAATAGCCTGATCTAAAACACATGCAAGGTTAGGTTGTTCTAACTCATTTTTTTACTATTGTATCGCTTGAGCATTCACTGAGTTCTTACACTCTTCTAACTTGAGCGTCGGAGAATCTTCACAGGTGGCACCACCTTTTGCCCCCCTTCAACGCGAAACGGTGGTGTGAAGGATCTCCAGGACAACAAGACCGGTTTCTCCCACTAAGAGGCCGGATTTCCATATCGGATACTCATTGCTCCGGTGTGCAAACCCTAACACACCTGCATTCTTATGGCTGGTCCCACACCGGATCCTTAACCCCGGTTCAGACCAGTTCATATATTATGGGTATATACGAGTTATCCGAATGTTTTAATCATTAATCAACACCACCATATTATGTCCTAATTATATATATCCCTATATATCCCTTCAAGCATCTTACAATATAAGGGGAAGGGGCCTAACTCCATCAAAATCAAGAAAATGAAACAACATTCAATTCTGGGTGTCGCGACCGGGATCGCGGCTGGAAGGCCGACCCTCAATGGTATTAAAACGTGGTTTCGAAATCCTTTCGAAAAGAAAACAGGGAGTTGCCACCAATATTTTTTAAGGGTAAAATACCCGAAAAACCTTTCATTAAAGCACTAGTTATGAAAGTAAAAATTCTAAGTTCGGGAGTCTAATTACAGGTGAGGAAGGTATTAGCACCTCACAACTGCCCGTTATAAAACGGTTACCTCAATATGATAGCGCGCATTATAATTAGCCCAAAAATTATTTTAACTTCTTTAAAAAAAGAAATGTACGAAATGACAAAGCATACAAAAATAAACAAAAATAAACACGGAATTTTTTACATGAGATTAACGGGACGTCTCGTCCAAATTAACCTCGCTCCTCCCTTTTTAAAAAAAAAGATGTTATAAAAAAACATGAGATTAACAAGATGTCTCGTCCAAATTAACATCGCTCCTTCTTCTAAAGAAATACTACAAAAATGTGAGATTAATAAGACGTCTCATCTAAATTAACCTCTCTCCTCCTTTTAAAGAAATATTAAAAAAAATGAGATTAACAGGATGTCTCATCCAAATTAAACTTGTTCCTCCTTTTAATAACAAGACAAAAATGGAAACTCTAAAAATTAAATAAAGAAAATGGGCTCGACAGGAACTGTTTCTCGCTCCTACGTATTCTTGAGCTTTTGAGAAATCAGGGTCACGTAGTTCTTTTGTTGTTATTATTAGTTACAAAGCAAAATAAAAGAAATTCAACGGAATAAACTTGAACAAGGGAACAGGTTCAACAAAATTACAAATCTGGCAGGAGAATAAACAATAAAAAAAGATAAAACAGAACCGGTGTGGTGTGGACTTGGGAGGAACCAGAGTGTGGATTGGAGCCAATGTGGAATAAACCGAAGTACAGTGTGGAGCCAGAGTAGGACTTAATGGAGAAAATGTATTTTAATGGGAAACAGTATAGGATTCAGTGGTGTTGTGAGTAGTATAGGGTCTGAACGGAGTTTAGAATGACAAGAAGGTTCTGAAATCCATCGAGACTGGTGCTTCTGTCTCAAAGAAAACAAGAAAATATGGGTTGGGGATAGGTTTCTTTACTTCAGATTCAGGATTCTGGAGTAGAGATTCTTTTCAGGGGTCTTTTTGATTTTTTTTTTGGATGCTTCTCTTTTGCGCATCTTCAATTGAGGTATTTATAGAAATCCAAGTGCCAGCTGATTACTTGAATAGCCCAAAGATAGCCTGGCCACCAATAATTATAGGGAACAGCGGCTGATGAATAATTTATTATTTTCATTTTTGTTTGTTATCAGCCCCCCCAAAGGATTAGAGAATCAACTTGGATGGTGCGATTGTATGTAATGGACAAACAGCCTAAGCATTGACAATTATGGGGGAACGGTGGCTAGTGGGTAATTATTTATTATTTTCATTTTTGTCTGTTGCCAGCCGCCCCCCAGAATTCAAGGATCAACTTGGATGGTGCGATTCCAAGTCAGCATGGGCAAACGGACTCCTCAAATAGTGCCACATGGGACCGGTGTTCTTCTTATGACCCGGACCATTTTCAGTATCCATTCTCAATGGAAATTGATCCGATCGAGACAGGTGCCTACATATATAAAAGTCTGAGTGAAAAACCGACCTTTGACACTCGGTGTGAAGGCTTGAATTCACATATTATTGACTCGGAAATCTCTTTCTGAGGAGTATTCATCAGAGCCTCTTTTCATTCGGAATTGCTTCACTCGGAGGTGCTTTGTCTGGAAATGTCACTGCTTCAAACATTCATTCAGTTGTAGCCTTTCTTCCTTCAAAAATGACTCACTCGGACATATCTGCCTAAAGTGTTTTTTTGAAGTTTGATTCACTCGGGAATATCTCTTTCCGAGAATCATCCATCAAAGCCTCTTTTCGTTCAGAATCGCTTCACTCGGAGATGATTCGCTCGGAAGTATTTCTGTTTGAAGAACTCATTTAAAGTCAGACTCGCTTCCCTTGAATGTGACCCACTCAGAAACGTCTCACTCAGAGGCACCTCAAAAATATTTCACTCGACTATATCTCTGGCCGACAAGTCAGAACCATTTTTGACTTAAAATTGATTGACTCGGGAATTCTTCATTTGAATGTCCCAGTCCGAGAGGTATTCCTTCGAAATCAAAGTCTTTCTTCACCCGGAAGCACATCTCTCAGAAGTAAACCACTCGGAAATGATTCACTCGGAGACACCCCACTCAGATGTGTCTGCTCTAAAAGTATTCATTCATAGAGCCTTTCTTTGCTCGGAAATAATTCCCTTGAAATGGTCCATTCGGAAATATCTCACTCGGAGACACCCTACTCGGGTATATCTTTTCCCGAAAAGTATTCATTCAGAATCGATCCACCCGGGAAATGTCCACTCGGAAATCTCTGTACCCGAGAAATATTTGAAATCAAAGTCTTCCACTCGAAAAACAGGGAAAATTTTTCATAATTAAAGCCAGAATACCACGGTATAAGAAATGAGAGGAGAACAAAAGAATTTCAAGAAACTAACAGTGGAAGAAGGGAGAACGCGTAGGTAGGTCACATAGCAACGTGCACACGCTCAAGTGAAAACTTCACTCGGTATTCGTTCATTTCACTCGGCATTTCCACACTCGGGTTCCAGCGCCTGATTCACTCGGAAGGATCCAACCTCGGTCTACTCGGACTTAGCTCTTGCACCTACTAGTCCCATTCGGACAATGCAACTTATTCTACAGTTTCATCAATCAAAACATATACGCGAATAATACGGAAGTGGTCCCCACTATCATTCACTCGGGATCTAGGAGGACTCCTCACCCAGAGTAATCTTCACATCCTTTTTGTCACTCAGGGTATTTCAATTAGTTTTCACTCGGTAACCATAATCTTCCGACTCTCAATATTCTACTAAGTTAAGACTCACTCATATTCTTTCATTACCAAGAGTTTACTACAGTAGGGTCCCCTAGAGTCTAAGGTGTCACTCTCTAGTCGGGAAAATCATCACTCAGCAATTTCTCACTCGGGGATCATTGATTATTCTACGCTCGGGAGGATTCCTAGCAGTTGTCACTCGGAAGCATATCTAGACTCTCAACTCCAAATCCTAACAGCTCGTCATTGGGGGCAGGTTTCTACGTCAATCCCTACTCGGAGCTATTTGATTTCACTCACTCAGAACGTCTGAACCTCCCCCACCCGGTGACAGAATCATAAACTCACCCTCTAAACCATAGGTTGGCTTCCTTCATGTTAAGTTATGTCATTTCCTACACATTCGGAAATATGAATGCATATACATATATATAGATTACCCAGGCATCATACATAATAAGATTGACATGCAGCATGGCATAACATAGGCATATACATATATATATAGAAGTGTATATCACAATTTTACAACCACAATATTATGTTCCCATCCAAAGGGATTCAACTCTGTTTAAAAGATTAACAACAAAACACGAGCCGGCCAAGGCTTAACTCAAAACACTATATACAGCATATGCACAGTCATAAAATTCCATAGTGCATCAGCACTTCACCCGGCATTTTAGCTCCTCCTCCAATCCTCATTTCGAGAGAATTCACTGAAAAATTGCCACAGCAGGGGTGAGTATCTTAAATTTTAAATGATAGATGCTGACTCAGGATGCCTCATATTTATACAACTATATATAAATACATACACACAATCATACATGGCAACAATAAAGGTCAGAGTTTTACTGATTAATCCAGAACACACACAAGATCCTTACCGATCGGAATCCCCTAGTTGTCACTCGGCTCTTTACACACACCAACTCAATAATATTAACATACAACAATCTGTGACATGATATTAAGGACCATGAATCAGAACGCATCTATAGAACATTTATCAATCAGGGTACAAAATTCTCACTCGGTCATATATTCACAGCTCTTCAACAATATAACATACATTTATAGAGTAGATCTCAGTCAACATTAACAGCACATGCACACGGAATAATGCACTCAGTCATGAGTATACGTCGTCTTACTAGCATCATCACATGCATAATTAATTCCTCACAGCATCAGTAGGAATATATATATATATACAGATTATTCACTCAGTTCCGCATTCATGTGTAATCGGTTCTGACGTTGCAACGTAGGCTCTCAGCCTTTTGTACATAGCTCTCAGCTATCATTTCAGCTCCCAACTGCTTGGCCGTTTTACAGGTACCCAACCGTTTGCCCACAGGTGACACCAACGCTCTCAGCGCCAACGGAGGTGTTCACAGGCAGCCTGAGTCCCACTCGAGGGCTACCTTGAGTCCCACTCAAGGATTTTACAGCGTCCCACGCTTAATAACCGATGGTAGTGTCCCACACTACGTGCTCCCAGCACAACGCATCCCATGCGCCACACGCGGATTCATCACACAATATAGAATTCATGCACACAACCTTTCATTCAGTTATACATATTTCACATGTAGTCGGTAATACACGTTTTCAGGACTCCACATATTAATTTAACACACACATACTTCCATGCAATCATCATCATAGCTCCAATAGCAACATATAAGTCCAATGCAATTGGTGTCAATTAATATCAAACTTCTATAAGCATTCTCATCATCTCAAGCATAACATGCACTCGGTATACAGCAGTGTCAGAACTTAATCAACGCATGCATCCATATGAAGATCAATAGGCTCAAACAAGCATTCCAATCAACACAACATAACATGCAATCGGTATACAACAGTGTCAGGACTTAACCAACGCATGCGTCCATATGTGTTGGTGTATGCACTATGAGCTTTTATGCTTCTTCATTTGTATCATTTTTCTACTTATAAATAGAATAAATATTTCAGTTTAAAATTGTTTTAAAACATATTTATCCTTGGAGTAATAGGTCATATAAAAATTATTCCTAAAATGTCCCTAGTCAAGTATTTACATGGGGACATGTAAATACACTGAGACTAGTGTGTGAGTGTACTGATGACCTGATCTCACAGATCATAGATATAGATGATATCGAGTCTTCACACAGGTACACATTAAGAGTAATGATGTACTGGACAGACCCACCATGAGAACGTTGCATGGATCGTTACATGATTGTCATAAACGATTCTCAATGTGATAATGGTATATGTAGTCCTTCGACCTGAAGTCACTACGATTCCTACATGAGGAGTTTATTATTTTAATACAATTAAACGTCTTCTGTAACAAGAGGACTATAAAGGTTGTGATTAGGCAATGAACAAATTATTCAGAGGGATGTGAGTGATGTAGATGGGATTTGTCTCTCCTATGTGACAGGAGTGATATTCATAGGCCACTTGATGGAGTAAGACTAAGAAAACACATGGCCATGCTAGAAAGAATAAATATTAGATATTTATTCGGATCCAGTCTACTCCGGTATCAAGTAAAATAAATTGGGCCGTACAAGGATGACGCGACCATGCCTTGGGCCCAATTAGGATATCGTGACAAAAGGAATAAACATATTAAAAAAAAAATTATTATCACTTATAGGTTATGTTGATAATATTCGGACATAATGATGTATTGCTAGATGCCGCTCTTATTTTATATTAATAATAAAATAGTTTATTATTAATATGACCGGGTATTTTATCTATAGGGTCACACACATAGAGTAAGCCCATCAGAAAATGTTGTCTTATTTTAGTTGGACTAAAATAAAGCTATTGGGCCTAACTTATTTGGAATGAGTAAGAAGCCCACTTTTAGAGAGAACAAATTAGGTCAAACCTAAGCCTATAAATAGAGCATAAGATGCTCATAGGCCGTTCACTCAAGTGAGACACAAATTCGCAAAAAAAAATTGCAAGAGCTACACGCCGTCAAACTAGCAGTTGGCAAGTGTTGCGATTCTGGTGGGAGTGCTCATGTGGACTCCTAAAGGACGAGGCTACGACTACTTCGGAGTTCTTCAAGAGGTAATCCAAAATGAATTTCGAGATTGTTTTGTGCTTTGAAACACGGAACCTTGCAAATCCTATGGAATCCCTTTTATTTTTCCATTGCTCATGCTTAGGGATTCACTAACAATATGAACATGAACAGATTCAACAAAGCATTCCAATCAACACAACATAACATGCAACATTCACTCTCACTTATCTTACACTCGGGTATTCCATATGCAAGCATATTATACAACAGGATATAGATCCACCATTATCAACACTCGAAACCTGTTCCTAACCCATGCATTTAACATGTAAGGTACTCCCCCTACCAACTACGAGACTCCGAGAGACTTTTCTGCTTTGGTGTTGGTTCTCTTCCTTGTTGCTTCACTCAACGCTTCCACTCGCTTAGCCTTTACTTGAATGCTACTGTCCTTCACGTGTAGTGCAGAGGCTGTTTATACTTCTGCTTCGACGTTCGTCCTCTACCCGTATGAGGGAGCTCTGACTCCTCTGCAGCACCGTCACTTGGCTTTCGCAACAGGGAATGGAACAGAGAGTAGAGAAGGAGAAGAGAAGAAGAAGAACAAGAGAGAAAGAGAAGAAGGAAGAAGAAGAAGAAACTCGCAGGGAATTCTGAAGAACGAATGGCAAGGAAGGCCATCATCCACTTATAAACACATGCATGAGGGAAAGGTATGGTGGGGTGGGAAAACGTGAGGAGCAGTCTGCTCACGTCACCCAGTCCCATCAGCACCTGCTACAGCTAATCGTCCTTTTTAATCAGCACACCCTTTGATTAATTAAGTTAATGGTAATTAATAAACAAATTCCCACTTCTGAAATTATTATTTTAATGGCTTTATTCACCCGGTACATTATTAAAAAAAATGGGATGTTACAGTTCTCCCCCACTTCAAAAGAATTTCGTCCTCGAAATTCAGTCGGTAACTCACCTTGGTCAAACAACTCGGGGTACTGCTGCCTCATGGCATCCTCGCGCTCCCAGGTATAAGAGGTATACCCGTCCTGCTGCCATTCCAGTTCAACCAGTTGCACATTCTTGCTCCTTAATTGCTTTACCGATCGGTCCACGATCCTAGTCGGTATAGTTGCAGTGGTCAGGTCTTCCTTGATTTCCACCTCATCATCAGGCATTGTGTGAGTAGAATCTAGCAGGTACTTCCTTAGTTGAGACACATGAAACACGTCATGCAATCGAGATAAATGAGTCGGTAATACTATTTGGTATGCCATGGAGCCGACTCGTTTCAACACCTCATAAGGCCCAATGTATCGAGGGCTTAACTTTCTGCTCTTCAAGGCTCGCCCGACTCCTTTACTCGGTGAAGTCCTTAAAAATACCTTGTCTCTGACTTAAAATTCCACTAGTTTGGTGCATTTGTCATGGTAGCTCTTCTGCCTATCTTGAGACGCCTTCATCTTTTCTCTTATCACCCGGATTTGCTCTGAAGTCTGCTTCACAATTTCTGGTCCCAATAGCAGACTCTCACCCGATTCTGACCAGCAAAGCGGGGTTCGACATCTTCGACCATACAGTGCTTCGTAGGGTGCCATACCAATACTATTGTGATGGCTGTTATTGTACGTAAACTCAACTAAGGGAAGGTACTGCTCCCATTCCCCACCGTGCTCTAGTACACACGCCCTTAGCAGGTCCTCTAAGCTCTGGATTGTCTGCTCGGATTGTCCATCAGATTAGGGGTGGTAAGCAGAACTAAGCCAAAGTTTCGTACCCAATTCCTGGTGCAGGCTGGTCCAAAACCGGGACGTGAACCAAGGATCCCTATCCGATACGATAGAAGTTGGTATACCATGCAGTTGGATAATTTCACGAATATAAATCTGAGCTAACCTATGTATCGGGTACTTCATGTTCACAGGCAGGAAGTGTGCACTCTTCGTTAGTCGGTCAACAATGACCCATATCGCATTATGGCCCGCTCGGTTTTTGGGCAATCCCATGACAAAGTCCATGGCAATTGAGTCCCATTTCCACACGGGAATCTCCAGGGGTTGCAATGCACCATACGGCTTCTAGTGCTCCACTTTTAACTTCTGACAGGTGATGCACCGAGCCACATATTCTACCACGTTCCTCTTTAATCCGGGCCACCAGAACTGGGTTCTTAGGTCATGGTACATTTTCGTGGCACCTGGGTGGATACTCAGCAAGCTCTTGTGTGCTTCATCAAGCACCATTCTTCTCAATTCTTCCCCACCCGACACGTATATTCTATTTCTTACTCGGAAGATTCCATCTGATCCCTCGGTCAAGGACAAATCCTTGCCTTTGGCCTGAGTCTCCTTCATCTCAGCCAAGTAGGAATCTGACTGCTGTTGCTCGTACACGGATTTCAGGAATTCATTGGTAATCCTCAGCGTACCAATCGTCGTTTTCCGAGAGGAGGGGATATCAACATGTAAGTTCATGTCTCGAAACTGTTCCAATAGCTCTACCTCCTTTACCATCATCACTGCTACATGAAGGGACTTCCGACTCAACGCGTCGGCAACAACATTTGCCTTACCCGGATGGTACTTTAGCTCGAAATCATAATCTTTTAAAAATTCCATCCATCTCCTCTGCCTCATGTTCAGTTCCTTTTGGTCGAATAAGTACTTGAGGCTCTTGTGATCACTGTATACTTCAAATCTGGACCCGAACAAATAATGCCTCCAGATTTTTAATGCGAACACCACAGCTGCCAATTCCAAGTCGTGGGTCGAATAATGCTACTCGTGAGGTCTCAATTGCCGAGAGGCGTACGCTATCACTCGGTCTTTCTACATTAGCACGCATCCTAATCCGAGTCCTGATGCATCACAATAAACCACGAACCTCTCTTGCAAGTTAGGTAATGCCAGTACTGGAGCAGTCATCAACTTGTCCTTCAGCTCTCGGAAGCTGTTCTCGCACTTGAAACTCTATACGAAGGGAATGTTTTTCCGAGTCAATTTAGTCAGTGGCAAGGCCAACTTAGAAAAACCCTCAATGAATCTTCTATAATAGCCTGCCAGGCCCATAAAGCTCCTTATCTCAGAGACCGACTTGGGTCTCTCCCATGCTATTACAGCTGCCACCTTCGAAGGGTCCACCGAGACACCTTCCTCGGAAATCACGTGTCCGAGGAAATGGATTTTATCCATCCAAAAATCACACTTTGAAAGCTTTGCAAACAGCTGCTTCTCCCTCAACACTTGGAGTACTGCCCGGAGATGTTCTTCATGCTCCTCAGAAGTCTTAGAATAGACTAGGATGTCATCAATGAAAACAACTACGAATCGGTCTAAATACGGGTGGAATATGTTGTTCATGTAATTCATGAAGACAGCAGGGGCGTTTGTTACACCAAACGGCATCACTACATACTCGTAGTGACCATACTGAGTCCTAAAGGCAGTCTTTGGGATATCCGATTCCTTCACTCGGATTTGGTGGTATCCCGATCGTAGGTCGATTTTTGAGAAAATTAAGGCTCCACGCAGTTGGTCAATAAGGTCATCAATTCTGGGCAACGGGTAACGATTCTTAATTGTGTGTTTGTTTAGCTGCCGGTAGTCTATACAAAGCCTCATGCTGCCATCCTTCTTCTTAACAAGCAGTACAGGTGCGCCCCAAGGTGATACACTCGGCCTAATGAATTGTTTTTCGAGTAACTCATCTACTTGCTTCTTCAGCTCGGCCAATTCAGTTGGGGACATTCTATATGGTGCACTGGAGACTGGCTCGGCTCCAGGGATCAGGTCTATAGAGAATTCGACTTCTTTATTGGGAGGGACACTCGGTACGTCTTCAGGAAACACCTCTGGGAATTCACAGACAGTTGGAATTTCATTCACCCAGGCTTTACTCTCACCCTCGGTTAGACAAAGCATCATAAACAGTTGAGCTATACCTTGTGCCGTGTCGTCTTCATGGTGCTGCCCCGGGAAGATTATCCTTCGGTTTCTGCAATCCACTAACACCTTGTTGGCTGAAAGCCAATCTATTCCGAGCACAATGTCAAGGTCCTTTAAGGGTATGCACACCAAATCGAAAGTGAAACTTCGATCACACAACACAAATGTTACATCCTTGCACATTGATGATGTCAACACCTTAGCGCCAGTCGGATTGGCTACTTCCAAAGTCCGATCCATAAACACAGTCGGTAACTTTAATTGCTCTACACACTCATCAGCTATAAAAGAATGGGTGGCTCCCGAATCAAAAACAACATTAAGGGTATATCTACCAAGTGAGCACTTACATTGTACCAGGTCATTTGCTTGTGCAGCATCCTCTGCGTTGATGGCGTAGACTCTTCCCACTGCTGGTTGGTCGGTATTCCTCTCTCGGTTATTTGGAGCAAGCATTATGTTTCCTCTGGCTCTGTTGCCTCTGCCGCCCGGTCATTGGTTATCATTCACTCGGTTTCTCTCTTGGAAACCTCCTTGTCATACACTGGTGTTTGCTTGACGGAGTTGGGGGCAATCGGGGCGAATGTGTCCCCTTTTATTGCAATGGAAGCACACCATTTCACCATTGTTGTTGCAGTCTCGGGCATAATGATTTCCTCCACACTTGAAACATTTTCCGTCTCCTACAACTGGTCGTCTTTCAGACTGATTCCGACCCCCAAATCTGGCGGAAAAAGATTTGTTTCTACCAACGTTGCCTGGCCTCTTGAAGCGGGATTGCTAGGGCCTCAAAGAATGGTTAGCTCGGCTGCTCTGGCCCGAATGGGCCTTGTCATCCTCCTCAAATATCCTACACTTATTCACCAGTGCAGGAAAACTCCGTATTTCTTGGTACCTACAGGCTTTCTTAACATCAGATCTCAATCCATTCTCAAATTTAAGGCACTTGGAACTCTCTGTCCCCGGTTATTGGAAAGGTGGGTAGAATAGGCACAACTCTTTGAATCTGGTCGCATACTCCTCCACAGTCATGGAGCCTTGTTTCAACTCCATAAACTCCAACTCCTTCCGACTCCTAACTGTGTCGGGGAAGTACTTCTCCAAGAAGCATGTCTTGAAATCATTCCATGTCAGCTGAGCATCATCATCAGGGAATCGGTTTCTGGCTATCTTCCACCAGTTTTCCACCTCGTCTCGCAGCATGTACACTGCACATTCTACCTTCTGGGCCTCGGTACAGCGAAGACCCCCAAAAATCCTTTCCAGCTCCTGAGTCCACTTAAACGCTGCCTCAGGGTTCCACCCTCCTAGAAATTCACTCGGCTTCCTTTTCAGGAAGCGGTCCAGCACTTGGCCCTCCTTAGCTCGAGGCTGGCCCTGCCTCTCAAACACGTCTGCAAAGCGTTGGAATGTCATGGCTATAGCCTCCATGCTTTGGCGATGCGTCATCCCTTATCCTGAAATTACACCCTTCAAGGATAAGTATACCAAGTCACTTGCTACCGATCGGATTTCAGCCTAATGTTCAGTAACTTAACACATCATACTATTTCTATATGCTACACAATCAATCGGACCAGGAGGGAAACAACCTCCTATCCACAAGTCAATATCAATCAGGTTCAATCATGATGACCACTCAGTCAGAAAGCACACAACCGCTCACACTCGCAACCATACCTTGGCCTTGGACCTTTCGGTCCGCTCTAATACCAAAATGTAACACCCTAAATTAAACAAATCATACACAAGAAAAACAGGGAAAATTTTTCACAATTAAAGCCAGAATACCACGGTATAAGAAATGAGAGGAGAAGAAGAATAGGA
The DNA here is from genome assembly GCA_037962975.1 of Clitoria ternatea. NCBI lineage: Eukaryota > Viridiplantae > Streptophyta > Magnoliopsida > Fabales > Fabaceae > Clitoria > Clitoria ternatea. The sequence continues at coordinate 202,503,383 of CM075670.1, forward strand.
GAACAAAAGAATTTCAAGAAACTAACAGCGAAAAAAGGGAGAAATCGCGTAGGCAGGTCACATAGCAACGTGTACACGCTCAAGCGAAAACTTCACTCGGTATTCGTTCATTTCACTCGGCATTTCCACACTCGGGTTCCAGCGCCTGATTCACTCGGAAGGATCCAACCTCAGTCTACTCAGACTTAGCTCTTGCACCTACTAGTCCCATTCGGACAATGCAACTTATTCTACGGTTTCATCAATCAGAACATATACGTGAATAATACGGAAGTGGTCCCCATTATCATTCACTCGGGATCTAGGAGGACTCCTCACCCAGAGTAATCTTCACATCCTTTTTGTCACTCGGGGTATTTCACTTAGTTTTCACTCGGTAACCATAATCTTTCGACTTTCAATATTCTACTAAGTTAAGACTCACTCAGATTCTTTCATTACCAACAGTTTACTACAGTAGGGTCCCCTAGAGTCTAAGGTGTCACTCTCCAGTCGGGAAAATCATCACTCAGCAATTTCTCACTCGGGGATCATTGATTATTCTATGCTCGGGAGGATTCCTAGCAGTTGTCACTCGGAAGCATATCTAGACTCTCAACTCCAAATCCTAACAGCTCGTCGTTGGGGGCAGTCTTCTATGTCAATCCCTACTCGGAGCTATTTGATTTCACTCACTCAGAACGTCTGAACCTCCCCTACCCGGTGACAGAATCATAAACTCACCCTCTAAACCATAGGTTGGCTTAATTCATGTTAAGTTATGTCATTTCCTACACATTCGGGAATATGAACGCATATACATATATATAGATTACCCAGGCATCATACATAATAAGATTGACATGCAGCATGGCATAACATAGGCATATATATATATATAGAGAAGTGTATATCATAATTTTACAACCACAATATTATGTTCCCATCCAAAGGGATTCAACTCTATTTAAAAGATTAACAACAAAACACGAGCCGGCCAAGGCTTAACTCAAAACACTATATACAGTATATGCACAGTCATAAAATTCCATAGTGCATCAGCACTTCACCCGGCATTTTAGCTCCTCCTCCAATCCTCATTTCGAGAGATATTCACTAAAAAATTGCCACAGCAGGGGTGAGTATCTTAAATTTTAAATGATAGATGCTGACTCAGGCTGCCTCATATTTATACAACTATATATAAATACATACACACAATTATACATGGCAACAATAAAGGTCAGAGTTTTACTGATCAATCCAGAACACACACAAGATCCTTACCGATCGGAATCCCCCAGTTGTCACTCGGCTCTTTACACACACCAACTCAATAATATTAATGTACAACAATCCGTGACATGATATTAAGGACCATGAATCAGAATGCATCTATAGAACATTTATCAATCAGGGTACAAAATTCTCACTCGGTCATATATTCACAGCTCTTCAACAACATAACATACATTTATAGAGTAGATCTCAGTCAGCATTAACAGCACATGCACACGGAATAATGTACTCAGTCATGAGTATACGTCGTCTTACTAGCATCATCACATGCGTAATTAATTCCTCATAGCTTCAGTAGGAATATATATATATACAGAGATTATTCACTCGGTTCCGCATTCGTGTGTAATCGGTTCTGACGTTGCAACGTAGGCTCTCAGCCTTTTGTACATAGCTCTTGGCTATCATTTCAGCTCCCAGCTGCTTGGCCATTTTACAGGTACCCAACCGTTTGCCCACAGGTGACACCAATGCTCTCAGCGCCAACGGAAGTGTTCACAGGCAGCACGAGTCCCACTCAAGGGCTACCTTGAGTCCCACTCAAGGATTTTACAGCGTCCCATGCTTAATAACCGATGGTAGTGTCCCACACTACGTGCTCCCAGCACAACGCATCCCATGCGCCACACGCGAATTCATCACACAATATAGAATTCATGCACACAACCTTTCATTCAGTTATACATATTTCACATGCAGTCGGTAATACGCGGTTTCAGGACTCCGCATATTAATTTAACACACACATACTTCCATGCAATCATCATCATAGCTCCAATAGCAACATATGAGTCCAATGCAATCGGTGTCAATTAATATCAAACTTCTATAAGCATTCTCATCATCTCAAGCATAACATGCACTCGGTATACAGCAGTGTCAGAACTTAATCAACGCATGCATCCATATGAAGATCAACAGGCTCAAACAAGCATTCCAATCAACACAACATAACATGCAATCGGTATACAACAGTGTTAGGACTTAACCAACGCATGCATCCATATGAACATGAATGGATTCAACAAAGCATTTAAATCAACACAACATAACATGCAACATTCACTCTCACTTATCTTACACTCGGGTATTCCACATGCAAGTATATCATACAACAGGATATAGAACCACCATTATCAACACTCGAAACCTGTTCCTAACCCATGCATTTAACATGTAAGGTACTCCCCCTACCAACTACGAGACTCCAAGAGACTTTTCTACTTTGGTGTTGGTTCTCTTCCTTGTTGCTTCACTCAACGCTTCCACTCTCTTAGCCTTTACTTGAATGCTACTGTCCTTCACGTGTGGTGTAGAGGCTGTTTCTGCTTCTGCTTCGACGTTCGTCCTCTACCCGTATGAGGGAGCTCTGACTCCTCTGCAGCACCGTCACTTGGCTTCCGCAACAGGGAATGGAACAGAGAGCAAAGAAGGAGAAGAGAAGAAGAAGAACAAGAGAGAAAGAGAAGAAGGAAGAAGAAGAAGAAACTCACAGGGAATTCTGAAGAACGAATGGCAAGGAAGGCCATCGTCCACTTATAAGCACATGCATGAGGGAAAGGAATGGTGGGGTGGGAAAACGTGAGGAGCAGTCTGCTCACGTCACCCAGTCCCATCAGCACCTGCTACAGCTAATCGTCCTTTTTAATTAACACACCCTTTGATTAATTAAGTTAATGGTAATTAATAAACAAATTCCCACTTCTGAAATTATTATTTTAATGGCTTTATTCACCCGGTACATTATTAAAAAAAGATGGGATGTTACAGAGATGATTCACTTGGAAATATCTCTATCCAGAAAAAGCACTCTTCCAAAGTCAGAATCTCTTTTCCCTCGGAGGTACTTCAATTGGGAATTCTTCACTCAGATGTATTCATCTGAAATCAGACTTACTTTTCATTCAGACTGGTTTCAGTCAGGAATTATCCACTCGAATGTATTCATCTAAAAGCAGACTTGCTTTTCATTCAGAATGGCTTCAGTCGGGGATTATCCACTCGGATGTATTCATCTGAAATCAGACTTGCTTTTCATTCAGAAGTATTTCCCTTAGAAGTAACCCACTCAGAAACACCTTACTCGGAGACAACCCACTCGGCAACGTCTTACTCGGAGACAACCTACTCGGAAATGATCATTCGGAAATATGGAACTTTGAGAGAGTCCACTCGAAAGGTATTCTTTCCTAGTTAGAGCCTTTTTTTTCATTCGGAAGTAACTCCCTCAGAAGCAGCCTACTCGGAAACACCTCACTCGGAGACAACCCACTCGGAAATTTGGAACTTGAGAGAGTCTACCCGAAAGAGGTTCATTCCAGGTTAGATCCTTTCTTCGCTCAGAAGTACCTCTTTAGGAAGCAATCCACTTGGAAATTCCTCACTCAGAGATATCCCACTCGGCAGTATGGAACTTGAGAGAGTCTGGCCGAAAGAAGCTTATTCCAGGTCAGAACCTTTCTTCGCTCAGAAGTACCTCTCTCGGAAGCAATCCACTCAGAAATTCCTCACTCGGAGACATCCCACTCGGCAGTATGGAACTTGAGAGAGTCTGGCCAAAAGAAGCTCATTCCAGGTCAAAGCCTTTCTTCACTCAGAAGTACATCTCTCAAAAGCAATCCACTCAGAAATAACTCACTCAGAGACATCCCACTCGGTATTTATTCTCTCAGAAATATCTCTGCCTGAGTACTCATTCATGGTTGGACTCAGAAATTCTTCACTGATCCCCTTTCTCATAGCGCTATTTCCAACCTAGCACGCTTAAGCGCGCAGCTCTCTCAAGCGTGAGGAGGTCTCGCTTAAGCGAGAAGCCCCTAATGCACTCAATTTTTCTTAGTTCACGCTTAAGCTTACACTCCGGACCAAAAGAGGTGTTCACACTGGGCAACTCGCTTGAGTGAGCCCCTCACTCGCTTGAGCAAGATTAACATAGCTCGCTTGGGCGAGCCCCTTCCGGTGAGCAAAAATTGTCCAGCAACATTTCCACGCTCGTTCGCTTGAGCGAGACACCTCATACTTGGCCACTCGCTCGGGCGAAATTGTTCCAGTAACCATTTCCACATGTATTCGCTCGAGCGAGGCTCCCTTCAACTAGCCATTCGCTCAAGCGAGAAATGTCCAGTACCTCCTCAAGGCTGGCTCGCTTGAGCGAGGTCCAGTCTGCCTCGTCATTCGCTTAAGCAAAAAACCTCCAGAACCAAGTCCTCTCTCGCTCGCTCAAGCATGGCCATACACGCTTGAGCGAGATTCGCCCAGTAACTCTTTCACTCACCCCACACACGTCTCGCTTGAGCGGGACGCTCATTCGCCTGGGCGAGATTGGGCCAGAGGCCATAATAATGGTACAGGGGATTCTCGCTTGCACGAGAATCCATCTCGCTTGAGCGAGATTATCACGACTTATGCAGAAAACGAAAATTCTCACAACCCAACATATGAAATCTCATTCTAAGCCAATTTAATCACATCCAACACATCATATACATCATATGGGACATCTAAAACTTGCTCACACATTCATACTCATAATTTCTCATTCCAAACTCATTAACCATAATAAAATTATACTTATCATCATCCAACACATATATGTATATACTTCCATAACAATCATCATATACTTTCACACACCGTTCACAATAATCATCAAATTGCCATTCATATTATCTCACTAACTACATGGCAACGCAAGAATGAATACTAAACACATACAATAATCACCATCAATCTACTCATGCAATTTAAATGTAACCTCATCTCCTACCTCGAGGGAAGAGCCGCAACCAAATGTACACTCCGAAAGCTCCACCACATAGTCCAGAACATAATCTACATATTACATACACATTCATTCATACCATTAATAAACCATCCTAAAGTATTCCTCATAAATTTCTACATAATGATTTACACATTGTAAGGCTTGTGAACAAGTTCTAAACTTGTCCAAACACCAATTTATGTAATTGTGTTAGGCTTCAGGAATTCCTTTCCCAAAGCCAAGATCCTCTAGATCTTAAAGACTAACTAAAACCAACAACATCATCATCTCATCCATTACATAATGTAATCCCAAATCACCTCAATCCTTCAAACATCATCATTATCATCGTCTATTATCGTAACTAATGACACCCAACATTGAATATTTCATATACCCATCCTTAAAATCCATTCTTCTACTCCCTCACATCCTTAAAGACCCCATCATCATAAATGCTTATCAATTTTCCATCACCTTTCAACATTAATCTTAAGTACCACATTAAATGCTCATAAAAGCTTGCATTTAAGCCACCTCACTTGAGGGTTTTGCCAAAAATGGTCTCTAATCCATAACCCATGCCTATTTATACTCTCCCAACAAATAAAACCACATCTAATGGCATAAGCTCAACAAAGGTGGTGAGGAACATACCTCAACCCAAGAAATGAGTGAGCTTCCATGAGAAGGAGAGGGCCACACAAAAATGAGAGGGAGGAGGAAGAAGAGAGTTCAAGCTTCCATAAAATGAAAATGGTGGGGGAGATGGATTCCAATCTTGTCTAGGTTTTTAGAGAGAAAGTATGAGGAGAAAAATGAAGAAAAAGAAAAAGAAGAAGAGTGAATAAGAAGTGAAGAAGTCAAGTGTGTTTGCCTTAGAAGACCCAACGTGAAAAGAAGTATGGGAAAAGGGGTTTTTGTCTTAAATTTTTATTCCCCTTATTAAAATCTTTCCGTTTTATAACATACAGGATCACCGTTCGGGCTCAATACTTTATCCAAAAATTATTCTGAATATAGATTTGGATTCCCAATAATATCCTTAACAGCCCTGACCAACGGCATCTCAATCGGAGATACTTGGTCTGACACCCATATTCTAATCGGGTATAATTTTAACTCTTAAAATCTCAATAAATTATAACTATTCATAATAAATTCCAATTTAATTATTCTAATGTTTTTGGGACATAAATCAACTCATATACAATTATTTATTATTTATTCTCCTCAATTATTTATTTTTATAAAATTCGGGATGTTCATCTAACATTACAATTAGATGCACTATGTCCTTTAAAACCATAATAATTACATTTCATGAAAGGTGAAGCAGTTTTACTAGGTGGTATAAAGAAGTTTTTATAATTCTTTTGTTTCTTATAGGCATTAAAACCTAATCCTATTTTATCAAACATGCAACGTTGTTTTCTGAGTAAAACATTTAAGTTGTCTCTACCATTTATAAACTTTTCTAGAGTTCTACTCAAGTCTAAAACCTTAATTTCTAGCATGTCACATTTCTTAGCAAATTCACAAGGTTTAGTCTTAGAGCATGCTTGAACATTTACTATTTCCTTTTTCAAAGATTCATTTTCTTTACCAAGTTCTACAAGATGCATTTCTAGAGTATCAATGGTTTTTCTTTATAACTTATGCTTATTAGAAACTTTTATAAATTTATCATACAATTCTTTAAGAGCATCAAGTAGTTCTTCCTTATCTAAGTCATGAAAATTTACCTTATCATCTTCATCTTGATGGTTGGCCATGAGGCAAAGGTTTGCTTCTTCATTATTTGATTCATCCGAGCTACTTATCTCATTTTTATCCCATGCAATATATGCTCTTCTTTTTCCTTTCCTTTCTTTGTTTTTCTTCTTTAGGCTTGGGCAATCTGCTTTTAAAGTGCCCTTTTTTTCCACATTCAAAACAAGTAGGTGAGGAATTATTTTCTTTAGAGATAGGTTTCTTACCTTTATGTGTGAAGCTCTTTTGGAAGTGTTTGTTCCTCATGAGTTTCCCAAAATGCTTCACGAATAGTCCTAGCTCTTCATCCTCATCAAGATCACTCTCAGATTCATCTTCATCCATTGAGGTGGCCTTGAGAGCTATCTTTTTCTTCTTTGAGGCTTTTTCCTCTTCCTCCTCATGTTTCAAATCTTTCAACTCTTGTTCTTGTTCTTGTAGTTTACCAAACAAAGTGGCAAGAGACATATCATTTATATTAGGAGATTTCTTAATGGCCATAACAAGAGGTTGCCATTCCCTAGTAAGACTTTTTAAAACTTTATGGATAAGTTCCTTGTTAGTGTAAGATTTACCAAGTGTAATAAGGTGATTAATAATCAATGTAAACATCTTTTGAAGTTCTAAAATAGATTCATTGGAACTCATTCTAAAACTTTCATATTGACTAGTTAAAGTACTAATCTTAGAATCCTTAACATCGCTAGTTCCTTCATGAGTTATTTGAAGGGTATCCCATATATCCTTAGCAGATTTACATGTAACTACTCTAAAAAATTCATCGGAACCTAAGGCTAAAGTCATAAGATTTTTTGCTTTGTAATTATATTACACTTTCTTCTCTTCCTCACTAGTCCAATCATCCATAGGCTTTTCTATTTGTTTATTATCAACTATGTGCATAGGTATAAAAGGACCATTTTCAATAGCATTCCATACTTTCAAATCAATTAATTGAACAAAAATTTCCATCATTTCATTCCAAAAAGCGTAACCCTCACCATTGAAAGCGGGAGGTCTATTTGTGGCACCACCCTCTGGAAAAAGGTTTAGAGAATTTGAGCCCATTTGTTCTCTTGAAGCTGTAAGCTTGATCTACCAAGAGTCAAGCTCTGATACCACTTGTCAATCAAGTGGCCTCAATTACTCAAGAGGGGGGGTGAATTGAGTATTAAAAATTTTACTTGGAATGCTTTTTAAATTGATTCTTTAATAATTATGCTTAATGAAAATGACAAATTTAATCACAAGTAATAACAATTTAAGCACATGACAAAATAGTAAGCATTTAATATATGGCAAGTAAATTCACTTAAGGAGTATAAGCAATATTCAAGATAACAATTAATAATATCAAATTAATCGTTACACTATTTTGAACACTTACTAAAGCAAATTTAATTCAATTAAGGCCATTTTTAACATAATTAATTCAAGAATATTACTTAAATAACTTCAACAAATTTAATCTAAGTGATTTACAAATTTAATCAAGCCAATAGAATATGCACTTTAATTTTAACAAGTAAATTAATAAAGTTACTTAACTAATTAATTTATAAACATAAATATTTAGCAAGCAATTTTAAGTGCATAAAATTAAATGAGTGTAGGGAAGAGAGATTTGCAAACCGATATATACGAGTTCCACCACACCAGTGTACGTCTTGCCTCTAAGCAACCCACTTAGAGGATTTCTACTATTGGAGATTAGAGATACAACTTTGAGCAATCATGGCTTCCTAGTGTCCTACACTCAAGAACCCAATTCTCACAAGTACAAGGGCAAGCCACCCAATCTCTCAATCTCACAATTTACAAGGTTGAAAACCCCAACCCAAATTGGTGTTTAAGTGTACAAGGATAACTCTCCAAAAGAGTGGATATACAAATTAAAGCTTTCATAAAATGATAACATTCGAAGAGAGGATATGAAAATTTTAGCACTCAAAGAATAAATTTGCTCACAAATTCACTCTCAAAATAATTGCCAAAATAGAAACAAAGAGCAATTTAACTTAGGAGAAGGAAATCAACGTGAGAAGAGAAGCAAAGGAAAACGCTTGCTGTTGTGCATTTGAATCCCTTGCAAGGCTTCGTATTTATAGTTGATTGAAGCATAGCATTTGCATTAAATAATTCCTTCGACAATTCACTTGGAGTATGGCTTTGCAATTTAACTAATTACTTCAATGTAGTGCAGCATGGTTCTTCATAGTGGAGCTTAGAGATTGCAATTTCTTGTCAAAAAATAATGGTCCTTTTCGATTGTTAATTCATAGTGTGATGCCAGACTGGAGCTTTTGAAATTTCAAATTATGGAACATATTTACACTAAATGAATTGATTCATTTCCTAAATAAATAGATTCATTTAGTGTAATTTTGCATCAGACTTGAAATGAATAGATTCGAGGACCAAATGAATAGATTCATATAGTGTTATTGCGTAATTTTTTTTGGTCCTGACAGACGTATGAATAGATTCATACTCTAATGAATAGATACATTTTTGAAATGAATAGATTCATTAATGAATAGATTCATTTTGGAAATGAATAGATTCATATAGTGTTATTGCGTAATTTGTTTTTCTTCCTGACAGACGTATGAATAGATTCATTTTGGAAATGAATAGATTCATGGCCTTCAAAATGCATAGGAATTGATTTAGTGCCATTACCAACGTATGAATTGATTCATTTCCCATTTGAATCGATTCATGCATGAAATTTTCAAGTTCCTACACATAAAACCATATGAATCAATTCAGGCATGGATGAATTAATTCATCCACCTGATTCTCCATTTTTTACGTACTTTTTCACCCTTTTTGAGATCTTTTTGCATATACCTTGGTTCCTTTGATCCTTAGGCACTTTGATGATTATATTTCACCTGTTTTAAACCTTTACAACTGCCTTGACTCATTTCTTTGGAGTTCATCAATTTTTCATCATCAATTATAATTAATCACTTGACAACATCTTCATTTGTTGTTTCTGCACGCCTAAAACTATCAAGTAACAATTTAATGTTCCGACCACTGGATTTAACCCACAACCACACCAGCCACCTTTCCAGGGGCAGCTGTAATGCCCTAGCCACTCTAGCCCACCACTTCTCTGCCTCATTTCCACTAGCTGTATGAAACAAAATGCATTAAATGCTTGTTACTTCTTATAATGTAAAATACTCATGACATTTTCTTAAGCAACTTCCACTCTACCTCTTACTCCTCTCACTGCCAAAAATCAAAACAAATTCCCTTCATATCAATTTTGAAATCAGCTGCCTCCACTATACCATAAATGCTAACTCTTATAATTATAACATTCCTTTGTTTTGCTGATTTCATAATTTCCTCCCTCTATTCTCGTTAGCTTACAATGAACACCCAACATTATTTTCCTCTTCACTCTAAATTCTAATTTCAACAATTCACTTTTCCTCTTCCACAAACCACCGTCAGCCACTACCTCTACCACCTCTAGCCATTAAAATTCAGACACCATCACCATCTATCTCCACCTTTCTAAAAATTTTTACTTCTTCTCTTCTCCTTGTCTTCAAAACCGTGACTAATCCTCATTTTCCATCCCCCTCCTTCAAGTCTTTTGCTTGCCAAAAATTGTTCAAGGAGGTTAACTTCTTCCCTTCTCAAAATCTTCCAACACCGTGAGCTTCCTAAGCAACTTCTAGGTAAGCTTGACAAATTTCCTTCTTGATCAATGTTCTTGAACCTTGTGGTTCAAATTCGTTTTATTTTAGAAAATTAGATGGTTTTTCCTTGGTTGTTTGGAGCTAGAACCGTGGCTGCCTTCATGTTTTTAAACCATGCATGATTGTTTTTTTGGATCAAAGGGTATCAAAGCTTGCCAGAGAACGATCGAGGGTTTTTGACAAAATTTCAGCGGACCTCCCTATTTCTTTCCTCTAAAAACTGAGAACCACCATGAGGTAAGGGGAGTTCCTCTTCGGTTAATTGTGTCTTAGAATTACCCCATTACGTTAGTCTAGTATTTGACGATTATAGTTTTAAGTTTCGGCGCGATCTAACGGTCGAATTTCAAGTTATATAATTTTTTGATAACCGATAACTATTTTATTATACTAAAAATGGAAATATATTAAAATAAGTATTTTATAAAAAAATCTCATAATACGTGCCACGATAATCACACGACCAGAAGAAATTTTACCAACTACGACTCGTCTTTTGTTTGATAAAGTTATAAGGCTTATAAATCTAATTGGGCATTCATAATAATAAATGCGTAAATAAGTAATAGTAAAATTATCATTAAATATTTTATTATTATTATTATTTATTAGATTGCTGAGCATAATGGTTGGCCCTGCCGCTATTCTTAAACATTTTTCCATTACTCTATATTATTAAGCATAATGGCTGGCTCTGTCACCGCTCTTAGATATTTTATTTATAAATTTATGTTACTATATTATTGAGCATAATGGTCGGCTTTGCCGCCACTCTTAGTATTTTCCTTGTTTAAATGTTGTCATTTATATTGTCAGATATAATGGTCGGCCCTGCCGCCTTATAATTATTACTAGTATTATTATAAAAACTACCACTCTCGTTACTAGCATTATTAGTAATTTTAATATAATAAACAGACCAATACCTTCTTACATTAAAGTCACACCACTTAATATTTTTACTATTCCCTTTACCACTTTTAAAATCCAATACATTATTGTCTTCCAAGTTGAACATTACTCAAGCCAAAATATAACCATTATATTTTTTGAGTACATAAGAAAGTAACCCACATTGTCTAAAAAAAAGTAGGACCTAACAACTCAAGAATAAATAATTAGGATAAGAAGGAAACACATAAATACTTAGGAGTTTGAAAGGATAGTATACTAATATTAAGAGAATGATTAAGAATTCAAGTAAATACTTAAGGATTTAGTAGATGTCAATAAATAACAGAAGTGATAAGCTATTAAGTAGATCCTAGGAGTAACTAGTATAAAAGGATTGATAAGAATTAATGGGTTTAACATACACCAAGGATGTGGTTCTAAGTACATTTTAAGCTAAGTACACAATTTGATCATTAAGTAGGTCTTTAAGTAGTAACTAGACAAAAAGGTAGAAAAAGGAAAAAAATTGATTTATATGAAGGACAATAGTAACCAGGATGATTGGTTAACAAAAGAAGAGGATAACCTAAGGGTAATAGCTAAAGATATAGATTTTGTAATAAGAAATATTTCTTGAGTAAAGAAAATAAACTAAACTTAGAATAATTACTCACTAAGAATCATAGTGAATTAGAGACTAAAGTAATTGAGAACCAACAAACTGGATGAGAAAAAGTATTAGTGTAGTTAAAGTTAGGTATCCACACTAGCCCTTAAAATACAAACTAGAACACCTAAAGTTAAATGCTAAGAAGAGTAGTGCATTACCTAAATAATAACTAGGTACTTGATGAATAGGTTGGGCTAGATAGTCTTAAACTAATAAAAATACATACGTCAATAAAACCTATATAAGATTGGTATGTCAAAAAGGACCAATAATAGGGACAATAACTTAATTAAATGTGGTAACAATTAGATGTATAATAACTAGTAAGTATGCTTATAAACATAATTTATAAATATAGTTAGACTACACAAAAGATTATACTTGGATCTCTAGATACTCATGGTTGTTATATACATATATATATATATATAAATTCATAATAATATTCTTAAGTGTGGAGGTGATAGTTATAGAAAATAATAATACTTGAGGATTAGTCTCAAGAGAATAAATCATAATATAGGATCAATTAGATAAATTAATCTGTGTCTATTTGATGGATGAATTGCTTGATTGACTCATGTGAATTACTTATTGGTTGTGATATGAATGCCTGTATAAAACATGATGAGTTGAATAAGCACAGTGAGATGGATGCTTGATAAATGTGTTCATTCAATGAGTGATATATGCTTCATCAATTAGCATGAATGATTATGTGGACTATGTGTTCTTGTTGGTATAATAAATGATATGAGTGTGATGAAATATATGATGAAGGGAATGAATCCTGCATGATGCATTAATAAAATGTTATATAAAAGGATAAAAAGGAGAAGATGTCTCGGTAGGGATCCTGATATGATATGATGATGAGATGATGATAGAATGGATTCGATGAGATGGTAATACGTTGAGACGCAAGTTTGTATCCCGAGAAATGATAAACATCTATACTCAACCCCACTTTCATTTTTAATTATTGGAGGGATGTATTGCGACTATAATAACAACTAAAGGTAATATGGGTAGGTAAATTAGACAGTTAACCAATAACCAGTAGAAATACACCCATACCATCAATATAACCCATATCCTTAGAATACTCCTAGAAAACATTGTCATCACTAGTGACTTAAGATAATTCCCTGACCAAACTCACTTTCTCTAAAAGATAATTGAAGAAGATTTAAGGGATAGTACGAAATAAACCTGATGTTAAGAATGAAAGTGGTTGTTGAGGGGACCCTGTTGAGGGGACCCTACCGATGACAAGTATAATGGAAAATGAAAGAATATGTATGAAACATGCATCATTTGAATATGATATATGGAAACTAGAGCATACACCATAGGTACGCTGGAGGACATTCACATTCGGTCTCTGAGGAGAACCTTGGGAGTACAACCGGCATGGAAACTTAATGGCATCAGAGTCGCGCCTGAGCCGGGTGAGACAATGTAAGCCTGGTGTACTTTGATTAAAAGACGAAATGTAACTATGACCGTGGAAGAGCCAAGTCCCCTTTATGATATGATATGGATCCCTGATAATAAATAGGACCTGAGAGTCCTTCATACCATATGATGTGAGGGACTTGGTGGGCTCCGGTGCTCTAATAAGTTTAGAATGAATTTGTATTATTTTTGAAAGGATTTAGTAAATCTAAAATTTAAGGCCAATATATCAAGTTTGGTCGTAAGTCAATACGATGAGACAATATCGTTAAATAACCTGAAATGTCATAAGGAATGCTAAGCATTTTATGTCCATTTTCCTTGAGAAAGTTTAATATTTTCAATGTGTGAATTCATTTCTAAAAGTAAAAACAAAAGTAGTTAGAAATTTATTTCATTAATAAACAAATATTTTTATGATGTTTTCTTAAACAAACTTAGAAATAATCAAACGATTAAAATCTTGGAAAACTTTTCTTATAAAATTCATATTTTAGGCTTAGTCTCGGTGCTCCTAAGAAAGATTTTTAGGTGGCACCTAGGCTCTGGCATATAAAGAGTACTTGTTAGAAATTTTTATGGTAATTGGTTTTAAAGGCCTTAAGGACAAGTACATTGAATAAGCAAGGTTCCGTCTAGTACTTAGGAACCCTTATGATGAAATATGTAGATTGCATGTTGCATTTGGAGTTGAGGATAGATGTTAGAGTGATCCCCTAGAGCATACGGTATTGAGTATACTAAAGAAACAATAGGCATCTCGATCCCCTGAGGCGGTCTTGGGAGTACATTGGGGGTGAACCTCCAATGGCTCAGATTCACGCTTGAAGTAGGACAGCTCATGGTAACTCTGATGTATTTAGACTCTGGATAAGGGTTTCTATGATCGTAGAGTGTTTGTTCAGACGAGATGTATATTAGATCCATTATTAATGGGACAGTGAGTCCTTACCCTTTTTTGGGAATAGAATGAGGTGAGCTTCGGTCGCTCTAGTTAGGCAGGAGGATAAGGTGGGATTATTGTGCACATGGATATTGATATGTGATACTGATGAGCAGGAGTTTGGCCCTATTATATACTGGCATTCAATTAAAATAAGTCATAATAGACCTAACACATGCATAGCATACCATAACTGTGCAACTAACCCTACTAGTGTTTATTCTCCTTGTGTATGTTCCAAATTACTGTGTGGTTTCTCTGGTACATGTTATATAGGTTTTCTATATTTGTTTAGTGTATATATGTTTGTTTAATATTTATGGCTACCCTTGCATGTGAATTAGATGGGTTGAGAGCTTATACTCACCCCTCTCGTGTTGTATGTCTATCCTTTTTTATTACGATCATCGACAGAGGGACAAGGTGAGTTTGATTAGGACCTAGACTACCTTCCATAATGGACCTTAAGCTATAGACGTAGACTGTTTATACTCACCGATCGTGTCGAGACTGTTATAGGTCACGACCTTTAATTTTATGTTATGTTATTATTATAGTAGTTGTTATTGGGAGCCTGTGAGCCCCGTATCTTTTGAGCACAATGTTGTTATGAAGAATCGATTTATGTTATAATGTTTATTTGAACTATTTGTTGATGATCATCAATAAAAAAAACTCCTATTTTTCATAATAATTTGTGACTCCTTAATTTATTAGGACGTTCCAATGTGGGAATTAGTCTTAGTTAATCGAGGGTGTCACAATGTGTACATACATTATTGTTGATACTGCGGTATAGTTACCCACAAGTTGATATAATTTTCCTATAGTCAGATTTGCATGTTTATAGTTGTTATTGTTAAACAATTTCATATAGCTCAATGATATGCCAAAGAATGGATACCCATATATAGTGCAAGGATGATTAACGATAATTGAGAGAATGGAGTAACAATTATGGATGATTGATGTATCTTTGTGATATATGTTATCTTGATTATAATGTGATGCCTAATGTATAATGGGGTTATGAAATAATATGAGTATAAATATATATATATATATATCTGTATGTGTTTGCGTATGCGTGCGCTTGCAATGTAATGATGTTGACATTTTGATATCAATATTTGAATTGCTTCCCTTGAGGAAAATATAAATTATATGCATATATGTATGTTATTACAATCGCTTTATATCCATTATTTCGAATATGTTTGGTCACTCTTCCATGTTGTCTATTTTAAACATTGTGATATAGGATCTGCAGATGTGGCACTATAGCCTTCATTTTGGGAGTTGGTATTTTTTGTGAGCAAGGTAAATAACTGTAATGAAATGCCTTGGCCGGTGATATGATTTTTTTATGTTGTTGATATTGATAGAATGACAATGTAATTATTTCTGCTTGTGTTATGATCATTACAGATCTCGACATTTTATGCTATTTTCTTTTAGTAGTTGTTATTAGGAGCCTGCGAGCCCCGTACTCTTTTAAGTACATTTATGTTAAAAGGATCGATCTATATAATGAACTTCTTTAAAATTATGATCTGATGATCACCAATAAAAAAAACTCCTATTTTTTTATAAATATTAGTGACTCCTTAATTAAGACGTTCCAGTATGGGAATTTGTCTTAGTTAATCAAGGGTGTTATATTAGTGGTATCAGAGCATGGTCGATTCTTTCAATTAGGGTGTGGACCGCTAAGGTTCCCTCGTACTCAAAAGAGTTGTTTGTGTACTTAAAAGAGTTGTTCGCGAGACGTTGATACTCGCTCATTAGGATTTGATTGCTTGCCTGTGTGTATGGAGCCTTCCGATGTAGCAAGACTCGTTGAATTTTGTTAAGATTTGCTTTTCTCTTAGTAATCATGGCGCACTGAAACAACACAACATTGAATATTCCCCAAGCTCCGCCAAGGCACGACCAAGGACTTGTCGATTTCCAAAAGAACCACCCTGGGCAATTCAAAGGAGGTTTTGACCCTGAGGAAGCTCAGTTGTGGATCAAGTACATGGACAAGATCTTTATAGCTATACGGTGTGGAGACAATGATTGAGTGATCTATGCCACCTTCATGTTGGTCGGGGAAGCTTAGCACTGGTAGACTTATATGAAGGTGAAGATGACTGCTGATAGAGCCGAGATAACTTGGGAGTGGTTTAAAACCGAGTTTCTAGCTAAGTATTTTCATGAAGACATCAGAAGGTAGAAGGAACAAGAGTTTTTCAATTTGAGGCAGGGGTTCATGTCAGTAGAAGAGTATGCGGTAAAGTTTGATGAGCTGGCTGGGTGTTGTCCTTACTACACCCAAGGCTTCTCGATGTGCCAAGTTTGAAGGAGGGCTATGTCAAGACATCCGTCAGGCGATTTGCTGCCAGTAAATCACTCAGTTCACTACCTTGGTGTACAAGTGTCGTATCTATGAGTATACGTCACAGAAATCAAAAGGAACTTCTAGTTATGGACTGAAATGATGCACATTTGACAAGTGACCCCAAAAAGATTTCAGGGCAGGTAAGCCTTATTCCCGATCGAATTTTAGCAGACCCAATGGATTCATGAGGACTCAGTGACGGGCCACTTTATGAGGTGCTATGAGTGTGGAGGACCCCACTTTCTTAAGGACTGCCCTAAGAGGAACTTGACTTGCTATATCTATGAGAAGATCTGGAACAAGAGTTTTGTCTGCCCAGAGAAGAATTTATACTTTCTGAAGAGAGAGGTTAGAGGCCCAATCAGATGTCCTGTAAGTCGTGGAATGGAGGACTAGCTGCTAGTGCATCAGTCAATAATCCTAAGATGGCAAATATGAAACATCAAGGCAGTGGTAATATTCAGCAAGGACCGAGGAATGCTACAGCAGGCAGGGACGGAGGCAATGCTAGAGTCTTTACCATGAATAGAGCAGAGGTTGCGTAAGAGAATGACCTGGTGCAAGGTACATGCTTTATAGGTGAAGTGCTTTTGAATGTGTTATATGATTCTAGAGCCACTCATTCATTCATTCATATCAAAAGATTGTGTAAAGTATTTGAATTTACCATTGACCCCCTTATTTGGTAGAATGATTGTTGTTACTACTGCCAATGAACCTATAAGTTCTTCTATTATGTGTATGAATTGCCCTAGTACTATTGATAGGAGGTCCTACTAGGTGGATCTGATCTGTTTACCCTTGATTGACGTGGATATTGTCTTGGGAATGGATTGGCTTACTACCGATCACGTCCTAATTCACTACCACAGTAAGTCTATATCCTACAGAGTTGTGACACTTGAGCCTCTCAGCTTGGGAAGTGTACGTCTGTTGTTGTTACTCAGTAGGTAACTCTGTTCCAATCAGGAGCATGAGTGTTGATGGTCCTTGCTAGCCCTAAATGTGATGTGAAGTTTGAGCCTGATCAGCTTTTGGTTGTTCGAGAATTCCCTGAAGTTTTCTCAGGAGATATACCTAGGATTCCGCCAGAAAGAGAAATCGAGTTTAGCATCGATATCCTACCCGGTATTAGGCCGATCTCCATCGCCCCAGACCGAATGTTGCCAAAGGAATTGGAGGAACTCAAGAAGCAAATGAAGAACTTCTAGAAAAGGGTAGGATTCAACCTAGCGTTTCACCATGGGGAGCTCCAGTGTTATTGGTAAAGAAGAAGAACAATAGTATGCATCTGTGTGTGGAGTACCGTCGGTTGAATAAGGTCACGATTAAAAATTGGTATCCTTTCCCACGCATTGATGATTTGATGGATCTGCTGTGAGGAGCAGTCGTTTTCTTTAAGATTGATTTGAGATCTGATTACCACTAAATTTGAGTAAAGAAGGAAGACATTCCTAAGACAACATTTCACACTCGCTATAGTCACTACGAGTATCTTGTCATGCCTTTTGGAGTCACGAATGCACCCACCACTTTCATAGATTATATGAACTGTATCTTCCACCCGTATCTCGACATTTGTGGTCACATTCATTGATGATATTCTAGTATACTCCAAGAGTGATGAAGAACATGAAGAGAACCTTAAGACTGTTCTGAATACGTTATGTTCAAGGAAGTTGTAGGCAAAGTTATCCAAGTGTGAGTTTTGGATGAGAAAGGTACAATTTCTTCATCATATTATTTCAGCAGAAGGCATAGTGGTGGATCCCACCAAGATCGAGGCAGTACTACAATAGGAAAGGCCAAAGAACGTAACAGAGATCCAAAGTTTCTTAGGTCTTGTTGGCTATTATCACAGATTTAGCGAGAATTTCTCTCAGATAGCTTCACCTTTGACCAAGTTAACTTGCAAAGACCAACCTTTCGTATGGAGCGACAAATGCGAGAGCAGTTTCCTAGAGCTTAGAAAGAAGCTGACCAGCGTGCCAGTTTTGATTTTTCCCGATCTCGCTAAGTTGTATGAAGTATATTATGGTGTATTCAGACAAGGATTAGGATGTATGCTGATGCAAGAGAGAAAAGTGGTGGCTTACGCATCTCGTCAATTGAGACATTACAAAGTAAATTATCTAATGCACGACTTGGAATTGGTTGTAGTTATTTTTTCCTTAAAAATATAAAGGCATTATCTGTACGAGACTAAGTTCGAAGTTTTTGATGATCACAAGAGTTTAAAGTATCTCTTCGATTAGAAAGAGCTAAACATGAGGCAGCAACGATGGATGGATTTTATTAAAGATTACGACTTCAAACTTCACTATCATCCGAGTAAAGCCAACATAGTAGCTGATGCGCTCAGTAGAAAAGCACTGCATTTCTCCTACATGATGGCTAATAAGCTAGAGTTAGTGGAGCAGTTCTGTGATTTGAATCTTGTCGTATCACCTAGAACGGGGAGCCTGATGGTTGGGATATTGAGAGTCTCTAATGAGTTTTTAGATCAGGTTAAGAAAACCTAGTTGACTGATAAGGCTCTATAGAGGCAACTCGAGAAGGCAAAGCCTGGAGAATTTGTGCTAGATGAACAGAGAGTAATCAGGTATCACAAAAGATTATGTTGCAATATTCCTCCACCAATTATAAATTTAAATACTCACTTTTACAATTCACAACTCTTAAAATAAAATAAAGAAAAAGAAAATAAAAAGAGAAAGAAAACGAAAAAGAAAGAAAAAGGAACGAAGAAGAAAAATGAAAAAGAAAGAAAGAAAGAAAAGAAGGACGGAAGAAGAAAGAGAAAGAAAAGAAAGGAAAGAAAAGAATTAAAGTACTAAGGAAAGAGAAATGAATTAAAAGTAATGATGTCCATGTTCTCCGTTATCCTTTTCTCCTTCAGACCGTCCCTCTATTTATAGAGGTCTTGCATGTTAACAATTGGTGGCAAGTGGGCCCTTTTTATTAATTTTTTGTGTCAGCCGCCCCACAATCACAACTTGGAGACAGCCTAGATGGTGACAGCTATAGGGAACGGTGGAGAAACAGCCTGGATGTTGTCAGCCGCCCCCCATAAGTCAAGGATCCACTTGGATAGTGGAAATCCAAGTCAGCAAGGGCATTCGGTGGCAATATAGAGTCGGTTTGCTCTTTTTGACTCGGATTTGGTGGATCGGTCGGTATCTATCAATAGTGGGAAACAATCCGAGTGGAAAAGGTACCTTTTGTACACAAGACCAAGTGAAATCTTTGCTCGGTGCTGAGTTGAGGGGTCGGTGTTTAGGAGAAAACCAGTCGGTGTTGAGTTGAGAGGATAGTGTTTGGGCTGTGAGGAGAGTCGGTGTTGTGGTTGGATGGAGAGTCGGTATTAGGGTTGTGAGGAACTGGGCAGTGTTGTTGCTGTGAGGAGACGAGCAAAGCAACTCTGATTGCTTTATTCATTCGGAACCGATTGAAGAGTGAATCGGAACCGTTTGAAACATTCATTCGGCACTGATTAAAAAGTGGCTCAGAACTGGCTAAAGAGGGACACGGAACCGGTTGAAGAGTGACACGGAACCGACAGAAGAAGGACTCGGAACCGATTGAAAAGTAGCTCACTCGAGATAAGGAAGTCTTCATTCAAATGATCCAATTGGCACCTCCAAAACTGTTTTACTCGGATATTTCTTTGGAATTTAAACCACTCGGAGAAACCTTTCTCGGATTTGCTTAGGAATAATTTAGTCGGATACCTTCACTCAGAAGTCTGACTTGATTCTCACTCAGAATAGTCTTCGGTCGTTAATGAATCCAGTCGGTTGTAATCACTCGGGAGCTGGCTTTGCCTTTTACTCAGAATTTTAGGATTTTCAGGGAGTCTGGAATCTGGCTGATAGAATCTTCCATGTCCAGGCCTTGCTTTGCTCAGAATTGCAGTTTTCTGCCCCAACTCACTCGATAGTCTTCCTTGGAGACATCACACTCGGGCTTAGTGTGAAACTGTGAGTCTGCCCGAGTGTGATTCATTCCGGTCGGATCTTTCATTGCTTGAAGAGACATTTTTCCGAAATAAACTACTCGGAAAGGACCTGTTCCACTTGAGAATGCCAGCTTCTCCAAATGAAACCACTTGGAGACCTCCTTATTCAACACTTATTCATTCAGTGGCTTCTTTTGCTCGGAATCAACTCACTCGGGATAGCTTTGCCCAGAAAAACACTTGTTCCCCAATCAGACCTGCTTCAGTCAGCATCCCTTCACTCAGACAATAGCTTTGGGCAGTATTTATTCAAGGTCAGTCCCTTTTTTCACTCGGAATGGTTGCATTCGGACAGCTTCCACTCGGATTCACCTCTAACAGGGACATATTTCTTTTCAGCATTGAACCTCCAACAGGGTCAGGCATTTATCACTCGGAATGGCTTTAACAGGGAACCTTCCACTCGGATTCACCTCCAACAGTGAAGTATTCCACTCGGTAAGGCTCCATTCTGAGTTATTCCACTTGGATTTGATCATTTTTGAGTCATTCTACTCAGATTTCATCATTCTGAGTCAGAATTCAGCATAAAAAGTGAGTTCTTTCCACTTTGGGCTTGTTCTTCTTGTTTCTTTATCATTTTATGGTCATTTTTCTCTTGTTTTTGACCCTTTATTACCTTAATTCCTGCAAAATAACATACCCAAGTAGAATATAGTGGAAAGAAAGCAAAAATCACAATAAATAAAGGAAATACAGTGCATAATGATTAAAATCCTAAGCAAACTAGATCTATTTTATTATGTTATAAAGCACTCATCATGCATGCACGGTGAGGTATAAGTGTTCCTTAGCACTTATACCTTGATATCTTCTTAAAGATCTTTGTTGCAAGGCTTAAATCTTGAAAATCCTTTGGAAAAATTGAGATCTTTAAGTGGTATCATGGCTACACCAATATTTTATTAAGCTTTTTAAATTTTAAAATTTTTGATGATGAAATTACTAACTTGTTAATTTTTGTTGCTGCAAAAACTTTGTTATAAGTGCATGCATGTGTTATACTTGCTAAATATGGTTTATTCTTAGTTTAAATGGTGGTTTATGGTTTTGATGATGTTTTTGGAAATTTAACATATCTTAGAGTGTGTTTTATATCTAATAATGGACCTCTGTTGCTACTGGAAAATTTTAATAGTTAGTTAAAACAATTTAACGTTGATAGATCCTAACGTATAAACTTGCGAAAAGTAAATTCGGTGGTTGAGATTTGGTTGCATGGCTTAATCATTAAATTTTTATGTTAAAAATAAGTTTTTGAATATTTATAAAATTCTGGAATTTTTGTTAAAAGAAGAAATGAGTACCTTTTAGTTGTGATAATTATGTGACACGTTTACGACGCTAGGAAAATGATTTAAAAGAACTTTTGAAATGTATTCCTTGGTAATTTATGGAAGCTTGAAGTTGCTGTATTTTTTTAGTATTTAATACCATGTTCGATTAAAAAGAATAAATTGTGGATGTGATGATTAATAAAGAAATTAAAAAGGGACCCGAGTTTAGGCGCGAAGGGTAAATTAGAAACAGTGAAAAGCATATTTTTGTGGGTAAATGGAAGAATTTGGCAAAACTGTTTTGGAAGAGTATTTTATGATATGAGAAATGAATTTTGAGCATGAGAAAAATACCCAAATGAGAAAAATTGATTGGGAGAATTTTTGACAAGCGATTTGTCATTAAATGCATTTTTACGAACGTTAGAACGACAAAACTTGGCATTGTGCAACCTTTTCATGTAGGGGCTGTTTTTGGGCAGAATTGATATTTAAAATATATATATATATATATATATATATATATATATATTTAATTGTTATTTTAAAAGTTAAAAACTTTTGCCTTTGGAATCACTCAATTTGGAATTTTCAAGATAAAATACGACAAAAAATGACATTTTGACAATTAAGGAAAATTAACCGTTTTGAGCTCTTACTTTAGAAAGAAAGGATTCCTTTAATTTCAATATAAGACTAGGAGAAATATTTTAAACTATTTTCCAAACATTTATGAAAATTTTAGAAAGTCAAAATCAATTTAAAATCGTTCGTTATAAATCAATACGACGAGATGACTTTAGCAAATAATTGAAAAATCATGACAAAACTTGGCATCGTGCAACCTTTTCATGTAGGGGCTGTTTTTGGGCAGAATTGATATTTAAAATATATATATATTTAATTGGTATTTTAAAATTTAAACACTTTTGGCTTTGGAATCACTCAATTTGGAATTTTCATACGACAAAAAATGACATTTTGACAATTAAGGAAAACTTACCGTTTTGAGCTCTTACTTTAGAAAGAAAGGATTCCTTTAATTTCAATATAATACTAGGAGAAATATTTTAAACTATTTTCCAATGATTTATGAAAATTTTAGAAAGTCAAAATCAATTTAAAATCGTTCGTTATAAATCAATACGACGAGATGACTTTAGCAAATAATTGAAAAATCATGACAAAACTTGGCATCGTGCAACCTTTTCATGTAGGGGATG
The DNA here is from genome assembly GCA_037962975.1 of Clitoria ternatea. Classification (NCBI taxonomy): domain Eukaryota; kingdom Viridiplantae; phylum Streptophyta; class Magnoliopsida; order Fabales; family Fabaceae; genus Clitoria; species Clitoria ternatea. The sequence goes on from CM075670.1 coordinate 202,526,764, forward strand.
TTTTTGGGCAGAATTGATATTTAAAATATATATATATATATATATATATTTAATTGGTATTTTAAAAGTTAAACACTTTTGGATTTGGAATCACTCAATTTGGAATTTTCAAGATAAAATACGACAAAAAATGACATTTTGACAATTAAGGAAAATTTACCGTTTTGAGCTCTTACTTTAGAAAGAAAGGATTCCTTTAATTTCAATATAAGACTAGGAGAAATATTTTAAACTATTTTCCAGTGATTTATGAAAATTTTAGAAAGTCAAAATCAATTTAAAATCGTTCGTTATAAATCAATACGACGTAACGACTTTAGCAAATAATTGAAAAATCATGAGAAAAATATTTTATTCTTACTTTCCTCTTACAAGCATGTTAAATTTTACGTTCATATTTTGGATAAAGAAATCAAATAATTTTTCTATAAAGAATTTAATAAATGTATTATGTCTAAATACCTTTTACAAATTTACAAATAAATTGGATATTTTAACACTAGAAAATTTCCTTATAAAATTTGTTTAACGGAATAACCTTGATAGTTTTAGTAAGATGATTTGGGTAGTATTTAGACATTGGTTCCCTGCGCCTACTATATGAAAAGATTTTTACTTTAGATACTTTGTACGCTTTAAGGACAAATACTTAGTACTCAGGCACCCTAGTAATTAAGACAAGCACATGGCATATTGCATTTGGAGCTGAGGAGAGGCGTTGCAATAATCCCCTAGAGCATACAGTGATGGATACACTGAAGAATCTGTCACACCTCAATACCCGAGGGCAGTCTAGGGAGTATATCAGAGACGACAATTCCAATGGCTCGAATTCATGCCCGTCGTCGGACAGCCCGTGGCAAACTCTGGTATACTTCCACAAGAGGTGAGATTTTTTATGGCCGTGGATTGCCCATTCTATTGAGATGTGTAATTGGCCATTGTAATGATTGGACTACGAGTCCTTACCCATTTATGAAAACCAAAACGAGGAGAGCTCTGGTTGCTCTAGTTGGGCAGATAGGATAAGGCGGGATTGTTATGCACATGGTTATTGAGATATGAGATTGTTTAGTGGAAGTTGGGCCCTATTGCATATTTGTATAACTAATCCTCTGATTATCCTTATTCTTTGTGTATATGAAGTCTTGTACATCTATTCTAAGGTATGTTGTGTGTAATTCTTTCTATAGTTTTAAAATATTAAAGTCACCCTTGTATGTATATGTTATGGGTTGAGAGCTTTGTACTCACCCCTTTTGTTGTTGTGTGTTGTTTTCCCTTCCTGTGATCATCAACAGAGGGACAAGGTGAGCGTGAGCAGGGCTTGGACTACCTGCAGTAGAGGATGTCAGATTGAAAGCGTCAACTGCGTATATATTTTTGCTTGTGTCGTGATCGTTATAGATCTTGACATTTTATGCTATTTTCTTTTAGTAGTTGTTATTGGGAGCCTGCGAGCCCCATACTCTTTTAAGTACACTTATGTTAAAAGGATCAATCTATGTAATAAAATTATTTAAAATTATGAACTGATGATCACCAATATAAAAAAACTCCCATGTTTTTATAAATATTAGTGACTCCTTAATTAAGTAGGATGTTCCAGTGTGGGAATTTGTCCTAGTTAATCAAGGGTGTTACAAGAACCATAGCCATGGTTTGAACCACAGCCTGGCCATGGAAACCTTTATCATAGGAAGTAAATTTTATACCTGTTTTCTCATGGCAGGTAGTGTGAACCATGGCCATGGTTTGAACCATGACCTGGCCATGGATCACACTGCTAGGTGCCTGAAATTTTTGTTCACAATGTTTACTTGTCCATTTGCTTTCCAGCTTGAATGTATGACCTAATTCACATGTTTTCACTAAATTTTAGCATAAATCTTACATGCCTTTGGACCTCTTCACATATCTTCATACATGGGAAGAGATGGATACCCTGCATACCTTTTTCTTTGTGTATATGTTGAGGTTTTTAAATCATTAATCCACTCTATTGTCATTTTCACTTTATGATGGCCTCTGGTTCTCTATGGTTTGGATCTTGGTGCAAGTGTTTGGCTTCTGGAATTCCACCATGAAAAATTTACTTGTATTTTTATTAATTATTTGTGCTTGCATTGGGATTCAAGTTTGGGGAATCCTGGTGTCAAATATGATACACCTACTTAGGTGCCATGGAACAAGGAAGTCTTCGGCAGGATAAGTAATATTCCCCTTTACATTAATCAGAACGACCTATCAAATATAACTAATGGGGCGATCATGCTCAACATCTCTATTCTACAGCTTTAAGAGATGTAAGTACTTATACATATAAAAGACAAAACACCTCAGTTAGTCCCTCACTCCAACAGAGTCGAACACTTAGGTCCTCCAATTGATAAGTGAGTCCTGTTAGTCCTCCATGTCCGTCATCGTCGGACAAATAGATCCCCGCCGTTAATGAAGTGTTAACGTCCGTCAGAGTCAGCTGACGTGGATCGTTAAATTCCAACAGGGATGCCACGTCAAAGTCGGCGAGGATCTATTTGTCCGACGATGACAGACATGGAGGACTAATGAGACTCATTAACTGGAGGACCTAAGTGTCCGACTCTATTGAGGTCAGGGACTAAGTGGGGGTGTTTACGCAAAATATTTCATCTCTGACAGCCATGTGACACAAATAAAAACAATACAATGTTGTTTTGATGGTAACCCTAAGTTTTTTCATCGTTCTCCTTCTTCTTCTTGTCTTTTCGCATTTTCTGGTTTTCTTCATCTTCCCCCACTAGCTTCTTCTCTTGTCTCTGTTCTCTTCTCCCTCTCAACAACTATTAAGTGGTTGCGTTTGGTTGGCTTCCTTCTCCGTTTTGTCCATCGAAGCTCTGTTGGAGGTTTCGTAGAGGCTGCTCCCTGGTGCTCCTTGCCAACGCGGTTTAGGGAAAAAGTCTTGCATGCCCCTAGGATTAGGGCTAAAGCACGAGCCCCACATACCCAACTATGGTAGCTTCACACTGAGAGAGCGTCTATTCCATGAAAATGAAGGAGCTTCACCAGTTAAGAGGGTCTATATTGCATAAAGGAAGGAGCTTTGAAGGATTGATCTCATAGGTAACATTCCTCTCACTTCTCCAATCCAAGTTCTGAACTTTATTGCATATTGGAGTCTTCCTCTGCAGTTGGAAGTTTCATTGTTTATAACTCCCCTTCAACTGTTAGTTTCTCACCTAATGATAGGCCCGTGTCGCAGCAAGATTCACAGTCATATCCAACTGACCATTATCACTCCCCTGAAAATAACTATGGCTCTCCAATGAGTGGATCCTGCATAACTGATGATTTAAGTAGCTTTAAGCACAAGCTAAGAGAGTTGGAAAATGTTATGCTTGGCCCTGACTCTGATAACCTTGAGAGTTATGACAATGCTATCAGCAATGGAACCAACTTGGTTTCACTTCCTTGGAATAGAAGAGTTAAGACTCTGATAACCTTGATAGTTATTAAAATAGAAGAGTTTGACAAAACTTATATAATTTGTGTTAAATAACTTTTAAAGAACATATATTATAGTTATATGGAAGGCTAAATATTTTGAGTAAACACCCCCACTTAGTCCCTGACCCCAACAGAGTCGGACACTTAGGTCCTCCAGTTAATGAGTCTCGTTAGTCCTCCACATCGATCATCGTCGGACAAATAGATCCTCGCCGACTCTGACGTGGCATTCCTGTTGGAATTTAACGATCCACGTCAGCTGACTTTGACGGACGTTAACACTTCATTAAAGGTAGGGATCTATTTGTTTGACGATGATAGAGGTGGAGGACTAACGGGACTCACTTATTAATTGGAGGACCTAAGTGTCTGACTCTGTTGGAGTGAGGGACTAACTGGGGTGTTTAGTCTACATATAAATATATATTTACTTGTTTCATATGTACTAGTCTTTTTCAGCATATGTATGTTATAGGTTCAGGTATAACTTATGTGTGGTTGAGGGGAAGCATGACACTTATGGATTTCTAGAGCCTGAGTCCATACAGAGAAGTGGTAATAAGCTCGTGCAAACCTAAGCTTACATCTAGAATTGGATGTCTAAATCAAATAGAAGGGTTTATTTGGCATCATATCATGCCAAGTAAGTTGACACTTTATTTATAATGTGTGTGTGTATCTGTGTGCATACTTATCTTGAGTACTTATTATTTCCTTTCATTTCAATGCTCACTAGCAACTTATGGTTATCTATCCAGCAAATAACATTGTCGTATGTATTTGTTTAGCTCATGGCTCTATTCCAGTACAGTGTAAAATGTGTGTTGAAGCGTAAGTTGACATTAAAACTTCACTCAATATTATGAACAACAAACTAATTTGTTTTTATAAATATTTCTATTTGGTGTTCTATATTTTTAATAGAGCTGTAAATGGATACAATCAATTAAAGGGCATCAACTTAAAGAAAAAATTGTAATGGCTATACCCAAAAGTAAGTACACTTCCTATATAGATTTTTTTTAGATTTTGAAGCAAATATTAACAATTTTTGTTATTTTGTATATGTATTGTGTAGTATCATAGGCAGATGGGTATTTGTAACATCCCAAATTTATCCGGAAGGGCCTTAGAGTAATGAACCCGTAAGGGGTTGATGTGCGTAATGATAGATGTTTAATCATGTGTGGGGCTGCGGCCAATAATGTGTTGATTGATTGATTGATGATGAGTACTTGGGCTTCGGCCGACGTTATTATGTATTGTGTGAAGGTGGTGATGCCCAAATATATGAACTAGTATGATTTCATGATGATATTTATAATGGTAGTCCTGATGATAAGAGTGAATATTAAAGTTTTTGTTTAGGAGCAATGATAGTTAATAAATTCATAGATAATTGATTAATTAATAATAATGATGTACTTTAATAAAAATGGTGTAGTAATAATTTTTTGATAGATGATAAAATCATAAATTAGGAAATAATAATAATGATAATATATAAATAAAATATCTAGGAGAGAGAAAAAGAAATCTTAGTAGTGTAACACCCTAATTTAAACAAATCATAGACGAGAAAAACAGAGGAAAATTTTTCCACAATTAAACTAGAATGCCACCGTAAGGAATGAGAGGGGAAGAAGAACGAGAGTACAAAAGAATTACAAGGAACTAACAGCGGAAGAAGGGAAATCGCATAGGCGGTCATATAGCAACACGCACGCGCTCAAGCGAAAGCTTCACTCGGTATTCGCTCATTTCACTCGGTAATTCCGCACTCGGATTTCATCACCTGATTCACTCGGACTTGGCCCTTACACCTACTAGTCCCATTAGGAAAATGTAACTCATTCTACGATTTCATCAATCAGAACACATACACGGATAATACTGATATGGCCCCCACTAACACTCATTCAGGATCTATGGGGCTCCTCACTCAGAGTAATCTTTACGTCCTTTTGTCACTCGGGGTATTTTTACTTAATTTTCACTCAGTAACCATATCCTTCCAACTCTAAACATTCTACTCGGCTAAGACTCACTCGGATCCTTTTGTCACTAACAGCTTACTACAGCGGGGGTCCCCAAGAGTCTAAGAGGTCACTCTCTAGTCGGAAGAATCATCACTCAGCAAATTCTCACTCGGGGTTCGTTGATTATCCTACGCTCGGGGAAATCCTTGTATTAACCACTCGGAACGTGTATTTAAACTCTCAACCTTGACCCTAATAACTCGTTGTTAGGGGTATTCTTCTATGTCAACTCTCACTCGAAGCTATCTGATTTCACTCACTCAAAACGTCTGAACTTTCCCCACTCGGTGACAGCGTCACAAACTCACCCTCTAGACCCTAAATTGGCTTCCTACACATTAAATTATGTTATTTCTTACACATTCGGGAATGTGAACACGTATATATAAAGGTTACCCAGGCATTTCACAGCATAAAACAGACATGCAACATGGCATAACATAGGCATATATATATAGGAGTGCATATCACGGATCTACGACCACATTGTCATGTTCCCATTCTAAGGGAATCAACTCTGTATAAGAGACTAACAGCAAAACACGAGCCGGCCAAGGCTTAACCCAGAACACTATATACAGCATATGTACAGTCATAAAATTTCCATAGTGCTTCAACACTGCACCCGGCATTTCCACTCCTCTTCCAATCCTCATTACGAGAGATGTTCACTGAAAGGAAATTGCCACGGCAGGGGTGAGCATCTTAAATTTTAAATGATAGATACCTACTCAGGTTGTTTCACATTTATACAACTATATATATATGTACACACAGTCACACGTAGCAGTAATTAAGGTTAGAGTATAACTGATCAACCAGAACGCATGCACAAGATCCTTACCGATTAGGAACCCCCAATTGTCACTCGGCCCCTTACACATACCAACTCAATAATATTAACATACAACAAACAGTGGCATGATACTAAGGTCCGTGAATCAGAATGAATCTCTGGAATATTTAACAGTCAGGATCCCTGACTCTCACTCGGCCATATATATATATATATACATAACTCTCCAAGAATATAACATACATTCATAAGGCAGGTTTTACTTAGCATCAATAACACATGCACACGGATATATATATATATACATTCCTCATCTCATGCATAATCAATTCCAGCGATATCAACAGTTAATATACATAAATCATTCACTCGGTTCCGCGTTCGTGTGTAATCGGTCCTGACATTGCAACGTAGGCTCTCAGCCTTTTGTACATAGTTCTCAGCTATCATTTCAGCTCTCAGCTGCTTGGCCATTTTACAGGTACCCAACCGTTTGCCCACAGGTGACACCAACGCTCTCAGCGCCAACGGAGGTGTTCACAGGCAGCCCGAGTCCCACTCAGGGCTACCTTGAGTCCTACTCAAGGATTTCATAGCGTCCCACGCTTTATGACCGATGGTAGTGTCCCACACTACGTGCTCTTAGCACAACGCATCCCATGCGCCACACGCGGGTTCAACACACAGCATTGAATTCTTTTGCACACATCGTCTTATTCAATCACACAGATTTCACATGCAGTCGGTAACACACATTCTCAGGACTCCACATGTTAATTTAGCACATACAAACTTCCATGCAATTATCATTATAGCAGCATATCAATCTAATGCAGTCGGTGTCATTTAATATCAAGTTTCTATGGGCGTTTTCATCAACTCAAGTTAACATGCGATCAATATACCACAGTGTTAGAACTTAATCAACGCATGCATCATATGAATATGAACAGATTCAACAACGCATTCCCAATAATCACAACATAACATGCAAACATCAAGGACGATACTAGAATGCAACACTCATTCTTACTTATCTCACACTCAGTTACTTCACATGCAAGCATTATCATACAACAGGATGCAGAGCTATCGCTTCAATACTTGAAACCCAAATTATAATCCATGCATTTAACATGTAAGGTACTCCACCTACCAACTACGAGACTCCGAGAGGCTTTTCTGCTTGGGTGTTGGCTCCTTTCTTCGCTGCTTCACTCAGTGCTCCCGCTCGTTTAGCCTTTACTGGAATGCTAGCCACGAATGGTGCAGGGCTGTTTCTGCTTCGACGCTCTTCTTCTACTCGTGTGAGGGAGCTCTGACTCTCTGCAACACTGTCACTCTTCTTCGGAAACAGGGGATAAAATAGAGAGCAGAGAAGGAGAAGAGAAGAAGAAGGAATTCGCAGGGAACTCTGAAGAATGAATGGCAAGGAGAACCATCGTCCACTTATAACGCATGCATGAAGGAAGGAATGGTGGGGTGGGAAAACGTGAGGAGCAGTCTGCTCACGTCACCTAATCCCATCAGTACCCACTAACGCTAATCACTTCACTCTTTTTAGTTAATTTTGTTAAGTGTAATTAGTGGACAGATCTTACTTGTCATTTTAAATGGCTTTTTATTTTGCGCGGTTACTTTTATTAAAATTGGGATGTTACAAGTAGTCTCTTCGAGAAGTGTGCGCACTGGAAAATTGTACCAGAAACTGTCGGGAAATGTACCAGGAACCTGAATGATCACTGGGAGATACCAAAAGCCTTCAGATGAGAAATATGCTCTAAAACTTAAGTCTTTGGTCTAAAATATTTCCCTAGATTGTCTTTTTAAAATTATAGAGAGCCAATATGAACCTGGGCCTTTTCGTATCTTACCCGAGCCTAAGAGAAAAACACGAACCCGTACCTACCCATACTATTTTTAACATAAGTCCATCTCTCAACTTCAAAATTTAGTGATTCATGTCCTTAAATATTTATATCAAAATTCTCTACAACTTTTATGATTACAAAACTCAGTTCTAAGCCCATCAAGCGCAATTTACAAAATACTACACTGACTTGTAATTTCTTTGATTTGGTTGAACATCTATTAGTATTTCGAACATATCTTTCTCACCCATTATCAAAATTTAATAATTCTTTTTTTGTAATTTTCTTAACAAAATTATCTACAACTCTTATGAAGACACCAAAAACTAATTCTTAACCATTTAATCCTAATTTTTGTTTTAAGGTGGTGTTCTTGTTCCAAGTCTAGATTTAGGCAGTTTTCATATTTTGGCCATAACTCTCACTCCAGTTGTTAGAATTTGACAATCTTTAGCTCGTTGAGAAAGAAAAAAAGAGATCTACAATTTTCATGTTGACCATTTTGTCTATTCTTATCATGGAAAAATTTATACGAATTTGATAAAGCTAGGTATCGTCATGCATGCCATATTGAACCACACCTTGACACCCTATCTTCCACTCACTCATGCATTCTAAGGAACTGCCACCTTACCCCTACCACATGTCAGCACCTGGTCCCCTTCTTGTTCAACAACTTCTCTTATCCTCCATCTATAAATAATCACCTGGTTCTTCAGATTTGAACTTTGAGATCCAACTAGAGATCAAACTCTGACTGTTTGACCTGAGACTAGTGATCCTGTAGGCAAACTAGTCCTGTTAGAATTCTTTCATGAAGAATCAAGGATGTCTAACCTGGCCTAACCGGTTCAATCAAAACCTACAATGTCTCCTACATTTGAGCGTGCATATACTTCGGGTTACCTGATGGCAGCACAGTCTATCCCTGGTGACTCATTTTGATGTTTTAGGAACTTTTCCTGAAGGGGTCGAAGCTTGATTTAGACTCTATCAACCCCATTTTTCCATAAATCGGTTTCCTCAGAAATTGCCTTAAAGCTCGACCCGAACACCTTCAGTGTTTTGGACCCAACTTTTGCATACAATCTTGGAATGGAACGATTTTTGTCTTAATCTTTTTGTTTTAAAAATATCTATAACCTTTGAATGGGACGATTTTTATCTTAATCTTTTTGTTTTGAAAAGATCTATAACCTTTGTTTCTAGCCCCGAACTCTAATTCCCACTCTGTTACACTTAGAATTAAGGATTAAGCGTGTCCACCTCAAAATTTCATCATTTGGACGTTTTATCATACGACCTTAGATTCACGTAAACCCAGTGTCAAAATCTTCATAACAAAATTTTCTACGTTTTCTATAAAGACATAGAAGGTTGAATCCCTCTAGATCAATATAGTTTAATGAATCTTTCCAGCCCATTGGCTGTCTCATCACCATGCTAACAGCCTTCAGTAAAATTCACATATCTCCCTTATCCGATGCTTGAATTGCTTCATTCTTTTTGCTATTGATTTATATCAAGGAAGTATACAAATGTCATGAAGGGCATAAAAGAAAATTCTCAAAGGAGAATTAATGGTGAATTTATTACCGAAGCCCTAGCTGATTAAGGAGCTCTTGGAACATCCTGTCTTAAATCAAGCATATCTCAGGCTACCGACCTTGGATCATTGCAAATGATATATTAAATTAAAGGAAAAAAGAAGCTTTAAAAACTTCATGTTGATTATTTTTTGAGATTCTCATCCTATGAATTAACCCGTATTTATTTTTAACCTCTTTAGTTTCTGGTTCCTAAAAATCCTACACACCTTAATTTGTTGCACGACAAGTTAATTTCCCAGCCATCCATTTACGACTACCTCACCACCCTACACCACCTCATCTGAAAAGTGTCAACACTAAATCATCCCTTTACACTTAGCCCTCCTACCTCCCTAACCATCCAATTAAATTACATGTAAGTTAACCACCATCATGTCACACTAACTCACTATCATTTCACTCTTCCAATCATCTCTCCTTCATCACCATTCACGGTAGTACCCCTACCTTTTCCCTTCTTCATTTCCTCTTCTCTCTAGTCACAAAAATCAGCCACTAACATCCACTTTTTCCTCCCTCCCTCACAGCTGTTAAGCATCACCACCACTATAAATTTTTCTTCTCATTTCCTTCTCTTCAACCTGCGGCTTCTTCACCTCACAACAGCCACCTTTACTTGATTTTTCTACAAGTTTGGCCTCTCAAGAATTCAGCTCTATCCCCTTGCTTTAACCTCCCAAAACCGTGAGCCAATCCAAGCCATCTCAAGGTGAGATTTTGTATTTTCTTCTCTTGACCTTACACTAAAAAATTATTGGGCCAAAATCAGTTTGTATCCTTGAAAATTAGTGTTTCCTTGTTGTTTTAGGGACCCAAAACCGTGACCACCCTCACCTCTTTGTTGTATATGTGTTGTTTTCTCTTAGGATCAGGGACCGTTAATGACGATCAGTAGGCGTTCATAGCGTTTGACGGATTTTTGGTAAGCTCAATGAGGTAAGGGGGATTTTCTTCATTTGATTGCATTTTAAATTATTCCATAATGTCGCTTTAGTTTCTAGGAACCACCATTTTAAGTTTCATCGCGATCCAACGGTTGGATTTTAAACTAAGTAACTTTTCGTAACCGACGATTAAAATTATCATATTTTTATAAATTTTATAAAGTGTGTCTCGATGCGTTTTCCGACTGGGAAGTGTTTCTAAATGACTCGAGGGCCGTTGAGGAGTGAAATTATGTTAAGTTAGTGGTTCTGAGTGAAGATTTCTGGGTGGCTTTTCCGAGTAAACATGCTATGTGACTCCGAGCGAAAATCATAAATAAATCCTGAGTGAGGAAGAGTTTGTATTCCCGAGTGAAGACCCTGAGCGATCCTCTCCTGAGAAAGAAGTTAGTGTAGTGGGTTAGAATGGAATGGATTTCGAGCGTAAGATATTTGTAATCCGAGTGAGTTAGCTGTCATTTTCTGAGTGAATGAGTGAAGGATGACTCTGGGTCCGAACGTCTACTTAGCCGAGTGTGGCTCCTCGCTCCAGCGAGCAAGGTACTCGCTCCAGCGAGTGCGGCTTTGGGAAGGCTTGTGATGGCCTCGCTTAGGCGGAGTCATACCTCGCCCGAGCGACTAGGACGGTTCGCCCAAGCGTGTGGGATCGCGCTGAAACGAGTAGATGTTAATGTGGAACTCCGCCCAAATACCTCCCTCTTCCGTTGTTGCATTATCATGTCTCGCTCTGCGGTGTTGGACCCCGCTTGAGCGAATGGACGTTGTGGTGGAATCCGTCCAGGCATTGACGTGCTTCGCTGAACTGGGCGGAGTTGGTTCATATTCCATTCCTTCCACAGGTAGCCATACATGTGTGTGTTGTAACATCCCAATTTTAATAAATAGGAACCGGGCAAAATAAAGCCATTTAAAATGATAATTTAAGAGAGGAAATCTGTTCACTAATTACACTTAACTTAATTAATTAAAAGGTGTGAGGAGATTAACGTTGGAAGGTGCTGACGGGACAGGATGGCATGGGCAAGACTACTGCCTCACGTTTCCCCATCTCACCTACCTATTCTTCGTGCATGTATTTATATTGGGTGATGGCCCTTGCCCTTTCACCCTCGAAAACCCCTCTGCGGACTCCCTTTTCTCCCTTCTTCTCTTCTCTCTTGCTCTTCTCTTCTCCTTCTCTGCTCTCTATTCCATACCCTGCTTCGGAGAGCCAAGGCGAAGGTACTGCAGTGGAGTCAGAGCTCCCTCATGCGAGTAGAAGACGGGTGTCAAAACAGAAGCAAAAAACAGCCCTACACCACTCGTGGAAAACAACAGTGTTCCAGAGGGAATGCTGAGTGAAGCAACAAGGGAGATAACCAACACCCCAATAGAAGAATCTCTCGGAGTCTCGCAGTTGGTAGGGGGAGTACCTTACATGTTAAATGCATGGGTTACGAACGGGTTTGGAAGACATTGATAATTATGGAACTGTATTCTGTTGCATGATATACTTGCATGTAGAATATCCGAGTGCATGATAAATGAGAGTGAGTGTTGCATGTTATCATCGTCCTTGAGGATGCATACCTTACTATAGAGCCCGATTGCATGTCATGCTGTGTTGATGGGAATGCTTATTGAATCCATTCATGTTTATAGGGATGCATGCATTGATTAAGTTCTGACATTGTCATATACCGATTGCATGTTGTGCTCTGTTGATTTGAAATGCTTGTGTGAACCTGTTGATCTTCGTATAGATGCATGCGTTGATTTAAGTTCTGATACTGCTGTAAACCGAGTGTATGTTATACTTGAGTTTATGAAAATGCTCATAGAAGCTTAATACTGATTGACATCGATTGCGTTGGGCTCATATGTTGTTAATGGAACTATGATGATGATTACATGAAGGTTGAATGTGTTAGATTAACATGCAGAGTCCTGAAAATGTGTATTACCGACTGCATGTAAAATACGTGTGATTGAATAGAGGTTGTGTGTATGAATTCAATGTTGTGTGATGAATCTGCGTGTGGCGCATGGGATGCGGTTGTGCTGAGAGCACGTAGTGTGGGACACTACCATCGGTTATTCAGCATGGGACGCTGCAAAATCCTTGAGGGGGGACTCAAGGTAGCCCTTGAGTGGGACTCAGGCTGCCTGTGAACACCTCCGTTGGCGCTGAGAGCGTTGGTGTCACCTGTGGGCAAACGGTTGGGTACCCGTAAAACGGCCAAGCAGCTGGGAGCTGAACGGTAGACGAGAGCTATGTACAAAAGGCTGAGAGCCTACGTTGCAACGTTAGAACCGATTACACACGTATGCGAAACCGAGTGAATAATCTGTGCTTATATGGCTACTGATGTTATGTGGAATTAATTATGCATGTGATGATGTTAGTGAAGTGGTGTTTACTTGTGAATGAGTGCGTTATTCCGTGTGCATGTACTATAATTGCTGACTGAAACCTGCTCCATGAATGTATAATATGTTGTTGAGAAGTTGTGAATACGTTTATACCCGAGTGAGAATTGTGTATTCTGATTGATAAATGTTATGAAGAAATATCCTGACTTAAGGACCCCTAGCATTGTGTCACCGACTGTGGAGTGTTAATATTATCGAGTTGTCGTAGGATTGTGTGTATGTATGGTATATGTCGTTGTATGAATAAGAAGTAACCTGAATCGGTATCTATCATTTAAAATTTAAGATTCTCACCCCTGCAGTTGCCATTTTTCAGTGAACATCTCTCGAGATGAGGATCGGAGGAAGAGTTGAAATGCTGGGTGAAGTGCTGATGCACTATAGAAGCTTTATGACTCTGTTTATGTTGTGTATAATATTTGGAGTCAGCCTTGGTCGGCTCGTGTTTTGTTTATAGCCCCTCTTAGACAGACTTGAATCCCTCGGAATGGGGACGAGGCAACGTGGTTGTAAAATTTGATATATATATATACCTATGTTTATGCCATATTGCATGACTATTTATTTCTAGGTGATATCTGGGTAAGTTATATGCAGATATGCGTGTTAGTACTTTCCGAGTGGGAGGACTCATGTAATTCCGAGTGAGGATTGGTGTAGAAGGCTGTCCCGAGCAGCGAGTTGTTAGGATTCGAAGATAGGAGTCTAGATAAGCTTTCTGAGTGTAATTGCTAGGATTCTCCCCCGAGTGTCAAATAACCAACGATATCTGAGTGAGAAGTTGCCGAGTGAAGATTTCCAACTGGAGAGTGACACCTTAGAATTTAAGGGGGGCCCTACTGCAGAGAATTGATAGTGATAGAAGAATCCGAGCGAACCTTGACTTAGTGGGAAAAATAGAACGGGGAATAATATGGATACCGAGTGGATGGGACAGTTCGATCCCGAGTGAGGGTATGTATAAATCCCGTGTGAGGATGGTTTTGCTGAGTGGAAATTATAAGTGAAACCCGAGTGAGGAAGAGTTCGTATTCCCGAGTGAAAACCCTGAGCGATCCTCTCCTGTGAAAGAAGTTAGTGTAAGAGGGTTAGAATGGAATGGATTCCGAGCGTAAGTTATTTATAATCCGAGTGAGTTAGCTATCGTTTTCCGAGTGAATGAGTGAAGGATGACTCTGGGTCTGAGCGTTTACTTAGCTGAGTGTGGCTCCTCGTTCCAGCGAGCACGGTACTCGCTCCAGCGAGTGCGGCTTTTGGAAGGCTTGTGATGGCCCTGCTTAGGCGGAGTCATACCTCGCCCGAGCGACTAGGACGGTTCGCCCAAGCGTGTGTGGTCGCGCTGAAACGAGTAGATGTCATTGAGGAACTCCGCCTAAATACCCCTCTCTTCCGTGGTTGCATTATCCTGTCTCGCTCGGCGGTGTTGGACCCCGCCTGAGCGAATGGATGTTGTGATGGACTTCGCCCAGGCGTTGTTATGCTTCGCTGAACTGGGTGGAGTTGGTTCATGTTCCATTCCTTCCGCAGGTAGCCATGCGTGTGTGTGTGTGTTCCTTAACTTCCACTCGCCTTCCTCTTCTCTTCTATGCCATCTGATCAGTAGTGTTTTTTTTGTGAAAAATTTTTCTTCTGTGTTTGGGTTAATTAATTATTAAAAATAAGGGCGTTACATGTGTTCCTTAACTTTCCCTTGCCTTCCTCTTCTCTTCTATGCCAACTGACTAGTGGTGGTTTTTATGAAAAAATTTTTTGTGTTCGGGTTAATTAATTATTAAAAATAAGGGTGTTACACAAAATGATTTAAAATCTTAATTAAATTAGTTCTAATTTATTATGTTCTAAAACACTTATGAAAATACCTCAAATCAAGTCATTGCTTGTCCTCAAGCAATCACCATATTCACACGATAAGATATAGAAAACATTTAGATTAGTAAACTAGGGAACCCAATATAATAAAACACACATATTCAAATGCCAAAAATTAATTCTCTTATGTGTGTCAATTTTCAATGTCAAGACAGAGGCTACTCTTCTTGCAATTTTTGCTCAAGTGTTTCAAGGTTCGTGTATCACTCAAATTATCATAGTCAAAAATATTACCACAAGCTTGTTGATTAACCATAAACTCCACAATTTAGAAAGAAAGCATGTCAAAGTGTAAAGGTCTTTAAAACGTTTATAACGGGGTCATGGGTTGTATTGTCAAGGTAGAAATTTCAAGAAAAATGGAGTACAAAAGGGCTTAGACAGTCACGAATGATTCAAATTACCATCATAAATTAAAAAACTAACAGAGCAAATTTTTGAACTTTTATAGACTTTTTACAATTCATTCAATATCATCCTTTTGATTTTTATTTCTTTGTTTTTCTTTGCATCCTATAACATATTTTTCTTAAGTTCTTATTTTCTTTCCTCCACTAAATTTCTAACTTTTTCACCATTAAGAGAACATTAGTCAATGAAAGGCTTCAAAGAAAAATTTTCACTTTCGGGCTCAAAATGGACAACTACAGGTCAAATTGTGCAAAAATTCTGAGGCTTAAAAATAAGACCTAATTGTGCCTTTATCATCTTAAGACATACAATCAAAAACCATTTTGAGTCGGTTGAAAAACAAGTTCTAGAATATTAATGACTATGAGATTCACTCAACCAAGAAAAATACGGGTTTGAAATTTTTGATGAATTACCCTTTTAGGCTCAAATCTCACCATGGAAAGTCCTTTCCAAGAAAATTTTAATCACATAAGGTTCATTTAGACATTTGTTCGGCATTTAACCAATCAATTTTTGAAAAATTTTACTCAAAATTTAGGGTCCTTAGATACTTTTAGCTTTATGTTCAAAGTTGATTATCATGCAATCATGGTAAATTACAAGATGGCAAACAAAACAAGAGCAACATACATTCAAGCAAATAAAATGAAAAACATAACAATCACACAATGCAAACCAAATACTTAAGTTTTCTTATCTACCACCCCAAACCAAAATTTGACATTGTCCTCAATATTTAAAATGGATGATAAAAAGGATAAGAAAACTTACATGAACTCACCCCAAACCAGCATTTGACATAGTCTCTTTTTTTATATAAAAAATTGTCATTTGAATTAGAAAAACCAGACATGGGGATACCCCTCATTAGTGCTAAGTTTAATGTCTTCAGCCAGGCTTTTCCTCTGCTTCTTCAGTAAGGTTCAAGCAAGCTTTGAACCTTTTCATGTTGGATTGGATATTCAGCTATGTAATGTTTT
This sequence comes from Clitoria ternatea, assembly GCA_037962975.1. Lineage (NCBI taxonomy): Eukaryota > Viridiplantae > Streptophyta > Magnoliopsida > Fabales > Fabaceae > Clitoria > Clitoria ternatea. The sequence continues at coordinate 202,543,185 of CM075670.1, forward strand.
AGCCTTTAACCATTTACCTTAAAGGTACCAATACTTTCATCCCAGATTTCAATCGCTCCATATGGAAAGACTTTTGTGAGTTAGAAAGGTCCAGTTCATCTTGATTTTAGTTTCCTAGGGAGCAATTTGAACCTATAATTAAATAGAAAAACCATGTCTCCTTCCTTAAAAGACCTACGCGGAATTTTCATGTCATGCCACTTCTTGGTCTTTTCCTTGTAAATCCTGGCATTCTCATAAGCATCAAGTCTTAGTTCCTCCAGCTCATTTATCTACAACAACCTCTTTTCACCTGTAGCTTTTGGGTCAAAATTAAGCTTTTTAATTGCCCAAAAAGATTTATATTCAAATTCAATAGGCAAATGGCAGGGTTTTCCATAAATTAACTGGTAAGGTGTGGTCCCAATTGGAGTTTTATAAGCAGTTTTGTATGCCCAAAGAGCATTATCTAGTTTAAGAGACCAATCTTTACGAGTTATATTTATAATTTTCTTTAAAATAGCTTTGATTTGTCTATTTGAAACTTCAACCAGTCCACTTGTTTGAGGGTGATAGGGTGTGGCAACTTTGTATTTCACCCTATATTTTCTTAAAAGTTTTTCAAAAGTATTTCTAATGAAATGCGATCCCCCAACATTGATGACTATTCTGGGAACCCCAAACCTTGGAAGAATTATTTTCTTGAAAAGCTTGATGACAGTGTTAGCATCTGAATAAGGTGAAGTTATTGCTTCAACCCATTTAGATATATAGTTACAGCAACCAAAATATATTTGTTTCCACAAGATGAAGGAAAGGGTCCTATATACTTTATACCCCTAACATCGAACAATTCAACTTCTAGAATATTATTTAGAGGCCTTTCATTTCTTTTAGAAATATTACTTGTACGTTGACAAACATCACAAGAAAGAACAAACTTCTTTGTATCCTTGAAAATATGGGGCCAATAAACCTCCACTTCTTGTCAAAGTACATAAGAGTTTGCCAAGGGTTGTCCGGAATGAAACTGGCTTGAAAACAGGCTTGCTCACTCGCTTTCAAGCAAGACGGAAGAATGAAAGGTTTTGCCTGACAATGTCGCGTGATATAAAAGATTATTGTATCCACAGGGACTGCTTTCGAAGTACCGATATATTGAAATTTAATTATCCGCACAATTGATTTTCAAGTTTTTATAAAATAAAACAAATATAGAAATAAAATTTACAAAACACGTAAAAACAGACTTGAGAGTATCTTGGAATTCTAGGGGTTTAAGATATTATTTTATGTTAACTGATAAGTGCTTTATAGTACAATAAATTAGACCCAATTTGCTTAGGATTTTAATCATTATCCACTGTATTTCCTTTATTTATTGTGATTTTTTCTTTCTTTCCACTCTAGTCTACTTGGGTATGTTATTTTGCAGAACTTAAGGTAATAAAGGGTCAAAAACAAGAGAAAAACGACCATAAAATGATAAAGAAGCAAGAAGAACAAGCCCAAAGTGGAAAGAACTCTCTTTTTATGCTGAATTTCGACTCAGAACACTGAAATACGACTCAGAATGCTGAAATCCAACTCCAAATGACCAAATCCGAGTGGAATACTACACTGCTGGAGGAAAATCTGAGTGAAATGTTCCCTGTCAAAGCCATTCCGAGTGATAAATGGCTGACTCGAGTAAAGGATCAATGCTAAAAAGGAATAAAGTCTCGGTTTTAGGAAAATCCGATTGAAAGCTGTCCGAATGCAACAATTCCGAGTGAAAAAAGGAACTGAGCTTTAATAAATGCTACCCAAAGGTATTTTCCGAGTGAAAGGATTGCTGATTGAAGTAAATCCGAGTGAAGAATGCTGACTGAAGCAGGTCTGACTAAAGAACAAGAGCTTTTCTGGGCAAAAAGCTGATTCCGAGTGAATTGATTTCGAGCAGAAGGAATGCCATTGAATGAATAAATGCTGACTAAGGACAATCCGAGTGGTTTCATTCAGAGAACAAGGCATTTCTGACTGGTGTCTTAATCGGACAAGGTGAAATCCGACCAGGAGTGAATCATACTCGGACTGACTTTTAAGTTTTGCATTAAATCCGAGTGAAAAGTCACTTCCGAGCAAAACAAGGCTCGGACATAAACTTCTACCAGCCAGCTTCCAGAGTCCTTCAAGTGTAAGTTCTGAGTGAGAAATAAGAAGGCACTTCCGAGTGAATTCCAGGGCAAAAATCCGAGCAGAGTTTTAACCGAGTGGTTCAGATTACAGCCAAGTGAAAATGATTGAGAACCGATTGAATAAATTCTGATCCCGAGTGAGTCTTCAATCAGTGCCGAATGAACTTCATGAATTTAAGCTGAGTGAATGGATTCAATCAATTCCGAGTAAGTCACTTTGCCTGTCCAACTCTCAAACACCGAGTGAAACAAGACCTCTCGCTTGAGCGAACCTTTCTCCACTTGAGCGAGACGGTTTCCTTCAACAAACACTCAAGCGAAACCGACCCAATTCTTCACCTAACCATCCTCACTTCTCAACACCGTCCCTTCTCCTTTCAAAAACCGACCTACTCCAAAAACCCCGTCCTCAATCCACAACTCCGTCCTCAATCCATGACACCGCCCAGTAATCCATCATCCACACCGCCCAGATTCTTCCCCAACCAACACCGCCCAAGCTCCTAATACATGACACCGCCCAGCAACACCATCTCCATCCACCACATCATACTCCTTCCTCACATATCAAGTCCACACAGACTCTCCTTTCCATCCACAACACCGCCCAGTAACCCTCTCTCAACACCTCCCAGACTTTTCATCAATTCAACACCGTCCAGCCCACAACGTCCAGATCTCCATCCAACAGCAACTCCTCTCAACGCTGTCCAGTTTGCACCCACACCGTCCAGCACTCAGCAAACCACCCTCCAGCAAGCTTTCACTCGGATTTGTGGGAAAATAACATTTTTCCACTCTGAATTTCATCATTCTGCACCAATCTTCACTAAAATCCAAGCACCGAATTATTGGAAATATTAAAATATGCAAATTGGAAACAAGTTGGCACAGCTGGAATTCACATGCACCGAAAGTTTCTTCCACTTGCAAATTAAACGCGTTTTCATAGCTGGAATCCTCCATCTATTTGCCTATAAAAGCAGCAGCAACCCATCAGCAAACGATAACTTCTTCCCAGTCTAAAATCACTCCAGCTTCATTTCTTCATTCCTTTTTCTCTCTTTTTCTTTAGTTTTCTTCTTTCTCCATTTTTCTTTCTCTGTTCGTTTTTATTCTCTTTCTTTTTATTTTCTTTTCTTTCTTTTATTTTGTAAGAGTGTGAGGGCTGTAAAAGTGAGAATTTAAATTTGTAATTGGTGGAGAATATTACAACAAGGAAATACAGTGGTAAATTATTTTGAGCTTTTGGAGAAACCCGTAAGTCTTTATTTTTACCATGTCTTGTATGTTTTATTTTTCCATTATTTACATGAATTTAAATTATTTCATGAGTAGCTAAATTAATTATCTTGGGATAAAGGGGGTATGATAATATTTTATTTTAATGTTATTTTGACTTGGAATTAAATAAATTTCTATTTTTCATTTAGTTCAATTATGCTTAATGCTTTTAGTAATTCCTAACAAGAACCTAAATGATAAAACTGTATACTTACGGGTATATTAGTAAGTTTAGGTAATAAATAGAATCGAGAGATTTATTTTTACTGGAAAGCTTTGAACTAAACCTAAGATTTTTGAAATGCTTTTTGTGACCTCGGTAAAACCGTGAAAGTAATCAAAATTCTTTTGAGGAAATAAAAGGGATTTTCATAAAACGATAATGGGCCTTTCTGAGGATTAAGCAGCGCTTTCCATAAGTTAGGTACATTAATAGGATTTCGAGAGGAACATATTAATTAGCTTTTGGAAAATTCGCCTTGGAAAACTTAAATCGATCCTTATTTATGAAAAGTTAAAATTCATTAACATAAAATAGAGTCTTAATCCCCTGAAATCCCAAGATACTCTCAACTCTGATTTTTTTTAAAGTGTCAAGTAAATTTTATTTTTATTCGTATTCTGTGCAACTTTAATTTGTGCTTTATTTTACAAAAACCTTAAAAATTAATTGTGTGGATAATTAAATTTCAATATGCTGGTGCTTTGAACACAGTCCCTGTGGAGAATGATAATCTTTTATATTACGCGACATAACTCGTGCGCTTGCGGACCCTGTCAAGTTTTTGGCGCTGTTGCCGGGGACTGTTGTCCCTCAAATATCGGCAAATATTGAAATTCGATTAGATCATACTTGTTAATATTTTTATTGTTATTTTTATTTTTATTTTCTTTGTAATTTTGTATTTTGTTCTGTATTCTGTGTATCTGTTGTTGTTTTATTTTTGTAATTGTTTGTTTTATTAGTCATTTATTTTTATGCGACGAAGCCGTAGTGTCGATCTAAACTTAGGATTTGACCCTGAGATAGAACGTACCCTTAGAGCTTTAAGAAAACAACAAAAAGAAAAAAAAGAAAAACAAATGGCAGACCAACATAGACCCTTAAGAGATTTTGCCGCTCCAAGCACAAATGGAAGAGGATCTAGCATCCTCAGACCCACAGTAGAGGCTAACAATTTTGAATTGAAGCCTTCACTACTCTCTATGGTTCAACAGAACCAATTCGGAGGTTTACCCTCCGAGGATCCCAATCTTCATCTCCAAATCTTTTTGGAGTACTGTGACACACTTAAAATGAATGGAGCCACCAATGATGCCATACGCTTAAGACTTTTCCCTTTCTCCTTAAGAGATAAAGCGAGAGCGTGGTTATACTCTCTTCCTGAAGGATCCATCACGACTTGGGAACAATTGTCCAGTGCTTTTATCAATAAATGGTACCCAAGGAACAAGACTGATGTGCTGAGAAAACAAATCATCAATTTTTCACAAAAAGATGATGAATCCTTATATGAAGCATGGGAAAGATACAGAGAGTTGCTAAGAGAATGTCCTCACCATGGGATAGAAAGGTGGTTGACAATCCATATTTTCTATAATGGACTAACTTCCACATAAAAGATCTCTTTAGATGCTGCAGCTGGAGGAGCCTTCATGAGTAAAAATGTTGATGAAGCTGAGAACCTGATCGAGGAAATAGCTCAAAACACTCACCAATGGAACTCTGAGAGAGGATTACCTTCTAAAACACCAGGTAAGTACTCTGTTGATGCTCTTTCCCTACTTTCTGCCAAAGTTGAAGCATTAACATTAAAACTTGATAAAATAGGGTCAACAGGTGCTACTAATATTGTTTGTGAAGTTTGTGGTATTTCAGGACATGGAGCTACAAACTGCAACTTAGCCATGACCCCTAATCAAGAACAAGAAATGCATCAGGTGGATGCTATTGGAAACTACGGTGGAAATTATCAAGGTAACTACAGACCTCCGCAAGGTCCACCTGGTTTCCAAAATAGGCCACCTCAATTCCAAAGTAACTACAAACCTCAACAAGGAACCTATATTCCACAAAAATCAAAGCTAGAATCCTTGATGGAGACATTTGTAGCTACTCAACTTAAACAAAATGATGAATTCTCTGATGCAATAAAAAACTTGGCTTCAAAAGTGGAAAATCAAATTGCCCAACAAGCCTCATATTCTCAAAGAGCACCGGGAACATTTCCTGGGAAACCAGAGGCTGGACCATCTAACCAAACCATGGCTGTCACTCTTAGGAGTGGTACTCAATACGATGGGCCAGTTGACAAGACAGCAAAGGAGGAAAAGAAAGTCGATGAATCTTTATCTCATCCAGTAATTAAAGAAGAGAAACCACAAGAAAAGAAGGAGGAGGTTAAGCCATATCAACCCCCCATTCCATTTCCTCAGCGCTTAGCCAAAGCAAAGTTGGACAAACAATTTGGTAAGTTCCTTGATGTTTTAAAGAAATTGTATATTAATATTCCCTTTACAGATGCTTTGCAGCAAATGCCCACATATGCAAAGTTCCTGAAGGACATTTTGTCCAACAAAAGAAGACTGGAGGAAGATGGTACAGTTGCATTTACTGAAGAATGCAGTGCTCTAATTCAAAAGAAACTTCCACCCAAGCTCCAAGATCCAGGTAGTTTTTCTATTCCTTGCATGATTGGTGACATGAATATAGATAAATCATTGTGTAATTTAGGAGCGAGTGTGAGTTTAATGCCATTATCTGTTGCTGAAAAGTTAGGATTGGGTGAACTAAAACCTACTAGGATGTCTTTACAATTGGCTGATAGATCTGTAAAATATCCTGTAGGAATTTTAGAGGATGTTTCTATTAAGATAGGAAAATTTTTTATACCTGCTGACTTTGTTGTGCTTGAAATGGACGAAGATTCTTTGATTCCTATTATTTTACGCAGACCATTTTTAGCAACTGCAGGTGCCGTGATTGATGTCAAGAATGGTAAGTTGTCTCTAACTGTTGGAGACCAAAAGGTTGATTTCAACTTGAAAAATGTTTTAGAAAAACCTTATAATGATGTTTGCTGTACTGTGGATTTTGTCGAACAAGTGGTAAAGGAAGCAACCCTTCCTAATGAGCCACTTGAAACTATTTTCATGATTGAGTCAACAGAAACATTTGATTGCTCTGAGGCCCCACTAAAACATGATACTGAGGTCATAGGTGACAAAGTGGTAAGCCCCAATGTGGAATTAAAACCTTTACCAACTTCATTAAGATATGAGTTTCTTGGCCCTAATTCCACATATCCTGTGATTATTAATGCTGAATTGAATCCATATGAAACTGAAAAACTTTTGAAACAACTTAGGTTGTATAGAAAGGTAATAGGTTATACAATGGATGATATCAAAGGGATTAGCCCTTCTCTTTGTATGCACAGGATTACTGTAGAAGATGAAAGTAGGCCCACAGTAGAACCACTTAGGAGATTAAATCCTAAAATGCAAGAAGTGGTTAAAAAGGAAATTTTGAAATTGCTTGATGCTGGAGTCATATATCCTGTTGATAGTAGTAAATGGGTAAGTCCTGTCCATGTGGTGCCTAAAAAGGGGGGAATAACTGTGATTGAAAATGATAAACATAACTTGATTCCTACTAGGATTGTCTCTGGTTGGCGCATGTGCATTGATTATAGAAAGTTAAATAGCGCCACGAAAAAAGATCATTTTCCCCTCCCTTTTATTGATCAGATGCTTGAAAGACTTGCGAAACACTCTTATTTCTGTTATTTGGATGGGTATTCAGGTTTTCATCAAATTCCCATTCATCCATCTGATCAAGAAAAGACTACCTTTACTTGCCCTTATGGGACTTATGCTTACAGACGTATGCCTTTTGGTTTATGTAATGCACCTGCGACTTTTCAAAGGTGTATGCAAGTAATTTTTTCTGATCTTATTGAAAATGTGATGGAAGTCTTTATGGATGATTTTTCAGTGCATGGTTTGGATTTTGATAATTGTTTAACAAATTTGTGCCAAGTCTTGCAGCGTTGTGAAAAAACCAATTTGGTTCTAAATTGGGAAAAATGCCATTTTATGGTAAGAGAAGGCATAGTTCTTGGACACCTGGTGTCTGAGAGAGGTATAGAAGTTGATAAGGCTAAAGTGGAAGTAATTGAAAAATTGCCTCCACCTACAAATGTGAAAGGTATTCAGAGTTTTCTTGGACATGCAGGGTTTTATCGCAGGTTCATCAAAGATTTCTCCAAGATCACAAAGCCTCTTACAACTCTTCTGGGTAAGGATGTGCCTTTCAATTTTGATTCATCTTGTATGGAAGCTTTTTGCAGGATTAAGCAAGCTCTAATCTCTGCCCCCATCGTACAACCACCTGATTGGAAACTCCCATTTGAGCTGATGTGCGATGCGAGTGATTACGCAGTAGGGGCTGTGTTGGGGCAAAGAAAGGATAAAAAGCTCCATGTAATTCATTATGCCAGCCGGACACTAGATGATGCTCAGGTAAATTATGCCACAACTGAAAAAGAACTGTTAGCTATTATCTTTGCTTTTGATAAATTTAGGTCTTATTTGGTAGGTTCACATGTTACTGTTTACACTGACCACTCTGCCATTAAGTATCTATTGAATAAAAAGGAAGCAAAGCCTAGATTAATTAGGTGGATTCTAATATTGCAAGAATTTGACTTGGAAATTAAGGACAAGAAGGGTACCGAGAACTTGGTCGCTGACCATCTATCTAGGTTGACATCTGAAAAAGAAGAAATAGATAATATTCCCATCAATGAATCTTTTCCAGATGAACAACTCTTGAATCTTAGTATCCAACGTGTTCCTTGGTATGCTGATTTTATAAATTTTCTTGCATGTGGTATCTTACCTCCTGATCTTAGCTTTCAGCAAAGAAAAAAGTTTTATGCAGATGTCAAGCATTATTATTGGGATAAACCACTCTTTTTCATGCAATGTGCAGATGGTATGATTCACATATGTGTTTCACAAGATGATGTCCATGCTATCTTAGATCATTGCCATTCTCTTTCCTGTGGAGGACACATGAGCACCTCTAAAATAGCCGCTAAAGTATTGCAAGCTGGGTTCTATTGGCCAAATATTTTTAAGGATGTACGTAAGTATGTTCTAACTTGTGATGCTTGCCAGAGAATAGGTAACATTGGTAAGAGACAAGAAATGCCAATGAATATAATTTTAGAAGTTGAACTGTTTGATGTATGGGGTGTTGATTTTATGGGACCTTTTCCTTCTTCTTTTGGAAATCAGTTCATATTAGTGGCAGTTGACTATGTGTCAAAATGGGTGGAAGCCATTGCTTCACCCCATTCTGATGCTAAAACTGTTATTAAACTTTTCAAGAAAATAATATTTCTAAGGTTTGGGGTCCCAAAATGTGTTATAAGTGATGGAGGGTCTCATTTTATTGAGAAAACTTTTCAGACCCTTCTAAAGAAATATGGAGTTAGGCATAAGGTTGTTACACCTTATCACCCACAAACTAGTGGACAAGTTGAGGTATCCAATCGGGAAATTAAAAATATTCTTCAAAAAGTGGTGAATACATCACGTAAGGATTGGTCTATTAAGTTAGATGATTCCTTATGGGCGTATCGAACCGCATACAAAACTCCCATTGGAACCACACCTTTTAAGCTAGTATATGGGAAGCCCTGTCATTTACCTGTTGAGCTAGAATATAAATCTTTTTGGGCTGTTAAAACTCTTAACTTTGATCATAAGGCTGCAGGTGAACAAAGATTGTTGGAATTAAATGAGCTTGAAGAACTCCATCTAGATGCATACGAAAATGCCAGAATTTATAAAGAAAAAACCAAACAATGGCATGATCGTCACATCCAACGGAGAACATTTAATCCAGGTGATATGGTTTTACTGTTTAATTCCAGATTGAAGCTTTTTCTAAGAAAACTGAGATCCCGATGGTCGGGACCATTCAAGGTGACAAAAGTCTTTCCCTTCGCAGCTGTCGAACTATGGAGCGAGAAATCTGGTACATTTAGGGTAAATGGACAGAGAGTAAAACACTATTTGACAGGTCAACCAATACAACAAGGAAGTGACTTGGACTTGTTTGATGCTCCTGATGAGTAAATCCAAACGGTAAGAAGTCTGGCTGAAGACTTAAAACTTAGCACTGATAGGGAGGTAACCCTATAAAAAGTTGTTGTTTCATTATATTGAAAAAAAAAACCAACTATGTCAGATGCTGGTTTGGGGTTATTACAGGTAAGTTTTCTTATCCTTTTATCATCCATTTTAACATTGAGGACAATGTCAAATTCTGGTTTGGGGTGGTAGATAAGAAAACTTAACTGTTTTGTTTACGTTGTGTGATTGTTATTTTATTATGCATGTGTGTCTTCTTTGATTTGTTTGTAATCTTGTAATTTACCATGATTGCATGATAAATTTACTTTGAACACAAGGCTAAAGTATCTAAAGATCCCAAAATTTTGAGTAAAATTTTTAAAAATTTGATTGTTTAAATGCCAAATAAATGCTTAAATGAACCTTATGTGATTAAAATTTTCTTTGAAAAGACTTTCCATGGTTAGACTTGAGCCAAAATTGGTTATTTATCAAACAAATTTTCAAAACCCATATTTTCTTAATTGAGTGAATCTCATAGTCATTAATATTCTAGAACTTGTTTTTCAACCGATTCAAAATGGTTTTTGATTATATGTCTTAGAATGATAAAGGCACAATTAGGTCTTATTCTTAAGCCTCAGAATTTTGTATAATTTGACCCCTAGTTGCCCCTTTTGAGCCTAAAAGCAAAAATTTTTCTTTGAAACCTTTCATTGACTGATATTCTCTTAATGATGAAAAAGTTGGAAATTTAGTGGAGCAAAGAAATAAAAAAGGACTTAAGAAAAATATGGTATTGGATGCAAAGAAAAGCAAGAAAAAGAAAAAGAAAATCAAAAGGATGATATTGAATGAATTCCAAAAAGTCCATAAAAATTCAAAAATTTGCTCTGTTAAATTTATGATGATAATTTGAATCATTCATGACTGTTAAAGCCCTTTTGTATTCTATTTTTCTTGAATTTCCTACCTTGACAATACAACCCAAGGCCACGTTACAACCTTTGAAAGACCTTTAGACTTTGACATATTTTCTATCTAAACTGTAGAGTTTCTGGTTTATTAACAAGCTTATGGTAATATTTTTTTGACTATGATGATTTGAGAGATACACAAACCTTTAAACACTTGAGTGAAAATTGTGAGAAGAGTATCTCAAGTCTTGACATTGAAAATTGATTCACATAAGAAAAATAAAACTGGCATTTGAATAAATCCGTTTCTCTATTTTGGATTCCATAAGTTATTAAGTTTAGTGTTTTCTGTATTTATCTTGTGAATATGGTGATTGCTTGAGGACAAGCAATGTTTTGGTTTAGGGTATTTTGATAAGTGCTTTATAGTACAATAAATTAGACCCAATTTGCTTAGGATTTTAATCATTATCCACTGTATTTCCTTTATTTATTGTGATTTTTGCTTTCTTTCCACTCTAGTCTACTTGGGTATGTTATTTTGCAGAACTTAAGGTAATAAAGGGTCAAAAACAAGAGAAAAACGACCATAAAATGATAAAGAAGCAAGAAGAACAAGCCCAAAGTGGAAAGAACTCTCTTTTTATGCTGAATTCCGACTCAGAACACTGAAATACGACTCAGAATGCTGAAATCCAACTCCAAATGACCAAATCTGAGTGGAATGACTCAGCGTGGACCAAATCCGAGTGGAATACTACACTGCTGGAGGAAAATCCGAGTGAAATGTTCCCTGTCAAAGCCATTCTGAGTGATAAATGGCTGACTCGAGTAAAGGATCAATGCTAAAAAGGAATAAAGTCTCGGTTTTAGGAAAATCCGATTGAAAGCTGTCCGAATGCAACAATTCCGAGTGAGAAAAGGAACGGAGCTTTAATAAATGCTACCCAAAGGTATTTTCCGAGTGAAAGGATTGCTGATTGAAGTAAATCCGAGTGAAGAATGCTGACTGAAGCAGGTCTGACCAAAGAACAAGAGCTTTTCTGGGCAAAAAGCTGATTCCGAGTGAATTGATTCCGAGCAGAAGGAATGCCATTGAATGAATAAATGCTGACTAAGGAGAATCCGAGTGGTTTCATTCGGAGAATAAGGCATTTCCGAGTGGTGTCTTAATCGGACAAGGTGAAATCCGACCAGGAGTGAATCACACTCGGACTGACTTTTAAGTTTTGCATTAAATCCGAGTGAAAAGTCACTTCCGAGCAAAACAAGGCTCGGACATAAACTTCTACCAGCCAGCTTCCAGAGTCCTTCAAGTGCAAGTTCTGAGTGAGAAATAAGAAGGCACTTCCGAGTGAATTCCAGGGCAAAAATCCGAGCAGAGTTTTAACCGAGTGGTTCAGATTACAGCCAAGTGAAAATGATTGAGAACCGATTGAATAAATTCTGATCCCGAGTGAGTCTTCAATCAGTGCCGAATGAACTTCATGAATTTAAGCTGAGTGAATGGATTCAATCAATTCCGAGTAAGTCACTTTGCCCGTCCAACTCTCAAACACCGAGTGAAACAAGACCTCTCGCTTGAGCGAACCTTTCTCCGCTTGAGCGAGACGGTTTCCTTCAACAAACACTCAAGCGAAACCGACCCAATTCTTCACCTAACCATCCTCACTTCTCAACACCGTCCCTTCTCCTTTCAAAAACCGACCTACTCCAAAAATCCCGTCCTTAATCCACAACTCCGTCCTCAATCCATGACACCGCCCAGTAATCCATCATCCACACCGCCCAGATTCTTCCCCAACCAACACCGCCCAAGCTCCTAATACATGACACCGCCCAGCAACACCGTCTCCATCCACCACATCGTACTCCTTCCTCACATATCAAGTCCACACAAACTCTCCTTTCCATCCTCAACACCGCCCAGTAACCCTCTCTCAACACCTCCCAGACTTTTCATCAATTCAACACCGTCCAGCTCACAACGTCCAGATCTCCATCCAACAGCAACTCCTCTCCACGCTGTCCAGTTTGCACCCACACCGTCCAGCACTTAGCAGACTACCCTCCAGCAAGCTTTCACTCGGATTTGAGGGAAAATAACATTTTTCCACTCTGAATTTCATCATTCTGCACCAATCTTCACTAAAATCCAAGCACCGAATTATTGGAAATATTAAAATATGCAAATTGGAAACAAGTTGGCACAGCTGGAATTCACATGCACCAAAAGTTTCTTCCACTTGCAAATTGAACGCGTTTTCATAGCTGGAATCCTCCATCCATTTGCCTATAAAAGCAGCAGCAACCCATCAGCAAACGATAACTTCTTCCCAGTCTAAAATCACTCCAGCTTCATTTCTTCGTTCCTTTTTCTCTCTTTTTCTTTAGTTTTCTTCTTTCTCCATTTTCTTTCTCTGTTCGTTTTTATTCTCTTTCTTTTTATTTTCTTTTCTTTCTTTTATTTTGTAAGAGTGTGAGGGCTGTAAAAGTGAGAATTTAAATTTGTAATTGGTGGAGAATATTACAACAAGGAAATACAGTGGTAAATTATTTTGAGCTTTTGGAGAAACCCGTAAGTCTTTATTTTTACCATGTCTTTATTTACATGAATTTAAATTATTTCATGAGTAGCTAAATTAATTATCTTGGGATAAAGGGGGTATGATAATATTTTATTTTAATGTTATTTTGACTTGGAATTAAATAAATTTATGTTTTCCATTTAGTTCAATTATGCTTAATGCTTTTAGTAATTCCTAACAAGAACCTAAATGATAAAACTGTATACTTACGGGTATATTAGTAAGTTTAGGTAATAAATAGAATCCAGAGATTTATTTTTACCGGAAAGCTTTGAACTAAACCTAAGATTTTTGAAATGCTTTTTGTGACCTCGGTAAAACCGTGAAAGTAATCAAAATTCTTTTGAGGAAATAAAAGGGATTTTCATAAAACGATAATGGGCCTTTCTGAGGATTAAGCAGCGCTTTCCATAAGTTAGGTACATTAATAGGATTCCGAGAGGAACATATTAATTAGCTTTTGGAAAATTCGCCTTGGAAAACTTAATTCGATTCTTATTTATGAAAAGTTAAAATTCATTAACATAAAATAGAGTCTTAATCCCCCGAAATCCCAAGATATTCTCAACTCTGATTTTTAAGTGTCAAGTAAATTTTATTTTTATATTTATTCGTATTCTGTGCAATTTTAATTTGTGCTTTATTTTATAAAAATCTTAAAAATCAATTGTGTGGATAATTAAATTTTAATATGCCGGTACGTTGAACACAGTCCCTGTGGAGAACGATAATCTTTTATATTACGCGACATAACCCGTGCGCTTGCGGGCCCTGTCATTAACAATTTTAACTTTTAATTAACAAGAATAAAATTAAGTTTTCCAAGGCAGATTTTCCTTCAGTTAATTAATATGTTCTAGTCAGAACTCTATTAATGTACCTAACGTACAGAGAACCGTGTTCAATCCTTAAGAAAGGCCCATTATCGTTTTGTGAAAATCCCTTTTTTAATTCCTCAAAAGAATTTTGATTACTTTCCTGAATTTTTATCGCGGTCACAAAAATTATTTCAAAATCTGAGGATTAATTTGAAAGCTTTCCTGTAATTAGTGAATCGGTCAATCCTACCAATGACTTAAACATATGAATATACCCGCATGTATAAAGTTTTATCACTTAGATTCTTAGTCAGAATTACTAAGAGCATTGAGTAAGATTCAAATTAATTGGAAAACAGAAATTTATTAACTTAAAAGTGAAAACAACATTAACACAAAATATTATCACACCCCCGTTATCCCAAGATAAAAAATTTAGTTATTCATGAAGTGAATTCAAATTCATACATATAGTGAAAGGAAAACAAAACATATAACACATGATACAATAAAAGAAAAACATACCTGTTTCTCCAAAAAGCCCGGAAGTAATTCCACCATTGCTTTTCTCATTGTATTTTCTGTAGTACTCTCCTACTGTATACAAATTGAAGCACTCAATTTCACAATTCTCTCGCAACTCTCAAGAATATGCAAATGAAAATAGGAGTTTCTACAAAGAGAGAAAGAAAGAAAGAAACAGAAGGTAATTTCTTCTTCTGTGTTATTGTTCCCTCCCTCAATGCCAATTCCCCCATTGTATTTATAGGCCAGGGAAAGCATGGAGCGAGTATGGAGCCATTTGTAAGTTGTTTCCTTCCGTTATAGTGCAGTATGGCTCTTCAACTTTAAAAGCTCAATGCTATTTAAAATTATTTCTCATTAAAAGATTCGATTCATAATTGATTAAAATCAATTCATTGAACTAAAATTTGAATTTTTAAAACATATGAATCAATTTAATTGTGACATGAATCAATTCAGAAGCTTATTTTGGCCCTCAAATTTCGTATGAATTGATTCAATAGTTCCATGAATCAATTGAAGGCTTCTGATTCATGATCCTGGACTAAAAAAACATTTGAATCAATTCATCCTTGCTTTGAATTGATTCAGAGGCTTCAATTTTCTAATTCTAGCCATTTTCCCTCGCATGAATTGATTCAGGCTTCCTTTGAATCGATTCATGGACCTGTTATGCCATTCTTCATGCTTTGTTAATCCTTTCCGATTTTGTTATCACTTGTGGCTTGTTCCTTTGTCATTTGATGGTCATTTTTCTCTTGTTATTATCCCTTGGAATGACTTTGTCATGTGCCCTTAATGTTCATTAATTTTATTAATTCCTACATAATAAAATACCCGAGTAGAATACAGTGGAAAGAAAGCGGAAATCATAAAATAAGGAAAATATAGTGCAAAATGATTTAAAATCTTAATTAAATTAAATATAATTTATTGTGTTCTAAAACACTTTTCAGACGTCGGGTGTGAATCTGAGCCATTGGAGGTCCGCCTCTGGTATACTCCCTAGACTACCCTTAAGGGTCGAGGCGCGACGGTTTCTTTAGTGTTCCCATCACTATATGCTCTAGGGGAATATTCCAATATCCCTCCGTATCTCTAATGCAATATGCCATATATTTGTCTTATCACTAGGGTGCCCGAGTACTATAGACAGAACCTTACCTGCTCGACGTATTTGTCCATAAAGAGAGGAAAGTGTGCATGGTAAAATCTTTTCGTGTAGTGGGCACCATGAGCCAAGATCTAAATACTACTCAAATAATTTTTTATTTGTTTCAAGATATTGAGATCATTTCTAAAACAAGTCTAAAAATCTTCTAGGATTAAAAGTGTTTAATTTATTTTTTAAATCTAGAAGATATTTTAAGAATAATATATTTATTAAATATTTTAGAGAGTAAAGTTCTTAACTTATTTTGTTCTTGTATTTATAAGTAGGATCTTAAACTAGATATCACTTCTAAGATAAAATAAGAACAAAATATATTTCTTACAATTTTTTAATTCTTTAGCAATATCGTTTCGTTGTGTTGACTTATGATGAACGAATTAAATTGATTTCAACCTTCTAAAATTTTTCATAAATCCTTGGATAAAACATTTTATCATTATAAAATAATTATTCTAGTCCTATATTGAAAACAAAAGAATCCTATTTTTCTAAAGTAAAGGTACAAAGTGATAAATTCCATTTTTTTTGTCAAAACATCGTGTTTGTCCTATTTTATCTAGAAAATTCTCATTTGGGTGATTCCAAAGCCAAAAGTGTTTAACTTTTAAATTACTAATTAAATATAGCAATTTTAAATACTAATTCTACCTAGAGACAGCCCCTGCACAAAAATGTTGCAATGCGCCAAGTTTTTGTCATTCTAACGTTCATAAAAACACGTTTAAGAACAAAACATAAAATTCAAAGAGTAAATCATACAAATAAATCCCACATACTAAATCATTTTAAGCGCGATTTTACGTTAGGATCTATTAACCCTAAGTCTTTTAACTAACCACAAAACTTCCAGCAGCGATAAGCATTCATCTTAGACATCCCAAAACTCATTTTAACACATTTTTGATTTTCAAGAATAATATCAACACCACAAGCCACCATTTAAACCAAGAATGCACATTAATTAACAATTATATCACATGTACATATTCACAATAAATGTTCTGCAATAGCCAAAATTCACAAGTGAGTACTTCATAATTAAAATTTTGAAAATTCAAAGAACTAAATAAAATCATGGTGCAGCCATGATACCACTTAAAGATCTTACTTTTTCCAAAGAAATTTTTAAGATTAAACTATGAAAACAAAGATCTTTAAGGGAGTATCAAGATATAAATGCTAAGGAACATATATACCTCACCATGCATGTCACATTTTATGAATTTAAACAACCTAATTACTCCTCCATTACCATAAGAAATTCAGCCACCAAGAGAAATGCTAAAGACTTTAAAGTTTGCTTTTAGATCATCATAATTTATTTCATCAAGGAAGAGGAAATGGATACTTGGGAAGTGGTGCTTTTGACGTGAATTTGATGGTGAATACGAGAAGAAAATGCTTGTTGTTTGAAGAAATTTCAAGGAGAAGGTATGGTCTTGGAAGGTGGTAGGTTGAATTTTTGAGGTTATGAAAGGTGGTGTGGTGGTTTGGGTTAGATGGTGATGGAAGAAGTATGAGAAAAATGGAGAAAAGTGTTACTGGAATTTTTTTCTAAGTTAGAGAGAATGATAGGAACAAAGAAGAAACAAGAGTGGTCTAGGAAGTGTGGAATTTTAGCATGCATGCCCACCAAGGAGGTCCACGACCATGAGTGAGTGGGAGAGGTCACATTAGATTCATGCAATTGCTAGGTGTACCCTTTAGCTTGTAGAGTGGTAGAGAAGGACCTTGTATGGCTAAGGCAAGTGGCAAGGTGGTGGTGCAACATGATTGGTTAATTGCTCATACAAAACTGATGTGTCAAGTGCAAGTGTAGTCACTTGCTCATACATTTAAGGGCCCTTCCAGACCGAATTTGAAAATGAGCCAAGCACAAAAGTTTTCGATCTTTTTATTATCTTTAATTTTGTATATGGAATAAAAATATTTATTAATAAAAAAGGGAGTTATGACCTATATACAAAAGTAGTGCAAGGCTCTGACGGGATTATTGTTTCATGCAATGATTAATTTTCTAAGGAAAATTGGTAGGGATTTGAGCTTTGTATTATGTATAAAGGTTATATAGAATTGAGTTAAGAAAATTTTGGCAAAAGAATTGTTTGATTTTATGGTCATACGAGGGAGAAACAGGAAAAATACTAAACATAGTGCAAGCAGCCGCTGGAAAAACGTGAATCAGTATGGTATTTTAATTTATGGGATTGATAGGGTAACAATTGGCTCTCATGGTCAACATGAAAGTTGTCAATAAATTTGATACGAATATTTTGGGATAAGAACAACTTGAATCCAATAAAGGGAGAGGAAATTACGCCCAAAATACATACAGATACGTATTTTGGCTTACCCGGGTAATGTAAAATCAAAGTTTTTAGGCCTGGGTGGTTGGAAATGGGTATCGGGCTCTTTGTAAAAATCATTAGGAATGATGTGAGGGACGTTTTGGGATAAAAATAATTGACTCAAGTCCCTTAGATAATTTCTTGGCCAAAACCGGGGAGTTATGTAGTTTATATAACTTGAATAAAAATACTTTAAATATTTCTATTAGATTTCTAATGTTCTAATTGATAAATCTCTGTTATTGTGAGTATTACCAAACACATTATTATTATTATTATTATCCTAATTGTCTCTATTTCTCACATAATTAAAGCAAGGGTATTTACCTTATATTCATAAAATCTTCTAAAATATAACTCAGCTATCACACACAAGCTAATTGGCTGTAGCCTAGTCATCAATACACAAAATTATCATGCAACCAAGATAATTGGCCATAAAGACCTAACACACAAAGAATGTAAGAAAATTCAAAACTATTCTATAAAGCATTTGATTAAAATATGAGATCTAACGCCTAAGTTAGTGTCAAGCCAATAAGGTATGAAATAGTGTATCAAGACTAATGCCAATAATTATGTTTCATTTTCCACGAATCATAGGCAAATAGAAGTGCAATGTGTTATTCCCTTATCCTCATGAATTTCACATGTGATATAACGGAATAACTATTGATGCAATATATTGGAATACTGGATGTATTAATAAAGTGAAATAGATTTCATCTTTATTCACCATAATAATTATCATGTGGTATGAGAATCTGGATCTGAGATGGTTCGTGAGCGTTGTATCCCCAATGTACCCCGTGATTTCCTAAAAAGTGTGTAGCTTCCTTTTATTCCTAAATGTCGTGTGAGACTATTACAAGTCGTTGAGAAAGAAAAGAAATAATCAAACAATATTTGATGAAAAAGAAAAAGCTCGACGTTAGGAATGAAATATAGCCATTAAGGAGACCCTGTCGAGTCCAATAAATGATTATTGAATTCATGAATTATGCATCATACATGGAGGATAAGGATAGATGATTAAGTGATTCCCTGGAACATGCAGTGATGGGTACACTAAGGGATAGTGATGTCTCGATCCCCTGAGGACGGTCTTGGGAGTATACCAAGGCAGACCTCCAATGGCTCAGATTCGCACCCGAGGCTGGATAGCCTGGTAACTCTGGTATACTTTGACTCCGGATGAGGGTTACCATCGCTGTGTAGTGCTTGTGCTGATGACATATGAATTGGATCTATTATTTGACAAGACCGTATGTCCTTACCACTTTTGTGAAAACAGAACGAGGCGAGCTCTGGTCGCTCTAGTTAGGAACGAGGATAAGGCAAGATAGTGAAGTGTATTGTGTTGTGGTGAGGAAGGAGAATGGGCCCACATGCATTATACTGGCTAAAGAAATACTTAACCTAGAGAAAGGAAAACACATGCATTATATCATTTTTGTATGAAACCATGTTTGTTTATTGTTATTATTATTTGATCATGATGAAATGGGTATCACTCCTTCTAGAGTAGAACAAGACGAAAATGATTAGTTGAGATTAGAGAGGCAAGATAACTTAGATTAAAATACGTTAGGAACCCCTTGAGAGATTAGGAAACTTTTGTTGAGCTGTTTGTGTGTTATGGGATGTGTGTCAATAAGATACGGTACCTCGATTGTCATGGAGGTGAAAGCTCACCCTTACAACTATTTTTCAAGTGCCCGTGCAGACATACCTACCAGACGAGAGGTTCTCTATGCCAGGAGGACTAGGTAGGACCTAATCAATTGCCAGCTATACCAGAGGAGGCCTTCAGGGATAGACTTCCCCTATTACAAACTGAGCCTGAGTGTAGAAGAGAGTACATCAAAGTCATCGAGATTGAGGATGTCGAAGTCATCGAGAGTACAGTCGAACGCTATGGTGATCCCCTACGCCCTCCTAGTGTAGAGGAGATTCAGGAGTTGGCCGGTAGAGAGGTAACACTGTTAGTAGATCTTTTCAGCTTTCACCCTCTGCTAGAGCCTCATTTAGCCTTGAGACTTCCCCAACATGTAGAGGCACCAGTAACACTAGGCCCAGCAAAGGAAAGAGTCTCGAGGGAGCCGACTCTCGAGTACGTTCCACTCCTAGTCGAGGATGATGTTGAGAAGGACTCAGAGGAGTTTCTTCTTGATATGCCAATGGATTTGGTAGCCGAGGACCCTGTTTCACTTCTGGCTTTGCCTCAGCAACTTTCCCTAGCTGTTCCACTTGCTGTTTATGAGCCAGATAGGTTTAAGGATGTTCCCATGTGTCAGGGGGTGTTAATGATGACCCCAATGGAGAGGTACATGGCAAGGCATCAATGGGACCAGTGTCAGGGTTTCCTTCCGCATATTTTTAAGAGTTATATGTACAGAGAGACTGAGGACTACTCAGAGATGTCGTCAGTAGCCTAGGATCTCTTAGTAAAGGCCTATGAGGTTTACAGCAGCCGTAGACATCAGCCGGTTCACTTGGTCAGTGATTTACCATCATCGAGCACTACTCTTGTATGACCATCCCATCTCCGAAACTTGACCCAACTGGCTGCTACTTTAGATCCTCCAGAGTCGCCTTGGTCAGACGATGAGTTTATCGGTGGATATGCTTAGTTATAGGTTTACTTATCTGTTCTTATGGATATACATTTTGTATGGGTGTCTGCGTGCCCCTCTTATTTTTAGGTATATAGTTTCGTTGGAATAGCTTATGTATATGTTGCATAGTTCTATATATATATATGTATGATGCTTTATTCCTACCATGTGTTTTACCGTACAAAAAAAACTTTCATATTTTTCTAAATTTGTAACCTCTTAGTTAACCGAGGGTGTTACATTGACCATGCTTTAAACATGCCATGCATATGAAAAACTCTTGTCTTTCAATTTCTCCTTACCTTGGATGAATGCCCCATGAGTTATTCCTCCTTGAGTTTGGTTATTTTCTCCTTTGGATGTGGTTGCTAATATCTTGCATGTTGTTTTGGGTACCTTAGAACGGTTTAATTTTGGTTTAAATTACAATACATGAGAGGTTTGAAATTGAAAAGCATTGTTTCTTAATTTTTATGCTTTAGCCAAGACCCCCTTAGTGTTTTTTCCTATGATCTTGATCACAGACGTATATATATTATGTTTAGTAAAATGAATGAAGTCCTATGAGCCAAAAGCTTTCATTTTGTCTCTACTCTATCTCATGGCCATGACTATCTTTATACCAGTGTCCCATGTTTTTAATTCTAGACGCTTGGCGTACGTTTTGAAGTTGTCGTCGAGGCTAAGGAACGAGAAGGAAGAAAGGTCAGAGTGCTGCCCAAGAAACTCACGTTGAAAACATTAGGTGAGAGGAAGTTTATCCATTTAACCTTACTTGGGACATGTATGTTTTCCTTTAGATCTTAATAAGTTTTGGCATAAATTAAAATATTTGATTGGGTAAAAAAATCTTTTACTCACATTAAACACCATAGAGATATAATTCAATTAAAAGGCTATAGGAAAATAGGGAATAACTGTTAAATGGAAGGATAAGAAATAACGTAATAAGTTCCTGGAAGGGAAAATTAATAAATTAGGCATTAAAGAGTTTTTTTTAATAAATATGGAATTTGTTAAGAAAATTCAAAATAATGAGGGATGAAAATTGAATTATTTATATTAACGTAATAATAAGGAAAATATGTTAGTAAATGACTATAAGGTCATATGCAAAATATTGGATAAATAGCAATGGAAATATAGTACAAAAATTATATGTGTGTATTTTGAGTTGAAAGATAAAACTAATTAATTTAAGTGCACATCAAATAATCTAGAACTTTATAATTTATACTTGTAGCAGTGTATAAAGGATTCTAAGAATTGTGTTGTATTGTGTAAGTATCTGTTATATTGCCGTTGAGAATTAGAATGAGAGTAAATTACGATTAATTGAGTTAAATGGTTTGATGAATAACTTGTAGTGTTTATACTTGTACCTCTAACCATGTTGGTGATAATCTATGAGTTACGTTGCCTTAATGAGATTTTGTCATGTTCATGCTTTGAATGAAGGTAAATTGTGATTAATTAAATTGATTGATGTGATGGATATCTTTAGTGGTTGCGCTTGTACCTGTGATAATGTTGGTGATATTCTATGAATCTATGTAAAAGGTGTTGTCGTGCGAGAATTTATTTTTGTGTTATTGATGATTTAAGTAAGAGTGAGTCATGATTGATAATAGTGAGCTATGTTATGATGGATCTGTTAGGAATCGTATTAGGGTCAGGCAGCGGAAACACAAATGATTCCCAAGAAAGAATTGCAAACACGTATGTCTCAAAGCATTATGCTAAATTAAAATTTTAATTAGGGTTTACCTCTTGTAGACGCAGAACAAGATCCTCGATCGAAGCAATTGTAGCTTTGTCCTTAGGAGTCCACACGAGCACTCCTGTAACATCCTAATTTTTAGGGAAAAATTTTCTCGAATTAATTAGAAAATAACCTGGATCCATAATAAAAACACTCCCTTATATGAAGATAAGAGAGCTGGCCCCATGGCCAAGAAGAAAAAGACAGGGAAGGCAAGGGAATTAAAACCATTCACACAGAAGCACCGACAGCGCCTGAGCGAACCACAATACAGCGTGCACTCGCTCAAGCGAGATCCGACTCCGCTTGAGCGAGGCCGACCAACTCGCTCGGCGAGCACACATGCGCTTAAGCGAAACCACATAAAAGCCTTCCCAACAACATACTCGCTGGAGCGAGACCTCACTTCGCTGAAGCGAGAAGCCACACTCGGCTAACCAACACTCGGGATCCAAAGGTTCCATTTACTCGGGATTGACCCCAACATATACATCCCATAACTTAGTTCTACATTTTATCCACAAGGCCACACAATGATCCACTCGGAAAATGAAGGTGATTCCACTCGGATTCTATCAAACCCCTCACACTCGGGTTATTACCCAACCAAACACCACTCGGTATAATTCAACCTCGAGTCACTCGGTGGACATCAACTATTTAGCACTCGGCATATTTGAACTCCATCACTCAGAGAATACATAGGCTTCCTCTCGGCCATAAATCACTCGGTCTAATCATTCATAAACCAACTCATCGTCAGAGTGGTATTCCACTCGGTAACTAATATCATTGCCGACCAATACTCATTCGGCCACACACTCGGCATTCATGCCTATTCACTCTCAGATAATACCTTAACCACTCATTACTCAGAAATAGCCTACAAAATCAATTCCACTCGGAATGATCCAAACTCCTCAACACTCAGAGGAATTACCCAAGTAGTTCACTCGGACTCATTCCACACTTAGCCACTCAGAATACATATTACCTTATTCACTCGGAATAGGTTCCCATATTCACTCGGGATACATTCATAATTCATACACTTAGAATATAATCAATCTGAGTCATTACAACAACTCTCCTCTTGGAAGAGGATCACTCAAATTTCCACTTGGATTACTCGAATCATTCCCCACTCGGGGTTTACCTATATTCTCCACTCAGAATCCACAAGGGCTATCAACACACAGAAAGAGACTCACAGATGAGTCACACTTGGATATGTGATCACATACATAAGACTCACTCGGAAAAGCAACTAAGCCACTTATATTTCACTCAGGATTCATCAACTTAGAGATATTCATACAACATCATTTCCGAGTCAGTATGAAGCATCAAATCAACATAAATCACTTATATAAATTTATTCTCTAATTCCAAGTCCGACTACCAATTCAACGATACACTTCCACCAAGTCACAACCTTGTTATCAATATAACATATATATGTATATACATACGCATACACTCGGATACTTATTATCTTGATACTTTCCATCATCAACACAATCAGTCGGTAATACATATAATACAATACACTCGAAGTATATATATATTAACATGCTCTCAAAGTCCAGTACATATATTTCATATTCATTATACAACATTGTTATGAGCCGGCCAAGGCTTTTAAACAACTAAAGACACTCGGTACATTACATTATGTACACAGCCTCATCAATAAATACCCAACACTCGGGTTAAGGCCATCACATCATCCAATCCGGCCTGCATACACTGAAAAATGGTGTAGGGGTGAGCATTACATATTAATTGACAGATATTGGCTCGGATTAATCATGGAATCCGCATTACAATTATACATGTATATATATCATCAATCATTCAACATACACTGCCATTCAACATAAGCAATCACAGACATCTTCCGATCGGGATTTCACCCTTTTCACTCGGCTATAATGCTCAACTCACTCTTCTACCAGTATACTGATCCACTCGGATTTCACTCAACTCCGAGCCCTGCTCGAGGAGTGTGCCTGAGCCCAGCTCCAGGACTTAATCACATTCTCACATATCTCATCATCTGATTGACGATCGGTATTAGAAGTCCAACACATTCCAGTGGCGAATCGGATGCATACGATTTCATTCACTCGGCGTCCCACGCCAATGCACTCGGCATTTCATCAAGCGTATCATTTCACGCTTAGTGCCCCAGGCACTGCCCCGAGTCCAACTTGAGGTCTTTCATCATATTCAACATTAGGACCCCGTCCTCTTCACTCGGGATTATACCCTTGTGGCACCCCGCAAGGTGGTTCATTTCACAATAACTCAAGAACACGTATGCATATAAATTCAATTTATATTCATTCGATTGCCCACTCGGAAATCTGCGTTCAACACTCTATGCACTCGGCATTTTCACAGCGAATCAGATGACTCGGCTCACATCACATCCACTCGGCAATCACTATGCCATTCACTCGGCAATCACTATGCCATGAGCCTTACATTCATGGGATCCATTCGGCCTTAGCATTTCTAAGCCTCACACCATTTTATATATATAATTCCACTCGGAATCTAACACCAATAAACATCCCATGCTTTTACATATGATATTTCACTCAGATTGTCCTCTATTACTCGGATGTATCCTTTTCCATAAGCTCTCATGCTTTTATATAATAAGCCTACTCGGCATTTATCATCACAGTCCCCGTTCAGTCATTCATCATGATCATATGCATCAACAATCATCATATACATTTAAATATACCATTATGCACAGGGACTAATAGAGGACCACACCATGCACTCGGCATTCATAAATTCATACATCATGCATCTCATACATATATCAAAACATCATCAAGTATATCTCCATGCATTTCATGGACGGAAACAATAGCATCAAACCAAGCATATCCATCATGCATATCCGGGCTACTAACCACTCGAAAATCAACAAGCAACACATCAAATATCACACATCACAGTATAAACATTTCACCCGGAAACCCGTCCATAACCTATGCATTTGAGATGCAATGCCCCCTTACCTGGATGAAGCTTCCGGGAGTCACATGGGCCACTCGGCCCAGCCACAGCAGCTTCTGCTCGGCATTCCAACATAGGAAGAGCCACACAGCTTCCTTGCCAACCAACATCAGAGCCACCAAGACTTAACTCAGTCCTCACCCAGCTCAGTGAAGGACTCCAAACACTGCTTCCACTACAAGAACAGCTCAATCCTCACCAACAATGGAGACCCACCATACAGCCAAGCATCATGCATGTCTCAAAGCTGTTCCTCACTCGAACAACACCATCCTCCCCACCATGGAGGATTCCAAGTTTTCCATGCATGTACCATCTACGCCTTTATTCACACAACAACACAGCCTCAAAAACAGTGGGCCATCTTCCACAACCGAGGCAACAACAAACAGCTGCAGGCTTCACACACCGAGGCTCCAACAGCCCACCGTACGAAGGGAGAAGAAGAGGAAGACGAAAAGGAAGCACCAGGGAACAGGAAAGGGGACCTGAACCCAGCCTCCAGAACACACAGCCACACGTTGTTCCTCATCACCACGCAGTTCCACTCGGTTCTACACCATACGTGAGTGGAAGAAGAAGATGAAGGAGAGGATGAAGATGAAACAGCAGGGAAGGAGGAAGCAAGAGCTTCATAGAGTTTTAGAGAGAAGGAGAAGCATTTCTCTCATCAGAACATGCACCAACAAGGGAAATGAAGAGAGTGGGGAGGAAAACCAAAGCTGAAGCCTTATCAACACACCTCCATCATCTCATTTTCCCAGTCAGCCCCATCATCACGCTGCTCTGCCACAGCTCCTCTAACAACCATCACTTCTTCATTTAATGCAAGTCTTTTAGCATTTAATGTTAATTCTCTTAGCAATCATTACTCACATCCAATATGGACAAGAGAGAGAGAACCGGACCCATTTTCCACCAAGGCACACAAGTCACCTCTTGGCCTCATTATTATTATTATTATTATTATTATTTTCCTCTCTCTTTCTCTCGCTCGAGCGCGGCCACATCCGCTTGAGCGAGAACCGACCAGAATCTCCCCTGATTACGCATCACACGTCTCGCTTGGGTGAGTAGTTCATTCGCCTGGGCGAATCTGGGCCGGAGGCCTTGTAACCAACACAAAGGATTCTCGCTTTAGCGAGAATCCCTCTCGCTTGGGCGAGAATATCAAAACCTGGGCAGAAACATGAGCCCTCATCAACCACACATAACAAAATCCATCCAAAGCCAATTTAACTCAATTCCATACTTCATATACCTTACAATAGATATTTAAAACTTGTCTCATATGTTCATACACAACAATTTCCATTCTAAACCATTTACCACATTACTCATCTTCATAAAAATTTGGGATGTTACAATCCACCCCACCTTCAAAGAATTTCGTCCTCGAAATTCCAAGCATAACATACCACAATAAACCACTCGGAATATCATTGCATGCCACTTAAAACAGTTATATACCAATGCTTTCCAAGCATTCACCAACCAGTCAATTCCAAACGGCACAATCTCACCTCTCAAGCGGTTTGCCGATTCACACCACAAAAAAAAATTCTGAGACATCACACTCTTAACACCTTCCCCTCGGAAGTGTCACCAATTGGCTCGGAAATCACCCACTCGGTTATTCACTGCTCGGAAACATTCCAACTCGAGCAGTACACCAAATTCAAGGCTTTACTTTACCTCAGAAAAACTCCACCCTCTTAAGGGTATTCCATTCGGAACATCATAATTTCACTCAGTATTTAATTCACTCGGAATTATATTCCCTTCATTCACCCATTCACATTTCGATACACTAATATTTACTGCACACTCAACACACTCTCATCTTTGCTTGGAGCAGTCCGATAGACTCAAGCCATCCCCATAAGCAGCTACAATCTCACTTGCCCGACCTATGAACTGCTGCATCCAGCTTATAGGATGATGCCTCATTCCTATAGGGTCACAACAATTGCATAGAGTCGCTGCAAAATGCACACTGCCACAATACCTATGGCATGCAGAGTTATATCGAAACAACATCCTCACAATCGTTTCACTCATACCGACCAAAGTCACTCGGATAATGCTGATCTACATGAGAATTAATGGCAATTCCCATAATTTTATAAGCAATGTTCCCATACCAATATCATTACTATGCACCAACTAAGGTGCATCACAAGCCAACAGTCAGCAAACATCACTCATTATCACATTAATGTGCATATTATCAATAGTTTTTCGACCCATACAAAGCATACATCCTGGTCTCACGCATATACTAGGGTATATGCATGATATCAATCATCAAATATCCATCACACTTACCATAAAATGGCATAATGGTAATCGGTTCCAGTCCAAACCGAGCAAACACCTCATCTTTAATCTTATTCATCATAATTTATTGGCCATAATTTAGATTTAAGCCTAATAATTCACTATACACACTGAGATATACAACTCCGGGTAACAATTCCATTAATAATTCACTCAGTTTTCAACCATAAAACCGAGACAGTACCTAAACCAAACAGGTACCCGACCATATCAATTCTCACCCAGTTTTCCAATCTCTCAGGTATCCATCTTACTGATATCCGATCAGCCACGATCATGCCCAAACAACTGGGTTACATGCCTAGTGGCCTAACATCAATTAATCCTTCACTCGGTTTTAACACATTAAAATCGAAACACAATTCCAACATAACATATACCTGATTTCACATTTATACATTCATGATCATATTCAAATTCTCAACCTAGGGACTACAGCTAATCAATCTACATCATATACCATATAGAGGTTCACATGCCCAAGGAATAAAGCATTCATCACAAATGGCATAAGCACTTGCATAATTTCAAATCCTCCCACTATGGGATTCCTCAATATTATTCACTCAGCTAACTCAACATATGAGTCCTAATCCATTCAATAAATTTTCCTCGACAATGAGCCATTATCATGGCTTACCCAAGAGGCTAAACCAGTTAACACAGTTCCAACACTTAAGGGTCTCAACACCCATCATTATACTCCTTCTCAACCGACTCAGGCTTAGAAATACTCCAAGTATCTCATAAACAATCGGGCTAAGGTAATAACAAACCTTCCACCCCCAGCAAATAGATAGGCATACAGCCATACAAACCATGCATAAGCATGCATCAAATCCGACAGAATATCCCAACAATAAGGACACTCGGTCATATTGCATACAACCGCTTACACTCGGTAAGCATACCTTGGCCATGGACCTTTTGGTCTGCTCTGATACCAAAATGTAACATCCTAATTTTTAGGGAAAAATTTTCTCGAATTAATTAGAAAATAACTTGGATCCATAATAAAAACACTCCCTTATATAAAGATAAGAGAGTTGGCCCCATGGCCAAGAAGAAAAAGACAGGGAAGGCAAGGGAATTAAAACCATTCACACAGAAGCACCGACAGCGCTTGAGCAAACCACAATACAGCGTGCACTCGCTCAAGCAAGATCCGACTCCGCTTGAGCGAGGCCGACCAACTCGCTCGGCGAGCACACACGCGCTTAAGCGAAACCACATAAAAGCCTTCCCAATAACATACTCGCTGGAGCGAGACCTCACTTCGCTGAAGCGAGAAGCCACACTCGGCTAACAAACACTCGGGATCCAAAGGTTCCATTTACTCGGGATTGACCCCAACATATACATCCCATAACTTAGTTCTACATTTTATCCACAAGGCCACACAATGATCCACTCAGAAAATGAAGGTGATTCCACTCGGATTCTATCAAACCCCTCACACTCACGTTATTACCCAACCAAACACCACTCGGTATAATTCAACCTCGAGTCACTCGGTGGACATCAACTATTTAGCACTCGGCATATTTGAACTCCATCACTCAGAGAATACATAGGCTTCCTCTCGGCCATAAATCACTCGGTCTAATCATTTATAAACCAACTCATCGTCAGAGTGGTATTCCACTCGGTAACTAATATCATTGCCGACCAATACTCATTCGGCCACACACTCGGCATTCATGCCTATTCACTCTCGGATAATACCTTAACCACTCATTACTCAGAAATAGCCTACAAAATCAATTCCACTCGGAATGATCCAAACTCCTCAACACTCAGAGGAATTACCCAAGTAGTTCACTCGGACTCATTCCACACTTAGCCACTCAGAATACATATTACCTTATTCACTCGGAATAGGTTCCCATATTCACTCGGGATACATTCATAATTCATACACTTAGAATATAATCAATCTGAGTCATTACAACAACTCTCCTCTCAGAAGAGGATCACTCGGATTTCCACTCGGATTACTCGAATCATTCCCCACTCGGGGTTTACCCATATTCTCCACTCAGAATCCACAAGGGCTATCAACACACAGAAAGAGACTCGCAGATGAGTCACACTTGGATATGTGATCACATACATAAGACTCACTCAGAAAAGTAACTAAGCCACTTATATTTCACTCAGGATTCATCAACTTAGAGATATTCATACAACATCATTTCCGAGTCCGTATGAAGCATCAAATCAACATAAATCACTTATATAAATTTATTCTCTAATTCCAAGTCCGACTACCAATTCAACGATACACTTCCACCGAGTCACAACCTTGTTATCAATATAACATATAGATGTATATACATACGCATACACTCGGATACTTATTATCTTGATACTTTCCATCATCAACACAATCAGTCGGTAATACATATAATACCATACACTCGAAGTATATATATATTAACATGCTCTTGGAGTCCAGTACATATATTTCATATTCATTATACAACATTGTTATGAGCCAGCCAAGGCTTTTAAACAACTAAAGACACTCGGTACATTACATTATGTACACAGCCTCATCAATAAATACCCAGCACTCGGGTTAAGGCCATCACATCATCCAATCCGGCCTGCATACACTGAAAAATGGTGTAGGGGTGAGCATTACATATTAAATGACAGATATTGGCTCGGATTAATCATGGAATCCGCATTACAATTATACATATATATATATCATCAATCATTCAACATACACTGCCATTCAACATAAGCAATCACAGACATCTTCCGATCGGGATTTCACCCATTTCACTCGGCTATAATGCTGAACTCACTCTTCTACCAATATACTGATCCACTCGGATTTCACTCAACTCCGAGCCCTGCTCGAGGAGTGTGCCTGAGCCCAGCTCCAGGACTTAATCACATTCTCACGTATCTCATCATCTGATTGCCGATCGGTATTAGAAGTCCAACGCATTCCAGTGGCGAATCGGATGCATACGATTTCATTCACTCGGCGTCCCACGCCAATGCACTCGGCATTTCATCAAGCGTATCATTTCATGCTTAGTGCCCCAGGCACTGCCCCGAGTCCAACTCGAGGTCTTTCATCATATTCAACATCAGGACCCCGTCCTCTTCACTCGGGATTATACCCTTGTGGCGCCCCGTAAGGTGTTTCATTTCACAATAACTCAAGAACACGTATGCATATAAATTCAATTCATATTCATTCAATTGCCCACTCAGAAATCTGCGTTCAACACTCTATGCACTCGGCATTTTCACAGCGAATCAGATGACTCGGCCCACATCACATCCACTCGGCAATCACTATGCCATTCACTCGGCAATCACTATGCAATGAGCCTCACATTCATGGGATCCATTCGGCCTTAGCATTTCTAAGCCTCACACCATTTTATCTATATAATTCCACTCGGAATCTAACACCAATAAACATCCCATGCTTTTACATATGATATTTCACTCGGATTGTCCTCTATTACTCGGATGTATCCTTTTCCATAAGCTCTCATGCTTTTATATAATAAGCCTACTCGGCATTTATCATCACAGTCCCCATTCATTCATTCATCATGATCATATGCATCAACAAGCATCATATACATTTAAATATACCATTACGCACAGGGACTAATAGAGGACCACACCATGCACTCGGCATTCATAAATTCATACATCATGCATCTCATACATATATCAAAACATCATCAAGTATATCTCCATGCATTTCATGGACGGAAACAATAGCATCAAACCAAGCATATCCATCATGCAATCCGGGCTACTAACCACTCGAAAATCAACAAGCAACACATCAAATATCATACATCACAGTATAAACATTTCACCCGGAAACCCGTCCATAACCTATACATTTGAGATGTAAAGCCCCCTTACCTGGATGAAGCTTCCGAGAGTCACATGGGCCACTCGGCCCAGCCACAGCAGCTTCTGCTCGGCATTCCAACGTAGGAAAAGCCACACAACTTCCTTGCCAACCAGCATCAGAGCCACCAAGACTTAACTCAGTCCTCACCCAGCTCAGTGAAGGACTCCAAACGCTGCTTCCACCACAAGAACAGCTCAATCCTCACTAACAATGGAGACCCACCATACAGCCAAGCATCATGCATGTCTCAAAGCTTTTCCTCACTCGAACAGCACCATCCTCCCCACCATGGAGGATTCCAAGCTTTCCATGCATGCACCATCTACGCCTTTATTCACACAACAACACAGCCTCAAAAATAGTGGGCCATCTTCCACAACTGAGGCAACAACAAACAGCTGTAGGCTTCACACACCGAGGCTCCAACAACCCACCATACGAAGGGAGAAGATTAGGAAGACGAAAAGGAAGCACCAGGGAACAGGATAGGGGACCTGAACCCAGCCTTCAGAACACACAGCCACACGCTGTTCCTCATCACCATACAGTTCCACTCGATTCTACACCATACGTGAGTGGAAGAAGAAGATGAAGGAGAGGATGAAGATGAAACAGCAGGGAAGGAGGAAGCAAGAGCTTCATAGAGTTTTAGAGAGAAGGAGAAGCATTTCTCTCATCAGAACATGCATCAACAAGGGAAATGAGGAGAGTGAGGAGGAAAACCAAAGCTGAAGCCTTATCAACACACCTCCATCATCTCACTTTCCCAGTCAGCCCCATTATCACGCTGCTCTGCCACAGCTCCTCAAACAACCATCACTTCTTCATTTAATGCAAGTCCTTTAGCATTTAATGCGAATTCTCTCAGCAATCATTACTCACATCCAACGTGGACAAGAGAGAGAGAACCGGACCCATTTTCCACCAAGGCACACAAGTCATCTCTTGGCCTCATTATTATTATTATTATTATTATTTTCCTCTCTCTTTCTCTCTCTCTAGCGCGGCCACATCCGCTTGAGCGAGAACCGACCAGAATCTCCCCTGATTACGCATCACACGTCTCGCTTGGGCGAGTAGTTCATTCGCCTGGGCGAATCCGGGCCGGAGGCCCTGTAACCAACACAAAGGATTCTCGCTTGAGCGAGAATCCCTCTCGCTTGGGTGAGAATATCAAAACCTGGGCAGAAACATGAGCCCTCATCAACCACACATAACAAAATCCATCCAAAGCCAATTTAACTCAATTCCATACTTTATATACCTTACAATAGATATTTAAAACTTGTTTCATATATTCATACACAACAATTTCCATTCTAAACCATTTACCACAAAACTCATCTTCATAAAAATTTGGGATGTTACAACTCCCACCAGAAAACTAACGATCCGAATGCTAGTACGGAATTTTAATGTAATCTAATTTCTAAGCCCCAGCCTATAAGCATCTCATGCTCTATATATAGGCCTAGGTCTTGACCTGAGCTCTCATTAAACATTAGGCTCCTAACTCATTCTAAATGAGTTAGGCCCAAATAGTTTTATTTTCAGTCCAACTAAAATAAAACTATCCTCTGGTGGGCTTACTCTATGTGTGTGACCCTATAGGTAAAATATTCGGTTATATTAATAATAAACTATTTTATTATTAATATAAAATAAGAGCGGTATCTAGCAATACATCATTATGCCCGAATATTATTTATCATCGACATGACCTATAAGTGATAATTATTTTATATATCTATTCCTTTTGTCACGATATCTAATTGGGCCCAAGGCATGGTCGTCGTCATCCTTGTATGGCCCAATTCATTTTACTTGATACCAGAGTAGACTTTATAGAATAAATATCTAATATTTATTCGTCCTAGCATGGCCATGCATTTCATTAGTCTCACTCCATCAAGTGGCCCATAGATATCACTCCTGTCACATAGGAGAGACAAATTCCATCTACATCACTCACATCGCTCTGCATAATTTATCTATTGCCTAATCACAATCTTTATGGTCATCTTATTACAGATAACGTTTGATTGTATTAAAACAATAAACTCCTTATGTAGGAATCGTAGTGACTTCAGGTCGAAGGACTACATACCATTATCACATTGAGAACCGTTTATGACACTCATATAACGATCCATACAACGTTCTCATGGTGGGTCTGTCCAGTACAACATTACTCTTAATGTGTACCCGTGCAAAGACTTGATATCATATATCCATGATTTGTGAGATCAAATCATCAGTACATTCACACACTAATCTTAATGTATTTACATGTCCCCATGTAAATACTTGATTAGGGACGTTTTAGGAATAATTCTCATATGACCTATTATTCCAGGATAAATAGCATTTGTCTAAAACTGAAAATACTAATTTTATTAATAAGTTAAAATTGATACATTAATAGCTCGTAGTGCATACACCAACAGGATCTATATAGATAGACTAAATGCTTATGGTAAATGGATTTAAATAGACTTAAGTCCTGGTAGGGTCCGAAATAGGTGATTGCTTACGAAATTGATGCCAATGAGAACGATGGGAATTTTTGATGTATGATATCGGTATTTGTGTTGATATGGATATATTCCCGTAATGTTTTGATAATTAAAATTTTGGATTTGTGCCACTCATGAGACTTTGTCCTTAATCGTAAAGTAAAAAGGGAAACTTAAATGTAATTAGATCGGAAAGTAATCCTAAACTAATATTTTAAAGTATTTTACGCTGGTGAACAAAAATAAGAAGATTATTCGACATGGATTTCTAAATTAATTAAATTATTATATTATGGTTTTAACCAAAATGATAACTTTATAGAAAAAGAGTTTTATCCTTAAGTTTCAAAGTAGTATTTTACAAATAAATATTTTGAACATATAAACCATCTTCAAAAGTCTTAATCCTTAGAAACCAAGGAACAAAGTTCTGTAACAACTAATGTTATGGGATAACATTAATTATAACGGTACAAATATAAAACAACAAGCTTTTGATATCTCGCAGCCTCAAACCGTAACCTCAAGTAGTACACGCTCCTAATAAGAACTGGGGCTTAAGGAAAAGTGTACATATATATATAGTTAAATGTTTTGAAGATTCAACCTATGAGGAATATTAATCTATCAAGGTTTGTCATATCTAATTAATCTTATTTTAAAGGAAAGAGTATGACTAATAAAGTTTTTGAAGAAATATTAAGTAAGGAAAAATATATATGAAATTGTGCATTTTGTGACCAAAAGAATAGTCTTAACGAAATATAAGTAAGTGGGTCAAGAGTCTTAGGTAAGTGTAAGAAAGTTTCTATAAGAAAGGTTTATTTATAATAAGACCCAAAACACAGCATTAAGGACAAAGGGCTTATCAAGGCAAGACCCTACTCGATGGCACTAAATGAATGTTTAGATGCTATTGATATGCATCATACATGCATCATGATCATTTAGGATTATATTATAAAACTCAATACTAGAAGTATACAGTGAGAGGTGCGCTAGAGGACATGAGCGTTAAGATCCTTAATTGGATCTCAGGGGTATAACAGGGGCGAGTCACCCCAATGGCTTAGAGTCGTGTCCTGAAGCTAGGCTGTCTACAAGCCTACCAAGTATACCCTGACAGTGATAAGTGTCACTAAGGTCGTAATGAGCCAAGTTACAAAGTGTGATCATATTTATAAAAGCCTGGACCAGAGTGTCTCTATTTACTAATTGGCGAACTGGGTGAACTCTAGTCGCTCTAATATAGAAGTGTCATGCTTAATATGAGACTGAGGCAGGACAACTTTGATGAGTATGTTGTAATATCCCAAATTTTAGAAAAATAAATTATTAATATGAAATTAATTAATTATTTAATGCCCAAATTTGGTGGAGAAATTAATTAAATATTAATTATGATTTATTGATAAAATAAAAGTTACTAAAATCAAATGATGTAACTGAAGGTGTGGGACCCATTAAATAAATTTAGGCATTTGATGGGTCTACAATAGTGAGGAGTTTATGGTGCTTATGGTGCTATGTTCAAAATAATTTTTAATGTTGAGGAGATGTTTATTCGAACATGATATATGTTGGAAAATGACAAAACTACGAGCGAAATGGAATTTAAGAAAAATACAAAATTCCCTTTTCTTTTCTTATCTTTGTCATGACACTCTTTCCCCCTCTCTTTATGCTCTTTTGTCCATTGGACAATAGGATTTTGTTAACTTGTGGACAAAGGCTAAAAGCTTGTGTATTGACCAATGGACAAAGGATTAACTTTTCACTTTCCTTTCTCCTCCCCTCTTCATTCTTGTTGGCTTCTCCTTCCTTTCTACACTCTTCATTTTTTTTCATCATCTTCCTCCTCTCCTTAACACAAAAATTGTCTACCTCTCTTCCGTGGCCATTTCCACTTAAAGCTTCGTTAAACACTTGATTTGTGAGGTAAAGAAGGCACATTGGAGTATATCTTCTCTCTTTTATTTATCTTTCCCTTTCATTTTTCATTTTCCAATAGGGCTTGGATTTAATGTAAGAACTCATTCTTTCTAATGGTATTTAATTGGCGTTTTAAGGTTGTTAAAGCTTGACAATAGAGGATTAAGTGTTATTATGATAAGAAAATGCATGTGGAACTCAGACCCAGGTTAGGAGACCATTAGAATTTATTGATTGGTTGCTTGAAATGATGCAAAAAGAAAATTATTGGAATTAATGTTTGGTAACTTAAGTGAAAATCCTAGAATATGGAATTTAGGGCTTGTGGCAGAACTTAAGAAATTTGGAATTTACTTTCTATAAGAGTAATTTTGTATATGGAAATGAATTTTGAAATGATGGGTATTAATTATTATTGTTGAAAATTTTAGAAATAAAGAAAATGTAATAAGGTACTAAGTTGGTACAATTGGTAGAAGTGGTATTTGTTGGTGTTAGCATGAATGGGATTGGTATAATGTGTTTGAGACATAGGAAACCCATTATGGATGATGGGTAAGGTGTTATGTTGTAGCTATTTGATTATAGAAAATATGGATTAATGGGAAGGAATTCGTGAAACCTAACAAAATAAGAAATTTATGTTTATAACATGTTTAAGACATGTTTAATGCCTTGATAGGTAAATTCATTGAAATTTTGTATATGTTAATGTAGGATCAATTCCAAACGACAAGGAGGGACCGTATAATCACTCAGATTACTTCTCTTAGGGTAGAAGAGGAGTTTATTTTCTAAATGTATAGCTATACTATTGTTTGTTGATAATATATGTGTTGGTGAATGTTTGCATATTTGCCTTGAATAGACATACTACCTTTTATGTGTGAAATTAAACGAGATTGAATCTTGTTGATAGTTAGATGTTGGATTGGCACATTTGATGATGATATGCATTTGGAATATACATGTTTGATATGCTCTCTTGATTTCCATGTATGGATTGATATTGATATGACTTATTGGTTATTTTGTTATGGATTATGTGAAATGATGCCTTAGAATTTTTATGATAAATTATATGCCTTGGAGGATAATATAATTGGTTGCATTCCTTGACTATAAATTTTAAAATGTACTAGAATCCCTAAATAAGAGGATGTGAGATTCTTGTGAAGCTAAGGGTAGTATATGCATTCTTGCATTTCATGACATGCATGGCATATCATATTATGATGTATTGAGATCTTACGAGATCTTGTGAAAAGGACCCTTGCAGGGGAATTGTAACATCCCCGTTTTAAAATTAAACGCTGAATGAAAAATAAACCATTAAGACTTGATTTCAACTAGAAATAACTGTTAATTGTATTTAACTAAGTAGGTTTAAGCCACTAAAATATGAAAATGGTGATGGTCAGGGGATGGAGTGGAGTGCACGTGGCTGCTGCAGCACACACTCTCCCATCCCACCCTCCTTTTACTGTGCGCATGCACATATATATGTATATAAGCGTGAGCCCTTGGCAGAGAAAACACACTTGCTATTTCTTCAGACTCTCTCCTCCGTCACTTCATCCTCTACTTCCTCTCTTCGTCCCCATCTTTCTTCTTCTTCCATCTTACTCTTCGCTCCTGGAGATCTTGATTCCAGTACTGAAGAACGGACCACACTTCATCCCAGAATCAGGCGCAGGATACGACAAAGCCAAGGAAGACCAGACGAACCAGGAGAAGGACATCGGACCCAACAACAAGAACGAAAAAGGTTTCTGAGGATTCTTCTAAAGGTAGGGGGCGCTTGCATGTCGAATGCATGGTCTAAGAACGGTACCGGATGAATGCATTGCTGAATGCGAGTGTGTGTGTGTGCATGTTTTTATAATCATTAGAACTGATGCTGTGCATGTGTGCATGTATTCACAATTACTAAAACTGATGCATGATTTGAGATTCTGATAGTGATCTTCGTGGCTATGGCGTAGTCTGCTCGTGGATGATAATGATGGATCTATTTTGTTGTCACTATGAAAAGTATGTATGTGCATGTTCTTAATTGGATTGCTCAATATTGTTAGTTTGATGACCGATTGTAACATGCGCTGGTGTGATTGACTGAATGATGACGAGTAGTGGAGGATATTCGTTCTTACTTAATGACTACGGTAATGTGTTCATGGCGCGATGATGTGTAATAATGAATGTGTTAGTTGCATGAGTAAGAGTGGGGTGACCCATGGAAGGTCAAGAACCCCAAGGGAAATGACTTCCAGTTACCAACCCTGGCTAGATCCCAATAGGGCTCGTGGTAGCCGTTGGAGCTAGAGAAGTGAGTCTCGAGACGCCGTGGGGAGGCCGGTGCCACCTGGTAAGAGCTGAGGGACGAGGGGCCAAAAGAAAAGGGGGCCGTAACTGAGAGTCTTTTCCCGAGTCGGATCCGCAGGCATGCATATAGAAATAAGGCTGATTGTGGTGATGTATAAATCTATGTATGTGCAAGTGTATGATTTTGAATGCATGATTATATATTTGGATGTGGAATAAACTCGGTGAATTATGTGTGTCATGAACATTGTTGAATTGTATGATTTTGGTTACTTGAGAAAGGTTGAGGTATAGCAGGAGCGTGTACTGACGCTGATACCGAGTCTGTGAGTATTATTTTACATGTAAAAGCTCACCCCTGCAGTGGCCATTTTCAGTGAATGTCTCTCGTGAGGAGGATCAGAGGCAGAGCTGGAATGCTGGGCGGAGTGCTGATGCATTTCGAAGGTTTAATTAAGGCGTTGTTAGATGAAGCCCGGACTGGTTCATACCGGATGTTAATGTTTTGTGATGAATAGAACTTTATGAACAAGTAGAAGTCTGATTTTGCATTGTAAATAGTAATATACGCTTTTATGTATATATATGAATGTATGGTTTTGTGTGTGTGATGCTATGTGCTGCCTTGTTTTATAAGTGAGCTTTAATAGATACGCAGGGACGGTATGATTTGAGCAGGATATAGCCCAGTCAGAGTAAATTGAGAATTGTTTTAGGAAAACTTATGTCGGATACGTTGGGCGGAGTCGTATCCCGCCCGAAGTGTGGGAGCAATTCGCCCAAGCGCGAGGACTCACACTGAAGCGAGTAATTACCAGAGCGAGATATCGACCATTATCCTTTCCTATCCGTTGTGATACTAACGCAATCCGGACCCCGGTGTTGAACCCCGGATTTGGGCGTTATGGCTAAGTCCGCCCAGGCGTTGTCATAATTAGTTGAGCTGGGTGGAACAGGTTCAGATCCCTCCTTTCTCCACAACCTACTAACGTATGTGTACTCTGTAACTTCTCATTTTTCTGAGTGAAAGGCGAGTGTGAGGATTTACTTAGTGAACCCTTGTCCATACCCGATGGAGGAAATTACCTTGTAGTTGTGTTAAGGAGGCGTTATGTAGATTTCGTTTCGGCGGCGTCATACCTCGCCCAAGTAACTAGGACAGCCCGCCCAAGATAAATATACCCCGCCTTGCCAAGTAGGATGATTCTAACTTCGCCTTTCCACCAAACGCTATGCGTGTGAATGTATTAACATATTTCCCTTATCTATTCCTCCTGTTGAGTGACCAGTAATTCTCGAAGGGAAGTCTCAGTGCGAAATTCTTCTATCCGCTGCTATATTACCATACTCCGCCTGGACGGTGTAAGACCCCGTCCGAGCGAATAAACGGTGTTGTGCGATCCGCCCTAGTGTTAGTACGTTACGATAAACCCATCGAGCCGGCCCCAGTTTTTAGCTTCCCTGTAGGTTGCTTTATGCGCGTGAATGTTCTTAGTTTTCCCCATTGCCTGCTCCCTTCTACATCAAATGTTACGTGACTGTTTTTGTGCAAAATTTTCTCATGTTTTTGGGGATTTATTAATTGCAAATAATTAGGGTGTTACATTTTGGTATCAGAGCGGACCGAAAAGTCCAAGGCCAAAGTATGCTTACCAAGTGTAAGCGGTGGTGTCTGTGTCTTTTGATTGAATGGTTGAAATTGTTCTGATGCTGGTTGACCTGATTGATGATTGTCTTGGGGACAAGGGGTTGTTTCCCCTGGTCCGATTGTGTGTATGACTTAGGCGAATGACATAATGTGCTAAGTTATTAATTGTTGGACTAGTAACTAGATCGGTAGTAAGTGGCTCCGTATACTTATCCTTAGATGTCAATTTTAGGATAAGGAATGGCGCATCGTCAAAGTATGGAGGCTATAGCCACAGCATTCCAACGCTTTGCTGATGTGTTTGAAAGGCAAGGCCAAACTCAACCTGAGGATGGCCATGTGCTGGACCGCTTCCTGAAGAGGAAGCCGAGTGAATTCTTAGGAGGACGGAACCCTGAGGCGGCGTTCAAGTGGACTCAGGAATTAGAGAGAATTTTTAGGGGTCTTCGCTGTACCGAAGCCCAGAAGGTGGAATGCGCAGTGTATATGCTGCGAGATGAAGCGGAGAATTGGTGGAAGATAGTCAGGAGCCGATTCCCCGAAGATGACAATCAACTGACGTGGAACGATTTCAAGGCCTGCTTCCTAGACAAATACTTTCCCGACACAGTGAGGAGTCGGAAAGAGCTGGAGTTTATGGAGTTAAAACAGGGCTCCATGACTGTGGAAGAATACGCGACCAGATTTGAGGAATTGTGCCTATTCTATCCGCCCTTCCAGCAGCCAGGAATGGAGCACTCCAAGTGTCTTAAGTTTGAGAACGGACTGAGATCGGATATCAAGAGGGCCTGCAGATACCATGAAATCCGGAGTTTCCCTGCCTTAGTGAACAAGTGTAGAATATTCGAAGAGGATGACAGGGCCCATTCGGGCCAGTGCAGCAGAGCTAACCAGCACCTGAGGCCTCAGCAATCACGTTTCAAGAGGCCAGGGAACGTGAGGAGGAATGAACCCTTCACCAGATATCAGAACCGTAATGACCAAGGGAGACAGATGAGTGGGCGACCAAGGTATGGCGGATGCTTTAAATGTGGCGGTGATCATTTTGCTAAGGAATGCAATGATACAAATGTTAAATGCTACCACTGCGGAGAGAAGGGACACGTTCGCCCGGACTGCCCCCAACTCCGCCAGGCAACCACCAATGTGCGTCAAGGAGGATTTCAAGATCGAACCAGAGTGAATGATAACCAACGACATGGAGGCAGAGGTAACGGAACCAGAGGAAATATGATGCATGCCCCGAACAGTCGAGAGAGGAACACCGGCCCAACAGCGACAGGAAGGATCTACACCATCAATGCAGAGGATGTTGCACCAGCAAACGATCTAGTACAATGTAAGTGCTCACTTGGAACGAATACGCTTAATGTTGTTTTCGATTCGGGGGCAACCCATTCTTTTATAGCTGATGAGTGCGTGGAACAGTTGAGGCTACCAACTGTGTCTATGAACCGGATTTTGGAAGTGGCCAGCCCTACTGGCCCTAGTGTGTTCACATCGTCTATATGTAAAAATGTAGCATTTGAGTTGTATGATCGGAGTTTCACCTTCGATCTGATTTGCATGCCCTTAAAGGGTCTTGATATTGTGCTTGGAATAGATTGGCTTTCAGCCAATAAGGTATTAGTAGATTGTAGAAACCGAGAGATAGTTTTCCCAAAACAACCCACTGAAGATGGCACGGCACTAGGTATAACCCAACTATTTATGATGCTTTGTCTGACCGACGATGAGAATGAGCCCCTAGTGAACGAAATTCCCGTTGTCTGCGAATTCCCAGAAGTGTTCCCAGAGGACGTCCCGAGTGTACCTCCCCATAGAGAAGTTGAATTCTCTATAGACTTGATCCCTGGAGCCGAACCGGTCTCCAGTGCACCCTACAGAATGTCCTCAACTGAATTGGTAGAGTTGAAGAAACAAGTGGATGAGTTACTTGAGAAGCAGTTCATTAGACCAAGCGTGTCACCATGGGGCGCACCTGTGCTACTTGTTAAGAAGAAGGATGGCAGCATGAGACTTTGTATAGATTATCGACAGCTTAACAAACTCACAATCAAGAATCGATACCCACTGCCTAGAATTGATGATTTAATTGACCAGCTGCGTGGAGCCTCAGTCTTCTCAAAAATCGACTTACGATCGGGATATCACCAAATCCGAGTGAAGGACTCGGACATTCCTAAAACTGCCTTTAGGACTAGGTATGGTCACTATGAGTATGTAGTGATGCCGTTCGGTGTGACAAACGCCCCTGCTGTTTTCATGAATTACATGAACAGCATATTCCATTCCTTCTTAGATCGGTTTGTTGTTGTCTTCATCGATGATATTCTAGTTTATTCTAAGTCATCTGAGGAGCATGAAGGACATCTCAGGACGGTACTCCAAGTGTTGAAGGAGAAGCAATTGTTTGCAAAGCTTTCAAAGTGCGAATTTTGGATGGATGAGATCCACTTCCTCGGGCATGTGATCTCCAAGCGAGGCGTCTCGGTGGATCCTGCGAAGGTAGCTGCCGTAATAGCGTGGGAGAGGCCCAGATCGATCTCGGAAATAAGGAGTTTTATGGGCTTGGCAGGATATTATAGAAGATTCATCGAAGGTTTTTCTAAATTGGCATTACCCCTGACTAAATTGACTCGAAAGAATGTTCCTTTTGTGTGGAGTCCGGAGTGTGAGAGCAGCTTCCAAGAGCTGAAGAATAAGTTGACAACTGCTCCGGTGTTGGCATTACCTGAGTTACGAGAAAGCTTCGTGGTCTATTGTGACGCGTCCGGACTCGGATTAGGATGTGTGCTCATGCAGAAGGATCGAGTGATAGCATATGCCTCTCGGCAATTGAGACCCCACGAACAACATTATCCGACCCATGACTTGGAGTTGGCAGCAGTAGTTTTTGCATTGAAAATCTGGAGGCATTACT
Organism: Clitoria ternatea; assembly: GCA_037962975.1. Lineage (NCBI taxonomy): Eukaryota > Viridiplantae > Streptophyta > Magnoliopsida > Fabales > Fabaceae > Clitoria > Clitoria ternatea. Next base: position 202,586,146 of record CM075670.1, read on the forward strand.
TGTACGGATCCAAGTTTGAAGTGTACAGCGATCATAAGAGCCTTAAATACCTATTCGACCAAAAGGAGCTGAACATGAGGCAGAGAAGATGGATTGAGTTTTTGAAGGACTATGATTTCAAGTTGAAATACCACCCAGGTAAGGCAAATGTCGTAGCAGACGTATTGAGTCGAAAATCCCTCCACATAGCAGCCATGATGGCAAAAGAAGTTGAGTTGTTAGAGCGGTTCCGAGACATGAACTTGCATGTTGACGCCCCTTCCTCTCAGAAGATGACAATCGGTACGTTGAGGATTGCCAACGAATTCTTAAAATCCGTGTACGAACAGCAACAGGCGGACTCTTACCTAGCTGAAATGAAGGAAATTCAGGCTAAAGGAAAGGATTTATCCTTGGCAGAAGGGTCAGATGGAATCTTCCGGGTGAGGAACAGAATATACATACCAAGTGAAGGAAGATTGAGAAGAATGGTGCTTGATGAAGCCCACAAAAGCCTACTCAGCATTCACCCAGGAACCACGAAGATGTACCACGATTTGAGGAAACAGTTTTGGTGGCCCGGACTAAAGAAGGATATGGCGGAGTACGTGGCCCGGTGTATCACTTGTCAGAAATCGAAGGTAGAGCACCAAAAACCGTACGGTGCAATGCAGCCTCTAGAAATCCCCGTGTGGAAATGGGACTCAATTGCGATGGATTTTATCATGGGATTACCCAAAAACCGAGCGGGCCATGATGCCATTTGGGTCATTGTTGACAGATTGACGAAGAGTGCACACTTCTTACCTGTAAATATGAAGTACCCATTGCATAAATTGGCTCGAATCTACATTCAAGAAGTTATTCGACTGCATGGTATACCTACTTCCATCGTCTCAGATAGGGACCCTAGATTTACGTCCAGGTTTTGGACCAGCATGCATCAAGAACTGGGGACGAAGCTTTGGCTTAGTTCTGCCTACCACCCCCAATCGGATGGACAATCCGAGCGAACGATTCAGAGTCTAGAAGACTTATTGAGAGCGTGTGTGTTAGAGTACGGTGGGGACTGGGAGCAGTACCTTCCCTTGATCGAGTTTACGTACAACAACAGCCATCATCACAGCATTGGCATGGCACCTTACGAGGCATTATATGGGCGTAGATGCCGAACCCCACTCTGTTGGTCGGAAGCGGGTGAAAGTCTATTACTGGGACCAGACATCGTGAAGCAAACCACAGAACAGATCCGAGTGATAAGGGAGAAGATGAAAGCATCACAAGACAGGCAGAAGAGCTACCATGACAAGCGCATCAAGCCATTGGAATTTTCAGTCGGAGATCGAGTGTTTCTGAGAACCTCTCCGAGTAAAGGAGTTGGACGAGCCTTAAAAAGTGGGAAGTTAAGCCCTCGCTACATCGGACCTTATGAAGTAGTAGAACGGATTGGCCCCGTGGCATACCGCCTCGCGTTACCAACTCACTTGTCCCGATTACACAACGTTTTTCATGTGTCTCAGCTAAGGAAATATTTGCATGACCCCAGCCACATGATGCCGGACGACGAGGTAGAGATCAAGGAAGACCTAACCACTGTGGCTACACCGGTTGGAATCGTGGATCAATCGGTAAAGCGCTTAAGAAACAAGAACGTAAGGCTGGTTAAGGTGGAGTGGCAGCAAGGCAAGATCACCTCCTACACGTGGGAACGCGAAGACGCCATGCGACAGCAGTACCCCGAATTGTTTACCTACGTAAGTACCGACTGAATTTCGGGGACGAAATTCTTTTTCAGTGGGGGAGAACTGTAACATCCCCGTTTTAAAATTAAACGCTGAATGAAAAATAAACCATTAAGACTTGATTTCAACTAGAAATAACTGTTAATTGTATTTAACTAAGTAGGTTTAAGCCACTAAAATATGAAAATGGTGATGGTCAGGGGATGGAGTGGAGTGCACGTGGCTGCTGTAGCACACACTCTCCCATCCCACCCTCCTTTTACTGTGCGCATGCACATATATATGTATATAAGCGTGAGCCCTTGGCAGAGAAAACACACTTGCTATTTCTTCAGACTCTCTCCTCCGTCACTTCATCCTCTACTTCCTCTCTTCGTCCCCATCTTTCTTCTTCTTCCATCTTACTCTTCGCTCCTGGAGATCTTGATTCCAGTACTGAAGAACGGACCACACTTCATCCCAGAATCAGGCGCAGGATACGACAAAGCCAAGGAAGACCGGACGAACCAGGAGAAGGACATCGGACCCAACAACAAGAACGAAAAAGGTTTCTGAGGATTCTTCTAAAGGTAGGGGGCGCTTGCATGTCGAATGCATGGTCTAAGAACGGTACCGGATGAATGCATTGCTGAATGCGAGTGTGTGTGTGTGCATGTTTTTATAATCATTAGAACTGATGCTGTGCATGTGTGCATGTATTCACAATTACTAAAACTGATGCATGATTTGAGATTCTGATAGTGATCTTCGTGGCTATGGCGTAGTCTGCTCGTGGATGATAATGATGGATCTATTTTGTTGTCACTATGAAAAGTATGTATGTGCATGTTCTTAATTGGATTGCTCAATGTTGTTAGTTTGATGACCGATTGTAATATGCGCTAGTGTGATTGACTGAATGATGACGAGTAGTGGAGGATATTCGTTCTTACTTAATGACTACGGTAATGTGTTCATGGCGCGATGATGTGTAATAATGAATGTGTTAGTTGCATGAGTAAGAGTGGGGTGACCCATGGAAGGTCAAGAACCCCAAGGGAAATGACTTCCAGTTACCAACCCTGGCTAGATCCCAATAGGGCTCGTGGTAGCCGTTGGAGCTAGAGAAGTGAGTCTCGAGACGCCGTGGGGAGGCCGGTGCCACCTGGTAAGAGCTGAGGGACGAGGGGCCAAAAGAAAAGGGGGCCGTAACTGAGAGTCTTTTCCCGAGTCGGATCCGCAGGCATGCATATAGAAATAAGGCTGATTGTGGTGATGTATAAATCTATGTATGTGCAAGTGTATAATTTTGAATGCATGATTATATATTTGGATGTGGAATAAACTCGGTGAATTATGTGTGTCATGAACATTGTTGAATTGTATGATTTTGGTTACTTGAGAAAGGTTGAGGTATAGCAGGAGCGTGTACTGACGCTGATACCGAGTCTGTGAGTATCATTTTACATGTAAAAGCTCACCCCTGCAGTGGCCATTTTCAGTGAATGTCTCTCGTGAGGAGGATCAGAGGCAGAGCTGGAATGCTGGGCGGAGTGCTGATGCATTTCGAAGGTTTAATTAAGGCGTTGTTAGATGAAGCCCGGACTGGTTCATACCGGATGTTAATGTTTTGTGATGAATAGAACTTTATGAACAAGTAGAAGTCTGATTTTGCATTGTAAATAGTAATATACGCTTTTATGTATATATATGGATGTATGGTTTTGTGTGTGTGATGCTATGTGCTGCCTTGTTTTATAAGTGAGCTTTAATAGATACGCAGGGACGGTATGATTTGAGCAGGATATAGCCCAGTCAGAGTAAATTGAGAATTGTTTTAGGAAAACTTATGTCGGATACGTTGGGCGGAGTCGTATCCCGCCCGAAGTGTGGGAGCAATTCGCCCAAGCGCGAGGACTCACACTGAAGCGAGTAATTACCAGAGCGAGATATCGACCATTATCCTTTCCTATCCGTTGTGATACTAACGCAATCCGGACCCCGGTGTTGAACCCCGGATTTGGGCGTTATGGCTAAGTCCGCCCAGGCGTTGTCATAATTAGTTGAGCTGGGTGGAACAGGTTCAGATCCCTCCTTTCTCCACAACCTACTAACGTATGTGTACTCTGTAACTTCTCATTTTTCTGAGTGAAAGGCGAGTGTGAGGATTTACTTAGTGAACCCTTGTCCATACCCGATGGAGGAAATTACCTTGTAGTTGTGTTAAGGAGGCGTTATGTAGATTTCGTTTCGGCGGCGTCATACCTCGCCCAAGTAACTAGGACAGCCCGCCCAAGATAAATATACCCCGCCTTGCCAAGTAGGATGATTCTAACTTCGCCTTTCCACCAAACGCTATGCGTGTGAATGTATTAACATATTTCCCTTATCTATTCCTCCTGTTGAGTGACCAGTAATTCTCGAAGGGAAGTCTCAGTGCGAAATTCTTCTATCCGCTGCTATATTACCATACTCCGCCTGGACGGTGTAAGACCCCGTCCGAGCGAATAAACGGTGTTGTGCGATCCGCCCTAGTGTTAGTACGTTACGATAAACCCATCAAGCCGGCCCCAGTTTTTAGCTTCCCTGTAGGTTGCTTTATGCGCGTGAATGTTCTTAGTTTTCCCCATTGCCTGCTCCCTTCTACATCAAATGTTACGTGACTGTTTTTGTGCAAAATTTTCTCATGTTTTTGGGGATTTATTAATTGCAAATAATTAGGGTGTTACAGGAATAACTATTTAAGTGACTATGCGTGGTTGAGATTACTTGATATGTTGAAATAATTGAGATCTTATGGGATCTTGTGAAAAGGACCCTTGCAGGGGATAAATATTTAAGCTACTATGCATGGTTACGATTACTTGGTAAATTGTTTAGACATGTATTATAAATATTTGTTTTAAATCAGATCAGTTGCATATGCATTTCATGTGTTGACATATGCATTAGCCATAGCAACATGGAATTTGAATTTAAGATGGCCAAGAAAAATGGTAAATTATTGAGAGTGTAAATTGAAATATGAAATCCTATTTATTAGACACTAACTAATTATGTTATTGTTATTAGTGTTGTCTTTTGATGCTGCTTATGGATTGAAACTCCTTAATAGGAGAATATGATTGATTGTACTCATATATCTATATTATCACATTTTGTTTAATTGTTCATCATTGAGAGAGTATGCCTACTCTCCATGTTGTCTACTTTTTAGCTCTTGAGTTACAGGGCAAGATCTTGGAGGGATACTTTTTAAAGAGATAAGGTATAGTGTGAAGAAGGAGATGTCTAGATGCCTTAGCTGACATGTTTTTGAATTAATCAACTATGGGATATTCCTTTTGAAATCATTGTATATGGGATTTGTTTTGTATAGCTATACTATTTTTTGATGACTTATAAGTGTGATGATGATTTGATATTTTAAGATGTTGGCTGATACATTAGGATTATTTGAAATGAACTTGTGATCATTTTGTATCACAAAGTAATATATGATGATGTGTGATATTAAATTAGAACCTAGTTAATGATTTTAGGTAGTTCACTCATGAATGGTAAATGGCCTTGTTAATATTGTACAATGTGAATTTGATATCCGCTATGATGGCATTAATGTTTATGTTGATGGACAATCCATGGATTGATGAGATATCAAACTTGTTAAATTGTGATTCAATGTTGATGTATGATTTAGCCATGGTTTGATGATTGAATTCATGAATGGATTTTAATGCAAGAAGGTCTTGATGAATTTTTGATGTTTCTCGTATGTTTTGTACCCTAACATAAGCGATTCTTGATGAAATTGAGTTTAAAAAGGTCTAAGAATTGCATGATCCAAGGTCCCCTAAGGCATGGTGCATTTAAAGTTGGAAAATAGAAGATCAGGGGGTGATCCACGGCTAGTGGAAAATTCCGATGGCCAGTGGACCACTCTGACCTTGAAATTTTGTAAAATTGGGCATGCAGGTAGTGCATTCCATAGCCAGTGGAAAATTACCACGGCCAGTGGAATGCTTTGACTGGAAATTATGGAATTCTGGCAAAATAGCAATGCATTACACAGCCCGTGGAATGGATCCATGGCTAGTGGAATGTTGGTTTTTCACATTTTTGTGCCATTTTGGGTTAGATTTGCACTCATTTGCTTCATGGTATGTTTGAATAATCGAATGTGTATGATTTTACTAAACTTTGTTAATCACCTTGTGTTTTCTTGGATCTCTTCTCATGTCCACTCCTGCTTTTGGATTAACTTAAGTGTTCCACAAATACTTATTTAGCAATTATTTAATTGATTATTCTAAATAGGAGTTTATTTAAATTATATACCTTCTTTTATCGTCATATATGAGATAGGTCTTTAAAAAGGTCTAGGTAATTGTTAAAATTTTTATTTGTGGTGTTCTTCTTCTAACGGTTATTTAAATTAAGAAAAGTTTATTCTAATTTTTAATATCTAAATAACAATATCATGAATACCATTTATCAGATTAATGACGTCACATTGGGTGGTATCAGAGCATAACATACTTTTAGTGAATCATTGTCATTGTTGTTTGAGCTTATATGAGTTGATTGTGATTGATATTTGAGTTGGATAAGTCCGGCTAAGCTCTCTTCACACTATTCTCTCCCAATGATGATTTTTTATGCTTATATGTATACGCATGACATTAGAATGTGATAATATGCCTCTGCTTGGTATCACTACTGTAACACCCTAATTTAATAAATAAGTAAATGCCAAAACCGGGAAAATTTTTCCACAAAAACAGCCAATGGACAATCGGCATAGAAGAAGGAAGAGGAAGGCAAGGGAAAATAAAAGAACATTCACACGTATAACAATCAGCGGAAGGGACAAGGCTTGAACCGATTCATTCGGTTCAGCGAAACACATCAGCGCCTGGGCGAATTCCATGACAACGCTGACTCGCTCAAGCGAGACCCAGGACGCTTGAGCGAGACAGCCCACTCGCTCGGGCGAAGTACCATTTGCTTAAGCGAACAACCCAGAAGCCTTCCATGCACACACACTCGCTGGGGCTCAGTCTAATTCGCTGGGGCGAACACAGGTACAAGGTAATTTCTCACTCGGATTTGGGACATAGGTTCACCCGGTAAATCATCACGCTCATACTTCACTTGGGAATCCCCACACAGCTCCTCATTTCATTCATATAGGTCACAAGTATAAACCACTCAGGAAATGACTCCCCCAATTCTGCCACTCGGAATCCAGAACTCTTTCTCACTTGGAATATTTCCTAATCCAACATCACTCGGGGTATTTAACTTCAGTACAATCGGGTATGTACCATACCCCTATTACTCAGGATATCTTCACATCTCTCACTCAGAGAATACAGATCTTCCTTCACTCAGAAGGGGGTCACAATATTCATTCTTCACTCGGAACATTCTAGCTAGCTCCACTCGGCATATGACAACTTATTCGCTCGGGGAAAATCATTAAGTCAAGCCCCTCTTGGACTTAATCTAATCTTAACCACTCGGGATGTAGAACCTCATTCACTCGGATTATGTATATCGTACACTTAGAATTCGTTCCAATCTAACCATTACAACAACTCTTTCTTCGGAAGAGGATCACTCGGGGTTTCCTTATATTTTCATTCGGTAACGATCGTTCTTAATATTACTCCGGAAATTCGCCCATCAGATCCTACACAATATAAGTTCATCTAAGATATCTTACTCTGAATCCAATTAAGCATCACCACTCGGAAAAGAAGGCACAGCCATTTATAGTCTCACTCGGGGATGGCTCTCTCAACTAAGTTTACTAGGGAAATCATTAACTTAGCAATATTCTATCCACCATCCCCTCTCAGTCTACTCAAACCCAAGTCACCAGTATACAACATATATGTACATACATAATCATGCACTCGGAAGACACATCATCTTCCATCATTCATTCATCAGCACCTGTTATCCGATACAAGCACAGGTTATCAACATAAACCATATACGTATATAAACATGCACTCGAGTCATAATAGCTCAGATTACTTGTATATATAAATTTATATTCGTTATACAACATTATTATTATGAGCCGGCCAAGGCTATAACTGACTAACGTAATAAATGCAATACAAGCACTCAACAGTCGGAGTGCACGTCACTCGAACTTGAGGCCTTCACACCATTCTGAGTCCGACCTGCATACACTGGAAAATGGTGTAGGGGTGAGCTTTTACATATAAAATGACAGTTACTGACTCGGATTATACCTCAATCCTCAATTATATAATTTACATGGCTCAATGCGCAAATATATATACACTACCAAATAATATAAGAGTCACACAACAGCATCCATTCAGAGATTACACAGTAACACACATTCTCTATCATAACAACACGTCACACTCGGCACAACATCAATACATAGATATACATTCAGTCGTAATTTACTCAATCATTCAAATCCATGCAATCAAGTTAGCCTTAATAACAATGCTCATACACACATGCACGTGGATCCGACTTAAACAGTGATTTCAGTTGCAGATTCCTTCCCGGCCCCTCGTCCACTAGCCCTTTCCGTGTGGCACCGGTCACCCCATGACGTCTCGAGACCCAGCTCTAGCTCCATCGGCTACCACGGGTCCTCATGGAACTAGCCAGGAATCTGACTGAAAATCATCTTATACGACTCCAGATGCCTTCTCGACCCCCATCCACTAGCCCTTTCCGTCTGGCACCGGTCACCCCGTGACGTCTCGAGACTCAGCTCTAGCTCCGTCGGCTACCACGGGTCCTCATGGAACTGGTCAGGAATCTAGGAGTCATCTCATATATGCAATCTCATGCAATTCCATAACAAGCATCCAAGCTTACCAGGCGCGTCTCACACAGCCATCAATGGGTCACAACCGATCCCCCATACAGCATTCAGATTCATTCCGAATCCCATATTTCCATTACAGCATCATACGCATCTATCATAGTAACTCACAACAAGCAAACCAAGGTAACCACATTACAGCACATCCACTCGACATTTTTAACAGAGTCAGCATGCATTTCAACATAACATTCAAAATGGAAATCACGTATCAATTCACATCTCATGCATTCGGGAATAATGGTAACGCATACATGTATTCACTCAACAGTCTCATGTTTCAACAACATGCATCACAGAAATATTAACAAGCACTCAAGGACGGAGTTACACAACACTCAACAATTCACAGATACCACCAATCCGGGAGTTGCATGCACAATCACTCGATCACAATACATCGATCTACACATTTCACACATAACATGTCACATTAAAGCAAGCACCCGAGACCCGTTCATAAACCTTACACTTGACATGCAAAGCGCCCCCTACCTGCTGTTGGGGTTCAGAGACTCCTCGAGTTGCAATGCTGACCGATTGCCCTTCAGTTACTCCTCCTCCACCAGCCTTCAAACTCAGCGTTGATCCTGGGCCAGAGTTGCTCTTTCATCCAACGGGTTTGTCTCCCCCACGGCTCCAAGACACTTCCCAGTACAGCCTTCCAACTGGGACACTAACAGCTCCAAGTGGAAGGAGAAGGAGGGGGAAGAAGGCGACGGAGAGGAAGAAAAGGACAGGGAGTGGAACAGAGCCGCGTTGATGTTCCTCCCAGAAAGCTCTCGACTCTCTCAATGTTCAACGTGAATGAGAGTGAAGAAGAGAAAACAGGGAAAGGAGAGACCAGACGCACGCACAAGAAGAGCTGTCAACGTGACTTAATGAAGGAAAGAGAGAGCTGAAGTTGTCTTATACCCTTAGGGGCACATGCGTCCTTTCACCTGGCATTACTGTTATTATTATCATTATTTATTCAATGATTTTCTAACCAATCAGCACTTAGTTTAATTATTCATTAATCCCAATTCTGTAGTTAACCCTTAATTAATGGCTTAGTCTCAATCGGTAATTAAATTAAAAATTGGGATGTTACAACTACATGTTGATTTATGTTAAACTTCTTGATGGGAAACCAAGGTTTATTTATGAGATGAATTGTTATATTATAAGACTATAGGAATGTCTATGAGCTAGCTTACTATGTTAGTTAACCTTAATGTCATGGTTATAAAACCTGAAATGGCTTGCCGTCACCATGATAGTGAAGACGCTAGAGCGCGAGCTTTAAATCGCTTTGCTGACCTCCTTGAGTTGCAAAACCAAGAGAGGCAAGATATGGAAAGACAAACTACTCCAATTGTTAAAGGCACTCATGGCCTTAACAAATTCTTGAAGCAGAAACTCAGTAAATTTCATGGTGGATTTAGACCAAAACAAGCCTATGTTTGGGTCCGTGATGTAGAGAGAATATTTGATAGCTTTGAATGCACTAAACTCCAGAAAGTGAAGTATGTTGTTTTTATGTTGAGAGATGAAGCTGAGACTTGGTGGAGACTCGCTAAAAATAGAATGATTGCTGCTGCTACTATGACATCCTGCATCAATTTACATTTATTTCTATCCTTTTTAATAATTTTTTTACCATAAATTTTTCACGATTAAATAATTAAGTTAATTCGTAAACATAAAAATATACATTTTCATTAAAAGTCCCAAAATGATAACTATATAATACCATAAATCCCCAAAAACCAATTAATTTCAAAAGAAACCAAAATCTGGAATAGGGAGTCTGACGCTACGCGTGAGCTTCCCTGTGCAGCCCTGACGCTACGCACCAGACTGACGCTACGTGTCAGGATATCAATAGCAGCACATGATGCTGTTAGACTTTCTAGGCTAACCGACCAACTTCTAACCTACCCAAATGACCCGTTTCAGGTCTGATTGCCATGAAACTTCACAGGTCACATGTTTTCCCCATTTCAGAACTGTTAGCACCGTTCGTTCACCAAAAATCCAACATATGTGAAAATTATGCGCAAAACATAGTTTAAGTCATGTAGGTGCGAAACCCTTGCACCAAACACCCTAAATGGATTCCAAATGGCCCGAGGCTAATGCACACAGTTCCTAGATGTCCTAGAGGACCTATTGGCACCTTCCAGGGGTCCCAAAACCCCCGGATCTCAAAATCACCTATTCGGTTCCTTAAATCCACAATTATTGCTTATAGGCATAATTAACTAAATCAATCAATTCCTCAAGCTATTAACATACACATCACACATAATTACTACCACCATCATCAATCATTATTATTATTATCATAATCAATCACATATTATCTATATACTAAATTTAACTTCACATTCACACCTTGCACACACACACACATATATATATATGACAAAACCTGCCCATAATCATAATCAAGCATACAATGATGGCTCCGTGCACGTAACACACAACATAATAAAATGCCATAATACTACAACAATATGCATTCATGCTCACATAGAAACACTAATCAACATTTTATAAATCAACAAACAAATACATAATTATGTATTTTCTTTTCTAGTTTCCATATCGCCCTGGCCTCATTTAGCTCTCACCTCCGCGGTGTGCATCCATACCTGCAAACAGTCACTAAACCACAATACAGGGGGTAAGTGACTAGAATGAAGAGTTAATACAAAAATCAATATCAAAGCTAGGAAAAGTATGACATAGCTACGCTTCTAGGCGCAATCTTCCAATATTAGTAATTACTTTCCACATCCTCTCTTATCTAACCATTTCTAATGGTATACTTATATAATCAAGTTGATTAGACTAAACCAATACCATCATTGTCACATCATGATCAATTGATTCCAGGCATACATGCCTAGCCATTCGTTTTATAATTCATTATTCCATTCATATCATTATCATTTCAATTCAACAATATGAATCCCATCTCATAAGTATCATCAACAATATACATATCAGTCAATGAGTGTAAAATACAACTGACTCTCATATATAATAGACTCTTAGTATCCAGATACTAAAAGGATCGACCTTCAGCTGGGGGTCCAACTTGACACCCCATGAACCCGACTTGGTTCACCGAGCCCGACTTGGCTCCCCCTCAACCACTGGATCGCAGACTTCTTGGTAGCTCTGGGTCCGACTTGACCACAGAAGCCAAAATGAGGGTATCACATACCGTCGGTCGTCCTCCACCACATAATCACATAATCATCATAACATAGTCATACAATCCCTCTACTGGAATCCTGCCAGGAGCTGCTCCTTGACCGTGCATCGCACCGACGATCACTCCCCACCCATAATAGTATCTAGGGTATCCCATCCATAATATATAACTTAATATAATTAAAACATCATCATTCACTTATGTAAATGTTAGAAACTGACATATAATTATATCACAGGGTGGCCGACTTGCCAAGCCAACTAACATACCATCACAAGACAGAATTGTAATGGCCGACTCGCCAAACCCCAAGCATCCAATCATACTAGCAATACTGAGTGATAATCATACATCTTAGTCATTACATTCCTTACCAACAATACCATTCATTGCATGATTTCATAGAGTTGTAATCGAACCATAACTATACACATTAACATCATTATCATCATTATATCCCTTTTTTAAATCATTAATTATCAACAAAAGTTATCATCATCTTTAATGTACCAATACCTTCTAATAATAATCATTTCTAACTTTGTCCACATTATTTTCCTTTCATGACTATTCATTAAAATTTGAAATCTCTCATGCATTATCAATCACCAAGTATCATATTTCACATTATTTGATTCTCATTTACTTACTTTATATAGATATATATATTCATATATATATATATATATACGTATATTTTGCACCACCCGCTTAGGTTCATTTTTATTTCATAATTTACCGTATAGCTATTTTACATCATATTATTTCATTTCATCCACTTTCTTATCCCATATAAGCGATTATATTCTAAACTCTTTTAATCATTTTGTATCAATATATTCAATTATATGTTCACTCATTTACTTATTCCTCATTTGTAAGGGTTATAATATGCACCCTTACCTTCTCGTTCTCTAACCTTTCATATAAGTAACTTCTAAACTAAATTAAAGCATCTATAATAGCTATAATATATACTTTCCCTATCCATCAATGACACAGGCAAGTTTTGATAAGTCTTGAAAAGACTTAATTATTCCACTATTTATTTAACATAATTTACTAAGTATTGTCTAGTTTTGTTATTATTATTTAATAATTTGTTAATAATTCGTGTTTTAGTTATTTATTTCAAAAGTATATTATTTATGTAAGAAACCGATTGAAAATATTAATTAGTTAAGGAATTTTGAAGTATTTACAAATTCACTAAGCAGCCAGCGTATAAATGCTAGGCAATTAGCTGTTTAATGGTGCAGGAACAGGGCGCACTTGAGAAAAGAAGACAAATCTGAGTGAAAATTACAAAAGCCGAGTGAGATTTGGAAAAATCCGAGTGAGACTTCACAAATCTGACTGAACAAAGACTCGGAATATTGTATGAAGAATCCGAGCGCCAATTTCAGAATACCGATTGAGTAATTAATCCGCTCAAGCGTATGTTGAATCGCTCAAGCGAGGGCCCAAGATTCATTTAAGCGAACAAGTTAGCTCAAGCATAACTACAGAATATCAATTCGCCCAAGCGAGAGTTTAGTCTGCTCAAGCGAGAACCCAGTAGCTGAAGCATAAAGGCAGTAATTTAAACACTGTTCCTTCCCTCCAACAACACACACTCGGCCCAGTACTGTTTCCGTCTTCCATTGCCTTCTCTTCTGCACCTTAGTAACTTAAGTTATGAGCTGTTATTAGCTGGCACTGAGTTGTACATTAGCTAATGATGAGTTGTAATCTGCTAAGAGCTGAGCTGTAATTAGTTAGTTAGTTTAGTCGTTAACTTAAGGTTTCTGAGTTATCAGTTTAGTTAGTTAGTTTTAGATAGAAGCCTATATATACTCATGAACATACTCTGTAAATAAGATATGGAAAAACAGAGACAGATACACACAGAATACATAGAACACATTTTCATTCTAAACTTTGAGCATCTTACTACTTCATTTTTCTCTCTCTAAATCCTCTCCTCCATGACGTTCCACAATTCTTCGATGGAACCGAAGTCAATGGAGTTCTAAATCCTTAAGGTTGGGATTGCGAAGGCGATCAATAAAGTCTTGATACTGTAATCGAGTGAATCATCTTCTGGATCTTGAGGCGAACAAGCTGAGGAGTGGATCTGCCACTTATTGACAAATTCAGAACCGATGAAGAACTTCACCAGTGAGGAATCATGGCTGAAGCTTAGGTAACTTCCAGTTTTCTAACTAGTTCAGGCCTAATCAATTTAGGTGAATAGTTAGAGTTCAACCCCCAATTTCACAGTAGATTCTTAGGTTTATTGAGCACTTAAGGAATTAAGGTTCGATGCTTAAGGATTAGTGTTTTTCACCTAAGGAATTTGGGAATAACCATAAGCGGATTGTCCTCTAGATTATGAAGTTTGGCTATACCTTAATTGCATATTTCTTGATAAAATTGTGAACTGAAGCAATCCTGACCTGTTTTCTATTAATCACTTCCCATATTTCACTTTAACTCTATTTCTGAAAATACAAAAACAACTATAAAACACTAAAACCATAAAAACCGAATGAACTTCATGTATTTTCTGTTGGTTCAGCTTGTACTAGTCCTAGATTGAGGTACTTACCACAATCCCTGTGGGACGATCAAATACACTACAATTTTAACGACTGGTGCGCTTGCCAAAGTGTAAATCTGAGAGTCACATTTTATTTTACTAAGATTTTTTTACACCAAGTTAATGACTCGGGATTTCAGCATCAAGTTAATGGCGCCGTTGCCGGGGATTGTTGAGTAATATCAATAATCCTTGGACTGGTACTAGACTGAACCGCTTTACTTTTGTTTACATTTAATACGTAGTTTCAATTTTGTTTTCAGTAGTAGTAGTCTGTCATTTTCGTATAGATTTAGTCGTAGCTGTGAATTGTTCTTTTGTTTGACATTTGTTGTATGCAGTCAAGGAGCAGAGGAGAACCTTTCTTCTTTGATCCTGACATAGACTTGTTAGAACGTAGATTAAGAAAAGAAAAAAAGCAAAAAGAAGAAAAAGAAATGGAACAGAGGAGAGTTACACTAGGTGACTACTCTAGGCCGACTGAAGAAGGATCGCAATCTAGCATCCTTAGGCCACCAATTTCAGCAAATAATTTTGAACTAAAACCAGCTTTACTGTAGTTGGTAAGAAATAAACAGTTCGGAGGAAGTGAGGTTGAGGATCCAAATTTGCACCTAGCAACCTTCCTCCAAATCTGTGACACGGTAAAAATGAATGAAGTCCCTGACGAGGCAATCCGACTGAGATTGTTTCTGTTTTCAGTGAGGGACCGAGCAAAAGCCTGGTTGCAGAGTCAACCGAGAGGCAGTATTTCAACTTGGGAGGACTTGCAACAAAAATTCTTGATTAAATATTTTCCTCCTAAATATGCAAAGTTGCGCAATGAAATCACATGTTTCCAACAAAGAGAAGGTGAGTCTTTGATGGAAGCATGGGATCGGTATAAAGAAAGTTTGAGGAGATGTCCTCATCATCAAATTTATGATGTGCAACAGGTAACTATTTTCTATAATGGTGTCAGGCCAGCTACCAGGGTCCTGATTGATGCCTCAGCTGGAGGTTTATTAACAACAAAAACTGTAGAAGAAGCCATAGAGCTGATTGATGTTATGGCTTCTAATGAATGCTTGATTAGTGAGAGGAGCCAAGTCCCTAAGAGAGGGAGATTAGAATTAGAAGCACAAGATGCTTATCTGGCTCAGAGTAAACTGATGACTCAGGCTTTGGAGAAACTAAGCATACAAATTTTAGAACTCCAAAAGCCGAGTCAGGTTTCTATGATCAGTTGTGACTTTTGTGGTGGAGATCATGAGAATGGATTGTGTGATCCAAATGTGCCTTCCGAGCAAGTGAATTATATGGGGCAGCAACAGTATCAAAGGAATTATCCTTCTAATTCCTTTAATCCTAATTACAGGAATCACCCCAATTTTTCCTGGTAGAAAGGTCCACATGTGAATCAGAATATTCCACCAAGTCAACCCACAAATAGACCACAACAACCTTCTCACCCCCCTGTCAAGGAAAAATCCGAACTTGAGAATGTACTTTCTCAGTTTATCCAGGCCACTCAGGCCAGTTTTAAGAATCAGGAAACGTCCATCAGAAATCTAGAAAGTCAAGTCGAACAGCTTTCTAAACAATTAGTTGAGAGGCAAGTAGGCAATTTCCCTGGAGATACCGAGGTAAATCCAAGGGAACATTGCAAGGCCATAATTACTAGGAGTGGAAAAATTATTTCTCCATCTCCGAGTCAGGAAATAAGCCCAGAAAAAGAAAAAGGAAAAGAAATAATACAAGAAACCAAGCAGGATAACAATGAAGTAGAAAATAAAAATGAAACAGACAAAGAAAAAGAAAATAAAGTCCATCAAAAGAAGAAAAAAAAGGTTGATCTGATTTTGGAGGAAGCTTCTAAGCTGACTCCTGAAAAACTGAGGAATGCTCCATTTCCACAGAGGTTTAAACACAAATAGAGGAGCAGAAGTTTGCTAGGTTCTTAGAGGTTTTCAAGAAACTTCACATCAATATCCCTTTTGCCGAGGCATTGCAGGAGATGCCTTCTTATGCAAAATTTTTGAAAGAATTATTATCTAAAAAGAGGAAGCTTAAGGGGGATGAAATGATTACTCTCACTCAAGAGTGTAGTGCAATCATTCAAAAGAAACTTCCCTAAAAGCTAGAGGATCCTGGATCTTTTACAATACCGTGTGCAATTGGGGATATTCATGTAGGAAGTGCTCTCTGTGATCTAGGAGCCAGTATAAACCTGATGCCTCTATCTTTGATGAAAAAACTGGGAATTAATGACTTGCAACCGACTCGCATGTCCTTGCAGTTGGCTGACAGGTCCATTAAATATCCCCAAGGGATGCTGGAAGACTTGTTAGTGAAAGTAGATAAATTTATCTTTCCAGCAGACTTCATAGTGTTGGATATGGAAGCTGACCGAGAGATCCCTTTAATCTTAGGTAGACCCTTCCTGGCTACTGACAGAGCATTAATTGATGTAGAAAAAGGTGAACTCATGCTGAGAGTTCAGGAGGAGCAGGTAACATTCAATGTCTTCAATTCCATGAAACATCCAACTGAAAGGATGGATTGTTTAATGGTTGAAGAGATTAAAAGCTACCACGCTCCAATGGTTTTAAAAATTGAGGAAGAGGCCCTACGAACTTTTTTAGAGGATGACTTTGACTCTGAGAATGAGGAGTTAAATAAAATATTGAGCCTACTGGAAGTATTAGAAGTAGGTGATTGTGAAAAAGAAAAGAAAAATAATTTGAAAAATGCTGAAGCTGAGAAGGGAAAGGAATTTTCTGAAGAAAAATATGATTTAAAACCTTTACCTTCTCATCTGAAATATGTTTTCCTAAGAGGAAATGACACTCATCCTGTCATTATTAATGCCGACTTAAAAGAAGAGGATGTGAATAAACTAATTAGGGTATTAAAGGCTCATGAATCTGCGATTGGCTGGAATATTTCTGACTTGAAGGGAATCAGTCCATCATTTTGTATGCACAAAATTCTGATGGAGGATGACTATTCCCCTGTAGTACAGCCACAACGCAGACTGAACCCCATTATGAAGGAAGCGGTAAGGAAGGAAGTGGTCAAGCTCCTAGATGCAGGAATCATTTATCCTATCTCGGACAGCACTTGGATCAGCCCGGTCCAAGTGGTGCCCAAGAAAGGAGGAATGACGACTGTAAGAAATGACCAAGGTGAAGTTATTGCCACCTGGCCCACAACAGGCTGGAGGATGTGTATTGATTACAGAAGGCTGAATGACTTCACTCGGAAAAACCATTTCCCCCTGCCATTTATTGACCAAATGCTCGAGAGGTTATCAGGGCATGAGTACTATTGTTTTCTTGATGGGTACTCGGGTTATAACCAAATTGTGGTTTACCCAAAAGACCAAGAAAAGACTGCATTCACCTGTCCTTATGGAATTTTTGCATATAGGCGCATGCCGTTCGGGCTGTGCAATGCTCCAGCAACCTTTTAAAGGTGCATGCTGGCAATTTTTGGGGATATGGTGGAAAAATTCATTGAAGTGTTTATGGATGACTTCTCGGTATTTGGAAGTAATTTTGATTCATGCCTCAGCAACCTATCTAAGGTGTTGGTGAGATGCCAAGAAACTAACCTCGTCCTTAACTGGGAAAAAAGCCATTTTATGGTTAAGGAAGGGATAGTCCTTGGCCACAAAATCTCTGCTGAGGGCATTCAAGTGCACTGAGCCAAAATTGAAATTATTGAAAAACTTCCTCCTCCAATCAACGTGAAAGGAGTGAGAAGTTTTCTAGGATGTGCTGGCTTTTATAGAAGGTTCATTAAAGATTTTTCAAAAATAGCTAAGCCTCTGACTGACTTACTGGTGAAAGATCATGTATTTGCGTTTAATGAAAACTGTGTCAAGGCTTTTGAAAAATTGAAACAAAATCTAATTTCAGCTCCGATTCTTGCAGCACTTGATTGGTCTTTACCGTTTGAATTAATGTGTGATGCAAGTGACTTCGCAGTCGGAGCTGTACTGGGTCAGAAAGTAGGAAGATTAACTCATGTAATTTATTATGCTAGTAAGGTGTTGAATGAAAATCAAATACATTACACCACTACTAAAAAAGAAATGCTTGCTGTGGTGTATACATTTGATAAATTTCGTGCTTACTTGATTGGGGCCAAGGTTATTGTCTATACAGACCACTCGACAATCAAGTATTTACTAGCTAAGAAAGAGTCTAAACCGAGACTGATTAGGTGGGTTCTGTTACTCCAAGAATTTGATTTAGAAATACGAGATAAAAAGGGAGTAGAGAACTCAGTTGCAGACCAACTGTCTCGTCTGGAAGGTGAGTCGGACTCTGTCTTAATAAAAGAAGAATTTCCAGATGAGAAGTTGATGGCAATTATAACCGGGCCATGGTATGCTGATATGGCCAACTTTAAGAGTGCCTCGGTGGTACCCGAGGGTTGGACATCCCAAATGAGAAAAAAATTCTTTCATGATAGTAAAAACTTCCTTTGGGATGATCCATTTCTGTTTAAAATAGGAGTAGATGGATTGATCAGGCGGTGTGCGCCTGAATCCGAGCAACAAAGGCTCTTGTGGCATTGGCACGACTCCTATTATGGAGGTCATCATGGTGCCTCCTGCACAGCAGCAAAAATCTTACAGAGTGGCTTTTATTGGCCAACTATCTTTCAAGATGCCAAAGAATATGTTAAAAGGTGTGATAAATGTCAAAGAAGCGGAGGTCTCTCTGCTAAAGCTGGCATGCCTTTGACAAACATTCTAATTGTGGAATTATTTGACGTTTGGGGTATCGACTTCATGGGACCCTTTTCTAAGTCGTTCTCCAACGAATATATTCTTGTTGCTGTAGACTATGTCTCCAAATGGGTGGAGGCAATTCCGACCAGAACCAATGATGCACAGGTGGTGCTTAGGTTCATCAAGAAGAATATTTTCTCTAGGTTTGGAGTTCTGAGAGTAATTATTAGTGATGGGGGTTCACATTTTTGCAATAAGATAATGGAGAAAGCCCTGCATCACTATGAGGTGTTACATAAGATATCGACTCCTTACCATCCACAAACTTGTGGACAAGTTGAGCTGTCAAATAGAGAAATCAAAAGAATCTTAGAAAAAGTGGTCGGAAAATCTAGAAAAGATTGGTCGGTAAAGTTAGATGATGCATTGTGGGCTTACCGAACAGCTTTCAAAACTCCGATTGGCATGTCCCCGTATCAATTAGTATACGATAAGGCTTGTCATCTCCCTGTGGAGTTGGAACACAAGGCGTGGTGGGCCACAAAGCTATTAAACATGGACTGTGACTAATCTCAGGAGGAAAGAGTTTTGAAACTCCATGAATTAGAAGAGTTCCGACTCAACGCTTATCAGAGTGCCTCCATCTATAAGGAGAAAACAAAGAAATGGCACGATAAGCGAATTAATAAGAAAGAGTTTTAGAAGGGTGATCGGGTTTTGTTATTCAATTCCCGACTGAGACTCTTCCCTGGAAAACTCAGATCGAAGTGGTCGGGGCCTTTTACTGTAAATGATGTTTTTCCTCATGTTGCAGTCGAACTG
The DNA here is from genome assembly GCA_037962975.1 of Clitoria ternatea. NCBI lineage: Eukaryota > Viridiplantae > Streptophyta > Magnoliopsida > Fabales > Fabaceae > Clitoria > Clitoria ternatea. Next base: position 202,606,066 of record CM075670.1, read on the forward strand.
AAAGACCCGACTACTGATCGGATTTTTAAGGCAAATGGCCAGCGACTCAAACTCTACCTTGGAGGAGAGTTTGATAGGCAGAAAACCTCCCTGTTACTGCAGGCATCTTCTTAGATGCAATAAGGTCAAGCTAGTGACCTTAAAGAAGCGCTCTAGGGAGGCAACCCTATCTTCTGATTGTTTTGTTTTGAACTTTGAGTCGGAATGAATAGAAAGAAAAAAACTAAAAATTTAGTAAATAAAGTTTGTGAAGTTGAAGAAGGAAATCCGAGCTAGTTTCTTCTATTTTCGCTCAGGCGAAGCACTTGTAGCTTAAGCAAGACACTGCTGGGTGTGTTTCACACTTAAGCGAAAATTTACTGAGTTTGAGTGAAAATAGTGCACTCAGATAACTGTTACTTATTCTTAACCCTTCTTCCCAACTGAACTTCACTCGTCATTTTTCAATAAAATTCCAATTTCCGATGCGAATAAAAGGAAGACTTTGAAGGATTTCTGATCGTTAATGTAATGAACGGGTAAGATGGTGAAAGGCGACTTATTTCAGTCGGCTTTTTATCACTCGGATTCCTCACTCATCATAATCAGTATTGTATCAATTAGTCTCATATTCACGCGGTATTTTGGTTTTTCATTCATCCACTCGGCTTTCTCTCTTTCTCTTGGCCGACCTTTTTCACTCGGTATTTCTTTCATGCGTCTCTTTTCGCAATTCCTTTTTCATTCACTCAATAACTCATTAGAGTATTCGGTTTCTTCCACTCGGTACTCCGTTCACTTGGATCCTTCCGCAGTCGTTCACTTTTCACTCATCTTTCTTACTCTGTCACTTCATTTATTCTGGCTTTTGTTTTTCACCTCATTTTTCATTCGGTTCTTCATCCACTCGGTATAACTTGTACTCATCTATCCCACTCAGCCTTCATTCATTCGGCCACTCTATTTCACTTGTTCTTCATTCACTCTGTCAAGCTTCCACTCGTCTTTCATTTATTCGGTCATTTTTCACTTCTGTCATTCTTCATTCACTGGGTCAATCATTCTCCGTCTTGGTCACTTACCTTCATTCGTTCTTTCTCCCACTCGCTTCTCTGTTCACTCGTATCTCATTGCAGTTGTTCACTCGTCCATTCATTGTCGCACTCGTTTCTCATGCACTTTTCTTTATTTCATTCATTCTTTCCCTCGTTCTATGATCCACTCGGTATTCATTCACTCAGTACCCTTTTCATTCCGTGTTTTATTCACTTGTTCTTTCAATCTACTCTTTCTTCTTCGTTCCTTCACCCATTTCTCTGTAATTTTCTCACTCACGTAGTTTCTTATTCCCTCGCCCGATCTTTTTCTCGGTTCCACCACTCGGTATCTTTTTCATGCATCTCTTTTCATCTCCTTCATCGATCGGTATACCCTTTACTCATCTCTACTCGGAATATTCTCAGTCATTTTCTCATTCATTCTTTCATCTACTCGTTTTTCTCACCCACCCTCAATCCACTCGTTCCTCAGTTCACTCGGGCGCCAGTCCACTTGTTGTCTCATTCCTTCAGCTTTACTCTCAATTTTTCGTTCGTCTGTTATTCATCGGTTCTTCCATTTACTCATTCCTTCTCTGCACTCTTTGTTTTGTTTACTCTTCCAACTCGTTCTTCATTTCACAGATCTCTATCACTCGGTATCTTTCTCCATACTCACTCGGTCATTATCGTTCCACTCTTTTCATTCATTTACGCAATTTCTTTCTTTACAATCTTCCACTCTTTTCACTCATTATTCATTTACTCAGTATTCCTTCATTCATTCATACTTCCATTCGTTTCTTCTACTATCCGCTTTTCGATTCACTCGTATTTCACTACACTGGTTCACTCGTCTCTCATATGCTCTATTTCGTTCATCTATTCTTTCACTCATTCATTCTTTCACTCATTCATTTACTTATAATTTTCATTCGCCCATTCTGTCTTATCGTCTGTTCATTTATTCATCTTCCATTCTCTTGTGTCCACTTGGCATCACATTGGTATCATCCCACTTTTACTCGATCTTCTACCTATTCAGTATATGAGTATATTAATTTTTATAAAAAAATAAAAAATATATATATATAAATAAAAATAATAATAATAATAATATTTATATATTTTAATAATAAAGTAATAATTAAAGCTGGAACACATTTACGCGTTTCTTGGAAATTGAATTCAACAATATAAAAAAACCTTTCAGCTTCTAACCCTAAGTACCTATGCTGAACTTGGGCTGAAGACGAAAAGACATTTTCTGGTTTCTAAGAAAGGTATCATCTTTCCACTTCTTTCACTTATTTCGTGCACTTGTAAGTTCGTGTTTATTATCTTCTTGTTTCATTGTCATTGTTTTTCACTGTTCACAAGCCATGCATCTCATAGTTTTGGTTTGCCGTCTTTCTGTTGGATTTCTATTCTTATTTTTGTTTATTTAGGTTGGTTATTATCATTCTTTTAACATTAATCATGAAAAGAAGTTCACAAAGACTTCTGCAAAAACCTAGACCAAATTTTACAGAAGGAAGTGTGCGAAGGAAACAAATAGATAACGAAAGAGAAGTGGCAACCATCACTATATCTGATTCATCTGTACATGTACCCAGTCAAAGTCAGGGTCAAAGGGATGTATCTCCTCTGGTTCAAAGGAATGTATCCCCTACGAGTGAGGAAAATGAATCGCCAGAGGTTGAAAGTGTTAAGGCTGTTGAAAACTGTGCTATGAAGTTTAAAGCCACAGAACCAGAACGTCCCAGGCAATCTGGAGGAGCTGATTCTTCTTCTTCTGACATTCTGATGGTGTTACAGGAATTACAGGTTATGAAGAAGATGCAACTTGGAATTTATGATCGGGTCTTGAACCACGATCAGATGCTCAGGAAGATTGCCACGAAACTGAGGGTTGAACATTCAGCAGAAATGGGAGCCCCACCGAATAGAGATGCGTGGTTAGCTTCCATTGGATTCACGATTCCCTCCCAGCTGGACAAGGACGATGAAGATCAGGATGTTTAAGCAGTTGTTCCATGTTTTTATGATGTTTCCTATGTAATTAATTTGATATTATTGTAACTGCTTTCTGAACAGTGAACTTGCTTCTATTTTAATTATGTAATGAAAATTTTATTTTCTTGTTAATTTGTTTGTTTTATTCGGTTTTTCATATGTATTGGTAAAACCCATGAGTCCCAATCCGACTACGCGTTTCCCATCCAAAGCCACACAGGTAAAAAGGGGAAGTATCTTTTCGACTTATTCCTTAATTAATAGTCTTAATTATAAGTTGCAAAATTATGTTTATTGTTTCTTTCACTCCATCTTCATAATTTAAAAGTTGCTGATTCGTTAAGCTTAGTCGGATAAATTAATTGATCGGTTTTGTTCAACTCATCATATCTGCCCCTAACGATTTTTCATCTTTAATTAAAGTGTTTACTCGGCATGCTAGTTAGCAATCTGAATGTATGATCTTACATTAAGTTTGGGGACATGACTGGCTAATTAACTAGTACATTCATAGCTTTTGAGCCTGTTTTATTCTTTTCCGAGTGAGCTTGCATGCTAGTTAGTGAGACAGAATTTGCTTCAGCGCTTGCTAATTGTTGTATGTCAACCAATCGGAAATGATGAAGGCCTTCTTTGTTTATTTAGCCAGGGCCAAAAAGTAACCATCTTAATTTTATTAATCATCCTTTGACCCATTAATTATGTTTGAGCCTGAGACCCTTTTATTCGTTTTAAATACCTAACGTTACAAGCCTAATTATCAAACAAAAACCCGACTAGAATACCCTGGATGTTCCACTGGTGAATTGCCTGGTTTTTACTTATTGCTAGGGACTAGCAATTTCTAAGTTTAGGGATGAAGAGTGTGCCTAACAGTAATTAAAGACACACTCCGACCTTAATTATGGATAAGACACACTCCGACCTTAATTATGGATAAAAATCTTGAGAAATGAAAGGAAGAAAGGCAAAGCCGAGAGAAAAATGAACAAAGTTCAGAAAAGAAAAAGAGGTGCAAAGCACCAAAAGAAAAAATTTTCGATCGGAAAAAAAAAGATGGAAAGAAAAAGTCAAGAAAAAAGGAAAAGTCCGAAGGACTGAAAGAAAAAGAAGGTGCAAAACACCATGAATTAGTGAGTAGCATTGAGTTGGAAAAGTTAAGGGAGTTGTTAGTAGAGGCAATTAAGTTAGAATTGAGGCCAAGCATCAGTGGATACATCTTGTAACCTATCTATGACTCGGAAAAACAATAATTGAGCCTGTAGCCCAGCCCCATTATAAGCTTAAAAAGCCCTTACTGATCTGATTGTGTTGGCATATGGCATGACGTGTAGAACTATTGCAAGCCTATGTTTATCTAACAAGTATGCAGGTGCTGAGTGCATTCTATTCACCTTATACACTGAGAGAAGAGTTAAACACTGACCAGTGAGGAAAGCATCAGCAGCTTGTCTTCCAAAAGGAGATGTAAGTTTTTATAATTTTAGAAATTGTAAGAAGAAAGCATGATCGGTATGCAATAATTATAGTATGAATTAAGTTAAGGAAAGGTTGATTGGGTTGATCAAATGCTGTTAGTTAATAAGTCTGAATATTTGCTTGAGGACAAGCAAGTTTTAAGTTTGGGGATGTGATAAGTCTTGAAAAGACTTAATTATTCCACTGTTTATTTAACATAATTTACTAAGTATTGTCTAGTTTTGTTATTATTATTTAATAATTTGTTAATAATTCATGTTTTAGTTATTTATTTCAAAAGTATGTTATTTATGTAAGAAACCGATTGAAAATATTAATTAGTTAAGGAATTTTGAAGTATTTACAAATTCACTAAGCAGCCAGCGTATAAATGCTAGGCAATTAGCTGTTTAATGGTGCAGGAACAGGGCACACTTGAGAAAAGAAGACAAATCTGAGTGAATATTACAAAAGCCGAGTGAGATTTGGAAAAATCCGAGTGAGACTTCACAAATCCGACTGAACAAAGACTCGGAATATTGTATGAAGAATCCGAGCGCCAATTTCAGAATACCGATTGAGTAATTAATCCGCTCAAGCGTATGTTGAATCGCTCAAGCGAGGGCCCAAGATTCATTTAAGCGAACAAGTTAGCTCAAGCGTAACTACAAAATATCAATTCGCCCAAGCGAGAGTTTAGTCCGCTCAAGCGAGAACCCAGTAGCTGAAGCATAAAGGTAGTAATTTAAACACTGTTCCTTCCCTCCAACAACACACACTCGGCCCAGTGCTGTTTCTGTCTTCCATTGCCTTCTCTTCTGCACCTTAGTAACTTAAGTTGTGAGCTGTTATTAGCTGGCACTGAGTTGTACATTAGCTAATGATGAGTTGTAATCTGCTAAGAGCTGAGCTGTAATTAGTTAGTTAGTTTAGTCGTTAACTTAAGGTTTCTGAGTTATCAGTTTAGTTAGTTAGTTTTAGATAGAAACCTATATATACTCATGAACATACTCTGTAAATAAGATACAGAAAAACAGAGACAGATACACACAGAATACATAGAACACATTTTCATTCTAAACTTCGAGCATCTTACTACTTCATTTTTCTCTCTCTAAATCCTCTCCTCCATGACGTTCCACAATTCTTCGATGGAACCGAAGTCAATGGAGTTCTAAATCCTTAAGGTTGGGATTGCGAAGGCGATCAATGAAGTCTTGATACTGTAATCAAGTGAATCATCTTCTGGATCTTGAGGCGAACAAGCTGAGGAGTGGATCTGCCACTACTGGATTGACAAATTCAGAACCGATGAAGAACTTCACCAGTGAGGAATCATGGCTGAAGCTTAGGTAACTTCCAGCTTTCTAACTAGTTCAGGCCTAATCAATTTAGGTGAATAGTTAGAGTTCAACCCCCAATTTCGCAGTAGATTCTTAGGTTTATTGAGCACTTAAGGAATTAAGGTTCGATGCTTAAGGATTAGTGTTTTTCACCTAAGGAATTAGGGAATAACCATAAGCGGATTGTCCTCTGGATTATGAAGTTTGGCTATACCTTAATTGCATATTTCTTGATGAAATTTTGAACTGAAGCAATCCTGACCTGTTTTCTATTAATCACTTCCCACATTTCACTTTAACTCTGTTTCTGAAAATACAAAAACAACTATAAAACACTAAAACCATAAAAACCGAATGAACTTCATGTATTTTCTGTTGGTTCAGCTTGTACTAGTCCTAGATTGAGGTACTTACCACAATCCCTGTGGGACGATCAAATACACTACAATTTTAACGACTGGTGCGCTTGCCAAAGTGTAAATCCGAGAGTCACATTTTATTTTACTAAGATTTTTTTACACCAAGTTAATGACTCGGGATTTCAGCATCAAGTTTCTATATTAACCTTAACCCAACACACCCCCTTACCTTAATTCTGAGCTTTCCAAGGCTTCTGATCACTTGTTGGGTCCTTTCCTAAATCCTTAAAACTCTAAAATAAATTTAGCGAAGCTTCAATAAATTATTATAATTACTAAACCATAATCCATAACCTTAAAATAATCCCGAATTCCAACTTTAGGTTACCAAAGCTTACCATTTCTATTTCTGACTTTCGTTTCCAAGTTCCTCCGTATCAAATGACTTTCCAATCCTTAAATCTAAACCTACAAGCGTTGGAATACAAAACCCTTTAGCTTTTCATCATACCCATCAATGTAGGAACAATAATTTAACTCTCTAACATTACAGAACACAAAATCATGGCTTTCCATTAACATATATGGTTCGGTTTCAAAGAGAGAAAAGAGAAGGAAGAGAAGAAGCTTGAAATTGGAAGTTCCATGAGCCTTACCTCATTTCCCCAACACCATAGCCATGATTAATGTGAAGCTCCACTAACAATCGCCCATGAATTGAGCTTCTAGGGTTTAGAACAAAAGAGGAAGGGGAAGAAGAAACTGTTTACATGCCACAGGTTATATTTCTGATCCTCTATTAAAAGTTGATCGTGACTCTGACGTTACACGTTAGCGGGGCGCTACGCATCAGGTCATCAATGTGCACCTGACGCTACACGTTAATACCACGCTACGCGTTAAGCCCCTGATGCCATATCCTTTAAAATTTATTTTTAAATCCAATAATTCATTTTACCTCTCCTAATTCTTAAAACTTTTAAATCAAAATTCATTTAATTATTTATCCCAATTATTAAATACCAGGGATGTTACATCCACCCCTCTTAAGAAGGGATTTTGTCCCCGAAATCCATTGGTCAGAAAAACACCAATCAACATCAATTCTTTCACATCATACCATTATTTCATAGTCCATAAATTCTCTTGTTAGCATTTATTCTTATTGTAGCATTGTCTGACATTTACAGTTAACATCTCATAAGCAATAACTAAGAATACCTAGTCTCATTTTCTTAATTTCTATCGAATACGTATCAATTCCCTTAACTCATATATCTAAACCATCCAACTATCCTTTCACTTACCATTCATCAATTACGAAGTCATAACTTGTTCTTTTCTGCTTTATCTCATTTCTTTAATTTCCATCAAATACTCATCAATTCTTTACTCAACGTACCTTAATAAGTGCTCAACTCATCCAATTTCTTTCCAAGGTTATCACTTCCCTTCTAAAATCTAACAGCAATTCATAACTCCTACTGTGCCGCAACATCCACTTTTCTATATTCATTACTCATTAGTCACCAGATCCCACCCCTATTCATTTCTCACTCCTCATCGTTTACCAATCATAGAGTTGTGAAGCTTACACTTCACTTTCCTGAATTTGATTACCTAAGATTCGCTAAAAATATATTATTCTTTTGACCCTACATGACCTCAACCACTAATGCAACTGCTTGAGGTGATCAGTCTCAAGAGTTCAACACTTCATAGCTTGGCCATGAAAAGTCGAGTATACAACCTAATTATTCTCATTGGAATTGGCCCATTCCAATTTCTACAAGTCATAAACTACCAATATGGGCTATTGGAACTATCACATGCCGTCAAAATCACATAACACTCAATTTAACTCAATGAGTTCCTTATTTATGCGTAAACCATATGAACATAACTTCATGAATTAAACAATTCATCCATCCATGGATTTCCACTAACAAATAAATCATGCCCATCAAAGGGGCAATTAAACCTTTATCATCATCTTATGTATATATATACCATCTTCAAAAGCCAATAATTTGCCATTCACTTCACTCATCAAATACCATCTATCATATCATTTTCATATAAACATGGAAAGGCAAGCATGAGGACTATCATATACAATAATCATCAATTATTTAACTCATGCATTTAAAATGTAGAACTCCTCTTCTACCTCGAGAAAAGAACTGCAATGATTCATACGCTCTGAATGTTCTGCCACATTGTCTGAATTATAATCTACACATTACACATATGTACTTCATACAATCAATAAGCCATTCCAAGGCACCATCATAATTTCAAACAATGTAAATATATCTTAAGGCTTAATATCAAGTCCTAGACTTGTTAAACACTAATTTATGCCATTATGTTAGGTTTTGGGAATTCCTTTCCAAAAACCATGATTCTCTAAATCTAAAAGGGCTAACCATACCCAACATCAACAACATCACATCCTCTACAATTGTATCCAATATCAAACGAATCATCCAAATTCAACACAAGCCTTTTTAGCTTCTTATAAACCATTGTCAATCAACAATTTCAAATGGCATATATCATGGCCTAACAACTCATCAACTCAAAACATCCATTTTATTAATCTATCACTCTTGGTCATCTACCATTATCATTATCATCATCATAAATAACAACACCCCATTTTAAACATCACATATTCATTCTCAAACTCAACCTTTCTAACCACAACATATGTAGTCCCAAATCTTAAGATTAGGATCCCATCAAAATCCAATGACCATTATTTTCTCATATACCTAATTCTAATCTTTATTATAGTAAAATACTCCAACATAAATCAACAACCTCAATTACCCATACTTAAACATTTCTCCTCAATTCATCAACAACAATAAGTGATGCCCATAATTCCAAACATTGTTCTACACACAAAAGTCATTCCTATAACAATAAGTCACCAATTCCTTAATTTTTGCCAAAAGCCCCAATTTCTAGAGTTAGGGTTCCATTTAAAACCCAACAATCACCATTATCACTCATCATTTTCCACTGTCCATGAAGCCATTTTCATGTAATACCATCAATGCACATAAAAGTTCACATTCAACATATTTCACCTTAGGGTTTCCACATTTAATGGTTCCCACAACAATCCTCATATATTTAATCTCTCACCCAACACTAACACGCTGTCGTTGTCGGGTCAAATAAAAAGTTAAATTAATATAGTATAAGGTGAACAACCTTAGTCGTCTCTCGAGGACCTTAGTTCAATTAGTTACACTCACTTTAGTTATAATAAAGGGGGGGTTTGTGTTGAGCTTGAAAGGAAAATTAAGTGATTATATGATAGTGCAAAAAGTAAATTTATGAGTAGGAATAATCAAATTTAGAAACAACCAACCCAAGGAATTAATAAATCTTTAGTTAACTAATCATTGTTCACAAATATGATTAAATATAATTAATTTCTCAATCTTGAATCATTTGGAATCCCTAAATGATTATATTCTAGAAAATCTTCTAGAATTGAATTAATGAACTAATAAGAATAATCAATCGATATATTCTTATTAATTACTAAAATAACTTTAAGACCATAATTTGATTGAGTTAAGAAACTAAATAGAAATCTCTTATTTAGTAACTTAATCTTTGTTCTCAAATTGATTATTGATTAACCAACCAACATCAGTTTAGATTATAGATTGTTTAATTATATACCAATCGGTTATACACTTAAATAATCTACCATTATAAGTGCTTGAGAAACAAAGAAAAGTAATTATCTTTAATCAAAATATTAAGAGCAAGAACTCAAAGTTAACATAAAGAAAAATTAAATTCCTTGAGTTGATTTTAAAAGATTAAGCTTCCATGATAATTTTTAACAATGAAAGCTAATATTAAATTTACTAAAACTTTGATTATAAAAGTAAATAACAAATAATAAAATTAACTTACTTGATATTGAGGAAGGGAAATGAAAACCATAACTTGAAGGATGGAATATAGAACAAGGAGATAAAGCAAAAGAAAGAACTAAAACTTAAGAAGCTAAAACAAAGATATAGAATTATAATGGAAACTAAAGCATGTATTTCTTATGTATTTCTTGTGTATCTCCCTTACAACTTTAAGCATCTATTTATAGGCAAGATATGATGATACTATACATTCATTTTCTGATTATTAATGCATTTTTTCAACATTGGTGGGCTTGAAATTACAATAATTCAAAAGAAGATAATGGTAGGTGTTGAAATTCATTCTCCTCTTTATCTTCTCCACCTTGCGAGTCCAAGATGACCTTCTAGATGGCCGAATTTTGAAAACCCTTCAACATGAAAGTTGTAGATCTCTGTCTTATTGAGAATTTGACGCAAGAATCAGGTCATTTGGACATTTAGAGCTCCAGATATCTGTATTTTGGTGAACTATGTCAATGTTGGTGGGACACATGAGGGCTGATTGATTCAAGCTCCATTTCTTTATTTTTTTCAGATGCAAAATAACCAAATTTGATCATCATGATGTAGCCCTCTGTCTTAGCTTTCCATGGGCTCCAAGATTAGCCCATTTGGATCACAAAAGCCCAAGTTATGGCCAAAATAAGGCAAGATACTCAAGATACATACAAAAAACGAAAATTGAAACATATATACATAATACTTCAATTTAACTAAACAACATAAAACTTAATTAAAATACTATTATTAAACATAGTAATTATATAATAAACCCCAAGTGTAAGACTATAATAAGTGTATTAAAATTGATTTATCAAATTCCCCCACACTTAAGCTTTTGCACTCCAGGGCAAAACCAAACCAAAAACTAAAATGAGAAACAACAGAAAAAAGTTTTTTTTTTTCAAATTGATTTTTTTTTGAAGTCTAAAATAATAAGTAATACACATCATCCCTTATATCAAGAGGTCATGATAAGTGTGAATAAGAAGCATTACATACTAGTTTCACAAATTGAGTGATCAAATCAAAGAGTGGATGAAAATGTGATAGATGTTCTCTTTATGCTCTCTATATCTCAATTGCTTGGGTTTTTGTATACTCTCAGAAATCACCCAAATAAATTAGCACTACCATAGGCTTGACAAATTTCTAATTTCCATATTTGAACACATATGCATGCAGAGATCAAAAGGACTTTATTAAGGTTGTAATGGGGCCAAGGTGATATAGGGTGGATAAAATGAAATAGTATGGCTAAACTTAGGGTTGAAAAAGAGCAATGGAGTAAGTGATTTAGTGATTGTGGAAGTACATTTTGAAACTCAATACTTAGCAAAATGAAACATGATGGAGGATAAAACATGAGAATAAATCCTCCTGATTATTTTCATACATATATTCACCACTTCTTCTTTTTCTTCTTTTTCTCTTTTTCTTTATTATTTATTTTTTTTTACTTTCTTTTTGAACAATGAAACAACAACATATATATCTTGGGTACATTTCCACAATCATCAAGAATCTTTATTCATAGTAATTCCAAAACTCCTAATCAATTCCTAAGCAAAGGTGATCATGTTCTTTTTTTTTTTGGCTATTGGCAAATTATGTGGCTGAATCAAGAAATGGATATAGGCTCAATGTGGGTAACAATGGAAAGTATGTAAGGTAAGGCATATGGCTAGTGGTTAGTTAAAAAAATGGCCTTAATCACATCAAAGCATGCACATGGAACATAATACATCAAAAAGAAACAAGTCAAGTTCTAGAGTACTAATAAATAAGGGTTAATCAAGAAAAAGGAAAGATGGCATAATATGATCCATCCAATTAAGCTCAAAATCTCACCGAGGGTGGTCAATCTATCACAATTCATATACAATTTGATCTTCATAAACAACTTATTAAATTAATATGCAAGGAAATTATTCATAACATGTCATGAAATATTGGACAAGGGTGATGCAATTACTCATTACTTAGACAAATTTAAAAAACAAATTTAGTGAAAAGCATGTAGAATTTAAAATAAAAAACTGGAAATGATGATTTTTTTTTGTGAACAAGAAACAAAAAAGGAAAAATAAATCATAACCAAATATTGGTGTCAAGATCCGGTCCCTTATGCTTCTTGCTCTGTACTTTTTTTTTAAAGGCGCTTAGTAACAAAGATACCTACAACAAATTGGTCAGTTCAATTGCATGTGAAATGATTAGTATAACTGAACAATTTAATTGTGTCATACAACCCAGTTTCATAGGCCTTGTGTTAGAACCCATAAGAGAAATATCATCAACACAACCATGAGTAGCATCAAGAGCAATAACATACATCTTAATTCATTCGTATGCCTATAGAAAGACTCTGCTATATCATCCATTAAGAGAAAATAAAGAACCTGATGATTGACTAGTGGTGAGGTATGGCTCCGATCTGAAAGAAAAGGATGAAGGCAAAGTGTGGCGGCTGAAGAATGATGAAGATGATGTTTATGGTTGCAGAATGGTTGATGTCGAATAGAAATGATTCGGGTGAAGGTAAAGGCAAAGGCGCGGCACTAAAGTAAATATAGTGGCTATGTGTGTGTGTGTGTGTTTTTATTTATTTTTTATTTTTTTATTTTTTTATTTTTATTTTTTTATGAAAAATGGTTTTGATAAGGAAGGTGAAACGATTGTGGTAATCCGAGTGAGATTTGTTATGAGGATGCGTCTCAAGAGTTTAGACTCTTTACTCAGCCCATCCCAACAAAAGTACTCATGAAAGAAAAGAAAAAAAATTATTTATTTTTTTATTTTAAAAAAAAATTAAACAAAAGTGATACTGACACTATATAGTGAAGGATACGTCTCAAGACTTTGGTTCTCAAAGATGCATCTTTATGACTTTAGATGCAACTTTCCCAAATTAATCTTTACTCTGTCTATCCCTCACAAAAAAAAATAATAAAATATATATATATATATATAACTCAGACCATATATATAACTCAGACCCCCCATACTTATTCAAGACATTGTCCTCAGTGTCTCATATGATTTCCACAGTCTATTTTTTTTTCTTTTTCTTTTTCTTTTTTTATGATTTTTTTTTTAAAATATAGATAAATGTGAGAAAGAAGTTATAACCGAAGGGTGGTGTCTGGTTCTGGATTCTTTCGCTTGTGTGTGTGATCCTTATCTTGCTTCAAGAGGGGTTGAGGTTGGGGTAAAAAGCTCTGCAAAATATCAATCAATTCATCTGCATCTGATGAAGCATGAATGAATGATCGATCATCTTGAGTTATAAGGCCCTGTTCCATAGCTTTATCTAAAAACATTAACAAACTGTCATAAAAACCATTAATATTTAATAATCCTAATGGCTTTTTATGAAAGTTCATGCTACACCATGATAAAATACAAAATATTTCCTCAAAAGTACCAAAACCTCCAGGAAGTGCGATAAAGGCTTCAGCACCTATAACCATACGAGCCATTCGTTGATAGAGGCTTGTAACTTTTACCTCAGTTCCTACAACAATATCTGGTGTAATACCAACATGATGTAGGATGATACTAGAGACGTTGCTTCCTTCAACTAGTGCAGATAGTGCCATGGAGCCTCTCAAACCCTGTACTCCTCCTCTATACAAGACCTTTATTTCTTTCGCAGCCAATAGTTTTCCCAACTTAGTAGCTGCTATTAGGTACTCCTTATAATTACCATTGTTGGATCCACCAAACACACAAATGGATTTGATTTTTTTCATCTTTTTTTTTTGTTTTCCATATAGAGTTGTGCACCCTTATATAGATAAAAACTGAGATGAAATAATTGATGAAAGATAAAAAGTTTACATAATTATTATTATATAAAAATAAATGACGGTAATGAAGAAATTTGAAAAGACATGATTGAAGAAAATAAAAATAGGTAATTTTAAAAGTCAAAGTGAATTCAGAAAAGTAAAACATTGAAAATAACAGTAAATATGTACAGTAGTTGTGATTATGGCTCACATCTTCCTCTGGTTTTACGTCCAGTAACGGCTTAAACGCCTTTTATGAGTCGAGGTTTTTGCTACCCATCCAGTTTTCTTATAAACTGGCAAACAGGGTCGTTTAACGCCAGATTCCCAAGGCTATAGTTTTCTTTTTGTTGAATGAATAGATCATATAATTTCAGAAGGACTCCTTGAACCGTTCCACATGGATGCGTCTCAAGAGTTTGGATTAAGTTATCCAAGTTCTCTTTACTCAGTCCATCCTTTATAAATTTAATTTTGTCCTCTCGATTTATAGATACCATTCCAGGGTTCCTACAACGTGTATCACAATTCCATCTTGCACACTTATGGCAAACTCCCATCCTTTTAGCTCTTCGTTTTTTAGAATAAGAACTACGTCCCATACCTGGAAAAATGTTTTATATAGGACTTATGTAATTCACCAGAGAGACGTACCTTTGCTTCAATAAGCCAACGAACATTCTCTGGAATGCCAAAATATGTGAGTAGTTTTAACCTTTGAACTCGAGCTTTGTAAATTTTTACAATCACATCGCGTGGAAGTGTAGGGAATCTTTCCTTAAGTTTTACAAGGGTTTGTTCCATTGTCAGACTGTTTAGAAAAGAGAGAATAGAAAACAAGGTTATAGAGAATAGTAGAGATGAAGAAGGTGAAAAGGTGATAGGTTGCCTTCTATCAAGCGCTTGTTTAACGTCACGAGCCTGACGATGACCTTTTAACTACTGCAAGAAAATGTTAATAATGCCAAAACAATAATAGTAATAATGATTAAGACAAGTGTTAGCACCGAAAAGAATGATGATGTAATTAATTGATATCTATTTTTTATTTTTTTATTTTTTTTATTTTTTTTATTTTTTTATAAATATTGTTATTAGGAAAAATTAGTCAAAATATTTGGCATCACACAAATACACCTCCGTATCTATGTGCTCTTGGAACCCTTGAAAGAAAGGCTTAAGTCGGTGCCCATTTACCTTGAAAACCTTGTTTGTCGCTTTATCTGAAATTTCAATCACACCATAAGGAAAGATATTAGTTATTTCAAATGGGCCAACCCATTTAGAGCGAAGCTTACCAGATATGAGCTTTAGACGTGAATTGTACAATAAAACTTTTTGTCCAATGAAAAAGTTTTTTCTCAAGACCTGTTTGTCATGAAAGGATTTAGCTTTTTCTTTATAGATTTTAGAACTTTCATAAGCTTCCAAACGAATTTCTTCCAGTTCCTGTAGTTGGAGTTTCCTTTCTTTACCGGCCTCATTTAAGTCCAAGTTGCATTGTTTTACTGCCCAATAAGCTTTGTGCTCAATTTCTACCGATAAGTGGCATGATTTTCCATAAACAATCCTATAGGGTGACATTCCAATAGGTGTTTTATAAGCTGTTCTATAAGCCCAAAGAGCATCTTCTAACCTTTTGCTCCAATCTTTCCTATTTGGTTGTACTGTTTTCTGAAGGATCATTTTTAATTCCCGATTGGACACTTCAGCTTGCCCATTTGTTTGGGGGTGATAAGGCGTTGAAACCTTATGCATAACTCCATATTTTTTAAGAAGGGACTCCATTTTACGGTTACAAAAATGTGATCCTTGATCACTAATGATGGCTTTAGGAACACCAAACCTGCAAAATATGTGTGATTTAACAAAATCTGTAACAACTTTAGAATCATCAGTTCGAGTAGCTTTAGCTTCAACCCATTTAGACACATAATCGACTGCAAGTAGTATATAAACAAAACCAAAAGATACAGGAAAAGGTCCCATGAAATCTATGCCCCAAACATCAAAAATTTCAGAAAATAACATGGGTTGTTGAGGCATCTCATTTCTACGAGATATGTTTCCCATTCTTTGACATCGTTCGCAAGATTTACAAAACGTATATGCATCACGAAAAATTGTTGGCCAATACAAACCAGATTCTAATACTTTCCTTGCTGTACGTTGAGGTCCAAAATGTCCTCCACATGCATATGTATGACAAAATGTAAGAATGGAATGAATTTCATTTTCAGGTACACACCTTCTAATGACTTGATCACTACAAAGTTTCCATAAGTAAGGATCATCCCAAACATAGTATTTAGAATCACTTTTTAGTTTTATTATTTGTTGTTTAGATGCATGTATGGGAGTAACAGAAGCAACTAAGTAGTTTACCAAATCAGCAAACCATGGAGTGGAATCATGTATTCCCATAAGTTGTTCATCAGGGAAATCATCTCTAATGGAAATTGGGTCAAGTTCTTTTTCAATTCTACTTAAGTGATCAGCCACCAAATTTTCTGCTCCAATTTTATCCCTAATTTCAATATCAAATTCTTGGAGCAACAACATCCACCTGATCAATCTTGGTTTTGCATCTGGTTTCTTTAAAAGGAACTTTAATGCTGCATGATCTGAAAATACAACTACTTTTGAACCGAGCAAATAAGATCTAAATTTATCAAGTGCAAACACAATAGCAAGTAGTTCTTTTTCTATGGTAGTATAGTTTATTTGTGCAGTATCCAAAGTTCGTGAGGCATAGTAAATAACATGTTGTACTTTACCTACTCTTTGAGCAAGAACAACTCCTAATGCATAATTTGATGCATCACACATAAGTTTAAATGGAAGTGACCAATCTGGTGCCTGGATGATAGGAGTGGTAGTTAAAGCTTTCTTTAAGCAATCAAAAGCCTCTTTACATTTGTCATTAAAGTCAAATGTTATATTTTTTTGTAGTAAGTTAGACAACGGAAGGGCTATCTTACTGAAGTTTTTTATAAACCTTCTATAAAAACCTGCATGACCAAGAAAAGAACGAATATCTCGCACACAAGAAGGATAAGGTAATTGAGAAATTACATCAATTTTTGCAGGATCTACTTCTATGCCTTTTTTAGATATTACATGGCCTAAAAATATTCCTTCTTCTACCATGAAGTGGCATTTCTCATAATTAAGAACAAGGTTAGTTTCAATGCATCTATGTAATACTTTATCTAGACTATTTAAGCAAGCATCAAATGATGAACCATATACTGTGAAATCATCCATAAATACTTCCATGCAATTTTCAAGAAAATCAGCAAAGATACTAATCATGCATCGTTGAAAGGTACCAGAGGCATTGCATAAGCCAAAAGGCATCCTCCTATAAGCAAAAGTGCCAAAAGGACATGTAAATGTTGTTTTTTCTTGATCTTGTGGTGCAATATAAATTTGGAAGTAACCTGAAAATCCATCTAAAAAGCAATAATGTGACTTACCTGCCAGTCGTTCCAACATTTGATCAATGAAAGGTAAAGGAAAGTGATCCTTTCGAGTTGCTTTGTTAAGTTTCCTGTAATCAATGCATACTCGCCAACTATTTTGGATTCTGGTAGGAATTAGTTCATCATTTTCATTTTTAACCACTGTGATTCCAGACTTCTTGGGAACCACTTGTACAGGGTTGACCCAAGTGCTATCTGATATAGGGTAAATAATGCCAGCTTGTAATAATTTTGTTACCTCTTTTTTAACTACATCAAGGATCTGAGGATTAAGTCTTCTTTGTGGTTGCCTTACTGGTTTAACTTCTTCCTCTAATAGAATTCTATGCATACACATGGAAGGGCTAATACCTGGGATATCTGCCAAAGTCCAACCAATTGCTTTCTTATGCTTCTTAATAATCTGCAACAACCTTGTTTCTTGATCAACATTTAATTTGTTAGAAATAATCACTGGAAGATTCTTATCTTCCTCTAAATATGCATACTTTAAATGTTCAGGAAGAGGTTTTAACTCTAACATAGGAGGCTGCATTATTGAAGGAATCAACTTGGTTGAATTTGTCTCAGCAACTTGTACTTCAACATAATCAGATGTATTTGTAACTACTTTAATCAAATTATCACACTGATTCTTTTGAAACAACATCTAGAACTATATTTTCTGTTTTAAGGAAGTTTGGATCATTATTATCATTAAGTAAATATTTCTCAATTTCAGCACACACATTGTATTGATGAGAATCCATGCATGAATCATAAACAAATGAATCATAAAAATCAGACAATACAGGAAAATTAACATCATCAGACAACTTAATAATATTATCCTCAACTAAATCAGTTATTAAGTTAATTTGAAAAATAGAATGATCCTCAGTAGGATGCTTCATAGCATCTAAAATGTTGAATCTAACCACACTATCTCCAAATTCCATAGAAAGTGTTCCTGCATGCACATCTATCTTTGTTCTAGCTGTTTTTAAGAATGGTCTACCTAAAATTATTGGAGCTTTATTGGTGGAATTCTCACTTTCCATATCTAGAACATAAAAATCTGCAGGAAAAATTAAATCATTAACTTTAACAAGGACATCTTCAATAATTCCTGCAGTATGTGCAGAGCTTCGATTTGCTAATTGTATAACCATACCTGTAGTTTGCAAAGGTCCAAGGGAAAGTGAAGTAAATACAGTCATAGGCATAACATTAATAGATGCACCTAAGTCTAGCATGGCATTTTCAAATTTGTTATTGCCTATTATGCATGGAATGGTAAACGTCCCAGGGTCTTTACATTTTTCTGGTATATGTGACAAAGGTTTTTCAATTAATGCAGACACATTTCTACTTATATTAATCCTTTCATTGCCTTTTAGTCTTCTTTTATTAGTGCATAGTTCTTTAAGGAATTTGGCATATCTTGGGATTTGCTTGATGGCTTCTAATAAAGGTATATTTACCTCTACTTTTCTAAATGTTTCCAAGATCTCCTCATCCATTTTCTTATTTTTTATAGATTTTTGTCTTTGTGGAAATGGAAGAGGGATATGTTGCTTATCAGGACCAGCTGCAGAAGGAGGATTTGTAAGAGATATATCATTACTATTATTACTTGAACTATCTGAAACTTCTTCTGCATGTTTTTCTGTGACAATAGTATTTTCAGTTTGTTGTTGTTTTTCTGGTCCATGGATAGCTTTACCAGATCTTAAAGTAATTGCACTTACATTTTTAGGATTGACAATTGTCTGAGTGGGCAACTTATCTGAACCTTGAGACTGCAAATGGTTTAAAGATGTAGCCAATTGACCAATCTGATTTTCAAGAGTCTAAATTGTAGCCTCAGTTCTTTTTTGGAAGTTCAGATTATCTACTAACATTTGCTTTATCAATTCCTCCAAATTTGATTTCTCAGTGGAAGGTACAGCTATTTGTGTAGCTTGTTGTTGTACATGAGGAGGTTGATATGGTCTGCTTGGTCCAGTATTTTCCTGAAAAGGTGCATGAGGTTGTTGTGAGGAATTACCCCATCTTAAATTAGGGTGATTCCTCCAACCAGGATTATATCTGTTAGAAGAAAGATCATAATTATTTTGTTGTTGTGGCGGTCTGTTATTGTATAAGTTGGCAGCACATACTTGAGGATTTTCATCTGGAATTTTAGCTTCCTGCAGTGAAGGACAACAATCGGTATAATGATCTGATGAAGTACAGATAGAACATACCTTAGCAGGGGTTACAGGTTGTTGTTTTTGAGACACAATAATATTTTTCATAAGTGTTGCTAGTTCAGCAAATTTACTTTCCCATTTTTTATCTCCATCATTAGTAGTTTCAATTTCATGGACTCCTCTAATTACTACAGAATTATTTCTAGTGGCATGTTGTTGAGCATTAGCAGCCATGTTCTCAATTAAAGTTTTTGCTGCATTTGTAGTTTTATTTTGCAAAGCACCACCACTAGCTGCATCAACCAAAGTTCTATCCATTGGATTAAGACCTTCATAGAAATATTGTATGAGAAGTTGATCCGTAATTTGGTGATGGGGACAACTAGCACACAATCTTTTAAATCTTTCCCAGTATTCATAAAGATTTTCCCGGTCATGTTACCGGATGCCATATATTTCTTTTCTAATTGAGGAAGTTCTTGAAGCGGGAAAAATTTTTCAAGAAACATTTTCTTTAAGTCATCCCAACTTGTAATAGAGCCAGGAGGAAGGTAAAATAACCAATCCTCAGCGATATCTGTTAGGGAGAAAGGAAAAGCTTTAAGTTTTACATGTTCTTCTGAAACCCCTTCAGGTTTCATGGTAGAGCAAAGGATATGAAATGCTTTTAAGTGTTTATGAGGATCTTCACCTGCACGACCATGAAACTTTGGTAACAAATGAACTAAACCAGTTTTAAGCACAAAAGGAACATCTTCCTCAGGATATAAGATGCATGATGTTTGATTAGTGACATCTGGTGTAGCTAGTTCTTTTAATGTCTTTTCAGCCATGTTATGCAAATATTCAGAAGTTGAAGGTTTAGTTTCACTATTTATGCTATTAGCTAGAATATTATTATTATTATTATTATTATTATTATTATTATTATTATTATTATTATTATTATTGTCTAATAGTTTTTTAGATGATCTAACTAATTGATGAAATGTTCTATCTATTTCAGGATCAAAAGAATATAGTGTCTCGGGATTAGATCTAGTCATGCACAATACATCTACATATATTGTAACAAAATACTGTAACTATGTAATAAAAGGAAAAAGTTATCATTTTAATTATGAAATGCTTAGAACATATATTTAAAAATTTAAAGATTTTTTTTATATTTATATTTTTTTTCAATGGTTGAAAATGAGATTACTAGAAAATGAATACGAATACAATAAAGTAGATTTTTTTTTATTTTTTATATGCTCACATTCAACCAAACCTTAATATCTTCAATATACCTACAAAAAAAATGTAAAATATATTAGATAATTGAATGTAAATAATTAGGACCAAAGGTCCCCGGTAACAGCGCCAAATTTGACACGCTGTCGTTGTCGGGTCAAATAAAAAGTTAAATTAATATAGTATAAGGTGAACAACCTTAGTCGTCTCTCGAGGACCTTAGTTCAATTAGTTACACTCACTTTAGTTATAATAAAGGGGGGTTTGTGTTAAGCTTGAAAGGAAAATTAAGTGATTATATGATAGTGCAAAAAGTAAATTTATGAGTAGGAATAATCAAATTTAGAAACAACCAACCCAAGGAATTAATAAATCTTTAGTTAACTAATCATTGTTCACAAATATGATTAAATATAATTAATTTCTCAATCTTGAATCATTTGGAATCCCTAAATGATTATATTCTAGAAAATCTTCTAGAATTGAATTAATGAACTAATAAGAATAATCAATCGATATATTCTTATTAATTACTAAAATAACTTTAAGACCATAATTTGATTGAGTTAAGAAACTAAATAGAAATCTCTTATTTAGTAACTTAATCTTTGTTCTCAAATTAATTATTGATTAACCAACCAACATCAGTTTAGATTATAGATTGTTTAATTATATACCAATCGGTTATACACTTAAATAATCTACCATTATAAGTGCTTGAGAAACAAAGAAAAGTAATTATCTTTAATCAAAATATTAAGAGCAAGAACTCAAAGTTAACATAAAGAAAAATTAAATTCCTTGAGTTGATTTTAAAAGATTAAGCTTCCATGATAATTTTTAACAATGAAAGCTAATATTAAATTTACTAAAACTTTGATTATAAAAGTAAATAACAAATAATAAAATTAACTTACTTGATATTGAGGAAGGGAAATGAAAACCATAACTTGAAGGATGGAATATAGAACAAGGAGATAAAGCAAAAGAAAGAACTAAAACTTAAGAAGCTAAAACAAAGATATAGAATTATAATGGAAACTAAAGCATGTATTTCTTATGTATTTCTTGTGTATCTCCCTTACAACTTCAAGCATCTATTTATAGGCAAGATATGATGATACTATACATTCATTTTCTGATTATTAATGCATTTTTTCAACATTGGTGGGCTTGAAATTACAATAATTCAAAAGAAGATAATGGTAGGTGTTGAAATTCATTCTCCTCTTTATCTTCTCCACCTTGCGAGTCCAAGATGACCTTCTAGATGGCCGAATTTTGAAAACCCTTCAACATGAAAGTTGTAGATCTCTGTCTTATTGAGAATTTGGCGCAAGAATCAGGTCATTTGGACATCTAGAGCTCCAGATATCTGTATTTTGGTGAACGATGTCAATGCTGGTGGGACACATGAGGGCTGATTGATTCAAGCTCCATTTCTTTATTTTTTTCAGATGCAAAATAACCAAATTTGATCATCATGATGTAGCCCTCTGTCTTAGCTTTCCATGGGCTCCAAGATTAGCCCATTTGGATCACAAAAGCCCAAGTTATGGCCAAAATAAGGCAAGATACTCAAGATACATACAAAAAACGAAAATTGAAACATATATACATAATACTTCAATTTAACTAAACAACATAAAACTTAATTAAAATACTATTATTAAACATAGTAATTATATAATAAACCCCAAGTGTAAAACTATAATAAGTGTATTAAAATTGATTTATCAAACACCCATAACTCAAAATCTAGAGCATAAACTTATTAAAAATAGTGAGAAACTTACCTCAATCCAAGAAACAAGTGAGCTTCCAAGAGAGGGAAAAAGCAACATGAAAATAGAAGAGAAGAGGGAGAGAGAGTTCTAGCCACAAGCTTTTCCTTCAAGCTCTAATGGAAACGAAAATGGAGAAGAAGATGGGTTCCAATCTTGTTTAGGTTTTTAGAGAGGAAGAATGAAGAGGAAAATGAAGAAGAAGAAGAAGAAAAATAGAGTCTTGCCAAAGGAGAGTAAAACCAACGTGAAAATGAGAGAAGGGGGATTTTATTTTAAAAGTTTTAACCCTTCATTAAAGCTTCTCCATTTTATTATGAATAGGATCCCCGTTCGGGCTCAATACTAAATCCAAAAATTATTCTGAAGACATATTCAAATTCCGAATAATATTCTTAACAGCCTTGACCATCGGCATCTCAGCCGGAGATACTTGATCTGACACCCATATCTCAACCGGGTATAATTTTGTCTCATTTAGTCTCTATAAATTATGAACATCCATAACAAATCCCAATTTAATTATTTCTAAATTTTTATGACATGTATCAACCCATATATAATTATTTACCATTTATGTCTCTTAATTAATTATTATTATTTTTATATAAATTTTAGGATGTTACATTGGGCACTATATAATCATTATTGGCTCTACAACCGTGATTATATATTAAAGATACGATCATGGTTATGGGTTTAACCGTGATGATATATTAAGGATACGATCACAGGTATTGGTGTAACCGTGATTATATGTGTAATATAATCATAGTTGTAAGTGGAACCATGATTATATATATTTTTAGAAACTTCAAAAGCTACGCCTAACATAGCTTTTTCACTTTATCCTTCTTCGTTTGAGTCGTTTCTCACCTTCCCAAATTATTTCTAGTATCCGTAACTGTCCGTGCCTCGCATTTTTGCTTTTGTTGCCTTCGTCTTGCTCATTGCTTGTCCCAGTCTTACAGTATTGTCCAGTAAGTCCTCCCTATTTTTAGTCATCATTGTGTGTTTATATCATATACATTGTTTGTTTGATCTATTTTTAGTGTTGATGTGATATATGTTATTCATCATGGCAACGTTATTTGTGCTTAACACTTTGTACCATTTCATATATGCGATATATGCTGTTCATCTATTTTTACTGAACACTTTTTTGCTGATAGCCATGTCACGGGTTATGAAGGACCACCCTTAAGTTATACGTTGCAATTAAAGCACATTTTATAGTGAATTAAAGTTGGAACTTAAGACTTAAGATTTATCATCAACCATGTACTAGCTTTTTAGTTACTTTCCAAGTAGAACCCAGTTTTTGTTCTTCTTTTTAGAGTTTAGGAAACAGTTTGCTTTCGGGAACTTAAAGGCAAGTTAACTTATAGCTACACATTTTGATTAAGTTTAATTTGGATTAACCCATGTTAAGAAATACCATGTTTGGTAGAAAATGACTTAGAAATATAGTAGAATATGGAAAAGCCAGGTGCAGATTTATAGGTGCAGATTTATAGTTTAGTATCATAGAATTATAGCATTTTGTACCTTTCTAAAATAATGTAGCATTTTGGCAACATAGATTTGGTTAGCATTTAATACCATGGGATCATCGAGTATACTAGTTTATAAACATCATAAGAAATTCTAGGCAATATCCTCCATCAAACAAGTAAAATTTGTTCTTTCATATAACACCATATGTATCTTTTTTATACTTAATTGACATGAACTATGTAGTTGTATTGTAAGTAATAAAATTCTTCATATCAGAAATTATAACAAAATTGTGTTATCAGAGACTTAAATTAGAAATTACGATGAAATTATTTGTCAACTGATTTATCCAATTTGTTAAAATGTAATTAAACTATTATAGTTAAGCAAATAATTGTCACAAATAATGCATGTAGATAATCTTTTATGAACACCGCGAGTTCATTACTCTATGATTATGGCTCTTTGTAATTTTCAAATCTGTCTAGTAGGTATGTTCTTACAAAATTTACATTTCACTGTATAGTATATAATGCTATTTTTGTTGTTTCTTGCTCTCATATAATGTTATTTCTATTGCTATGGTATGTGTGTAGTTGTCAATCTTACGAACTCGTAGGCTCATACTAAAGTTGCTTTGCATGAGTGAACTGTAGTTCCCTATTTGAGATTAGACACAAATGGTCATTAAATTAATTAATTTCATCATTTGTGTTGAATCTTGAATTGTCTGTTTGGACAGTTTGGGATGAACAATTGTTTTTATACGTTGTTGGTATGTAAAGTTAGAAGTTATTTTAAAATTTGATAAAGTGTTGGTAACTTGCATTTTGTGTTGTTCTCTGGGTGCATATTTGGTTATGGTTGAATTTGATTTTACCATTCTTATTTTGTGTACTTAGAGACCAATACGAAATGATGCTGAAATTTGATAAAATTTTAAAATAACTCCTAACTTATATATATCAATGACTTATAAAAACAATTGTCATCCTGAATGGGTAGGACCACCACTTTTGTAAAAAAAAGTGAGATTGATCATAGCACCTTGTAAACAGTTGGTATGGATCAGAGTTGGATAACTACATCACACATAAGTCTAGAGTACGAGAATGAAGTTGAATTATTTATAGAATATGTAGTGAGGAATGCTGATGAGGTGAATGAAAGGTATTTTTGTCCTTGTATTAAATGCTTGAACCTGCGTCAGCTAGACTTAGAAGAGGTGCGAGAATATCTACTATGTGATGGTTTTCTTTGTAGTTGTACCCGTTGGATATGGCACGGTGAAGATGCAGTGGTGCCAAGTATCAGCTCTCAAACTGAAAACCAAAGCTCGATGCATGGAAACGATGATGACCGACTTGAGGATATGATCCGTGATATGGGGGTAGATGGTTTTAAGAGAGCTCATGTATATACGACTTTATCTGAGGATTCTGAGAAGCCGTTGTATCCAAACTGTGTCAATTTCACAAGTTTATCAATGGTTTTACGATTGTTTAATTTGAAGGCCATAATGGTTGGATGGATAAAAGTTTCACTGACTTACTGAAGTTGTTGAAAGAAATGCTCCTAACTGGAAACACCTGGCCAAATCATAACTATGAAGCCAAAAAGGTGTTGTGTCCTATGGGTTTAGAGTATACGAAGATACATGTATGCCCAAATGATTGTGTGTTATTCCAGGGTGAGTATGAAATACTGCATCGATGTCCTAGTTGTGGGGTGTGTAACATCCCAATTTTGAAAATTAGTTACCGAATGAAATTAATCCATTAAAATAATAATTGCAAAGTGGAAAATTACTTGTTAATTATAATTAACTTAATCAATCTAACTTAAGGAAATAATGGCAGATTAATTATGATTAATTGTTAATGGCTGGCTGCTTGTGATTGGTGTGTGCCGTGAGTGGAGCTACGATTCATGAACTCCCACCCCACTCTTATTCTCTTCGTACGCATATACATATGTCCTGTGCAACTGTTGATTATTCATTTTCTCTTCAGACTTCCTCTCTGCTACTTCTCTTCTCCCCGTTCTCTCTTCGTCTTCTTCGTTCTTCTTCTCC
The DNA here is from genome assembly GCA_037962975.1 of Clitoria ternatea. Taxonomy (NCBI): domain Eukaryota; kingdom Viridiplantae; phylum Streptophyta; class Magnoliopsida; order Fabales; family Fabaceae; genus Clitoria; species Clitoria ternatea. Next base: position 202,632,252 of record CM075670.1, read on the forward strand.
TTCTTCTTCCCTGTTCTCCGTTCTCTATTTCTGGGAACCCATGACGACGGTGCCGCAGAAGGTCAGAGCTTCCTTCGGCTGGAGAGGAACGATCATCGAAGGGACGATGAACAGCTTCCTGTTCCCCCGGTGCGACTGCGCTCAAGGGAGACCAAGCGAGTGGGAGCGAGGACGAGGCGAACCGAGTAGGAGATCAACGTCAAAACTGAGGAACCTCTCGGAGTACCTTGTTGGTAGGGGGGTATCTTATAACTTACATGCATGGGTTATGGACGGGTTCCGGGTGTTGATGATTTGGTGTCGAGTGATGCATGTCTAAGTCTGTCCGTAAAATGCGTGTTAATGGTCTTGAGAATGTCGAATGTTTGCATGAAAAGAATGTGTTGGAGTGTTGTTGATGATTGCGGTTTCTATGTTCTAGGTAATGTGTTGTGCTTGCATGAAGAGTGTAAGATACCCAGATGCATGATGATTAGGTGTTGAAGCGATGCATGTTTAGTTTCGTCCATGAGTTGCATGTAGATAGTTTTGAGAAGTGTTGAATATTGAATGAGAGGAATGTGATAAAGTGTTGTTGATGATTACCGTGTGACTTATGTGCCATGCATGTTATTCTGAGTTTGAAATGCTGACTGCATGTAAGATGTATGTGTTGTTGTATTAATCTATTGAGTTCTGATACCGACCGCATGGAATGTATGTGTTGTTGTATTAATCTATTGAGTATGATGCCGATTACATGAGATGTTTGTGTGTTGGATTAATTTATTGAGTTCTGAGAATGTCTAATGCTGATTGCATGTGATGCATGTATTGTTAAGTGAAAGGTTGTGTATATGCACTCTGTGTTGTGTGATGAATCCACGTGTGGCGCATGGGATGCGTTAATGCTGGGAGCATGTAGTATGGGACACTACCATCGGTTATTAAAAGCGTGAGACGCTGCAAAATCCTTTTGAGTGAGACTCAAGGTAAGCCTTTGAGTGGGACTCAGGCTGCCTGTGAACACCACCGTTGGCGCTGAGAGCGTTTGTGTCACATGTATGGGGAAACAGTTTGGTACCTGTAAAATGGCCAAGTCAGCTAGGAGCTGAATAAAAGGCTGGGAGCCTACGTTGTAACGAATGAAAACTGATTACACACCAATGCGGATCTGAGTGATTAAATTCCGTGTGCTTATACAATTGATGATTGATTGTGACCTGATTGCATGCACATCTGTAAGTTTATTGGGCATGATATGTGTATATAGCCGAGTGATAATTGAATAGATTCTGATCGGAAAATATTTTTATGCGTGTTCTGACTAATTGGTATTGTGTATGTTCTGATAGTTGCTGTGTACATTGTATTATTGCTTAATTGAGAAATAATCTGAGTCACTATCTATTATTTAATATCTAAGATACTCACCCCCTACGGTGGCAATATTTTTTAGTGAATGTCGCTCGGAGCAACGAGTGAAGGTGGTGCTGCATGCCGAGTGGAATGCTTGTGCACTATGGAAATATCTGTATATATATAGATACTGTGTATAAGGTTTTGGTTAAGCCTTGGCCGGCTCGTATTTTGATCTTAGTCTCTTAAATCAGAATTTAAACTCTCTCGGTTGAGAGTATGACAATGTGCTTGTAATTATTTATATACAATCCTACATTTATATCATATTATATGTCTATCCTATGCTGTGCGTGAAATCTGAGTGATATACCTATATATGTACTTTCGAGCGTGGGAGGTTAGTATGACCTTAGGTAAAAATGGAACTAAGTTGTTGGTGTGGGAAGCGAGATAGTGACTTTACCCCGAGTGAATGAGGTCGTATAATTCTGAGTGGGGATTCACCTGAAAACCTTCAGAGTAATAGACTGTTAGGATTTCCTCGAGTGGAGAATAACAATATGTTCCGAGTGAGGACCTTTCCGAGTGAGTGTTTTCTGAGACATCCTAATTTAATAAATAAATAATTAATAAAACTGAGGAAATTTTTCCCAAATAAACCAAGGAGAACTGACAAGAAAGAATAGTGGAAGGGAAGCAAGAGGAATAAAACCGACTCAAGAGGCTGCCAGCGGAGAAGAAAACGCTCAGGCGGATCATACAACAACGTACACTTGCTGCGACGAATCCTTCATTCGCTGAGCGAGAAACTACACTCGGCTATACAGACACTCGGGATCCAGAGTTATCATACGACTCATTCACTCGGAAAATGATAGCTAATCCACTCGGCATATGACATCTTGTTCGCTCAGGAAATCATTAAGTCAACCCCTACTCGGACTTAGTCTAATCTTAACCACCTCGAATACAGATCCTCACTCACTCGGAATTTACATCATTCACTCGGATTATCATACACTTAGATTCCATTCCACTCTAAACCACTACACTAACTCCTCTCTTAGAAGAGGATCACTCAAGGGTTCCACTCGGGAAATGAGGGTCCTCTACTCGGATTCCATAAACTCCCTTACTCAGAATGTTTCCCAACCAGGTACCACTCGGAAATACTTAGGCTCTACCCCACTCGGGTTATTCATATTTTTCACTCAGAATCACACAAGCGTATTCACTCGGAAGGGCCACTCTCAATTTACTTGGATTGGCCCTTAAACATACCAGCTCCAATCAGAAACATAACACACTCCTAATTTCACTCAACCAGAATACGTATATGGCAACTCAGAAATGGTTCTCATAGCCACTTACTTGGAATCTAAGAAGACTTCTCACTCGGGATAACTTTCACGTCCTTTTTACCACTCGGGGTATTTCACTCATTTTTCACTCGGTAACCATGACTTTTCCACTTTAGCTATCCTGTTAAGTCAAGATTCACTCAGATCCCCTTACTACTAATAATCTGTTACAACGGGGTCCACTTAAAGCCTTAGGTGACGCCTTTCCGTCAGGAAACCTTCACTCGGCGGATTCTCACTCGGTGATCCGTGCTCTCATTCACTCGGTAATACCTAAACTCTTCGGTACTCAGAATAAATCATTGTCTCACTTCCCCATCAACTCTTAATCCCATTTCTACCCATGGCCATACCAACCTCACACACCCAGTAAGTACATATAAATATATTACTCGGATCATTCACGCAAGATAGAGCAACATGCAGTATGATAGGTATTAAAGGATGTAAATAATTACAGGCACAAGGTCACGACTTCTACCCAAGAGGGTTCAAGTTCTAGTATAATAGACTACGACTGAAATACGAGCCGGCCAAGGCTTAACAAGGCATATACACAGCATATACATGAACACATAATTTCCACAGTGCACCAGCACTTCACTCGGCATTCAGCTCCTCCTTCATCCTTCATTCCGAGAGACATTCACTGAAAAGTATAGCCACAGTAGGGGTAAGATTTTACATATAAAATGACAGTCAAGGACTCGGTATTAGTATCAGTACGCACACCCATGATCACTTGGTCGCATTCAGATTAAAATAAGGCCATGCAGATTAAAATAATAGCAATAACATACACTCACATACATATTACGTGAAGTTCATTCTCATTCACACAATCATATGCATCGACTCACTCGGAATTCATTCATATCGCCCCAAGTCATACCACGCATACTATCCTAATCAACATCATATCTACATGTATGCGTATGGATCCGACTTAGGCAGTGACTTTCAGTTATAGGTCCCCCTTACTGGCCTCTCATCCATTAGCTCTTTTCGCATGGTACCGGTCTCCCATTGACGTCTCGAGACTTATCTCTAGCTCCCACGGCTACCACGAGCCCTCACAGGATCTAGCCAAGGCCTGTAGCTGGAAATCATTCTTTCGGGGTTCCTGACCTTCCACGGGTCACCCCATTCCTACATATGCAGCTTATGCGTTCTGTCAGCAAGCATCATCACTCATCCGACGCATTCTTTGTAACCATCAAAATAGAAACCGATTCAACATAGTTCCTATATTTACTCGTCAATCATACTAGCATGCACAATATTGTATAACTATTAACAAGATGCTACTAACACACACATGGAATCCAAGGATCAACAATCATGCATCACACACACAATCGTCACAGATACATACACACACTTAAAGCCATACATTCACCCGGTACCATTCATGAACCATGCATTTGACATGCAAGCGCCCCCTACCTATAGAAGGGACTCAAGAAGCTCCTTTGTTTCCTGACGTTTGATACACTGGTCTGTTTGCCTTGTTCAGTCTCCCTTCGACGCGGTCGTATTCTGCAATCGGCTCGAGAACAGAAAGCTACTCCCTTTTGCTTCGGTGGTCGTCCTTCACCAACAGGAGGAACTCTGAGTCTTCTGCAGCACCGTCTTCGTGGGTTTCCAGAAACGGAGAACAGGGAACAGGGAAGAAGAAGGAGAACGACGAGGAAGAGAAGAAGGAACTAGGAGAAAGAGGTAGCAGAAGAGGAATTCTGAAAGGAATGCATATCATCCGTGGCCAGGATATATATATATATATATATACGTATAAAAAGAAGAGAAGAGAAGTGGGGTGGGAAAGCGTGAATTGGCAGTCCACTCATGACACCCACCACTCACAAGCGGCCAGCTGTCACAATTACTCAGCCATCATTTCCAAAGTTGAACTAATTAAATTAATTATAATTGACAAGTAACTCTCCACTTTTATAATTATTCTAATGGCTCAATTTTACTCGGTAATTCGTTTTATATCGGGATGTTACAGTTCTCCCCCTCTCAAAAGAATTTTGTCCTCGAAATTCAATCAGTAACTCACCTTGATCAAACAGCTCGGGATACTGCTGCCTCATGGCATCCTCGCGTTCCCAGGTATAAGAGGTATACCCGTCCTGCTGCCACTCTACCTCAACCAGTTGTACATCTTTACTCCTTCAACGCTTTACCGATCGGTCCACTATTCTAGTCGGTATAGTCACAGTGGTCAGGTCCTCTTTAATCTCCACTTCATCATCCGGCATCGTGTGAGTGGAATCGTGTAAGTACTTCCTTAATTGAGACACATGAAACACGTTATACAACCGGGATAAGTGAGTCGGTAATGCAATTCGTATGCCACGGGGCCGATCCGCTCTAATACCTCATAAGGCCCAATGTATCGGGGCTCAGCTTTCCCCCTTTCAAGGCTCGCCCGACCCCCTTGCTTGGTGAAGTCTTTAGAAACACTCTGTCTCCGACTAAAAACTCTAGTGGTTGGGTTCGTTTATCGTGGTAGCTCTTCTGCCTATCCTGAGACGCCTTCATCTTTTCCCTTATCACTTGGATCTGTTCTGAAGTCTGCTTCACAATTTCTGGTCCTAAAAGTAGACTCTCACCCGTTTCCGACCAACAGAGTGGGGTTTGGTATCTTCGACCATATAGTGCTTCGTAGGGCGCCATACCAATACTGCTGTGGTGGCTATTGTTGTATGTAAACTCGATCAGGGGAAGGTACTGCTCCCAATCTCCACCGTGCTCTAACACACACGCGCTCAGCAAGTCCTCCAAGCTTTGGATCATTCGCTCGGATTGTACATCCGATTGGGGGTGGTAGGCAGAACTTAGCCAAAGTTTAGTACCCATTTCCTGGTGCAGGCTGGTCCAAAACCGGGACGTGAACCTTGGATCCCTATCCGATACGATAGAAGTCGGTATACCATGTAGTCGGACAATTTCACGAATGTAAATCCGAGCTAACTTATGCAACGGGTACTTCATGTTCACAGGTAGGAAGTGTGCACCCTTCGTCAGTCGGTCAACAATGACCCAAATCGCATTATGGCCCGCTCAGTTTTTTGGCAATCCCATGACAAAGTCCATGGCAATTGAGTCTCATTTCCATACGGGAATCTGCAGGGGTTGCAATGCACCATACGGCTTCTGGTGCTCAACTTTTGATTTTTGACAAGTGATACACCGAGCCACATATTCTGCCACATTCCTCTTTAATCGGGGCCACCAGAATCGTGTCCTTAGATCCTGGTACATCTTCGTGGTACCCGGGTGAATACTGAGTAGGATCTTGTGGGCTTCATCAAGCACCATTCTCCTTAATTCTCCTCCACCCGGTACATATATTCTGTTTTTCACTCAGAAGATTCCATCCGATCCCTCGGTCAAGGACAAATCCTTTCCTTTGGCCTGAGTCTCCTTCATTTCAGCCAAGTAGGAATCTGACTGCTGCTGCTTGTACACGGATTTCAGGAATTCATTGGCAATTCTCAACATACCGATTGTCATTTTTTGAGAAGAGGGGATGTCAACCTGCAAGTTCATGTCTCGGAACCGTTCCAACAACTCCACTTCCTTTGTAACACCTTATTGTTTGTAACTAATAATTTCCAAAAATATGAGAAAATTTTTCACAAAAGCAGTCACGTATTATTCGATATAGAAGGAAGCAGGCAAGGGAAATAAAAACACTCATACGCATATTGCAATGACGGAAAGGCTAAGACTGGAACCGGTTCGTGGGTTTAGTGTAACAGACCAGTGTCAGGGCGGATTACGTAATATCATTGGCTCACTCAGACGGGGTCTGATACCGCCTAGGCGGGGTGTGATAATGCAACAGCGGATGGAGGGAAATTCTAAAGGAGAAACTCTTCCACGAGTAACACTAGTTCGTTCAGTGGGAAGTGATTACACCGCCGTCCAGTTCAGCAAGGCACAACAACGCCTGGACGGGCTACATCACAACGTCCACTCACTCAGGCGATGTCCAACACCGCCCAGCGAGACATAATAAGGCGACAACAGAGGAGGAAGGTACATAGGCGGAGTCTCACGTTGATATCTGCTTGCTTCAGCATGGTTCCACGCGCTTGGGCGAACCGTCCTAGTTACTTGGGCGAGGTATGACACCGCCTAAGCGAGGTCAGCACGACGCCCCACAAACACAAGGTAATTTCTCAATCGGACTTTACATCTTTCACTCGGATTATCAATGCCTTACACTTAGGATCCAATCCACCCTAAACCACTAATTGAACTCCTCTCTCTCTCAGTTTTTAACTTCAAAATTTGGACGTCACAGTGTACATATGCGGTAGTAGGTTGTGGAGGAAGGAGGAGCCTGAACTTATTCCGCCCAACTCAGCTAATTATGACAACGCCTGGGCGGACTCGACCACAACATTCGAGCCGGGGTCAACACCATTGTCGGGGTCGCACTAGCGCCACAACGGATAGGAAGGATAATGGGCGGTATCTCACTCTGATAATTACTCGCTTCAGCGCGAGTCCTCACGCTTGGGCGAATTGCCCCCATGCTTCGGGCGGGGTACGACTCCGCCCAAACGTATCCGACATAAGTCTTCCTAGAGACAATTCATAATTCACTCAGACTTGGCTATAGCCTGTTAAATCATGCTATCCCTGCATATCCATTAAAGCACAAGTATGAAACAAGGTAGCACATAGCATGTCACACACGAAACCACACATCCATATATATATAAAAGAGCGTATGTCAACATTTACAACACAAAATCGGGTTTCTCCTTGTCCATAAGGTTCTATTTATCCCAAAACACTAACATCCGACATGAACCAGTCAGGGCTTAATCTAACATCGCATTAATTAAGCCTTCCAAATGCATCAGCACTTCGCTCAGCGTTCCAGCTCTGCTTCTGATCCTCATCTCGAGAGACATTCACTGAAAAATGGCCACTGCAGGGGTGAGCATCTTAGATTTTAAATGATAGATACCGACTCAGGTTATCTGCCAATTACACAACAATACATATACGTACAACACGATTAAGATCAGGACAACATCCATCGGTCAAGACATATATGAGTAACTCTTACCGTTCTATATTTACCGGTCGTCACTCGACTGTAGTCATAGCATTTTCAATGACACGGATACGCTTGCATGCATATATATGTATACGTATATTCATGAAACAGTTTTCATTCAGCATCTAGGGTACGTACACACGGAATGGATTACTTGGCATACACGTTCAGTATACTCATACACGATATCAAATGCATAATTAAATTTCAGTCAATAACACATGCACAGAGCATTCACTCAGTCCTACGCATTTACCCATTCACTTCCCACTCGGCATACTTAACCAATTTCAACAACATTAACAGTAATAGTAATATTAACAATGATAAGCACAGAAGGTTTCACTTGGTTCCGCATCGTGTGTATCGGTCAGACGTTGCAACGTAGGCATCTCAGCCTTTTTATACATAGCTCTCAGCTATCAGATCAGCTCCCAGCTGCTTGGCCGTTTTACAGGTACCCAACCGTTTGTCCACAGGTGACACCAACGCTCTCAGCGCCAACGGCGGTGTTCACAGACAGCCCGAGTCCACTCAAGGGCTACCCCGAGTCCCACTCAAGGATTTTACAGCGTCCCACGCTGGATGACCGAAGGTAGTGTCTCACACTACGTGCTCCCAGCACAACGCATCCCATGCGTCACACGCGGATTCGACGCACAACATTTATTTCACGCATGCATTCTCGCATTCAAGCACACACACACACCATGCAATCAGTAGTACACATTATCCGGACTCAATATATAGCTTCCATGCAATCAGTTATCATTCCATATTCAGACATCCACAACATTTCGTTCGATCAAGACATGCAATCAGTTTACAGCTTCATTCAACGCATGCATCATTCTAAAAATCACAAGTTTGCTCGAGCATTTCAATTCATCCCATCCTAACATGCAATCGGTGTAAGACAGCGTCAGAATCTGTTTAAAGCAGGCATTTCCTATACACAACAATTTATTAAAGCATTCATATTGATACAACCCGACATGCAATGTGAGATCCTGCAGCACATACCTGTATGAAAGGTGCTAACATGCAACACTCATTTCTCACTCGTTATGCAACTGAACTATACACACTCATATACAACGCAATACACCATCAGAGCACGGATATAGCAAGCATCAGCACTTGAAACCTGTTCATAACCCATGCATTTAAGATAGAAGATACTCCCCCTACCAATTACGAAACTCCGAGGGATTTCTTCCTGCTTGGGTGGTGGTTCTCCTCTCTTCTGCTTCACTCGGTGATCGTCCTCTCTCGTGTGGGGAGTTCCACTCCACTGTAGCACCGTCGCCTTGGTTCTCGAAGCAGGGGATGGACTAGAGGGCGGAGAAGGCAAGAGAGAAAACAAGAGGAATGAAGAAGGGAGTTCGCGGAATTTCCTGTGTGAAGGGCATGGCCTCGCCTGTATAAGTACCCGCGTGGAGAACAGGATGGTGGGATGGGGAAACGCGATAATCCTGCCCATGCCACCATGCTTCCACGTTAATTATCCTATTACTTCTTAGTTAATTAAATTAAGGGAGGTGTTGACTTGTTGACTTGTTATTTAACTCGGTTGCTTTAATTAAAATGGGGATGTTACAGTTCTCCCCCACTTGAAAAGAATTTCGTCCCCGAAATTCAGTTAGTAATTCATGTGAAGCTTTAGTCGGTAACTCACCTAAATGAACAACTCGGGGTACTGCTGTTTTATGGCATCTTCGCGTTCCCACGTGCAGGAGGTGGTCTTGCCTTGCTGCCACTCCACCTTCACTAGTCTCACGTTTTTGTTTCTCAAGCGTTTTACCGATCGGTCCACGATTCCAATCGATGTAGCCACAGTGGTCAGGTCTTCTTTGATCTCTACTTCATCGTCAGGCATCGGGTGGCTGGGGTCATGTAAATACTTTCTTAGTTGGGACACATGAAATACGTCGTGTAATCGGGACAAGTGGGTTGGTAATGCGATGCGGTATGCCACGGGGCCGACTCGTTCTAACACCTCATAAGGTCCAATGTATCGAGGGCTTAACTTTCCACTTTTTAAGGCTCGTCCGACTCCCTTACTCGGAGAAGTTCTCAAAAACACTCGGTCTCCGACTGAAAATTCCAATGGTTTGGTGCGCTTGTCATGGTAGCTCTTTTGCCTGTCTTGTGATGCTTTCATCCTTTCCTGTATCACTCGGATCTGCTCTGTGGTTTACTTCACGATGTCTGGTCCCAATAGTAGACTTTCACCCGTTTCCGACCAGCAGAGTGGGGTTCGGCATCTGCGTCCATACAATGCCTCGTAGGGTGCCATGCCAATGCTGTGATGATGGCTGTTGTTGTACGTAAACTCGATCAAGGGAAGGTACTGCTCCCAGTCCCCACCGTGCTCTAACACACACGCTCTTAATAAGTCTTCTAGACTCTGAATTGTTCGCTCGGATTGCCCATCCGATTGGGGGTGGTAGGCAGAACTAAGCCAAAGCTTCGTCCCCAATTCTTGATGCATGCTAGTCCAAAACCGGGACGTAAACCTAGGGTCCCTATCTGATACGATAGAAGTAGGTATGCCATGCAGTCAGATAACTTCTTGAATGTAGATCCGAGCCAACTTATGCAATGGGTACTTCATATTTACAGGTAAGAAGTGTGCACTCTTCGTCAGTCGATCGACAATGACCCAAATTGCATCATGGCCCGCTCAGTTTTTGGGTAATCCCATGATGAAATCCATCGCAATCGAGTCCCATTTCCACACGGGGATCTCTAGGGGTTGCATTGCACCGTACGGTTTTTGGTGCTCTACCTTCGATTTCTGACATGTGATACACCGGGCCACGTATTCCGCCACATCCTTCTTTAGTCCGGGCCACCAGAACTGCCTCCTCAAGTCGTGGTACATTTTCGTGGTTCCTGGGTGAATGCTGAGTAAGCTTTTGTGGGCTTCGTCAAGCACCATTCTTCTCAATCTTCCTCCACTCGGTATGTATATTCTGTCTCTCACCCGGAAGATCCCATCTGACCCCTCGGCCAAGGATAAATCCTTTCCTTTGGCCTGAATTTCCTTCATTTTAGCTAGGTAAGAGTCCGCCTGTTGCTGCTCGTACACGGATTTTAAGAATTCATTGGAAATCCTCAACGTACCGATTGTCATTTTCTGAGAGGAGGGGGTGTTGACATACAAGTTCATGTCTTGGAACCGCTCCAACAACTCTACTTCTTTCGCCATCATTGCTGCCATGTGGAGGGATTTCCGACTCAATGTGTCGGCCACGGCGTTTGCCTTACCTGGGTGGTATTTTAACTCGAAATCATAGTCCTTTAAAAACTCAATCCATCTTCTCTGCCTCATGTTCAGCTCCTTTTGGTCGAATAGGTATTTGAGGCTCTTATGATCGCTGTACACTTCAAATTTGGACCCGTACAAGTAATGCCTCCAGATTTTCAATGCAAAAACCACTGCTGCCAGCTCCAAGTCATGAGTCGGGTAATGCTGCTTGTGAGGTCTCAATTATCGAGAGGCATATGCTATCACTCGGTCTTTCTGCATGAGTACACACCCTAATCCGAGTCCTGACGCGTCACAATAGACCACGAAGCTCTCTTGTAACTCGGGTAATGCCAACACCGGAGCAGTCGTCAACTTATTCTTCAGTTCTCGAAAGCTGTGCTCACACTCGGGACTCCACACGAAAGGAACATTTTTCCGAGTCAATTTAGTCAGTGGTAATGCCAGTTTAGAAAAACCTTCGATGAACCTCCTATAGTAACCTGCCAAGCCCATAAAACTTCTTATTTCCAAGACCGACCTGGGCCTCTCCCATGCTATTACAGCAGCTATCTTTGCAGGATCCATCGAGACACCTCGCTCGGAAATCACATGCCCGAGGAAGTGGATCTCATCCATCCAGAATTCGCACTTCGAAAGCTTTGCAAACAATTGTTTCTCCTTCAACACTTGGAGTACCGCTCGAAGATGTCCCTCATGCTCCTCAGACGTCTTAGAATAAACTAGGATGTCATCGATGAAAACAACAACAAACCGATCTAAGAAGGAGTGGAATATGCTGTTCATGTAATTCATGAAAACAGCAGGGGCGTTGGTCACACCGAACGGCATCACTACATACTCGTAGTGACCATACCGAGTCCTAAAGGCAGTCTTAGGAATGTCCGAGTCCTTCACTCGGATTTGGTGATATCCCGATCGTAGATCGATTTTTGAGAAGACTGAGGCTCCACGCAGCTGGTCAATTAAATCATCAATTCTGGGCAGTGGGTACCGATTCTTGATTGTGAGTTTGTTTAGCTGTCGGTAATCTATACAAAGTCTCATGCTGCCATCCTTCTTCTTAACAAGTAGTATGGGTGCGCCCTATGGTGATACGCTCGGTCTAATGAACTGCTTTTCGAGTAACTCATCCACTTGTTTCTTCAACTCAGCCAATTCAGTTGAGGACATTCTATAGGGTGCGCTGGAGACCGGCTCGGCTCCAGGGATCAAGTCTATAGAGAATTCAACTTCTCTATTGGGAGGCACACTCGGAACGTCTTCAGGGAACACTTCTGGGAATTCGCAGACAATCGGGATTTCATTCACTCGGATTTTACTCTCACCCTCGGTTAGACAAAGCATCATAAACAATTGGGTCATACCTGGTGCCGTGTCATTCTCAGTGGGCTGTCTCGGAAAAACTATCTCTCGGCTTCTACAATCTACTAATACCTTATTGGCTGAAAGCCAATCTATTCCGAGCACGATGTCAAGACCCTTCAAGGGCATGCAAATCAGATCGAAGGTGAAACTCTGATCATACAACACAAACACTACGTCTTTACACATTGACGATGTGAACACATTAGTGCCAGTCGGGCTGGTCACTTCCAAGATCCGATCCATAGATACAGTCGGTAATTTCAGACGCTCTACATACTCGTCAGCTATAAAAGAATGGGTGGCTCCCGAATCAAAAACAACATTAAGCGTATTCATTCCAAGTGAGCACTTACATTGTACTAGGTCGCTTGCTGGTGCAACATCCTCAGCGTTGATGGTGTAGATCCTTCCTGTCGCTGTTGGGCCGGTATTCCTCCCTCGCATCCCGTCTCCTCTGGCTCCGTTGCCTCTGCCACCAGGACGTTGGTCATCATTCACTCGGTTCCTTTCTTGAAATCTCCCTTGACGCACATTAACGTTTGCTTGGTGTAGTTGGGGGCAGTCGGGGCGAATGTGTCCCTTCTTGTTGCAGTGAAAGCACACTACATCACCATCATCCTTGCAGTCTCTGGCAAAGTGATTTCCTCCACACTTGAAACACCTTCCGTCTCCTACCACTGGTCGTCTTTCAGGTTGATTCCGACCCCTATATCTGGAAAAAGGCTTGTTCCTATTGGCATTGCTTGGCTTTTTGAAACGAGGTCGTTGGGGCCTCAGGGAATAGTGGTTTCTGTTGCTCTGGTTCAAATGGGCTTTGTCTTCCTCCTCAAATATTCTACATTTGTTCACTAGTGCAGGGAAACTCCGTATCTCATGGTATCTGCAGGCCCTCTTAATATCCGATCTTAATCCGTTCTCAAACTTAAGGCACTTCGAGTTCTCCGTCCCAGGCTGCTGGAAGGGTGGATAGAATAGGCACAATTCCTCGAATCTGGTCGCGTATTCTTCCACAGTCATGGAGCCCTGTTTTAACTCCATAAACTCCAGCTCTTTCCGACTCCTCACTGTGTCGGGAAAGTATTTCTCTAAGAAGCAGGCCTTGAAATCGTTCCACGTCAGTTGATTATCATCTTCGGGGAATCGGCTTCTGGCTATTTTCCACCAGTTCTCCGCTTCGTCTCGTAGCATGTACACTGCACATTCTACCTTCTGGGCCTCGGTACAGCGAAGACCCCCAAAGATCCTCTCTAATTCCTGAGTCCACTTAAACGCCGTCTCAGGGTTCCGTCCTCCTAAGAATTCACTCGGCTTCCTCTTTAAGAAGCGGTCCATTACTTGGCCCTCCTCAGCTCGAGGCTGGCCCTGCCTTTCAAACACGTCTGCAAAGCGTTGGAATACCGTAGCTATAGTCTCCATGCTTTGGCGATGTGCCATCCCTTATCCTGAAATCAACATTCAAGGATAAGTATTCCTAGTTACCTAATCCCAATTGGAATTTAGTCTAATACTTAGTAACTTAGCCCATTATGTGTTCTCACACAATTAGTCGGGTCAGGAGGAACAACTCCTCCACCCATGAGTCAGTAACAGAGTACCAGTCAAGTTAAATTCACACCACAACAATCATGATCATACACACAACCACTTACACTTGGTAGGCTTACCTTGGCCTTGGACCTTTCGGTCCGCTCTGATACCAAAATGTAACACCTTATTGTTTGTAACTAATAATTCCAAAAATATGAGAAAATTTTTCACAAAAGCAGTCACGTATTATTCGATATAGAAGGAAGCAGGCAAGGGAAATAAAAACACTCATACGCATATGGCAATGACGGAAAGGCTAAGACTGGAACCGGTTCATGGGTTTAGTGTAACAGACCAGCGCCAGGGCGGATTACGTAATATCATTGGCTCACTCAGACGGGGTCTGATACCGCCTAGGCGGGGTGTGATAATGCAACAGCGGATGGAGGGAAATTCTAAAGGAGAAACTCTTCCACGAGTAACACTAGCTCGTTCAGTAGGAAGTGATTACACCGCCGTCCAGTTCAGCAAGGCACAACAACGCCTGGACGGGCTACATCACAACGTCCACTCACTCAGGCGATGTCCAACACCGCCCAGCGAGAGATAATAAGGTGACAACGGAGGAGGAAGGTACATAGGCGGAGTCTCACGTTGATATCTGCTTGCTTCAGCATGGTTCCACGCGCTTGGGTGAACCGTCCTAGTTACTTGGGCGAGGTATGACACCGCCTAAGCGAGGTCAGCACGACGCCCCACAAACATAAGGTAATTTCTCAATCGGACTTTACATCTTTCACTCGGATTATCAATGCCTTACACTTAGGATCCAATCCACCCTAAACCACTAATTGAACTCCTCTCTCTCTCGGTTTTTAACTTCAAAATTTGGACGTCACAGTGTACATATGCGGTAGTAGGTTGTGGAGGAAGGAGGAGCCTGAACTTATTCCGCCCAACTCAGCTAATTATGACAACGCCTGGGCGGACTCGACCACAACATTCGAGCCGGGGTCAACACCATTGTCGGGGTCGCACTAGCGCCACAACGGATAGGAAGGATAATGGGCGGTATCTCACTCTGATAATTACTCGCTTCAGCGCGAGTCCTCACGCTTGGGCGAATTGCCCCCATGCTTCGGGCGGGGTACGACTCCGCCCAAACGTATCCGACATAAGTCTTCCTAGAGACAATTCATAATTCACTCAGACTTGGCTATAGCCTGTTAAATCATGCTATCCCTGCATATCCATTAAAGCACAAGTATGAAACAAGGTAGCACATAGCATGTCACACACGAAACCACACATCCATATATATATAAAAGAGCGTATGTCAACATTTACAACACAAAATCGGGTTTCTCCTTGTCCATAAGGTTCTATTTATCCCAAAACACTAACATCCGACATGAACCAGTCAGGGCTTAATCTAACATCGCATTAATTAAGCCTTCCAAATGCATCAGCACTTCGCTCAGCGTTCCAGCTCTGCTTCTGATCCTCATCTCGAGAGACATTCACTGAAAAATGGCCACTGCAGGGGTGAGCATCTTAGATTTTAAATGATAGATACCGACTCAGGTTATCTGCCAATTACACAACAATACATATACGTACAACACGATTAAGATCAGGACAACATCCATCGGTCAAGACATATATGAGTAACTCTTACCGTTCTATATTTACCGGTCGTCACTCGACTGTAGTCATAGCATTTTCAATGACACGGATACGCTTGCATGCATATATATGTATACGTATATTCATGAAACAGTTTTCATTCAGCATCTAGGGTACGTACACACGGAATGGATTACTTGGCATACACGTTCAGTATACTCATACACGATATCAAATGCATAATTAAATTTCAGTCAATAACACATGCACAGAGCATTCACTCAGTCCTACGCATTTACCCATTCACTTCCCACTCGGCATACTTAACCAATTTCAACAACATTAACAGTAATAGTAATATTAACAATGATAAGCACAGAAGGTTTCACTTGGTTCCGCATCGTGTGTATCGGTCAGACGTTGCAACGTAGGCATCTCAGCCTTTTTATACATAGCTCTCAGCTATCAGATCAGCTCCCAGCTGCTTGGCCGTTTTACAGGTACCCAACCGTTTGTCCACAGGTGACACCAACGCTCTCAGC
The DNA here is from genome assembly GCA_037962975.1 of Clitoria ternatea. Classification (NCBI taxonomy): domain Eukaryota; kingdom Viridiplantae; phylum Streptophyta; class Magnoliopsida; order Fabales; family Fabaceae; genus Clitoria; species Clitoria ternatea. The sequence goes on from CM075670.1 coordinate 202,648,377, forward strand.
GCCAACGGCGGTGTTCACAGACAGCCCGAGTCCACTCAAGGGCTACCCCGAGTCCCACTCAAGGATTTTACAGCGTCCCACGCTGGATGACCGAAGGTAGTGTCTCACACTACGTGCTCCCAGCACAACGCATCCCATGCGTCACACGCGGATTTGACGCACAACATTTATTTCACGCATGCATTCTCGCATTCAAGCACACACACACACCATGCAATCAGTAGTACACATTATCCGGACTCAATATATAGCTTCCATGCAATCAGTTATCATTCCATATTCAGACATCCACAACATTTCGTTCGATCAAGACATGCAATCAGTTTACACCTTCATTCAACGCATGCATCATTCTAAAAATCACAAGTTTGCTCAGGCATTTCAATTCATCCCATCCTAACATGCAATCGGTGTAAGACAGCGTCAGAATCTGTTTAAAGCAGGCATTTCCTATACACAACAATTTATTAAAGCATTCATATTGATACAACCCGACATGCAATGTGAGATCCTGCAGCACATACCTGTATGAAAGGTGCTAACATGCAACACTCATTTCTCACTCGTCATGCAACTGAACTATACACACTCACATGCAACGCAATACACCATCAGAGCACGGATATAGCAAGCATCAGCACTTGAAACCTGTTCATAACCCATGCATTTAAGATAGAAGATACTCCCCCTACCAATTACGAAACTCCGAGGGATTTCTTCCTGCTTGGGTGGTGGTTCTCCTCTCTTCTGCTTCACTCGGCGATCGTCCTCTCTCGTGTGGGGAGTTCCACTCCACTGTAGCACCGTCGCCTTGGTTCTCGAAGCAGGGGATAGACTGGAGGGCGGAGAAGGCAAGAGAGAAAACAAGAGGAATGAAGAAGGGAGTTCGCGGAATTTCCTGTGTGAAGGGCATGGCCTCGCCTGTATAAGTACCCGCGTGGAGAACAGGATGGTGGGATGGGGAAACGCGATAATCCTGCCCATGCCACCATGCTTCCACGTTAATTATCCTATTACTTCTTAGTTAATTAAATTAAGGGAGGTGTTGACTTGTTGACTTGTTATTTAACTCGGTTGCTTTAATTAAAATGGGGATGTTACATCCTTCACCATCATCACTGCTATATGGAGGGATTTCTGACTCAACGTATCGGCCACAACGTTTGCCTTACCCGGATGGTACTTCAGTTCGAAGTCATAATCCTTTAAAAATTCTATCCATCTCCTCTGCCTCATGTTCAGCTCCTTCTAGTCGAATAAATATTTGAGGCTCTTGTGGTCGCTGTAAACTTTGAACTTAGAACCGTACAAGTAGTTCCTCCATATTTTTAACGCGAAGACCATGACTACCAATTCCAAGTCATGAGTCGGGTAATGCTGTTCGTGAGGCCTCAATTGCCGAGAGGCATAAGCTATCACTCGGTCTTTCTGCATCAGTACGCATCCCAATCCGAGTCCTGATGCATCATAATAAACCATGAAGCTCTCTTGTAAGTTAGGCAATGCCAATACTGGAGCGGTCGTCAATTTGTCTTTTAGCTCTCGGAAACTGCTCTCGCACTCGGAACTCCACACGAAGGGAACGTTTTTCCAGGTCAATTTAGTCAGTGGCAAAGCGAGCTTAGAAAAACCTTCAATAAACCGCCTATAATAACCAGCCAGGGCCATAAAGCTCCTTATCTCCGAGACTGACTCGGGTCTCTCCCATGCCATTATAGCTGTCACCTTCAAAGGGTCTACCGAGACACCCTCCTTGGAAATCACATGTCTGAGAAAGTGGATCTTATCCATCCAGAAATCACACTTTGAAAATTTTGCAAACAGCTGTTTCTCCTTCAAGACTTGAAGTACCGCTCGGAGGTGTTCTTCAAGCTCATCAGAGGTCTTGGAGTAGACTAAGATATCATCAATAAAAACTACTACGAATCGGTCTAAGTACGGGTGGAATATGTTGTTCATGTAATTCATGAATATGGCAGGTGCATTTGTTACACCGAACGGCATCACTACATACTCGTAGTTGCCATAACGAGTCCTAAAGGCAGTTTTGGGAATATCCGAGTCCTTCACCCGGATTTGGTGGTATCCCGACCGTAAATTGATCTTTGAGAAGACTAAAGCACCACGCAGTTGGTCAATCAGATCGTCGATCCTGGGCAACGGGTATCGGTTCTTAATCGTGAGTTTGTTTAGCTGTCGGTAGTCTATGCATAGTCTCATGCTGCCATCCTTCTTCTTAACAAGTAGTACAGGTGCGCCCCACGGTGATACACTCGGCCTAATGAATTGTTTTCCAAGTAACTCATCCACCTGCTTTTTCAGCTCAGTCAATTCTGTTGGGGACATTCTATAAGGTGCACTGGAGACTGGCTCGGCTCCAGGGATCAGGTCTATAGAGAATTCGACTTCTCTACTCGGAGGGACACCCGGCACATCTTTCGAAAACACCTCTGGGAACTCACAGACAGTCAAAATATCATTCACTCAGGCTCTACTCTCACCCTCAGTCAAACAAAGCATCCTAAACAGCTGAGCTATACCTTGTACCGTGTAGTCCTCATGGTTCTGCCTCGAAAAGATTATCCTCTGATTTCTGCAGTCCACCAACACCTTGTTGGCTGAAAGCCAATCTATACCGAGTACCATGTCAAGGTCCTTCAGAGGTATGCACACCAGATCGAAGGTAAAACTCCGATCGCCCATTACAAACGTTACGTCTTTACACATCGATGATGTCAACACCTTAGGGCCAGTCGGGTTGGCCTCTTCCAAGGTCCGGTCCATATCCACAGTCGGTAATCTCAAACGTCTTACACAATCATCAGCTATGAAGGAGTGGGTGGCTCCAGAATCAAAAATTACACTAAGTGTATATTTACCGAGTAGGCACTTACTCTGCACTAAGTCATTCGCTTGTGCTGCTTCCTCAGCACTGATGGCGTAGACTCTTCCAGCAGCAGGTTGGTCGGTGTTTCTCCTCCGGTTGTTTGGGGCAAACATCATATTTCCTCTGGCTCTGTGGCTTCCGCCCCCCGAGCTTTGACCATCATTTCCACAGCTCCTCTCTTGGAAGCCTCCTTGGCGTACATTGGCACTTGCTTGACGGAGTTGGGGGCAGTCAGGGTGAATGTGCCCCTTCTCTTTGCAATGAAAACACTTGACATCTTCACTATCGCAATTTTGAGCAAAGTGGTCGCCACCACACTTAAAACACTTGCCATATTTTGGACGTCCACTCATCTGTCTCCCTTGGTTACTGCGATCCTTATATCTAGTAAAGGGTCCATTTCTTCCAATGTTACCTGGCCTCTTAAAGCGTGACTGTTGAGGCCTCAAGGAGGGACCTGCCCTACTATTCTGGCTCGAGTGGGCCATGTCGTCTTCTTCAAAGATCCTGCATTTATTCACCAGCACCGGAAAGCTCCTAATTTCCTGATATCTACAAGCCCTTTTGATGTCCGATCTTAGTCCATTCCTGAATTTGAGGCATTTGGAACTCTCAGTCCCGGGTTGTTGGAAGGGTGGATAAAACAGACACAACTCTTGAAATTTGGCCGCATATTCTTCTACAGACATGGAACCCTGTTTCAGCTCCATAAACTCCAATTCCTTCTGACTCCTTACTGTGTCGGGGAAGTACTTCTCTAAGAAGCATGTCTTGAAATTTTCCCAGGTCAGCTGGGTATCATCGTCAGTCAGTCAGTTTCTAGCTATCTTCTACCAGTTCTCTGCTTCGTCCCTGAGCATGTACACCGTGCACTCCACCTGGGCCTCGGTACAGTGGAGGCCCCCAAAAATCCTCTCTAACTCTTGAGTCCATTTGTAAGCTGCCTCAGGGTTACGTCCTCCTTGAAATTCACTCGGCTTCCTCTTCAGGAAGCGGTCCAACACTTGGCCTTCTTCAGCTCGAGGCTGGCCTTGCCTCTCAAATACGTCAGCAAAACGTTGGAATGTCGTGGCTATGGCTTCCATGATTTAACGATTCGCCATAACTTATCCTGAAATTAACACCCCTTCAAGGATAAGTTTACAAGGTTACACTTTTCCGATTGGATCTCATCCCCATACCTACTGATTATAGCACATTATACCATTTATATATATACATCATGCAATCAATCGAACAAGGAGAGAAGTTACCTCCTATTCCTAAATCAATATCTCAACATCAATCATATTCAATCATAATATCACAATAATGATGACCACTCGGTCATAACACATACAACCGCTTACACTCGGTAAGCACACCTTGGCCTTGGACTTTTCGGTCTGCTCTGATACCAAAATGAGACACCCTAACTTAGTAAATAATTAATTAATAAAACTGAGGAAATTTTTCCCAAATAAACCAAGGAGAACCGACAAGAAAGAATAGTGGAAGGGAAGCAAGAGGAATAAAATCGACTCAAGAGGCTACCAGCGGAGAAGAAAACGCTCAGGCGGATCATACAACAACGTACACTCGCTGCGGCGAATCCTTCATTCGCTGAGCGAGAAACTACACTCGGCTATACAGACACTCGGGATCCAGAGTTATCATACGACTCATTCAATCGGAAAATGATAGCTAATCCACTCGGCATATGACATCTTGTTCGCTCAGGAAATCATTAAGTCAACCCCCACTCGGACTTAGTCTAATCTTAACCACCCGGAATATAGATCCTTACTCACTCGGAATTTGCATCATTCATTCGGATTATCATACACTTAGATTCCATTCCACTCTAAACCACTACACTAACTCCTCTCTCAGAAGAGGATCACTCAAGGGTTCCAATCGAGAAATGAGGGTCCTCTACTCAGATTCCATAAACTCCCTCACTCGGAATGTTTCCCAACCAGGTACCACTCAGAAATACTTAGGCTCTACCCCACTCAGGTTATTCATATTTTTCACTCAGAATCACACAAGAGTATTCACTCGGAAAGGCCACTCTTAATTTACTCGGATTGGCCCTTAAACATACCAGCTCATATCAGAAACATAACACACTCCTGATTTCACTCAATCAGAATACATATATGGCAACTCGGAAATGGTTCTCATAGCCACTTACTCGGAATCTAAGAAGACTTCTCACTCAAGATAACTTTCATGTCCTTTTTACCACTCGGGGTATTTCACTCATTTTTCACTCAGTAACCATGACTTTTCCACTTTAGCTATCCTGTTAAGTCAAGATTCACTCAGATCCCCTTACTACTAATAATCTGTTACAACGGGGTCCACTTAAAGCCTTAGGTGACGCCTTTCCGTTGGGAAACCTTCACTCGGCGGATTCTTACTCGGTGATTCGTGCTCTCATTCACTCCGTAATACCTAAACTCTTTGGTACTCAGAATAAATCATTGTCTCACTTCCCCATCAACTCTTAATCCTATTTCTACCCATGGCCATACCAACCTCACACACCCAGTAAGTACATATACATATATTACTCGGATCATTCACGCAAGATAGAGCAACATGCAGTATGATAGGTATAAAAGGATGTAAATAATTACAGGCACAAGGTCACGACTTCTACCCAAGAGGGTTCAAGTTCTAGTATAAGAGACTACGACTGAAATACGAGCCGGCCAAGGCTTAACAAGGCATATACACAGCATATACATGAACACATAATTTCCACAGTGCACCAGCACTTCACTCGGCATTCAGCTCCTCCTTCATCCTTCATTCTGAGAGACATTCACTGAAAAGTACAGCCATAGTAGGGGTGAGCTTTTACATATAAAATGACAGTCAAGGACTCGGTATTAGTATCAGTACGCACACCCATGATCACTCGATCGCATTCAGATTAAAATAAGGCCATGCAGATTAGAATAATAGCTATAACATATACTCACATATATATTACATGAAGTTCATTCTCATTCACACAATCACATGCATCGACTCACTCGGAATTCATTCATATCGCCCCAAGTCATACCACGCGTACTATCCTAATCAACATCATATCTACATGCATGCCTGCGGATCTGACTTAGGTAGTGACTTTCAATTACAGGTCCCCCTTACTGGCCTCTCGTCCATTAGCTCTTTCCACGTGGTACCGGTCTCCCATTGACGTCTCGAGACTTATCTCTAGCTCCCACGGCTACCACGAGCCCTCACAGGATCTAGCCAAGGCCTGTAGCTGGAAATCATTCTTTCGGGGTTCCTGACCTTCCACGGGTCACCCCATTCCTACATATGCAGCTTATGCGTTCTGTCAGCAAGCATCATCACTCATCCGACGCATTCTTTGTAACCATCAAAGTAGAAACCGATTTAACATAGTTCCTACATTTACTCGTCAATCATACTAGCATGCACAATATTGTATAACTATTAACAAGATACTACTAACACACACATGGAATCCAAGGATCAACAATCATGTATCACACACACAATCGTCACAGATACATGCACACACTTAAAGCAATACATTCACCCCGTACCGTTCATGAACCATGCATTTGACATGCAAGCGCCCCCTACCTACAGAAGGGACTCGGGAAGCTCCTCTGTTTCCTGACGTTCGATACGCTGGTCTGTTTGCCTTGTTCAGTCTCCCTTCGACGCGGTCGTATTCTGTAATCGGCTGTGAAACAGAAAGCTACTCCCTTCTGCTTCGGTGGTCATCCTTCACCAACAGGAGGAACTCTGAGTCTTTTGCAGCACCGTCTTCGTGGGTTTCCAGAAACAGAGAATAGAGAATAGGGAATAGGGAAGAAGAAGGAGAACGACGAGGAAGAGAAGAATGAGCTAGGAGAAAGAGGTAGCAGAAGAGGAATTCTGAAAGGAATGCATATCATCCATGGCCAGGATATATATATATATATATATATATACGTATGAAGAGAAGAGAAGAGAAGTGGGGTGGGAAAGCGTGAATTGGCAGTCCACTCATAACACCCACCACTCACAAGCGGCCAGCTGTCACAATTACTCAGCCATCATTTCCAAAGTTGAACTAATTAAATTAATTATAATTGACAAGTAACTCTCTACTTTTATAATTATTCTAATGGCTCAATTTCACTCGGTAATTCGTTCTAAATCGGGATGTTACATTTTCTGACTGAAGAGTGACCTATAAGACTCTGAGTGAAACCCATTGTTGTAAACTTACGGGAAACTAGAAGATTATTAGGTAAGACTTGACTTAGTGAGAGGACTTGGGTAAGAAGGATTAGGTGTGCCGAGTGAAAATGAGCGAAATACCCGAGTGATAAAAAGACCGTGAAGAATATTCTGAGTGAAACGTATGTGTGGAATCCGAGTAGAAATGACTATGGGAATCATCTCCCAAGTGGTCAACATCTGCGGCTTGAAGGAATAAAGTTAAGAAGTGTATGGTAAACTTCCGAAAGGAGCTTGTGAGTGTAAGGGTTAGACCAAATGAATCGTGAGTAAAGACTTTTCCAAGTGAACTTAGATTCTGAAACCCGAGTGATGGGAATACCGAGTGGAGTTGCTCGCCTCAGCGGCTAAGTGCTCACTCCAGCGAGTGTGAGCAGAGTGAAGGTCTCTGATGGGTTACGCTTAAGCCGTGCGAACTTCGCCTAAGCGCGTTAGGTGGTCTCGCTTGAGCGACATTGAATCTCGCCTGAGCGAGTAGGTGCTGTTGGGTTCGCTCATGTCCTGCATCTTCCGCTGATTGCCTTGTGTATGGTTATATTCCTTTCCTTTCCTTCTTCTCCTAATTCTACCCTCCTTAACTCTCAGCTAATCATTTTGCCTTTGAATCCCCTCCGATTTTGGAAAAATTTTCCTGGTCTCGGTTTATCCTCAAATTAAAAATTAAGGTGTTACATTTTGGTATCAGAGCAGACCTAAAAGGTCCAAGGCCAAGGTATGCTTACCGAGTGTAAGTGGTTGTGTGCACTATGACTGAGTGGTCATCATTATTGTGATAATCTGTTGAACATGGTTGATGTTGAGATGTTGATTTGAGGATAGGAGATTATTCCCCTCCTGGTCCGATTAACTATATGATGTTTAAGGAATTGTGTGATAATGTGCTATAGTTGAATGATGGGATGAGATCCGATCGGTGGAGTGTAACCTTCTAAACTTATCCTTGAAGGGGTGTTAATTTCAGGATAAGTCATGGTGAATCGTCAAAGCATGGAAGCCATAGCTGCGGCATTCAAACATTTTGCTGACGTGTTTGAGAGGCAGGGCCAGTCTCGAGCTAAAGATGGCCAAGTATTGGACCGCTTCCTGAAGAGGAAGTCGAGTGAGTTCCAAGGGGGACTTAACACTGAGGCAGCTTACAAATGGACTCAAGAGTTAGAGAGGATTTTTGGGGGCCTTCACTGTACCGAGGCCCAGAAGGTGGAGTGCGCAGTGTACATGCTGCGGGACGAAGCAGAAAACTGGTGGAAGATCGCCAGAAACTGACTGGCTGATGCTGACACCCAGCTGACCTGGGAAAATTTCAAAACGTGCTTCCTAGAGAAATATTTCCCCGACACAATAAGGAGTCGGAAGGAACTGGAATTTATGGAACTGAAACAGGGTTCCATGTCGGTAGAAGAATAAGCCAAATTGGAAGAGTTGTGCCTGTTTTACCTGCCTTTTCAACAACCCAGAACGGAGAATTCCAAATGCCTTAAATTTGAGAACGGATTGAGATCAGACATTAAAAAGGCCTGCAGATACCAAGAAATTAGAAGTTTTCCTGTGTTGGTGAATAAGTGCAGAATTTTTGAAGAGGATGACAAGGTCCACTCAGGCTAGAATAGCAAAACAGACCATTCCTTGAAGTCCCACCAATTTCCCTTCAAGAGACCGAGTAACGCTGGTAAAGGCAGATCTTTTTCCAAGTTTGGGGGTCGGAGTCAGCAAGAAAGACGACCAGGTATGGGAGACGGAAAATGTTTTAGGTGTGGGGGAAATCATTACGCTCGGGATTGTAACAAACATGGTGGAATGGTATGCTATCATTGTAAGGAGAGGGGGCACATTCGCCCCGATTGCCCTCAACTGCAGCAAACAAGTACAAGTATGAATCAAGGAGAATTATAAGGGAGAAGCCATGGAAATGGTGGCCAGGGATCAAGGGGCAGAGGTAATGGAGCCCGAGGAAACATGATGTTTGCTCCAAACAACCAAAGAAGAAATACCGACCAACCGGCTGCTGGGAAAGTCTACACCATCAACGCCGAGGAAGCTGCACAAGCGAATGACTTGGTGCAAAGTAAGTGCTTACTCGGTAGATATATACTAAATGTAGTTTTTGATTCTAGAGCCACCCATTCTTTTATAGCCGATGAGTGTGTAAGACGTTTAAAGTTGCCGACTGACTGGCACTAAGGTGTTGACATCATCAATGTGTAAAGATGTAACGTTTGTGTTGGGCGATCGGTGTTTCACCTTCGATTTGGTGTGCGTGCCTCTAAAGGACCTCGACATTGTACTTGGCATAGATTGGCTTTCGGCCAACAAGGTATTGGTGGACTGTCGAAACCAAAGAGTAATTTTTTCGAGGCAAAACAATGAAAATTTCATGGTACAAGGTATAGCTTAGCTATTTATGATGCTTTGTTTAACTCAGGGAGAGAGTAGAGCCCGAGTGAACAATATTCTGACTGTTTGTGACTTTCCCGAAGTGTTTCTAGAGGACGTGCCGGGTGTCCCTCCGAATAGAGAAGTTGAATTCTCTATAGACTTGATTCCTGAAGCCGAGCCAGTCTCCAGTGCACCTTATAGAATGTCCCCAACAGAATTGGCTGAGTTGAAAAAGCAAGTGGATGAGTTACTCGGAAAATAATTCATTCGACCGAGTGTATCGCCATGGGCCACACCTGTGCTACTTGTTAAAAAGAAGGATGGCAGCATGAGATTATGCATAGATTACCGATAGTTAAACAAGCTCACGATTAAGAACCGATACCCATTGCCCAGAATCGACAATTTGATTGACCAACTACGTGGTGCTTCAATTTTTTCGAAAATTGATCTACGATCGGGATACCACCAAATCCGGGTGAAGGACTCGGATATTCCAAAGACTGCCTTTAGGACTCGGTATGGCCACTACGAGTATGTAGTGATGCCATTCGGTGTGACAAACGCCCCTGCTGTATTCATGAATTACATGAACAGCATATTCCACCCATATCTAGACCAATTCATAATAGTTTTCATTGATGATATCCTAATCTATTCTAAGACCCCTGAGGAGCATGAGGAACATCTCCGAGCGGTACTTCAAGTATTGAAGGAGAAACAGTTGTTTGTAAAGCTTTTGAAGTACGATTTCTGGATGGATAAGATCCACTTTCTCGGACATGTAATTTCCAGGGAAGGCGTTTCGGTAGACCCATCAAAGGTGGCAGCTATAATGGCATGGGAGAGACCTAAGTCAGTCTCGGAGATAAGAAGCTTTATGGGCCTAGCTGGCTATTATAGAAGGTTTATTGAAGGTTTTTCTAAGCTGGCTTTGCCACTGACTAAATTGACTCGGAAAAATGTCCCTTTCATTTGGAATTCCGAGTGCGAGAGCAGTTTCTGAGAGTTGAAGGATAAGTTGACAACCGCTCCAGTCTTGGCATTACCAAACTTGCAAGAGAATTTCATGGTCTGTTGTGATGCATCGGGACTCAGCCTTGGGTGTGTGCTAATGCAGAAGGACCAAGTGATAGCTTATGCCTCTCGGCAATTGAGGCCTCACGAACAGCATAATCTGACCCATGACTTGGAATTGGCAGTTGTGGTCTTCGCGTTAAAGATATGGAGGCATTACTTGTACAGATCCAGATTCGAAGTGTACAGCGACCACAAGAGCCTCAAGTATTTATTCGATCAGAAAGAGCTGAACATGAGGCAGGGGAGATGGATGGAATTTTTAAAGGATTATGACTTCGAGCTGAAGTATCATCCGGGTAAGGTGAACGTCGTTGCCGACGCGTTGAGTCGGAAAACCCTCCATATGGCAGTAATGATGGTGAAGGAGGTGGAGTTATTGGAGCAATTCCGAGACATGAACTTGCATGTTGACGTCCCTTCGGCTCGGAAAATAACACTCGGTACATTGAAAATTGCCAACGAGTTCCTCAAGTTTTTGTTCGAGCAACAGAGATCAGACCCCTACTTGGCTGAATTGAAGGAGACTCAGACCAAGGGTAAAGATTTGTCCTTGACCGAGGGATCGGATGGAATTTTGCGAGTAAAGAATAGGATATATGTGCCGGGTGGAGGAGAATTAAGAAGGATGGTGCTTGATGAAGCCCATAAGTGTAACATCCCGATTTAAAAATTAACTACCAAACGGAATTAAGCCATTAAAATGATTATTGCAAAGTAGAGATTTCTTATTAATTATAAGTAACTCAATTAACTTAACTTAAGAAATAATAGCTAATTAATTATCAATAATGGTGATGGCTGGATGATGGTGATTGGTGCTTGTGGCTGAGTGGAACTACCGGGTTCACGCTTTCCCACCCCACTCTTCTCTTCTTCGTGCACATATATATATGTATATAAGCCTATGGTCACTGATGTTACTCATCTTCCTTCAGACTCCCTCTTCCTCTATTGTTTTATTCTCTCTTCTCTTCTCGTGTCTTCTCTTCTCTTCCTCGTTCTTCGTCTTCTTCTTCTTCCCTGTTCACTGTTCCATTCCTGGAAACGCACGACGACGGTACTGTAGGAGACTCGGAGTTCCTTCTGCTGGTAAGGGACGATCATCGGGGTGGAAGACGAATAGCTCCCTGTTCCACGGTGCGACTACGTTCAAGGAGGCCTGAACGAGTGTGAGCCTAGGCGAAGCAATCAAGGCAAAGGACCAGCGTCGGGAAACAGAGGAACCCCCTCGATTTCCTTTAGTAGGTAGGGGGCGCTTTACATTTCGAATGTATAGCTTGTGAACGGTCTCTGAGTGAAGTATTACTCATGCATATGTGTTAGAAGGTGTTAGCTATGAAATGTATATATGATTGACAGCTTTTGAATACCGAGGCATGTGATGATTGAGTCTGATGGTGATTCTCTTATATTTAATGTATGTGATTATGAGATACACTGTTGGGTATGTGAATGCATGTGTGAGTTATAGGACCGTGTGTGAATGAAGTGCATGTATCTTAAGTAGCCATATTGAGTCTGGTTAATTATTTTACGCATGAATGCATGAAGTAGGAATTCCCGACACCGAGAGCAGGTATGTATGTGACTACTGTTGATTCTAGACGGAATGTTATATTCAAATATGAAATGTTTGTTGCTGTGCATGTTGACGTGACTCCTGAGTGCTCTGTACTGGGGCAGTGGGTAGATCCTGATTGCTATCTTATGTTATCATGCATGTGAATGCTGGTAAATGAATTTGTTCTGCTATGAGATGATGAATGAATTACATGCAGAGTATGGTTATGACACGGGAAAAGGGGAAGTATCGTTGTAATTGTCAAATATATGGAAAATGTAATTAAAAGACCTTGAGTTAGACTCAAGGCAGTGCCGAGTACACTAGCGTTGGACGCTTAAAGTCTTGAGTTGGACTCAAGCAAGCCCACCGGGTTGGACTCGGGGCTGCCCGTAACACTTCCGTTGTCACTTGGAGTGATTGTGTTACATGTGAGGGCAAACGGTTTGGTACCAGTAAAACGGCCGGACTAGCTTGGAGCTGGAGGAAAAGGCTTGGGGCCTATGTTGCAACGTAAAAATTTGTAATAAAGTGGGGGTCGGATCCGACTGTAGTAGACATGGGTGCATTATATATATATATATATATGCTCTTATACTGTGATGAATTTATTGTGTTACATGTATATGTGTCGGAAATGATATGATCTATATAGCTGTGTATTAAATGTATGAATTCTGATTTGCATGGTACTGTTATATGTAGAATTTTTGAAGGGCAGTTAACATTATAATTGATTGAAATGTGATGTTGTATGGTGAAAGGTCTACAGGTTCCCGAGTCACTAACTGTCATTTTAAATGTAAAAGCTCACCCCTATTGTGGCAATATTTTCAGTGAATGTCTCTCGGAACTACGAGTGAAGGTGGAGCTGCTTGCCGAGTGGATTGGTTGTGTGCTATGGAACTATATATATATGTAGATACTGTGTATAACATTTTGGTTAAGCCTTGGCCGGCTCGTGTTTTGATATTAGTCTCCTAAACCAAAATTCGAATTCCCTTGGGTTGAGGGTATGACAATGTGCTTGTAATTATTTATATACACCCTTATATATATATACGTTTATGCCATGTTGTATGTTCATTCCATTCTGTGCATGATGTCCGAGTAGTATATATTCACGTCTTTCCGAGTGTGTATGGATGGTATGGCCTTAGTATAAATGGAGCCAAGTTATGGTCTGGAGAGTGAGTTCGTGATTTTGTCCCGAGTGAGGGAAGGTTTAGATGTTCCGAGTGAATGAGGTCGTATAACTCCGAGTGGGGATTGACCTGGAAGATTTCCCAAATGATAAGCTGTTAGGATTCTCGAGTCGAAAACCTAAATATACTTTCCGAGTGAGAACGGGCCGAGTGAGTGTTTTCCGACTAGAAAGTAACCTATCAGATTCCGAGTGAAACCCGGGTGGTGAACTTATAGAAATTTAGGAGGTTTTTAAGGGAGGTTTGAGTTAGTAAGAGAGCTTGGGTAGGAAGGAATATGCTTGTCAAGTGAGAAACGAGTGAAATACCTGAGTGGTAGAAGACTGAGGAAGATAGTCCGAGTGAAAACACTCCTAGGTTCCAAGTGAGATAGTTATCATTTTCCATGCGGTCAACAATTGTGTTCGGTAAAGGATGAAGTTATGAAGTGTAAGATAACTCTCGAGGGTAGCTGGTAGGTGTAAGGATTAATCCGGATGGATTGTGGGTAAAGACCTTCCGAATCAACGTAGATTCTGAAATCCGAGTGATGGGTATACCGAGTGAAGATACTCGCTTTAGCGAACAAAGTATTTGCCCAGTGAGTGTGAACTGCTAGAAGGCTTTTGTACTGGGCTTCACTTAAGCGCAGGGTCCTTCGCCCGAGCTAGTGGGCTATCTCGCTCAAGCGTGCTGGATCTCGCTTGAGCGAGTGTACGCTGTGTTGGCCTTCGCCTGAGCGCTCCTGTGACTTCCGCTGTATGCCTGTTCTGATCGGTTTTTCTTCTCTTGTCTTCCCTCCTTATTCTTGTGCCTGGTTTTACTTAGTTATTTGGAAAAAAAATTCCCCTATTCGGGGATTTATTTGTTTATTAAATTAGGGTGTTACATTTTGGTATCAAAGCAGACCTAAAAGGTCCAAGGCCAAGGTATGCTTACCGAGTGTAAGCGGTTGTATGCATTATGACTGAGTGGTCATCAATATTGTGATAATCTGTTGAATGTGGTTGATGATGAAATGTTGATTAGGGGATAGGAGATTACTTTCCTCCTAACCCGATTAATTATGTGATGTTAAAGATTTGTGTGATGATGTGCTATAGTTGGATGATGGGGTGAGATCCGATTGGAAGAATGTAACCTTGTAAACTTATCCTTGAAGGGGTGTTAATTTCAGGATAAGTCATGGCGAATTGTCAAAGCATGGAGGCCATAGCCACGGCCTTCCAACGTTTTGCTGACGTGTTTGAGAGGCAGGGCCAGCCTCGAGCTGAAGATGGCCAAGTGTTGGACCGCTTCCTGAAGAGGAAGCCGAGTGAATTTCAAGGAGGACGTAACCCCGAGGCAGCTTATAAATGGACTCAAGAGTTAGAGAGGATTTTTGGGGGTCTTCACTGTACCGAGGCTCAGAAGGTAGAATGCGCAGTGTACATGCTGCGAGACGAGGCGGAAAACTGGTGGAAGATCACCAGAAACTGACTGACTGATGCTGACACCCAGCTGACTTGGGAAAATTTCAAAACATGCTTCCTAGAAAAGTATTTCCCCGACACAATAAAGAGTCGGAAGGAACTGGAATTCATGGAACTGAAACAGGGGTCCATGTCTGTGGAAGAATACGTAGCCAGATTTGAAGAATTGTTCCTGTTCTACCCGCCCTTCCAACAACCTGGGACGGAGAATTCCAAGTGCCTCAAATTCGAAAATGAATTGAGATTGGACATTAAAAGAGCCTGCAGATATCAAGAAATTAGAAGTTTCCCAGTACTGGTGAATAAATGCAAGATTTTCGAAGAGGACGACAAGGCCCACTCGGGCCAGAGCAGCCGGGCAGACCCCTCCTTGAGGCCTCAACAATCACGCTTCAAGAGATCAGGCAACGCTGGAAGAGCTGGACCCTCCTCTAAATTCAGAGGACAAGGAAACTATGGGAGCCGTGGGGGTCGTTTTAGGGGTCACTCTGGGAATGGTAGGTGCTTCAGATGCGGAGGTGACCACTTTGCACTGGAATGTGATCCTGGAAACGATGTTGTATGCTTTCACTATAACGAAAGGGGGCATGTTCGCCCCGACTGTCCGTAACTGCAACCAGTGGGTGGTAATGCACGTCATGGGGGTTTCCGTGTGGGGGGCGCGGAAACGATAGTCGAGGGAATGGTGGTAGAGGCAATGGAGCAAGGAACAACATGATGACTACTCCAAATAACCGAGGAAGAAATACCGACCAACCAGCGGTGGGAAGAGTCTACGCCATCAACGCAGAAGATGCTTTACAAGCGAATGACTTGGTACAATGTAAGTGCTCACTCGGTAGATATACACTTAACGTGGTTTTTGATTCTGGAGCCACCCATTCTTTTATAGTTGATGAGTGTGTAAGACGTTTAAAGTTGCCGACTGTGTATATGGATCAGACTTTGGAAGTAGCCAATCCGACTGGCACTAAGGTGTTGACATCATCAATGTGTAAAGATGTAACGTTTGTGTTGGGCGATCGGAGTTTCACCTTCGATTTGGTGTGCGTGCCTCTAAAGGATCTCGACATTGTACTCGGCATGGATTGGCTTTCAGCCAACAAGGTATTGGTGGACTGTCGGAATAGAAGAATAATTTTTCCGAGGTAGACTAGTGAAGATTACACGGTACCAGGTATAGCCCAGTTATTTATGATGCTTTGTCTAACTGAGGGGGAGGCTAAAGCCTGAGTGAACGAAATTCTGACTGTTTGTGAATTCCCAGAGGTGTTTCCGAAAGATGTGTCGAGTGTCCCTCCAACTAGAGAAGTTGAGTTCTCTATAGACCTGATCCCTGGAGCCGAGCCAGTCTCCAGTGCACCTTATAGAATGTCCCCAACAGAATTAGCCGAGTTGAAGAAGCAGGTGGATGAGTTACTCGGAAAACAATTCATTAGACCGAGTGTATCACCATGGGGCGTACCTGTACTGCTTGTCAAAAAAAAGGATGGTAGCATGAGATTATGTATAGATTACCGACAGCTGAATAAACTCACGATTAAGAACCGATACCCATTGCCCAGAATCGACGATTTGATTGACCAACTACGTGGAGCTTCAATTTTCTCGAAAATCGATCTACGATCGGGATACCACCAAATCCGGGTGAAGGACTCAGATATTCCAAAGACTGCCTTTAGGACTCGGTATGGCCACTACGAGTATGTAGTGATGCCGTTTGGTGTGACAAACGCCCCTACTGTCTTCATGAATTACATGAACAGCATATTCCACCCATATTTAGACCGATTCGTAGTAGTTTTCATTGATGATATCCTAATCTATTCTAAGACCCCTGAGGAGCATGAAGAACACCTCCGAGCGGTACTTCAAGTGTTGAAGGAGAAGCAGTTGTTTGCAAAGCTTTTGAAGTGCGATTTCTAGATGGATAAGATCCACTTTCTCGGACATGTAATTTCTTGGGAAGGCGTTTCTATGGACCCATCAAAGGTGGCAGCTATAATGGCATGGGAGAGACCCAAGTCGGTCTCGGAGATAAGAAGTTTTATGGGCCTAGCTGGCTATTATAGAAGGGTCATTAAAGGTTTTTCTAAGCTGGCTTTGCCACTGACTAAATTTACTCGGAAAAGCATCCCTTTCGTGTGGAGTTCCGAGTGTAAAAGCAGTTTTTGAGAGTTAAAAGACAAACTGACGACCGCTCCAGTGTTGGCTTTGCCCAACTTGCAAGAGAGCTTTGTGGTTTACTGTGATGCGTCGGGACTCGGCCTAGGGTGCGTGCGGATGCAGGATGACCGAGTGATAGCTTATGCCTCTCAGTAATTGAGACCTCATGAACAGCACTATCCGACCCATGACTTGGAATTGGCAGCCGTGGTTTTCGCGTTGAAGATATGGAGGCATTACTTGTACAGTTCTAAGTTCAAAGTATACAGCGACCACAAAAGCCTCAAGTATTTATTCGACCAAAAGGAGTTGAACATGAGGCAGAGGAGATGGATGGAATTTTTAAAGGATCACGACTTTGAGCTGAAGTATCATCCGGGAAAGGTAAACGTTGTTACCGACGTGTTGAGCCGAAAATCCCTCCATATGGCAGTAATAATGGTGAAGGAGACGGAGTTATTGGAGCAATTCCGAGACATGAATTTGCATGTTGACGTCCTTTCGTCTAGGAAAATAACGCTCGGCACGGTGAAGATTGCCAATGAGTTTCTGAAACTAGTGATTGAGCAACAGAGATCAGACCCCTACTTGCCTGAATTGAAGAAGACTCAGGCCAAGGGTAAAGATTTGTCTTTGACCGAGGGGCCAGATGGAATTTTCCGAGTGAAGAATCAGATATATATACCGGGTGAGGGTGAATTGAGAAGGATGGTGCTTGATGAAGGCCACAAGAGTCTGCTAAGTATTCACCCGGGTGCCACGAAAATGTACCACGATTTAAAAGGGCAATTCTGGTGGCCCGGATAAAAGGGAAATGTAGCGGAATATGTGGCTCGGTGTATCACCTGTCAGAAATCAAAAATAGAGCACCAGAAGCCGTATGGTGCATTACAACCTCTGGAGATTCCTGTGTGGAAGTGGGACTCAATTGCCATGGACCTTGTCATGGGGTTGCCAAAAACCCGAGCAGGTCATGATGCGATTTGGGTCATTGTTGACCGATTGACGAAAAGCGCACACTTCCTGCCTGTGAACATGAGATACCCGTTACATAAGTTGACTCAGATTTATATTCGTGAAATTGTCCGACTGCATGGAGTGCCAGCGTCTATCGTGTCGGATAGGGATCCTAGATTCACGTCTCGGTTTTGGACCAGCCTATATCAGGAGTTAGGCACGAAACTTTGGTTAAGTTCCGCCTACCACCCCCAAACGGATGGACAATCCGAGCGAACAATACAAAGTCTAGAGGACTTACTGAGGGCGTGTGTGTTGGAGCATGGTGGATGTTGGGAACAGTACCTTCCCTTGATCGAATTTACGTACAACAATAGCCACCACAGCAGTATTGATATGGCACCCTATGAAGCCCTGTATGGCCGAAAATGCCGAACCCTACTTTGTTGGTCAGAAACGGGTGAAAGTTTACTACTGGGGCCGGAAATTGTGAAGCAAACCTCAGAACAGGTCCAGATAATTAGGGATAAAATAAAAGCATCTCAGGATCAACAGAAGAGATACTATGACAAATGGACCAAACCATTGGAATTTTCAATCGAAGATAGGGTGTTTCTAAAGGTTTCACCGAGCAAAGGAGTCGGGCGAGCCTTGAAAAGTGGAAAGTTGAACCCCCGATACATTGGGTGTAACACCCATATTTTTCATAAATAATAATTCCAAAAACAAGGAAAAATTTTCACAAAATCAACCACTGGTCAATCGGCATAAAAAAGAAAGAAGAAGGCAAGGGAAATAAAAGAATATTCATGCGTATGGCAATCAGCGGAAGGAACAAGGCTGGAACCGACCCATTCGGTTCAGCAAAACACATCAGCGCCTGGGCGAAATCCATGACAACTATGACTCGCTCGGGCGAGGTCCAGGGACGCTTGGGCGAAACCACAGTAAGAGTCTTCCAAACCCGCACGCTCGCTGGAGTGAGAAGCCACACTCGGCTAATCCACCATTCGGTATACGAGACAGCCATTCGCTGGGTAACGCTCAAACCACTCGGGATTAAAGGGTCCCATTCGCTCGGGAACAACCCTAACACTCGCTTCCCTCGGCAACCCATAACTTAGTCTCTCAATTTTATTCACAGAGTCAGCCTAAGGATCCACTCGGGAAATGAGGGTAATCCCACTCGGATTCTATCAAACCCCCTTCTTACTCAGAATATATCCTATTCGAACATCACTCGACGTAATCCATCCTTAACACATTCGGGTCACATTACACTTCCACTATTCGGTGTGCATTCACATTCACTCGGGAAAATCAGGTAGTTAGGTCCCACTCAGACTTAGTCAGAACTCAACCACTCGGTATACAGACCCTCACTCACTCGGATTTTACATCTTTCACTCGGATTATCAATGTTTTACACTCAGAACCCATTCCATTCTAAACCACTACGCTAACTCCTCTCTCAGGAGGAGAATTACTCAAGGTTTTCCACTCGGGAATGAGAACTCTTCCTTATTCAGGTTTACCTATAATTTTCACTCGGAGTCACTCAGAATCTTCACTCGGAACCACCAACTTAACATAATTTCACTCATCAACAACCCTCGAGTCATTTAGCAACACATCCCAGTCGGAAAACGCATCAAATCAGTACGAAGCACATACATAGGAATACATGTTCTCAGAAACATAAATCTGCCCACAAATTCAATCTACCGACCCATAAGCATGTAACCATATACTCGGAATACTCATTAACTTGATATTATGCATTTACCAATACGATACCACACAATGACACCATGATTATTCAATCTTTATAAATGGATACGTTTGATCGTCATTTTACATAAGAGCCGGCCAAGGCTACACGGGCAGAACATAATAAAGCAATACAGGTACTCATCAGTCGGAGTGCACCACACCTGGACTTGAGACCTTATCATCATTTCCGAGTACGACCTGCACACACTGAAAAATAGTGTAGGGGTGAGCACCTTAGATATTAAATGATTGATACCGACTCAGGTTGTCCCATAATTATACAGCAGTATTTATATACACTCAATCACACATGACAACGATTTAAGTCAAGTAATTCCAATCAATTAGAACACACTTCAGGCTCTTACCGATCGGAAATCATCAGTCACCACTCAGCCAGGTACACATATACAACCAATAACATTAATATAACAACAACCAGCAACATGATAATACCAACTAATCAGAACGCACATATCAACATTCTCCGATCAGAATCTAGCAGTTCTCACTCGGCTATATACGCATGACATTTCAATAACATTGACACATATTCATGGAGCAAACTTCAATCAGCATCAACTACGTATACACACAGAATACTCTCTCGGTTATATCTATTAATCATCTCCTTAACATCATCACCCGCATAATCAAATTCCAGTTAGCATCAGCAATACATATACACAGAGTATTTCACTCGGATATACACATTCATCCTTTCATTAACATCATCACATGCATAATCAAATTCCAGACAATATCAACAGTTAATATACACAGTATTTCACTCGGTTATAAACGTTCCTTATCTCATTAACACCTTCGCATGCATAATCAATTCCAAACAATACCAACAGTTAATATACACAGTATTTCACTCAGTTCCGCATTCGTGTGTATCGGTTTAGACGTTGCAACGTAGGCTCTCAGCCTTTTTATACATAGCTCTCGGCTATCAAATCAGCTCCCAGCTGCTTGGCCGTTTTACAGGTACCCAACCGTTTGCCCACAGGTGACACCAACGCTCTCAGCGCCAACGGAGGTGTTCACAGGCAGCCCGAGTCCCACTCAAGGGCTACCTTGAGTCCCACTCAAGGATTTCATAGCGTCCCACGCTTTAATAACCGATTGTAGTGTCCCACACTACGTGCTCTCAGCACAAACGTATCCCATGCGCCACACGCGGATTCATCACACAACACAGAGTTCATATACACAGCCATACATACATCTCATGCAATCGGCATCATACATCATCAGCATTCACACAGCACATGCATCTCATGCAATCAATGCTGGACATTAACAGAACTCAACACATGCATCTCATGCAGTCAGTGGTACACATTCTCAGAACTCAATAGCATATGTATCTCATGCAATCAGTGCTAGGCATTAACAGCATTCCACAACACATGCAGTCCGCATTTCCAAGCTCACAGTAACTTGCACATCCCATAAACCACACAGTAATCATCAACTGCACTGCAACACATTCATTTCATATAATCATGCAATATTCTCAAGGCTATTAACATGCATTTCGCATAAGGAATCAAACGTGCATTACTCCACACCAAGTCACCATGCATTCAGTATCATATACTCACCATGCAAATAGACATAGAATCGGACATAAAGTCAGCAAGCCATTGACACCCGTAACCCGTTCATAACCCATGCATTTAAGATAGAAGATACCCCCCTACCTGGACGAAGCTTCCAGTCGGTCAACACGATACTCCGTTCCAGAAGATCACCGAGTCACTCCCATTGCATCTGCATGCAAGGACAGGGGAGGCCATTAGAGCCTCCGAGACGCCCAGCTCTTGGTTCACTCCCTGGAGTAGCTCCACCGCAACACTGTGAACACTCTAACCACCTTGAAGCTCCTCGTAGTGTGGATCTCCACTGAGACTTGGCAGCTTCGAGCAAGGAGAGGAAGAAGGAAGGAAGTCAACGAAGGGAGGTGGAAGTACAGGGAAGGAACAGCGTGGGAGGAGACGGTTGTATGCAGAGGGAATACACACTCTCAGCCTCTCTGGCTCGTCGCGTAAGGAAGGAGGACTCCGATTCTCAGTCACCATTGTTGCGAGCTCACAGGAACAGAGCGCAGAGGAGGAAGAAGAAGATCGAAGAGTGAAGAAGAAGAAGAAGAAGAAGACAGAACGGAAGAAGAGAAGTCTGAAGGGAAGAATGAAGGATAGTGTACCCGTATATATGCATGTACAAAGAAAAGGAAGAGTGGGGTGGGAAAGCGCGCACAGTAGCAGCCCCCCACACGCGTCATACGCACATGGTCACATCTAATCAGTCGTTGACAATCAATCACCATCAATCAGCCTTTCTCTTCTTAACTTAAATTAATTAAACCAATTATAATTAATGAATAATTCTCCCCACACCTATCAATTTATCATTTTTAATGATTTATTTTCATTCGGCAATTAATTATTTCCATGGCTTAATTTCACTCGGTACTTTAATTCTTAAATCGGGATGTTACATTGGGCCTTATGAGATATTGGAACGAGTCGGTTCCATGGCATACCGAATAGCACTATCGACTCACTTATCCCGATTGCATAACGTGTTTCACGTATCCCAACTAAGGAGATATCTACATGATCCCACCCACATAATGCCGGATGATGAAGTGGAGATTAAAGAGGACCTGACCACTATAACTGTACCGATTAGAATCGTGGACCAATCGGTAAAGCGTTTGAGGAGCAAGGATGTACAACTGGTTGAAGTGGAGTGGCAGCAAGACGGGATTACCTCTTGTACCTAGGAACGCGAAGATGCCATGAGGCAGCAGTACCCCGAGTTGTTTACTAAGGTGAGTTACCGAGTGAATTTCGGGGATGAAATTCTTTTAAGAGGGGGAGAATTGTAACATCCCGATTTAAAAATTAACTACCAAACGGAATTAAGCCATTAAAATAATTATTGCAGAGTAGAGATTTCTTGTTAATTATAAGTAACTCAATTAACTTAACTTAAGAAATAATAGCTGATTAATTATGAATAATGGTGATGGTTGGATGATGGTGATTGGTGCTTGTGGCTGAGTAGAACTGCCAGGTTCACGCTTTCCCACCCAACTCTTCTCTTCTTCGTGCACATATATATGTATATAAGCCTACGGTCACTGATCTTACTCATCTTCCTTCAGACTCCCTCTTCCTCTACTGCTTCATTCTCTCTTCTCTTCTCGCGTCTTCTCTTCTCTTCCTCGTTCTTCGTCTTCTTCTTCTTCCCTGTTTACTGTTTCGTTCCTAGAAACGCACGACGACGGTACTGTAGAAGACTCAGAGTTCCTTCTGCTGGTGAGGGACGATCATCGGGGTGGAAGACAAACAGCTCCCTGTTCCACGGTGCGACTACGTTCAAAGAGGCCTGAACGAGTGTGAGCCTGGGCGAAGTAATCAGAGGCAAAGGACCAGCGTCGGGAAATAGAGGAACCCCCTCGATTTCCTTCAGTAGGTAGGGGGCGCTTTGCATTTTGAATGTATATCTTGTGAACGGTCTCCGTGTGAAGTATTACTCATGCATGTGTGTTAGAAGGTGTTAGCTATGAAATGTATATATGATTGACAGCTTTTGAATACCGAGTTATGTGATGATTGAGTCTGATAGTGATTCTCTTATATTTAATGTATGTGATTATGAGATACACTGTTGGGTATGTGAATGCATGTGTGAGTTATAGGACCGTGTGTGAATGAAGTGCATGTATCTTAAGTAGCCATATTGAGTCTGGTTAATTATTTTACGCATGAATGCATGAAGTAGGAATTCCCGACACCGAGAGCAGGTATGTATGTGACTACTGTTGATTCTAGACGGAATGTTATATTCAAATATGAGATGTTTGTTGTTGTGCATGTTGACGTGACTCCTGAGTGCTCTGTACTAGGGCAGTGGGTAGATCTTGATTGCTATCTTATGTTATCATGCATGTGAATACTGGTAAATGAATTTGTTCTGCTATGAGATGATGAATGAATTACATGCAGAGTGTGGTTATGACACAGGAAAAGGGGGAGTATCGTTGTAATTGTCAAATATATGGAAAATATAATTAAAAGACCTTGAGTTGGACTCAAGGCAGTGCCGAGTGCACTAGCGTTGGACGCTTAAAGTCTTAACTTGGACTCAAGCAAGCCCACCGGGTTGGACTCGGGGCTGCCCGTAACACTTCCGTTGTCACTTGGAGTGATTGTGTTACATGTGAGGGCAAACGGTTTGGTACCAGTAAAACGGCCAGACTAGCTTGGAGCTGGAGGAAAAGGCTTGGAGCCTATGTTGCAACGTAAAATTTTGTAATAAAGTGGGGGTCGGTTCCGACTGTAGTAGACATGGGTGCATTATATATATATATATATGCTCTTATACTGTGATGAATTTATTGTGTTGCATGTATATGTGTCGGAAATGATATGATCTATATAGCTGTGTATTAAATGTATGAATTTCGATTTGCATGGTATTATTATATGTAGAATTTTTGAAGGGCAGTTAACATTATAATTGATTGAAATGTGATGTTGTATGGTGAAAGGTCTACGGGTTCCCGAGTCACTAACTGTCATTTTAAATGTAAAAGCTCAACCCTACTATGGCAATATTTTCAGTGAATGTCTCTCGGAACTACGAGTGAAGGTGGAGCTGCTTGCCGAGTGGATTGGTTGTGCGCTATGGAACTATATATATGTGTAGATACTGTGTATAACATTTTGGTTAAGCCTTGGCCGGCTCGTGTTTTGATATTAGTCTCCTAAACCAGAATTTGAATTCCCTTGGGTTGAGGGTATGACAATGTGCTTGTAATTATTTATATACACCCCTATATATATATACGTTTATGCCATGCTGTATGTTCATTCTATTCTGTGCATGATGTCCGAGAAGTATATATTCACGTCTTTCCGAGTGTGTATGGATGGTATGGCCTTAGTATAAATGGAGCCAAGTTATGGTCTGGAGAGTGAGTTCGTGATTTTGTCCCGAGTGAGGGAAGGTTTAGATGTTCCGAGTGAATGAGGTCGTATAACTCTGAGTGGGGATTGACTAAATGATAAGCTGTTAGTATTCTCGAGTCGAAAACCTAAATATACTTTCCGAGTGAGAACGGGCCGAGTGAGTGTTTTCCGACTGGAAAGTAACCTATCAGATTCCGAGTGAAACCCGGGTGGTGAACTTATAGAAAGTTAGGAGGTTTTTAGGGGAGGTTTGAGTTGATAAAAGAGCTTGGGTAGGAAGGACTATTCTTATCAAGTGAGAAACGAGTGAAATACCCGAGTGGTAGAAGACTGAGGAAGATAGTCCGAGTGAAAACACTCCTGGGTTCCGAGTGAGATAGTTATCATTTTCCGCGCGGTCAACAATTGTGTTCGGTAAAGGATGAGGTTATGAAGTGTAAGATAACTCTCCAGGGTAGCTGGTAGGTGTAAGGATTAATCCGGATGGATTGTGGGTAAAGACCTTCCGAATCAACGTAGATTCTGAAATCCGAGTGATGGGTATACCAAGTGAAGATACTCGCCTTAGCGAACAAAGTATTCGCCCAGCGAGTGTGAACTGCTAGAAGGCTTTTGTACTGGGCTTCGCTTAAGCGCAGGGTCTTTCGCTCGAGCTAGTGGGCTATCTCGCTCAAGCATGCTGGATCTCGCTTGAGTGAGTGTATGCTGTGTTGGCCTTCGCCTGAGCGCTCCTGTGACTTCCGCTGTATGCCTGTTCCGATCGGTTTTTCTTCTCCTGTCTTCCCCCTTATTCTTGTGCCTGGTTTTACTTAGTTATTTGGAAAAAAATTTCCCCTATTCGGGGATTTATTTGTTTATTAAATTAGGGTGTTACAATAAGAGCCTGCTGAGTATTCACCCGGGTACTACAAAGATGTACCACGATCTAAGACTACAATTCTGGTGGCCCGGATTAAAGAGGAATGTAAGGGAATATGTGGCTCGGTGTATTACCTGTCAGAAATCGAAGGTCGAGCACCAGAAGCCGTATGGTGCATTGCAACCTCTGGAGATCCCTGTGTGGAAATGGGTCTCAATTGCCATGGACTTTGTCATGGGATTACCCAAAACCCGAGCGGGGCATGACGCAATTTAGGTCATTGTCGACCGATTGACTAAGACTGCACACTTCCTGCCTGTGAACATAAGATACCCGTTACATAAGTTAGCTCAGATTTACATCTGCGGTATTGTCCGATTGCATGGAGTGCTGACTTCTGTCGACTCAGATAGGGATCCTCGATTCACGTCTCGGTTTTGGACAAGCTTACACGAAGAATTAGGTACGAAACTTTGGCAAAGTTCTGCCTACCACCCCCAATCGGATGGACAATCCGAGCGAACGATACAAAGCCTAGAGGACTTACTGAGAGCATGTGTGTTAGAGCATGGTGGATGTTGGGAGTAGTACCTTCCCTTAATCGAATTTACGTACAACAATAGCCACCACAGCAGTATTGGTATGGCACCCTACGAAGCCTTGTATGGACGAAAATGCCGAACCCCTCTCTGTTGGTCAGAAACGGGTGAGAATTTACTATTGGGGCCAGAAATTGTGAAACAAACCTCAGAACAAAGCCAAGGAATAAGGGAAAAGATAAAGGCGTCTCAGGACAGACAGAAGAGCTACTATGACAAACGAACCAAACCACTGGAGTTTTTAGTCAGAGATAGGGTGTTTCTAAAGATTTTATCGAGTAAAGGAGTAGGGCGAGCCTTGAAAAGTGGGAAGTTGAACCCCCGATACATTGGGCCTGATGAGATATTAGAGCGAGTTGGCTCCATGGCATACCGAATAGCGTTACCGACTCACCTATCCCGATTGCATAACGTGTTTCATGTATCTCAACTAAGGAAATATCTACATGATTCCACTCACACAATGTCGGACAATGAAGTGGAGATTAAGGAGGATCTGACCACTATGACTGTACCGACTAGAATCGTCGACCGATCGGTAAAGCGTTTGAGGAGCAAGGATGTGTAACTGGTTGAAGTAGAGTGGCAGCAAGACGGGTATACCTCTTATACCTGGGAACGCGAGGATGCCATGAGGCATCAGTACCCCGAGTTGTTTAATCAAGGTGAGTTATCGAGTGAATTTCGGGGACGAAATTCTTTTAAAAGGGGGAGAATTGTAACATCCCAATTTCGAAAATTAGTTACCGAATGAAATTAAGCCATTAAAATAATAATTGCAAAGTGGAAAATTACTTCTTAATTATAATCAACTTAATCAATCTAACTTAAGGAAATAATGGCAGATTAATTATGATTAATTGTTAATGGCTGGCTGCTTGTGATTGGTGTGTGCTGTGAGTGAAGCTGCGATTCACGAACTCCCACCCCACTCTCCTTCTCTTCGTACGCATATACATATGTCCTGTGCCACTGTTGATTATTCATTTTCTCTTCAGACTTCCTCTCTGCTACTTCTCTTCTCCTCGTTCTCTCTTCATCTTCTTCGTTCTTCTTTTCCTTCTTCTTCCCTGTTCTCCGTTCTCTGTTTCTGGGAACCCACGACGACGGTGCCGCAGAAGGTCAGAGCTTCCTTCGGCTGGAGAGGAACAATCATCGAAGGGACGACGAACAGCTTCCTGTTCCCCCAGTGCGACTGCGCTCAAGGGAGACCAAGCGAGTAGGAGTGAGGACGAGGCAAACCGAGTAGAAGATCAACATCAAAACTGAGGAACCTCTCAGAGTACCTTGTTGGTAGGGGGTATCTTATATCTTAAATGCATGGGTTATGGACGGGTTCCGGGTGTTGATGATTTGGTGTCGAGTGATGCATGTCTAAGTCCGTCTGTGAAATACGTGTTAATGGTCTTGAGAATGTCGAATGTTTGCATGAAAAGAATGTGTTGGAGTGTTGTTGATGATTGCTATTTCTGTGTTCTGGGTGGTGTGTTGTGCTTGCATGAAGAGTGTACGATACCCGGATGCATGATGATTAGGTGTTGAAGCGATGCATGTTTAGTTCTGTCCATGAGTTACATGTAGATAGTTTTGAGAAGTGTTGAATGTTGAATGAGAGGAATGTGCTAAAGTGCTGTTGATGATTACCGTGTGACTTATGTGCCATGTATATTATTCTGAGTTTGAAATGCTGACTGCATGTAAGATGTATGTGTTGTTGTATTAATCTATTGAGTTCTGATACCGACCGCATGGAATGTATGTGTTGTTGTATTAATCTATTGAGTATGATGCCGATTGCATGAGATGTTTGTGTGTTGGATTAATTTATTGAGTTCTGAGAATGTCTAATGCTGATTGCATGTGATGCATGTATTGTTAAGTGAAAGGTTGTGTATATGAACTCTGTGTTGTGTGATGAATCCACGTGTGGCGCATGGGATGCGTTAATGCTGGGAGCATGTAGTGTGGGACACTACCATCGGTTATTAAAAGCGTGAGATGCTACAAAATCCTTTTGAGTGAGACTCAAGGTAAGCCTTTGAGTGGGACTCAGGTTGCCCGTGAACACCACCGTTGGCGCTGAGAACGTTGGTGTCACATGTGTGGGGAAATAGTTTGGTACCTGTAAAATGGCCAAGTCAGCTAGGAGCTGAATAAAAGGCTGGGGGCCTACGTTGCAACGAATGAAAACCGATTACACACAAATGCGGATCTGAGTGATTGAATTCCGTGTGCTTATACAGTTGATGATTGATTGTGACCTGATTGCATGCACATGTGTAAGGTTATTGGGCATGATATGTGTATATAGCCGAGTGATAATTGAATAGATTCTGATCAAAAAATATTTTTATGCGTGTTCTGACTAATTGGTATTGTGTATGTTCTGATAGTTGTTGTGTACATTGTATTGTTGCTTAATTGAGAAATAATCTGAGTCAGTATCTATCATTTAATATCTAAGATACTCACCCCCTACTGTGGCAATATTTTTCAGTGAATGTCGCTCGGAGCAACGAGTGACGGTGGTGCTGCATGCCGAGTGGAATGCTTGTGCACTATGGAAATATCTGTATATATGTAGATAGTGTGTATAAGGTTTTGGTTAAGCCTTGGCCGGCTCGTATTTTGATCTTAGTCTCTTAAATCAGAATTTGAACTCTCTCGTGTTGAGAGTATGACAATGTGCTTGTAATTATTTATATACAATCCTACATATATTTATATCATATTATATGTCTATCCTATGTTGTGCGTGAAATCTGAGTGATATGCCTATGTATGTACTTTCGAGCGTGGGAGGTTAGTATGACCTTAGGTAAAAATAGAACTAAGTTGTTGCTGTGGGAAACGAGATAGTGACTTTACCCTGAGTGAATGAGGTCGTATAATTCCGAGTGGGGATTGACCTGAAAACCTTCAGAGTAATAGACTGTTAGGATTTCCTCGAGTGGAGAATAACAATATGTTTTGAGTAAGGACCTTTCCGAGTGAGTGTTTTCCGACTGAAGAGTGACTTATAAGACTCTGAGTGAAACCCATTGTTGTAAACTTACGGGAAACTAGAAGATTATTAGGTGAGACTTGACTTAGTGAGAGGACTTGGGTAAGAAGGATTAGGTGTGCCGAGTGAAAACGAGCGAAATACCCGAGTGATAAAAAGACCGTGAAGAATATTCCGAGTGAAACGTATGTGTGGAATCCGAGTAGAAATGACTATGGGAATCATCTCCCAAGTGGTCAACATCTGCGACTTGAAGGAATGAAGTTAAGAAGTGTGTGGTAAACTTCCAAAAGGAGCTTGTGAGTGTAAGGGTTAGACCGAATGAATCGTGAGTAAAGACTTTTCTGAGTGAACTTAGATTCTGAAACCCGAGTGATGGGAATACCGAGTGGAGTTGCTCGCCTCAGCGGCTAAGTGCTCGCTCCAGTGAGTGTGAGCGAAGTGAAGGTCTCTGATGGGTTACGCTTAAGCCGTTCAAACTTCGCCCAAGCGCGTTGGGTGGTCTCGCTTGAGCGACAATGAATCTCGCCTGAGCGAGTAGGCACTGTTGGGTTCGCTCATGTCCTGCATCTTCCGCTGATTGCCTTGTGTATGGTTATATTCCTTTCCTTTCCTTCTTCTCCTAATTCTACCCTCCTTAACTCTCAGCTAATCATTTTTCCTTTGAATCCCCTCCGATTTTGGAAAACTTTTCCTGGTCTCGGTTTATCCTCACATTAAAAATTAAGGTGTTACAGGGTGTCATGGTATAAGAAGAAAGAGGTCGATTCTGATGAAGTATGTACTAAATGGTCTCCTACAAAGGTGTTGTGGTATCTGCCTATAGTTCTAAGACTAAAGTGTCAGTTTGCCGATGAAGATGATGCAAAACTTATGAGATGACATGCTGATGAAAGGGTTGTTGACGGACTACTTAGGCATCCGGCAGATGGATCGTAGTGGAAGAAAGTGGAGACAATGTTTTTTGATTTTTCCCATTGACCAAGAAATGTTAGGCTTTCACTAGCCACAGATGGCATGAACTCGTATGGGAACCTAAGCACAAACCATAGTTTGTGACCTATTTTGTTGTTTGCTTACAACTTGCTGTAACATCTCTAATTTTATATAAATGATTAAATATTAGAAATAAATATTAAATATTTACCTAGGATTAATTAATGTACCAAAATGTTGAAAATAATTAAATTAAGATTTTTGGGGGTTGCTCATGAATTATTGAGGCTTTACACGCTGAGATTATACCCGATTAAAATATAGGTGTCTGACCAAGTATCTCTGATTAAGGTATGTTAAGGTCGTAGTACTATTAGGGGTTTTATTGTAACATCCCGATTTTTAATTTAATTACCGATTGAGACTGAGCCATTAATTAACGATTAACTACAAAATTGGGATTAATGAATAATTAAACTAATTGCTGATTGGTTAGAAAATGATTGAATAAATAATAATAATAATAATAATAATAATAATAATAATAATAATAATAATGTCAGGCGAAAGGACGCATGTGTCCCTAAGGGTATAAGACAACTTCAGCTCTCTCTTTCCTTCATTAATTCACGCTGGACAACTTTTCTTGTGCGTGCGCCTGGTCTCTCCTTTCCCTGTTTTCTCTTCTCCACTCTCATTCGCGTTGAACAGTGAGAGAGTCGAGAGCTTTCTGGGAGGAACATCAACGCGGCCCTGTTCCACTCCTTGTCCTCTTCTTCCTCTCTGTCGCCTTCTTCCCCCTCCTTCTTCTTCCACTTGGAGCTGTTAGTGTCCTAGTTGGAAGGCTGTGCAGGGAAGTGCCTTGGAGCCGTGGGGGAGACGAACCCGTTGGAGGAAAGAACAACTCTGGTCCAGGATCAACGCTGGGTTCGAAGGCTGGTGGAGGAGGAGTAACAGAAGGGCGATCGGTCAGCATTACAACTCGAGGAGTCTCTGAACCCCGACAGCAGGTAGGGGGCGCTTTGCATGTCAAGTGTATGGTTTATGACTGGGTCCCGGGTGCTTGCTTTAATGTGATATGTTGTGTGAAAGGTGTAGCTCGATGTGTTGTGATCGAGTGATTATGCATGCAACTCCCGGATTGGTGGTATCTGTGAAGGGTTGAGGGTTGTGTAACTCCGTCCTTGAGTGCTTGTTAATATGTCTGTGATACATGTTGTTGAAATATGAACTGCTGAGTGAATACATGTGTGCGTTACCATTATTCCCGAATACATGAGATATGAATTGATACGTGATTTCCATTTTGAATGTTGTGTTGAAATGCATGCTGACTCCGTTAAAATGTTGAGTGGATGTGCTATAATGTGGTTACCTTGGTTTGCTTGTTGTGAGTTACTATGATTGATGCGTGTGATGCTGTAATGGAAATGTGGGATTCCGAATGAATCTGAATGCTGTGTGGGGAATCGGTTGTGACCCATTGAGGGCTGTGTGAGACGCGCCTGGTAAGCTTGGATGCTTATTGTGTAATTACATGAGATTGCATATATGAGATGACTCCCAGATTCCTGACTAGTTCTATGAGGACCCGTGGTAGCCGACGGAGCTAGAGCTGGGTCTCGAGACGTCACGGGGTGACCGGTGCCACACGGAAAGGGCTAGTGGACGGGGGGTCGAAAAGGCATTTGGAGTCGTATAAGATGATTTTTCAGTCAGATTCCTGACCAGTTCCATGAGGACCTGTGGTAGCCGACGGAGCTAGAGCTGGGTCTCGAGACGTCACGGGGTGACCGGTGCCACACAAAAAGGGCTAGTGGACGAGGGGCAGGGGAGGAATCTGCACCGAAATCACTGTTTGAGTCGGATCCGCATACATGAGTGTATGACCATTATTATTGAGATTATTATGATTTGTATGGATTGAATGATTTGAGTGAATTCCAACTGGATGATGTCGTATGAGTGAATTCCGACTGAATAAATATGCATGTATTGATGCTGTTGCTGAGTGCAGTGTGATGCTATGATTGAGAATGTATATTATTGTGCGAATTTTGATTGGATGACGTGGTCTGACTGTTATATTAATTGGCAATATATATATATCGTTATGGATTGAACCTAGTAAATTATATAAATGAAGATTGAGGTAAAATCTGAGTCAATAGCTGTCATTTTATATGTAGAAGCTCACCCCTACACCATTTTCAGTGTGTGCAGGTTAGACTCTGAAGTGATGACAAGGCCTCAGGTCCGAGTGAGGTGCACTCCGACTGTTGGGTGCTTATTTTGTATTTGTCATGTTTCGTCAGTTGTAGCCTTGGCCAGCTCATAATAACAGTGTTGTATAACGAATAGGAATATATATATATATAAGTAATCCGAGCTATTGTGACCCTAGTGTATGTTTATATACGTATATGGTTTACGTTGATAGCTTGTGCTTGCATCGGGTAACAGGTGCTGATGAATGAATGATGTTAAGGTAATGGGTATTCCGAGTTCATGATTATGTATGTACATATATGTCGTATACGGGTGATTGTGTCTGGGTAGACTGAGAGGTGTTGATGGATAGATTATTGCTCAGTTAATGATTTTCCGAGTAGACGTAATTGGGGGAGTCAACTCTAAGTGGGGCTGTAATTGGTTATGCCTTCTTGTTCGAGTGATGATACTTCAATGGATTCTGAGTAAAATATCTTGGATGAACCTATACTGTGTAAGATCTAATGGGAGAATCCCCGAGTGATATTGAGAACGGTCTTTACCGAGTGAAAAATATAATTAAAACCCGAGTGAGAAAGAGTTGTATTCCCGAGTGAAAACCTCGAGTGATCCTCTCCCGAGAGAAGAGTTAGTGTAGTGGTTTAGAGTGGAATGAATTCTAAGTGTATGATATCTAAAACCCGAGTGAACCTGGCTGAGACATTCTGAGCAATAAATGATTGTGAGGCCCTTCTAAGTGAAGGAGGGTCTACGTGTTCTCCGAGTGAGAAGTGTGAATATGCCGAGTGATGAGTGTGTCAGGGAATTCCGACTGTACCCAAGGTTGATGTATACCGAGTGGGATAACCCATGTTTCCCGAGTAGATTATTGCGTGGCCTTGTGTATAAAAACGTAAGGGGCTAAGTTATGAGACGTAAGTGTACTATGGTTATCTCCGAGCGATTGAGACCCCCTTACTTCGAGTGAATGGATGCTTTGATACCGAGCGATGGGAATTACCGAGTGTGTTGCCTGCCTCAGCGACTAAGGTGTTCGCCTCAGCGAGTGTGTTGCTGGAAGACTCTCGTTTTGATTTCGCTTGAGCACTGTTGCTCTTCCGTTCAAGTGTTTCTAATCGGTTTTCTTCCACTGCTTCCCTTCCCTTCTCCTGGTCTCTTGGTTTAGTTTTTCCCTTCTTTGGTCGGCTTTTGCCTCTCTGCCCTTACGCTGTTTGCTAATTACTCCAACCATTACCTTGGGTAAGATTATGAATGTTTGGCCGGCTTTTATTTTACTTCCTTGCCTTCTTTTCCTTCTCTTCTTGGACCCGGTACCATTAGTTTATTTTAGGAAAATTTTCCCTGTTTGGGTCTTATCTATTTATTAAATTAGGGTGTTACATTTTGGTTTCAGAGCCGACCGAAAGGTCCAAGGCCAAGGTATGCTTACCGAGTGTAAGCGGTTGTGTGCATTATGACCGAGTGGTCATCATTATTGTGATATTTGTTGAACCTGATTGATATTGTAATATTGATTTATGGATAGGAGGTCGTTTCCCTCCTGGTCTGACTGATTGTATAACATATAGAAATGGTATAATATGCTAAAGTTACTGAATGTTGGGCTGAGATCTGATCGGTAGTAAGTAACTTCGTAAACTTATCCTTGAAGGGGGTGTGAATTTCAGGATAAGTCATGGCGAATCGTCAAAGCATGGAGGCCATAGCCACGGTATTCCAACGTTTTGCTGACGTATTCAAGAGGCAGGGCCAGCCTCGAGCTGAGGATGGCCAAGTGTTGGACTGCTTCCTGAAGAGGAAGCTGAGTGAATTTCAAGGAGGACGTAACCCCGAGGCAGCTTACAAATGGACTCAAGAGTTAGAGAGGATTTTTGGGGGACTTCACTGCACCGAGGCCCAGAAGGTGGAGTGCGCGGTGTACATACTGAGGGACGAAGCAGAGAACTGGTGGAAAATAGCCAGAAACCGACTAACTGACGATGATACCCAGCTGACCTGGGAAAATTTCAAGACATGCTTCTTAGAGAAGTACTTCCCCGACACAATAAGGAGTCGGAAGGAACTGGAATTCATGGAACTGAAACAGGGGTCCATGTCTGTGGAAGAATACGCAGCCAAATTCGAAGAATTGTGCCTGTTCTACCCGCCCTTCCAATAACTTGGGACAGAGAATTCCAAGTGTCTCAAATTTGAAAACGGATTGAGATCGGACATTAAAAGAGCCTGCAAATATCAAGAAATTAGAAGTTTCCCAGTACTAGTGAATAAATATAGGATTTTTGAAGAGGACGACAAGGCCCACTCGGGCCAGAGTAACAAAGCCGACACCTCTTTGAAGCCTCAGCAATCTCACTTCAAGAGGCAGGATGACTCTGGTACGAGCAGACTCCCTTCTAGGCGCGGAGGTCGAGGTAATCAAGAGGGTCGTACTGGCAGTCGCCCAAAGTACGGCAAGTGTTTTATATGTGGTGGTGATCACTTTGCCCAATATTGTGAAGAAAGAGATGACGTTGTGTGCTTCCATTGCAATGGGAGAGGGCATATTCGCCCTAACTGCCCACTGCTGCGATGATCGAATGCTAATGCACACCGTGGGGGTTTCCGAGAGAGAGACTACAGAAGTAATGGTCGAGGGAACAGTGGCAGAGGAAATAGAACTAAGGATAACAGGAGCTTTGCCCCAAATAACCGTGGGAGGAGCGCGGATCGACCAGCTGCAGGCAGAGTTTAAGCCATCAGTACTGAGAAAGTTGTACAACGAACGACTAGGTGCAAGGTAAGGGTCAACAATTCTGGAAGCCGGTTGTTATTATATTGTCCTGGGAAATGGCAACTGCTATTCAAAGATTATCATCGTATGACATTTACTCGGTAATGGTTTGGGGGCCGATTGTTAATATGTCATTTTATGACTAGGTGTATACTTGTGGGGTCGGAAATCTACCCCCATTACACCGTTTTACAGTAGTAGTGATCTATGTTGTGTGATTGTTGCTGTGTGATGTGCTATGGGTGATGCGTAATGATGATGCTAACGTAAATGTATTGCTTATATGTATGTGTGTATGATTTGTCATTAACTTCTGTGAATTAGTGTTGACTAATTGAATTTGGTCAGTAAGAGTAAAAGGAGTGTAATGAATCTTGTCCCGATACGACTCCTCAACCTATAGGTATTGTGGCAGCATACACATTGCAATGGCTCTATGTAATTGTTGTAACCCTATAGGAATGAGACGTCATCCTATAAGTTGGATGCAGCAATCATGAATCGGGCAAGTGAAGTTGTAGCTGCTTATGGTGAGGGTGAGTCTATCGGACTATTCCGAGTGAAAATGAGAACTGCATTGAGTGGAAGTAATTGTTAGTTTATCAAAATAAAGATTGAAGGTTGTTTAAGCTTGATATATTTACCTCCGAGAAGATCAGAAGTTATTAGGGATGAACTGGCTATTAAAGTAATGACTGGTCGTTGAAATAAATGGGTGACGCAGTCTGTCACAGGAACTAGAAGTCTTGTTGATCTAACCGAATGATACTGTAAGTTTAATAAGGAAACCTGGACCTTGAGCCAAGGTGTTCGGTAAGGTGAGGATTGCTTGGGAAAGATTAGTATATTCTGAGTGTGTGAAAGTGGAGATGGTTCCGAGTGAAATCCTTCTGGGAGAAAGAATTGCTGAGCGAAAATTATGATGTTCTGAGTGAAACATCGTTTTGGTCATCAATAAGGTGCTGTGTCCGAATGACACTTCTGTGTCAGGCAAAATCAAAGTGAAATATCCGAGTCGTGTGAATTTCGAGTGAAGTGTCTCGGAGTGTACCACTTCCGAGTGGATGGTACCGTGTGGAGCGGTTCCGAGAGGAAAGGTATCAAGCGTAGGACTCCTAATACCCGTGTGATGTTCCACCAAGTGATCTTTATCCAGGAGAAAAGTACTTCTGGTCAGAAATGGAACTTCGAGTGTGCAAGTTTTCGAGTGAATTACCCAAGGGGGAGTAAATACCGAGCGGTAAACTTATTCATAGCTGTGTTCGGGTGATGTGGAGCTGCTGAGTTGAACTCAGATTTATATCTGGAGTAAGCCTGAATTCCGAGTGAAAATTTGGTAAATAGAAAGTTTCCGCGTGAAGGGTCTCCAAGGGGAGTAGATATCCGAGAGAAGGATTTATCTAAAATCGTACTCGAGTCAGCGATTGGGACTGTTGGGCATGAACTCGAGTTTGGTTCCGAGGTAGGCTTCAATTACGAGTGAATTTTGCAAGTGGAAAGATTCCTGGATGAGGACTGCCTTTAGAAATCCCGATTGATATTTTTGGAGTGAGAGGTCCGAGTGATATTCTCGGATTATAGGCATGAAAATAGCCAAAGGAATGATTAGGAATCTGAGATGTTAGAACCGAGTGTGGCGCCTATACGAGGTAAATCCAGGCGAATTATGCTAATTGAAGCACATGGGAACTCATTTGAGTGTTCATTTTGGTCAAGAGAGAAATTTTGTGGTCGAATTTTGAGAATCCGAGAGCTTAATCCGAGATGAATCAATCGGTAGTGGGTATTATAGGGAATCGGTAATGTTGTTTATCGACTAGATTCTTCCCAACTGGTTGAATAACATCTAGAATGTGTCCCATGTGACCCAATGTCAAGCCTATGCTTTGTATGAGCTCATGGTCGTACTGAGTGACTCATTGAGTCGGAGAACCCGATGGTGTAAATACGCCGATTGGTGTTGAGAGTGTAAGGCCAAACGGCCAAAGAATTGGAAGTGTCAATGGCTAGGGTGAACTGGCAGAGTTGAATGGGGGTAACTACGTGGGAAATGGAATCCCGAATGTAATAAAGACTATGAAGAGCTATTTTATTTATGCTGCTTAGAAATTGTGAAGCAGTCGGGAACGTTGAGAAGCGAAGAGTTGCAGTCAGAGCATGACTGTGGTATTCCGATTGGTTTGTTGAGGTAAGTCTGAGTGAAAGAAAGGAATGTTATTCCGAGTCAATAGTGACACTTCCGAGTGGAAATGTGTTAAGAATGATGTCTCGGTTTTCTGGGTGGAGCGGTCGGTAAATTGCTTTGGAAACCAATTATACCGACTGGAATTTAAGCAATGGATGAATACTTGAGGTACATAGATGTGTAATTGCTTATTGTGGTATGGCAGTGATTTTTCGAGTGGTTCAGTCAGGCAAAGCATATGTTTGAATTTCGAGGACGAAATTCTTTTGAGAGGGGGAGAACTGTAACATCCTGATTTTTAATTTAATTACCGATTGAGACTGAGCCATTAATTAAGGATTAACTGCAAAATTGGGATTAATGAATAATTAAACTAATTGTTGATTGGTTAGAAAATGATTGAATAAATAATAATAATAATAATAATAATAATAATAATAATAATAATGCCAGGCGAAAGGACGCATGTGTCCCTAAGGGTATAAGACAACTTCAGCTCTCTCTTTCCTTCATTAATTCACGTTGGACAGCTCTTCTTGTGCGTGTGCCTGGTCTCTCCTTTCCCTGTTTTCTCTTCTCCACTCTCATTCGCGTTGAACAGTGAGAGAGTCGAGAGCTTTCTGGGAGGAACATCAACGCGGCCCTGTTCCACTCCCTGTCCTCTTCTTCCTCTCCGTCGCCTTCTTCCCCCTCCTTCTTCTTCCACTTGGAGCTGTTAGTGTCCCAGTTGGAAGGTTGTGCGGGGAAGTGCCTTGGAGCCGTGGGGGAGATGAACCCGTTGGAGGAAAGAATAACTCTGGTCCAGGATCAACGCTGGGTTCGAAGGCTGGTGGAGGAGGAGTAACAGAAGGACGATCCGTCAGCATTGCAACTCGAGGAGTCTCTGAACCCCGACAGCAGGTAGGGGGCGCTTTGCATGTCAAGTGAATGGTTTATGACCGGGTCCCGGGTGCTTGCTTTAATGTGATATGTTGTGTGAAAGGTGTAGATCGATGTGTTGTGATTGAGTGATTGTGCATGCAACTCCCGGATTGGTGGTATCTGTGAAGGGTTGAGGGTTGTGTAACTCCGTCCTTGAGTGCTTGTTAATATGTCTGTGATGCATGTTGTTGAAATATGAGACTGCTAAGTGAATACATGTGTACGTTACCATTATTCCCGAATGCATGAGATATGAATTGATACGTGATTTCCATTTTGAATGTTGTGTTGAAATGCATGCTGACTCCGTTAAAATGTCGAGTGGATGTGCTGTAATATGGTTACCTTGGTTTGCTTGTTGTGAGTTACTATGATTGATGCGTGTGATGCTGTAATAGAAATGTGGGATTCTGAATGAATCTGAATGCTGTGTGGGGAATCGGTTGTGACCCATTGAGGGCTGTGTGAGACGCGCCTGGTAAGCTTGGATGCTTATTGTGGAATTGCATGAGATTGCATATATGAGATGACTCCCAGATTCCTGACCAGTTCCATGAGGACCTGTGGTAGCCGACGGAGCTAGAGCTGGGTCTCGAGACGTCACGGGGTGACCGGTGCCACACGGAAAGGGCTAGTGGACGGGGGGTCGGAAAGGCATTTGGAGTCGTATAAGATGATTTTTTAGTCAGATTCCTGACCAGTTCCATGAGGACCCGTGGTAGCCGACGGAGCTAGAGCTGGGTCTCGAGACGTCATGGGGTGACTGGTGCCACACGGAAAGGGCTAGTGGACGAGGGGCAGGGGAGGAATCTGCACCGAAATCACTGTTTGAGTTGGATCCGCATGCATGAGTGTATGAGCATTGTTATTGAGATTATTATTGTAACATCCCAATTTTTAATTTAATTACCGATTGAGACTAAGCCATTAATTGAGGGATTAACTGCAGAATTGAGATTAATGAATAATTTAACTGATTGCTGATTGGTTAGAAAATAATTGAATAAATAATGATAATAATAATAATAGTGCCAGGCGAAAGGACGCATGTGTCCCTAGGAGTATAAGACAACCTCAGCTCTCTCTTCCCTCCATTAATTCACGCTGGTCAGCTCCTCTGTGCGTGAGTCTGGTCCCCTCCTCCCCTGTTTTCTCTTCTTCCCTCTCAATCATGTTGAACAGTGAGAAAGTTGAAAGCTCCTGGAGGAACATCAACACGGCTCTGTTCCACTCCCTGTCCTCTTTTCACCCCATTTCCTTCTTCCTCTCCTTCTTCTTTTACCTAGAGCTGTTAGTATTCCAGTTGGAAGGCTGTGCTGGAAGTGCCTCGGAGTTGTGGGGGAGACGAACCCGTTGAAGGAAAGAAGAAACTCTGGCCCAGGATCAACGCTGAGCTTGAAGGCTGTTGGAGGAGGAGTAACAGAGGGACGATCGGTCAGCATTACAACTTGAGGAGTCTCTGAACCCCGACAGTAGGTAGGGGGCGCTTTGCATGTCAAGTGTATGGTTTATGACCGGGTCTCGGGTGCTTGCTTTAATGTGATATGTGGTGTGAAATGTGTAGATCGATGTGTGGCGATTGACTGATTGTGCATGCAACTCCCGAACTGGGGTATCTGTGAAAGGTTGAGGGTTATGTGACTTCGTCTTTGAGTGCCTATTGATATTTCTGTGATGCATGCTGTTGAAACTTGAGTTTGCTGAGTGAATGTGTGTGTGCGTTACCATTATCCCCGAATGCATGAGGTGTGAATTAATACGTGATTTCCATTCCGAATGCTGCGTGGAAAAGTATGCTGACTCTGTTAAAAATGTTGAGTGGATGTGCTGTAATGTGGTTACCTATGCTTGCTGTTGTAAGTTATTATGATAGATGCATGTGTTGTTGTAATGGAATGTGGGATTTCGAATGAATCTGAATGCTGTGTGGGGGATCGGTTGTGATCCATTGATGGCTGTGCGAGACACGTCTGGTAAGCTTGGATGTTGTGGTGGAATTGCATGAGATTGCATATGTGGGATGATTCCCAGATTCCTGACCAGTTCCATGAGGACCCGTGGTAGCCGATGGGGCTAGAGCTGGGTCTCGAGACGTCACGGGGTGACTGGTGCCACACGGAAAGGGCTAGTGGACGGGGGGTCGAAAAAGTATCTAGAGTCGTATAAAATGAGTTCTAGTCAGATTCCTGGTTAGATCCATGAGGACCTGTGGTAGCCGATGGAGCTAGAGCTGGGTCTCGAGACGTCACGGGGTGACCGGTGCCACACGGAAAAGGCTAGTGGACGAGGGACCGGGAAGGAATCTGCACTAAACTCACTGTTTAAGTCGGATCCGCATGCATGAGTCTATGAGCATTGTTAGTGAGATTATTGTGAATTGCATGGATTAAATGAATTGAATGAACTCCGACTAGATGATGTCGTATGAGTGAATTTCGACTGAATGAATAGACAGGTATTGATGTTGTTGCTGAGTGCAGTGTGATGCTATGATTGAGAATATATGTTATTATGCGAATTCCGATTGAATGATGTGGTCTGGCTCTTATATTAATTGGCAGTATATATATATATCGTTATGGATTGAACCTGGTAGATTATATAATTGAGAATTGATGTAAAGTCCGAGTCAATAGCTGTCACCTTATATGTAAAAGCTCACCCCTACACCATTTTTTAGTGTGTGTAGGTTGGACTCTGAAGTGATGATAAGGTCTCAGGTCCGAGTGAGGTGCACTCCGACCGTTGAGTGCTTATTTTGTATTTGTCATGTTTCATCAGTTGTAGCCTTGGCCGGCTCATAATAACAGTGTGGTGTAATGAATATGGATATATATATATAAATAATTTGAGCTTTTGTGATCCGAGTGCATGTTTTTATACGTAATAGTTCACGTTGATAACAGGTGCTGAGGAATGAATGATGTTAAGGTAATGGGTATTCCGAGTGTATGAATATGTATGTACACATATGTTGTATACGGGTGGTTTGTGTCTGGGTAGACTGAGGGGTGTTGATGGTTAGAATATTGCTCAGTTAAAGATTTCTGAGTAGACGTAATTGGGGAGTCAACTCCGAGTGGGGCTACAAATGGCTATGCCTTCTTGTTCGAATGATGATACTTCAAGGGATTCTGAGTAAAATACCTTGGATGAACCTATACTGCTTAAGATCTAATGAGAGAATCCCTGAGTGATAATGAGAGCAGTCATTCCCGAGTGAAAACCCTGAGCAATTCTCTCCTGAGAGAGGAGTTAGTGTAGTGGCTTAGAATGAAAGGGGATTCTAAGTGTAAAACATCGATAATCCGAGTGAAAGATGTATATTCCGAGTGAGTAAGGGTCCGTATCCCGAGTGGTTGAGTTCTGGAATCCGAGTGGGATAACCCCAGTGTCCGAGTAGAGTATAGGTGTGGCCGCATGGATAAAATTGAAAGGCTAAGTTATGGAACACCGAATAGACTTAGGAATGAACTTTCGAGTGGACTTAGTCGTTTACCGAGTGTATGGATGTCCCGATGCCGAGTGATGAATTTGTCGTGTGAGGCTTCTCGCTTCGGCGAATGAAGGATCCGCTCCAGCGAATGCGTACTACTGGAAGGCTTTTGTCGTGGTATCGCCCAAGCGAATGGTACTTCGCCCGAGCGAGTGAGTTGTCTCGCTCAAGCGTCCTGGACCTCGCTTAAGCGAGTCAGAGTTATCTTGGATTTCGCCCAGGCGCTGACGTGTTTCGCTGAACCGAATGGGTAGGTTCAAGCCTTGTTCCTTCCGTTGATTGCTATATGTGTAAATGTTCTTTTCTTTCCCTTGTCTTCTTCCTTCTCTTTTTTTATGCCGATTGACCAGGGGTCGTTTTTGTGAAAAACTTTTCCCTGTTTTTGGGTTTTTATTTATTAAAAATTAGGGTGTTACATTTTGGTATCAGAGCAGACCGAAAGGTCCAAGGCCAAGGTATGCTTACCGAGCGTAAGCGGTTGTGTGCATTGTGACCAAGTGATCATGATCATTATGGTATTTGTTGAACCTGATTGATAATATAGTATTGAGTTGTGGACAGAAGGTTGATTCCCTTCTGGTCCGAATGATTGTATAACATATAGAAATGGTAAAATGTGCTAAAGTTACTGAGTGCTGGGCTAAGATCCGATCGGAAGAATGTAACCTTGTAAACTTATCCTTGAAGGGGGTGTGAATTTCAGGATAGGTAATGACGAATCGTCAAAGCATGGAGGCTATAGACACAGCATTTCAACGCTTTGCGGACGTGTTTGAGAGGCAGGGCCAGCCTCGATCAGAGGATGGCCAAGTGCTAGACTGCTTCCTGAAGAGGAAGCCGAGTGAATTTCAGGGAGGACGTAACCCGGAAGCAGCTTTTAAATGGACTCAAGAGCTGAAAAGGATCTTTGGGGGTCTTCGCTGTACCGAGGCCCAGAAGGTAGAATGTGCAGTGTATATGATGCGAAAAGATAAGGCGGAGAACTGGTGGAAGATAGCCAGAAACCGATTTCCTGACGATGATACTCAACTGACCTGGAACAATTTCAAGACATGCTTCTTAGAGAAGTACTTCCCCGACACAATCAGGAGTCAGAAAGAACTGGAGTTCATGGAGTTGAAGCAGGGGTCCATGACTGTGGAAGAATACGCGACAAGATTTGAGGAATTGTGCCTATTCTACCCACCCTTCCAACAGCCGGGGACGGAGAATTCAAAGTGTTTAAAATTTGTGAACGGATTGAGGTCAGATATTAAGAGAGCCTGCAGATACCAAGAGATTAGGAGTTTTCCTGCATTGGTGAATAAGTGTAGGATATTTGAAGAAGATGACAAGGCCCACTCGGGCCAGAGCAGCAGGGCCAACCCCTCCTTGAAGCCTCAGCACTCTCGCTTCAAGAGACAGGATGACTCTGGTAGGAGCAGACTCCCTTCTAGGCTCGGAGGCAGGGGTAATCAAGATGGTCGTGCTGTTAGCCGCCCAAAGTACGGTAAGTGTTTTATATGTAGTGGTGATCACTTTGCCCAAGACTGTGAAGAAGGAGATGATGTCGTGTGCTTCCATTGCAATGGGAGAGGGCATATTCGCCCTAACTGCCCACTGCTGCGACGATCGAATGCTGATGCACCCCGTGGAGGTTTCCGAGAGAGAGACCACGGAAATGATGGTTGAGGGAACGGTGGCAGAGGCAATGGAACTAAAGATAACAGGAGATTTGCCCCAAATAACCGTGGGAGGAGCGCGGATCGACCAGCTGCAGAAAGAGTTTAAGTCATCAGTACTGAGAAAGTTGTACAAGCGAGCGACTAGGTGAAAGGTAAGGGTAAGGGTAAACCATTCTGGAAGCCGATTGTTAATATGTCATTTTATAACTAGGTGTATACTTGTGGGGTCGGAAATCTACCCCCATTGCACCATTTTACAGTAGTAGAAACCTATGTTGCGT
Organism: Clitoria ternatea; assembly: GCA_037962975.1. NCBI lineage: Eukaryota > Viridiplantae > Streptophyta > Magnoliopsida > Fabales > Fabaceae > Clitoria > Clitoria ternatea. The sequence continues at coordinate 202,692,025 of CM075670.1, forward strand.
GATTGAATGCCTGTGTACACGCTTATGATGGGCATTGGACCTAATGTGAATTATATGAACATGTGGATATGATATTGTGAATGAAACCCCTAATATGGTTTGGACTTGATTTGGATAAATCCGATTGGATGAATACATATATATATGTATATATCGATGCTATTGTTGAGTGTAATATGTGGTTATGGTTATGGTGCATGCTGTGATGAACAATGACATAGCCATGAATCCGACTGAGTGTCTGTATGTACATTAGTGCCATTTCCTAGTCCCTGGTGTGCTATGACAGTGTGTGTGATTGTTAATTACTTAATCCTGATTGAATTGCATGAACCCGAGTGAGTGATGTTATCATATAACTGAGAATTGAGAATTTGATCTAAGCCATGGTTTTGTGATGAATAAGATTTAGAGGAAATATCTACTCGGTGTGGACTAGAAGCCGATTGTTGTGTTGCCACCATACTGTTTTACAGAAGTGATAAATAATTTTCATGATTATTGATGTGTGATGTACCCTATGTGATGCATGATGTTGATGTAGGTGTATTACTCATATGTGTGAATTGCCATTAATACCGTGTGAATTAGTATTAGTTGGGTGAGTCTGGTCCGAGTGAGGCATGCTGCTCTGAGATGACTCTTCCTGCCATAGGTAATGTGGCAGCATACACGTTGCAGTGACTATGTAATTGTTGTAACCCTATAGGAAGGAGACGTCATCCTATAAGTTGGATGCAGTAATTCATGAGTCGGGCAGGTGAAGCTGTAACTGCTTATGGTGATGGTGAGTCTTTCAGATGATTCCGAATGATGATGAGAGTTATATTAAATGAGTGTTATGCGATTGTTTACCAAAATGAAGGTAGAGGGTTTTTTTGATCTTGACTTGTCTGCTTCCGAGAGGATTAGAGGTTGCTGGGTACGGATTGGCTACTAAAAGGATGATCGGTATTGGAATAAGAAGGGTGATCAAGCGGTCACTGAAGTTGGAGTTTTGAAAGGTTAACCCAGTGATCTTCCAGGAGAAAAGTCCTTCTGGTCAGAAAATGGAACTTAGAGTGTGCAAGTTTCCGAGTGAAGGGGGCTCCGAGAGGAAGTAGATATCCGAGTGAAGGATTTAATTGGAGTCGTACTCAGGTCAGTGATTGGGACTGTTGAGCTTGGACTCAGGTTTGGTTTCGAGGTAGGCCCGAGTTACGAGTGAATTTCTGGTAAGTGGAAGAATTTCCGGGTGAAAATTACCCTCGAACCCTGAGTGATGTTTGTGTAAGAGGACCGAGTGAAACTCTCAGGATGAAAGCATGTAAATTCCTTGAGTGTTCCCTTTGGTGTAAGAGAGAGATTTTGTGGTCAGGTTTTGAAAACCTGAGGGTTTGGTCCGAGAGAAATCGGTCGGGAGTGAGTATTTTAGGAGTCGGTGGTGTTGTTTATCGACTGAATTTTTCCCAACTGGTTAAATAACCTCTAAGGATGTGTTCCCCACGACACAATGTCGAGCCTATGCTTTATGTGATTTCATTATTGTGCCGAGTAACTCGTTTGAGTCAGGAAACCGATGGTGTGAATAAGCCGAATGGTGTTGAGAGTATATGGCCAAGCGACCATAGAACTGGAAAGTGCCAATGGCTAGGGTGAACTGGCAGAGTTGAATAGGGTAACTACGTGGGAAGTGGAGTCCCGAATGTAATGAAGGCTATGAAGAGTTGTTTTATGCTGATTAGAAATTGCGAAGCAGTCAAAAACGTGGAGGAGCGAAGAGTTGCAGTCGGAGCGTGACTGTGGTATTCCGATCCGTTTGTTGGAGGTAAGTCTGAGTGAAAGAAAGGAATGTTATTCCGAGTCAATGGTGCCACTTCCGAGTGGAAATGTGTTAAGCATAATGTCTCGGTTTTCTGGGTGGAGCGGCCGGTGAATTGCTTTGGAAGCCAATAGTACCGACTGGGATTTAAGCAATGGATGAATACTTGAGGAACATAGATGTGAAATTGCTTATTGTGGTATGACAGTGATTTTCCGAGTGGTTCGTTGAGGATAAGCATGTGTTTGAATTTCGAGGACGAAATTCTTTTGAGAGGGGGAGAACTGTAACATCCTGATTTTTAATTTAATTACCGATTGAGACTAAGCCATTAATTAAGGGATTAACTGCAGAATTGAGATTAATGAATAATTTAACTGATTGCTGATTGGTTAGAAAATAATTGAAAAAATAATGATAATAATAATAATAGTGCCAGGAGAAAGGACGCATGTGTCCCTAGGAGTATAAGACAACCTCAGCTCTCTCTTCCCTCCATTAATTCACGCTGGTCAGCTCCTCTGTGCGTGAGTCTGGTCCCCTCCTCCCCTGTTTTCTCTTCTTCCCTCTCAATCACGTTGAACAGTGAGAAAGTGGAGAGCTCCTGGAGGAAAATCAATGCGGCTCTGTTCCACTCCCTGTCCTCTTCTCACCCCATTGCCTTCTTCCTCTCCTTCTTCTTTTACCTAAAGCTGTTAGTATTCCAGTTGGAAGGCTGTGCTGGAAGTGCCTTGGAGTTGTGGGGGAGACGAACCCGTTGGAGGAAAGAAGCAACTCTGGCCCAGGATCAATGCTGAGCTCGAAGGCTATTGGAGGAGGAGTAACAGAGGGACGATCGGTCAGCATTGCAACTTGAGGAGTCTCTGAACCCCGACAGCAGGTAGGGGGCGCTTTGCATGTCAAGTGTATGGTTTATGACCGGGTCTCGGGTGCTTGCTTTAATGTGATATGTGGTGTGAAATGTGTAGATCGATGTGTGGCAATTGACTGATTGTGCATGCAACTCCCGAACTGGGGTATCTGTGAAAGGTTGAGGGTTGTGTGACTTCGTCTTTGAGTGCCTATTGATATTTCTGTGATGCATGTTGTTGAAACCTGAGTTTGCTGAGTGAATGTGTGTGTGCGTTACCATTATCCCCGAATGCATGAGGTGTGAATTGATACGTGATTTCCATTCCGAATGCTGCGTGGAAAAGTATGCTGACTCTGTTAAAAATGTTGAGTGGATGTGTTGTAATCTGGTTACCAATGCTTGTTGTTGTAAGTTATTATGATAGATGCATGTGTTGTTGTAATGGAATGTGGGATTTCAAATGAATCTGAATGCTGTGTGGGGGATCGGTTGTGATCCATTGATGGCTGTGCGAGACACGTCTGGTAAGCTTGGATGTTGTGGTGGAATTGCATGAGATTGCATATGTGGGATGATTCCCAGATTCCTGACCAGTTCCATGAGGACCCATGGTAGCCGATGAAGCTAAAGCTGGGTCTCGAGACGTCACGGGGTGACTGGTGCCACACGGAAAGGGCTAGTGGACGGGGGGTCGGAAAATTATCTAGAGTCGTATAAAACGAGTTCCAGTCAGATTCCTGGTTAGATCCATGAGGACCCGTGGTAGCCGATGGAGCTAGAGCTGGGTCTCGAGACGTCACGGGGTGACCGGTGCCACACGGAAAAGGCTAGTGGACGAGGGACCGGGAAGGAATATGTACTGAACTCACTGTTTAAGTCGGATCTGCATGCATGAGTCTATGAGCATTGTTAGTGAGATTATTATGAATTCCATGGATTAAATGAATTGAATGAACTCTGACTAGATGATGTCGTATGAGTGAATTCCGACTGAATGAATAGACAGGTATTGATACTGTTGCTGAGCGCAGTGTGATGCTATGATTGAGAATATATGTTATTATGCGAATTCCGATTGAATGATGTGGTCTGCCTCTTATATTAATTGGCAGTATATATATATATATATCGTTATGGATTGAACCTGGTAGATTATATAATTGAGAATTGAGGTAAAGTCTGAGTCAATAGCTGACACCTTATATGTAAAAGCTCACCCCTACACCATTTTTCAGTGTGTGCAGGTTGGACTCTGAAGTGATGATAACGTCTCAGGTCCGAGTGACGTGCACTCCGACCGTTGAGTGCTTATTTTGTATTTGTCATGTTTCGTCAGTTGTAGCCTTGGCCGGCTCATAATAACAGTGTGGTGTAATGAATATGGATACATATATATATAAATACTTTGAGCTTTTGTGATCCGAGTGCATGTTTTTATACGTAATAGTTCACGTTGATAACAGGTGTTGAGGAATGAATGATGTTAAGGTATTGGGTATTCCGAGTGTATGAATATGTATGTATACATATGTTGTATACGGGTGGTTTGTGTCTGGGTAGACTGAGGGGTGTTGATGGTTAGAATATTGCTCAGTTAATGATTTCTGAGTAGATGTAATTGGGGAGTCAACTCCGAGTGGGGCTGCAACTGGCTATGCCTTCTTGTTTGAATGATGATACTTCAAGGGATTCTGAGTAAAATACCTTGGATGAACCTATACTTCGTAAGATCTAATGAGAGAATCCCTGAGTGATAATGAGAGCGGTCATTCCCGAGTGAAAACCCTGAGCGATTCTCTCCTGAGAGAGGAGTTAGTGTAGTGGCTTAGAATGGAAGGGGATTCTAAGTGTAAAACATCGATAATCCGAGTGAAAGATGTATATTCTGAGTGAGTAAGGGTCCGTATCCTGAGTGGTTGAGTTCTGGAATCCGAGTGGGATAACCCCAGTGTCCGAGTAGAGTATAGGTGTGGCCGCATGGATAAAATTGAAAGGCTAAGTTATGGAACACCGAATGGACTTAGGAATGAACTTCCGAGTGGACTTAGTCGTTTACCGAGTGTATGGATGTCCCGATGCCGAGTGATGAATTTGCCGTGTGAGGCTTCTCGCTTAAGCGAATGAAGGATCTGCTCTAGCGAATGCGTACTGCTGGAAGGCTTTTTTCGTGGTATCGCCCAAGCGAATGGTACTTCGCCCGAGCGAGTGAGTTGTCTCGCTCAAGCGTCCTGGACCTCGCTTAAGCGAGTCAGAGTTGTCTTGGATTTCACCCAGGCGCTGACGTGTTTCGCTGAACCGAATGGGTAGGTTCAAGCCTTGTTCCTTCCGCTGATTGCTATATGTGTAAATGTTCTTTTCTTTCCCTTGTCTTCTTCCTTCTCTTTTTTTATGCCATTGACCAGGGGTCGTTTTTGTGAAAAAATTTTCCCTGTTTTTGGGTTTTTATTTTTTAAAAATTAGGGTGTTACAATTATGATTTGCATGGATTGAATGATTTGAGTGAATTCCGACTGGATGATGTCATATGAGTGAATTCTGACTGAATGAATATGCATGTATTGATGTTGTTGTTGAGTGCAGTGTGATGCTATGATTGAGAATGTATGTTATTGTGTGAATTCTGATCGGATGATGTGGTCTGACTCTTATATTAATTGGCAATATATATATATATATATATATATATATATCGTTATGGATTGAACCCGGTAAATTATATAAATGAAGATTGAGGTAAAATCCGAGTCAATAGCTGTCATTTTATATGTAGAAGCTCACCCCTACACCATTTTCAGTGTGTGCAGGTTGGACTCTGAAGTTATGACAAGGCCTCAGGTCCGAGTGAGGTGCACTCCGACTGTTGGGTGCTTATTTTGTATTTGTCATGTTTCGTCAGTTGTAGCCTTGGCCGGCTCATAATAACAGTGTTTTATAACAAATAGGAATATATATATATATAAGTAATCCGAGCTATTGTGACCCGAGTGTATGTTTATATACGTATATGGTTTACGTTGATAGCTTGTGCTTGCATAGGGTAACAGGTGCTGATGAATGAATGATGTTAAGGTAATGGGTATTCCGAGTGCATGATTATGTATGTACATATATGTCGTATACAAGTGATTGTGTCTGGGTAGACTGAGAGGTGTTGATGGATAGATTATTGCTCAGTTAATGATTTTTCGAGTAGACGTAATTGGGGGAGTCAACTCCGAGTGGGGCTGCAATTGGTTATGCCTTCTTGTTCGAGTGATGATACTTCAATGGATTCTGAGTAAAATATCTTGGATGAACCTATACTGTGTAAGATCTAATGGGAGAATCCCCGAGTGATATTGAGAACGGTCTTTACCGAGTGAAAAATATAAGTAAAACCTGAGTGAGGAAGAGTTGTATTCCCGAGTGAAAACCTTGAGTGATCCTCTCCCGAGAGAAGAGTTAGTGTAGTGGTTTAGAGTGGAATGAATTCTAAGTGTATGATATCTAAAACCCGAGTGAACCTGGCTGAGACATTCTGAGCAATAAATGATTGTGAGGCCCTTCTAAGCGAAGGAGGGTCTACGTGTTCTCCGAGTGAGAAGTGTGAATATGCCGAGTGATGAGTGTGTAAGGGAATTCCGACTGTACCCAAGGTTGATGTATACCGAGTTGGATAACCTACGTTTGAGACCCCCTGACTCCGAGTGAATGGATGCTTTGATACCGAGCGATGGGAATTACCGAGTGTGTTGCCCACCTCAGCGACTAAGGTGTTCGCCCCAGTGAGTGTGTTGCTGGCAGACTCTCGTTTTGATTTCGCTTAAGTGTTGTTGCTCTTCCGTTCGGGTGTTTCTAATCGGTTTTCTTCCACTGCTTCCCTTCCCTTCTCCTGGTCTCTCGGTTTAGTTTTTCCCTTCTTTGGTCGGCTTTTGCCTCTCTGCCCTTACGCTGTTTGCTAATTACTCTAACCATTACCTTGGGTCAGATTATGAATGTTTGGCCGGCTTTTATTTTACTTCCTTGCCTTCTTTTCCTTTTCTTCTTGGACCCGGTACCATTAGTTTATTTTTGGAAAATTTTCCCTGTTTGGGTCTTATCTATTTATTAAATTAGGGTGTTACATTTATAGTGTTTGTGTTTGGCCCTCTTAATTGGCAAGCACACTAATCGTTTGTAATTTTCAAATTTAGATATCGTTCCACTGGGATTGAAAGTTCAGTTATACAATTTATACAATATTCACAAGATTTCATAGTTGATTTGTTCATGAGATAAAAAGAAAATAAAATCTATCTAAAAAGTTAAGTTGTAATTTAGAATAGCTAAGATACTTGAGATAAAACACAGATAGACAAATTATGTTGGTATTTGGATCCCTAATCTAGAATAACAATGGAGGAACTCAAGACATACATATTTAATCAACAAGTTCATGTCATTGCAGCTTAAAATCATTATAACCGATCCCTCGTGATAAAAATTCTAAGTATTCATCGTAAAGTATGATTCCTCATGATCTTTCTCAATAAAAACTTGCATTAAGTTTAGGCCTTTTCACAACAATGGTTAACAACCCCTATAGAATTGAGATACCAAGGGTATTTCAACTTTTACTTTTGTTAAAACAAGTTTCAATACGGCATGAATAATCATTCTCCCATTTGATATTCATACTAATAAAACAAGTTTCAATACGCATGAAAATCATTCTCCCGTTTGACGTTCATACTAATAAAAGGTTGAAATACTAACATGTACTTGAATCATAAACATGCAGAGGTCGAATTCACAACATCATACTCAATAGATTAGTTCACCAATTCCAACATAAACAGATTAGTTATACATGGTAAAAGTAAAAACAACACTTATAGATTTTGACATTACGAAGGCGATGGAAGCTTCACGATACAACGATCACAATACTACACAACACTCTCAAGCATCTAGAAACTACTCTAGAACTACAAACTCATAAAAGAAACACTCAAACACGAGTGAAAGGAAGAAGAGAATGAAATTCTATTCTGAATTGGATGCCAAGGATGTGTGGAGAATGGCCCTATTTATAGGGCTGAGGAAGGGTCCTGACGCTACGCATCAGGTTCCTGAGCCAGCCTCTATTTAACAACTTGAAGTGACCATGATGGAATTATTTAATGAATCAAGCCCTGCCATTTGGCCCTGTCTCCTCTTTTGGCGTGTCCATTTATGAGGAATGGATGGGTCACTAGCTGAGTGCTTGACCACCTGTTAGTGGAATCCACGTAGCTTCTGACGCTACGCATGGGTGTGACGTATAGCGTCAGCATCAGAAATCCCCACGCTACGTGTGGTGTTGATGCTACGCGTCAGCTCTCCAGATCTTCAATTTTCTCTTAAAATTCTTTACTTTTTCACTGCAAAACTAGAGAAAATTGATCAAGGAAAAATTATTTCCAACAACATCCATTTATTGAATTTAAAACCTAAATTTCTAACAAATTAAACTAATATTTATTATTTTTACACAACTTTTATTAAGGAATTTATTGTAAATTTGAGGACTAACAAATACACCCAACTTGAGACATTGCTCGTCCTCGAGCAAGAGAGAAAATTAAAAATAAAATTTGAAATCAAATTTTTGAATTAGTCTGAAAATTTACCACAAAAAGTAATTTCACAATTTACCATTTAAAATAACCAAAAATAGATATCCTATGTAATAAAGGTTTGATGACAGAAATTTTTACAATGTCTTATTAACTAATCAAGCATAATTTCAGGCTTACCTCACAAATGTTTATCTCTGTGTAAAGGGTAACCTGTTTCACTTAATCGATCTTAGAATCAAAAAAATTTAATTTTGATTTTCATCTAATCAATGGTTAATCATACAGAGTTAATTCAAAAATCACAAGGTCTTTTCAAGGGTTATAACGAGGCTTGGCTACAAGAAATCATGGTAAATCCATCGATGATACAGTAGATGGTGGTTGAACTGGTGGTCTCCTTCGTCTCTGTCTGGGTTGAGCGTCCTGCTACAGAGGTGGAAGCTCGCACTGCTGGATGAAATAATCTCTATTCACTAGAACCTTGGGGACTCTCCTTGAAGAACTAGTGAACTCAGGCAATGGCACGATGACTCCTTGCCTCCTCAGTAAGGCAGATATGATGAGAGGGAAGGGAATTGGGTGGTTCACCTTATACCCTAAAGCATAAAGGTGAATCTGCTCAGATATTAGCTCGGCAATGTCAATAGTGTGGCCCTGAAGAATGGAGTAAAGAAGGCAGCAGCGATTAACTAGAAAAGAAGAAAGGTGGGTGACAGGAGTGATGTTATGGAGCATCAGGTACATCCATGCCTGAGGTATGGGAGTCAGCTGGGTCTTGAGGAGGTATGATGGAGTCCTTCCAACCTTACTCATGTTGAAGAAGATTCCATCCTTGCTCAAGAAGTGAGCAACCTGATCTAGGAAGTATCCTAAATCACCATCCTCAGTAGCAACCTTGCTTCTGTTTTCCTTCCAGAAACAAGTATCACTCTCAAGAGTAGGCTCCCAAGGATTACCCAGTAGGGTACTAATGGTATCTCGGTCATAAGTGATGTGCCGACCCCTCACCAAGCTCGTCCTTTACTGACTGATGTTTGGTGAGTCCTAGTGAGTCCTGAAGGCATTCACATAAAACTCTATAACTAAGATGGGATCCCCCTCAGTAGGCAGGGAAAATAGGGGTCCCCATCTCTTCCTCTGGATCTCATCCTGCAGCTCAGGAAAGTCTCTAGCATTTAGATCTAAAACTCTCTCCCAAATCAATATCTGGCCCTTTGTCTAGTGAAATTTGGCCCATTTCGCGTCAGTGTGAAATCTAGTGGGATCTCTAGTTCCCAGCTGCTCCTCACCCTGAAGATCTGGATCTTCAAAGGTGGTATCAGTGTCTGTGGTCCTCCTCTATCTCTTCGGACCAGTAATAGAATAGACTTCTTCGGTGCCATCTGCAAAAAAAAAATTATTTAAATAACACACAAAAATTCAAACAATAAATTACCAAAACAAATCATGCATATTTTTGGTTTTTATATTTTAACAAAATAAATCATGTAAAACATCAAAAATAAAAACTCATGCAAAATTTTAAACAAAATTCACACGACATAATCACAACAAAGCCTAAAAACAACATATTTTTGAATTTTTATATTTTTAACACAAGAAACAAAAAATGCATATATATATATATATTTGGATTTTTATTAAAAGTTTACACAACTTGCAAATTCACACAACTAACATATTTACAAAATTTTAACATATTTATTTATTTATTTATTTATGCAAGAAAATATAACAAACATATAATTTTAAGAGATTTTATTAATTTAAAAGAAAAACAAACAAATAAAGAAACAAAAATAGGGACAGAATTATTAAAAACAGAAAAACAATATATACATTAAATAGAAAATAAAACACAAAATTAACAAAAATCAAAAACAGAGGCTGACGCTATGCGTTAGCCCCGTTCTGTTCACGCTACGCGTCAGTGGGACGCTACACGTGGGCTTGCAGTTTCAGAAACTACAAAATGGGGGTTGCGTAGTAGCAACCCCTCCAAACCATATTCAATCCATTCATTTCCCTATTCTAACAACAATCAATCCCAGTGGTCTTCTAACCGATCCTAACATCATGCAATTCTAAAAATCGAAACTAAAAATTAAAATGAAAGGATTTGAGAAACTTACTTGGGATCCTTGATAGAATGTAGGAATAAAGAGGATTTAGGGTTGAGAAAAAAAAGGGTTTCTGGAAAATAAGGATTCTGAGAAGTGAATGTAAAGGAGGGTAAAAATAGGTTTTAAAAGTTTTGGATTTGGGCCTCCCTCTAGTTTAGTTTTAAAAACTGAACGACGGTTCTGACGTTACACGTCAGGTTGAAAATTTAGAACCCACGCCACGCGTCAATGTGGCGCTACGCGTAGGCTTATGTTTTTCATTTTTCAAAAAATTTCAATTTTCAAAAACCCTTTTCTTTTAATTTTAAAACCCTTTTTATTTTCAAAATCATATTTCTAACTAAAATTTTAAAAAAATTAATGTTTAAAATAAGTTTAAAATAAAAAGAAAATAATTGGTTGCCTCCCATTAAGCGCTAGGTTTAATGTCTCCAGCCAGACATTACCTCTGATCAATCAGGTGGTTTCTCAATTTTTGTTGAGGAATCACCAGTCTTTTTCTTCCTTCTTCTTCTTTGATGCTTAATTACCTATCTTTCATCATACAAGCAATCAGTTAAATTAAAAAAATTTAATTGATTGGGAAGAGATATACCTAATTTGGTTGAATGGTACACTTTTTCCTCAGTATTTATCCAAAGATGTTCATGAGCGTTGAAGCTTACCTCCTCTTCATGAATTTTAATTGTGATCTTACCTTGATAAACATCAACCATTACCTTTGCAATCTTCATGAAAGGTCTTCCAAGAATCAGAGGGATCTCATTATCCTCCTTCATATCCAGTACCATAAAGTCAACTCTAAAATGGTACTTGTCAACCTTTACTAGTACATCTTCCATAATCCCAATTGGTTTCTTGGTAGAGCGATCCGCAAATTGTAAATTTGACTTAGCTTTTTCCAGTTCTAGATTACCAATACGCTTCATCAAGTCTAGAGGCATAAGATTGATGCTAGCCCCTAAATCCATCAAAGCATTCTTGATATTGATGTTTCCAATGGTTACAGGAATGGTGAAACTTCTCAGATCTTTACATTTTTCTGTTGTGTCAAATTGTAAGACCTCATAACAATTTAATTCATGCTTTACTTCTACAGACTGTTGATTATTTTTTTCTTTTTCATTTTTTTCATTTTTTTTCATTCTCACTTTCTTTTTTTTCTTTTTCTTCTTTCTTTTTCTCATTCTTTTCACAATTTTCTTTACAATCAATTTTTACAAATTTATAATTTTTAGAAGAAACAGCATTACATTGATCTCTTGGGTTCTGAGTATTGGCAGTAAAACCATAACTTTTCAATTCAGCTATTTTCTTTGCTAGCTGACCTATTTACAAATTTGATGCTTTCCAGGAAGCTTCATTTGTTTCCATAAATTGTAATAACTGTTGGATAGATTCCTCAATCCTTGTCAATCTTGCATTATCAATTTGTGATTGTTGTTGTTGCTTAAATTGATTGTTAGGTGGTCGGTTAGAAGGTCCAGCATCTTGTCTCTAGCCAGAATTCTGATTCTACCATCGCTATGGGAAATTGTTAGGAAAAGAATTACCAAGATTAATAGGAAATGTACCTAATGGTATTCTTTAATGGATCAGAAAATTGGCTTGCTCTTGCTCATTTCTGTCAGGGGCACAGTAACCACATGGTTGTTCACCCACGCAATGCATACATTGTTTTAATTGAGCAGGGGTGGTGATGTCACTTGAGCAATTTGAAGTTTTTCTAATTGTTTGCTCATAGCCTCAATTTGTTGAGTCAGTAATTTTTGTTAAGCTAATACTGCATCATTCACTCCCAATTCGAGCATACCTGACTTCCTTTGTACATTACCTCTTTCATGTTTTGCTTATCGGTCACTAATGGACATTGATTCCAATATTTCTATTGCTTCTTCCACAGTTTTGTTCATTAAAGAACCACCTGTACAAGCATCTAACATCATCTTAAACTGAGGTAATAACCCATGGTAAATTATCCTTACCTTTTCAGCATCATTCAAGTTGTGGTTTGGACACTTTCTTAAGAGTGCCTTGAATCGTTCCCATGTTTCTCCTAAAGATTCATCATTATTTTGTGAAAAAGAATGTATAGCTGTCATGGCTTCAAAATATTTTGAAGGAGAATAAAATCTTTTCAAAAATTTTCTCTCAACATCGGACCAGTTTACAAAACTACCCGGTGGACAAGATTTAAACTATTCTTTAGCTCTACCAATCAATGAAAAAGGAAATAATCTCATGTAAACAGATTTTTCTTGATTAGGTTCAAAACCAATAGTGCTGCATAACTCATAAAAATAGTTAAATGATCATACAGTTCTTCATGATTTAAACCAGCAAATTGATTATTTTGAATAATATTTAAAGTAGCAGGTTTAATCTCCATTGGTACAACAGGTCCTTGGAACATTCCCAAAACTCGAGGTGATCCACTAATAGCAGGAAACTGCCTCAATGTTCTCCTTTCAGCAGCTATATTTGAATTTTCAAAATTTTTAGAAGTAGAAGAAGAATTAGTTTATGTTTTAGATTTCAAAGACTTGATTTTCTTTATAAACTTTTCGATCTCAGGATCAAAGTAAATTTTCCCTGCAGTAGATCAGGTTTGCATACACAAACTAGACAAAGAAAGTTCGTGTAACAATGATAAAAAAAAGTAAATAAATAACAAAATTTAAAAATTTTAACTAAGGTAAAAAATTATTTACCATGGTAATTAAAAATTTATTGTTTTACTGAATCAATTCAATCCTCGACGACGGCCTAGAAAACATGTTAAGGTCGTGGTACTATTGGGGATTTTATAGTGTTTGTGTTTGGCCCTCTTAATTGGCAAGCGCACCAATCATTTGTAGTTTTCAAATTTAGATATCATTCCACTGGGATTGAAAGTTTAGTAGTTACAGTAATTCTCTAGTTACTATGGTAAATTTATCAAAACTTATATACAAAAGAATGATTTATATATAATTTATACAATATTCACAAGATTGCATAGTTGATTTGTTCATGAGATAAAAAGAAAATAAATTTATCTAAAAAGTTTAGTTGTAATTTAGAATAGCTAAGATACTTGAGATAAAACATAGATAGACAAATTATGTTGGAATTTGGATCCCTAATCTAGAATAACAATGGAGGAACTCAAGACATGCATATTTAATCATCAAGTTCATGTCATTGCAGCTTAAAATCATTATAACCGATCCCTCGTGATATAAATTCTAAGTATTCACTGTAAAGTCTGATTCCTTGTGATCTTTCTCAATAAAAACTTGTATTAAGTTCAGGCCTTTTAACAATAATGGTTAACAACCCCTATAGAATTGAGATACTAAAGGTATTCCAACTTTTATTTTCGTTAAAACAAGTTTCAATACGGCATGAATAATCATTCTTCCATTTGACATTCACACTAATAAAACATGTTTCAATACGCATGAAAAATCATTCTCTCGTTTGACGTTCATACTAATAAAAGGTTGAAATACTAACATGTACTTGATTCATAAACATGTAGAGGTCGAATTCATAACTCCATACTCAATAGATTAGTTCATCAATTCCAACATAAACAGATTAGTTACACATGGTGAAAGTAAAAACAACACTTACAGATTTTTGACATTACGAAAGTGATGGAAACTTCACGATACAACGATCACAATACTATACAACACTGTTAAGAATCTAGAAACTAATCTAGAACTACAAACTCATAAAAGAAACACTGAAACATGAGTGAAAGGAAGAAGAGAATGAAATTCTATTCTGAATTAGATGCCAAGGATGTATGGAGAATGGCCCTATTTATAGGGCTGAGGAAGGGTCCTGACACTACGTGTCAGGTTCCTGAGTCAGCCTCCATTAAACAACTCGAAGTGGCCATAATGGAATTATTTAATGAATCATGCCCTGCCATTTAGCCCTGTCTCCTCTTTCGGCGTGTCCATTTATGAGGAATGGATGGGTCACTAGCTAAGTGCTTGACCACCTGTCAGTGGAGTCCATGTAGCTTCTGACGCTACACGTGGGTGTGACGCGTACCGTCAGCATCAGAAATCCCCACGCTACGCGTGGTGTTGATGCTATGCGTCAGCTCTCCAGATCTTTAATTTTCTCTTAAAATTATTTACTTTTTCACTACAAAATTAGAGAAAATTGATCAAGGGCAAATTAATTTTTATTATTTTTACACAATTTTTATTAAGGAATTTATTATAAATTTGAGGACTAACAAGGTACCGTTGGTCAGGGCTATTAAGAATATTATTGGGAATCCGAATATGTATTCAGAATAATTTTTAGATAAAGTATTGAGCTCAAACGGAGATCCTGTATGTTATAAAACGGTAGAGTTTAATGAAGGGAATTAAAATAAAACACCAAAATCCCTATTCTCCCCTTCACTTCACATTGCTTCTCCTTCTCCTTCTATATTCCATTTCTTTTAATCTCTTCATCTCCCACTCTTCTTCTTCTTCCATTCTCCAAAGCTCATAAAGTGGTGGTGTGCCCTTCCTCCTCCATATTTTGTTTTCTCCTAGCTTGGGTGGAGAAGCTTGTAGTGCTTTGAAGCTCTCCCTCTCCTTCTTAATTTTCATTCTTCCTCTCTCCCATTCTCGGAGCTCACTCCCTTTTGCTTGAGGTAAGGTTTCCTCTCCATTTTCTTGAGCCCTAACTTTGGTTATGTGATTGGGTTGTTGGGAGAGTGTTAAATGTGTATGGGTAGATGTTGGAGAGGCATTTATGATGGGAAACCCTAAGGTGGGGTGTTTTAATATGAGTTTTATGAGGGCACAATGTGGTACACAAAAATGGCCATTATTGTGATGGAAGAAGATGGGTAAAGAAATATTTATTGATGTTAAGAGGGGGTATTTAATGATGTGGAAATGCAACATTGATGATGGATGACCATTAATAAGGTTTAGTGATTAGAAAAGAGGTTTAAAACCAATTAATATGGAAACCCATGAATGGGTTTAGCTTTAATTGCATAATAATGAATTTAGGCACCTAAACCATGGTGGTTATGGTCGATTAAATAAAAGAAATAAGGTTGAGAATCGAAGTCGTATAAAACACCAAGAAATAAATATGAGCACTTGAATCTTGGTAGTTGAAATAAAAATTAATTGCGTGGTATATGGCATAATGTAGGAAATGACCCCATCAACGAGGTAGGACCATCGGACTGCGTTGATTTCTACTTCTCTTGAGGTAGGAGGGGGCAACATTCTTTAAATGCTTGATTTTATCCATTGGTGATGTGTGTATATGATTGTGTTATGTTAATTTGGCTTGGATGAATGATTTGATGATTACTTGGTTGAAATGCATTTAGAGTGAATGGTGTTATGTGGCTTATGTTGATGGGATGATGAATATGATGTTGAATTGACTCATGATTAATGAGAGTTGTTGTAACAACTTGGAACCATGATTATATTGAATACATTGTTATTGAACATCCCATGATATGTTAATTAATGATTTGTGATTGCCATTAACTATGTGTATAAAATCCAATGAATGTTGGTGATGGTTAAGCATGATGAGAACCTAGAGTTCCACTAAATTGTTGAGGATGAATTATTGATGGTGGAGTGGCATTTAGGATGCATAGTGTGAGAATGCATTTGATTTGCATTGCATTGCATCCATGGCATATCATTCGCTACTTATATGGCATGTTAAGGGTTCTAATAGGCAGGCCCAGTGGGAGGGCGACCCAGTGCACCGGTAAATTTTTGTTGTTCCCTAGTGATTCTAAGAATCACGAAGCCGCCCTTAGATTGGTGGTGAGGCACCTTATGTGGCAGGCCGTGTGGGCGGGCGGCTCTGTGTTAAACAAGTTACCTCGGTGTTCGATAGGGCACGGCTCTCTCAATATGTGTTTAGGAGAGGCCCGTAGCACTTGTGGCAAGTGAGGCCATATTGTTGAATCCGCAAGTCACGAGGTGACTAGTGCTACAAATGTTAACCATGCATGATTTGAGATATAAGTGTACACTTTTACTACTGCGGTAGGGGCATAGTAGCACACCTATGCCTGACCCACACTTGATATGATATTGTTTCCCACAGTCGGATCCATAATTGTTATTGATTCCTTTGTGCATATACATTAGCCATAAGAGCATTTGTATATAGCCAGAGATATGCCTAGTTGGTAGCCCATGGTGGCGATGGATGATTGTTAAATAAAGAGGAAGAAGGTTGTGGTACTAACATTGAATGTATGATGACCTTTATTGAGAATGCCATGATTTTGATGTGTGAGTTGTGAATATAATGATTTGAATATGTATGAAGTTAAAATAGAATGTGATGATGTGTGAAAGAAGCTTATAATGCTTCTTGAGGAATATATGTTATGCACACATGTATATGTTTCATCATAATGTATGATTTTGAATCATTTGGTATATGTTACTCACTTTCTAGTTACTATTTTAATTTTGATATAGGTATGATGAAATCCTACTCTTTTGGAGGGTGAGCAATGATAGATGTAAATATAGAAAGAAAGTGTAAGCCTCGGCCAATATCTTTTGTAAATCACTTGATAAGTGTAGATTTTTATTTTGTATATGATAAATGGTTGGTCATGAATATTAATTTGTGAGTCATGTGTAAAAATTAGACCTTTGTGTTTTGAATGGCTAATTCTTAGTAATGACACTAACAATGGATTATATTGATTGTAGATTGAAGGATTATATACCATCTTAATGGATGGATGTTAATGCCATGAGGTTTATGTCTATTAACACTGTATATGAGTCTTGTGTATAAATGATGAATGAATGATTTTGGCATGAAGTATATGATGAATTTTCATGGTTTTATGCATAATTAAGGAACTAGTAGGGTCAAAATGAGTTTTATGAGTTTTGATAGTAAGAAATGATTCCAATAGCTTAAATTCATGATTTGTGACTTATAGAAATTGGAATGGGCCAATTCCATTGAGAATAGGCCCTTGGGATGCACAAAAATGTCTTAAAACGAGTGAAATGCAATTATGCGCATAACTCTCTCGTTTTTGAGAATTTTTGAGTGCGGCCGGTGGCCACACGTCACAAATGATGTTTATAAGTTAGTGTCAAAATTTGTAGGCATTGAAACTCATATGAAAAAGTTAGGGGGGTTAGAAGTCCAAAAATATGACTTTTTCTGCATAAAATGACCTCTGTGTTGTCATGAATTGATTCACAATAGTGCATGAATCGATTCAAGACACACTGTTTTTACTGTTCCTGAATTTTGGGTACTTTGAATCAATTTAAGCCCCTGCATGATTCGATTTAAGACACACTATTTTTACTATTCCATAAACGTTTGAATCGATTCATGCGAGCTTAAATCGATTCATAGGGCCTTGTTTTCACTGTTTGGACTCCAGAAGCATCTGAATCGATTCATGGGGTTCTTGAATCGATTCATGGCCCTGTTTCCACACATTTTCCTCTGTTTTGGGGTATGATTGGTATCGTTTGGTCACGATATGATTATACAACAACATATGTATATAATTAACACATTTTAACAACTAAATGTGATGCTTTTGAACCTTCCCTCATTTCTATTCACCCTTCATGAAACAATTGTGTACTTTTGCTATTCCTTGTTGATGATCATGAGATTGATTGTTCAAGGTCCACTCTTGATTTAATTTATCCACCTTCTCATATCGTCATATATGGGATAGGTTATTTAAAATGATCTGGCGTTACATATTAAATATTTACTTCATGGTTTCTTCTATTCTTTAATTATTTTAAAATCACAAAAAATTTACTCTCATTTTATTATTTAAATATTATCACCGAGGCCCTATAATTGGGGCGTCACAACCTGGTATTAGAGCATTGATTACTCATTGATTAATTAGATGAGTTAAATGTTATTGAAGGGTGAGTTCCCTTATCAAAGTGAGGTTGTTTGCATTTAAAGTGTTATTGTTTATTGTTGAAATGTTGTTGTGCCTTATGAGAGTGCTTGTCACTTAATGTTGGGATATTATTGTTATAGTTGAGCATTGTGGAGCTTGAATTGCTCACTACTTTGTATTATGAATGATGGTGATAAGTATGTGATTGATATTAAGCCCGGCTAGACATTTCCTTTCCAATATTTACCTTCAAATTATGAATATATTATGATGATACATATGTTGATGATAATTGTTAATGATCGATAAATCTTGAGGGAAGAAACACAAGGTTTCTAAATATATTTGTGTTGTGTGTCTAGATTGATCGATGGTGAATAGACGCAACATCGATGCAGCCATTATGGCTGAAGCTTTTAACCGGCTTGTTAATATTCTTGAACCACAACAATAACCTGTTGGTCAACCAAATCATGGTCTTGACCGATTCCTCAAGTAGAAGCCTTCCAAATTTCATGCGGGCTATAAATCGGAAGACGCTTATGTTTGGATCCGTGACTTGGAGTGGATATTTGCTAGCATAGAGTGCACTGAAGCTGTAACACCCTAAATAATGAATCATAGACTGTAAAAAGAAGAGGAAAAAATTTTTTTTTATCCACAAGAAAAATAATCAGAATGCCTTGGCACAAAGAAATGAGAGCATAAGAAGAACAAGAGAGATAATACCGATCCAGGGAGCTGACAGCGGAGGAAGGGGAAATCGCTTAGGCGAACCACGCAGCATCGCGTACTCGCTCAAGCGAAGGCTTCCCTCGGTATTCGCTCATTACACTCGGTATTTCCGCACTCGGATTCCAGTGCCTAATTCACTCGGAATCTATGAGGACTCCCCACCCGGAACAACCTTAGCGCCCTTTTTTGTCACTCAGGGTATTTCACCTGGTTTTCACTCGGTAGCCATAATCTTCCTACTTTAAACATTCTACTAAGTTGAGACTCACTCAGATTCTTTTGTTACCAACCATTTACTACAGTGGGGTCCCTTAGAGTCTAAGGTGTCACTCTCCAGTCGGAAAAACTTCACTCGACGGATTCTCACTCGGGACTCGTTGATTATCCTACGCTCGGGAGAAATCCTAGTAGTTGTCACTCGGAAAGTATCTCTAGCCTCTTAACTCCGAACCCTAACAGCTCGACGATGGGGGCAGTCTTCTACGTCAATTCCTACTCGGAGCTATCTGATTTCACTCACTCAGAGCGTCTAAACCTCCCCACTCGGTGACAGAGTCACAAACTCACCCTCTAGACCATAGGTTGGCTTCCTTCATGTTAAGTTATGACATCTCCTACACACTCGGGGATATGAACGCGCATATATATAAAGATTATCCAGGCATTTTACAGCATAAGTTAGACATGCAACGTGGCATAAACATAGGCATATATATAGAAGTGTATATCATAATTTTACATCCACATTATCATGTTCCCATTCTAAGGGATTCAACTCTGTTTAAAAGACTAACAACAAAACACGAGCCGGCCAAGGCTTAACTCAAAACACTATATACAGCATATGCACAGTCATAAAATTCCATAGTGCATCAGCAATTCACCCGGCATTTCAGCTCCTCCTCCAATCCTCATTACGGGAGATATTCACTGGAAAATTGCCACAATAGGGGTGAGTATCTTAAATTTTAAATGATAGATAATGACTCGGTTGCCTCACATTTATACAACAATATATATATATACACACAATTATACATGGCAACAATTATAGTCAGTGCAATACCAATCAGCCAGAATACACACAAGATCCTTACTGATCTGAATCCATCAGTTGTCACTCGGCCCTTTCCACACATCAACTCAATAATATTAACATACAACAATCGGTAACATGATATTAAGATCCGTGAATTAGAATGCATCTTTTGAACATTTATAAGTCAGATTCCACAATTCTCACTCGGCTATATATACACAACTCTCCAATACATGACATACATTCATAGAACAGACTTCAATCAGCATTAACAGCATATACACACGGAATAGTGCACTCGGTCATGAGTATGTATATATATATATATCATCTCATTAACACCATCACATGCATAATTAATTCTAAATAGTATCAACAGTTAATAGGCACATAGTATTTCACTCGGTTCTGCATTCGTGTGTATCGGTATAGACGTTGCAACGTAGGCTCTCAGCCTTTTTATACATAGCTCTCAGCTATCAAATCAGCTCCCAGCTGCTTGGCCGTTTTACAGGTACCCAACCGTTTGCCCACAGGTGACACCAACGCTCTCAGCGCCAACGGAGGTGTTCACAGGCAGCCCGAGTCCCACTCAAGGACTACCTTGAGTCCCACTCAAGGATTTTACAGCGTCCCACACTTAATAACTGATGGTAGTGTCCCACACTACGTGCTCCCAGCACAATGCATCCCATGTGCCACACGCGGATTCATCACATAACATAGAATTCATGCACACAACCTTCACTCAGTTATACATATTTCGCATGCAGTCGGTAATACGCATTTCTAGGATTCCACATATTAATTTAACACACACATACTTCCATGCAATCATCAACATAGTTCCATTAGCAACATATGAGCCCAATGCAATCGGTGTCAATCAATATCAAGCTTCTAACAGCATTCTCATCAACTCAAGCATAACATGCACTCGGTATACAGCAGCATCAGAACTTACTCAACACATGCATCCATATGAAGATCAACAGGTTCAAACAAGCATTCCAATCAGTACAACATAATATGCAATCGGTATACAACAGTGTCAGGGCTTAATCAACGCATGCATCCATATGAATGTGAACGGATTCAACAAAGCATTCCAATCAACACAACATAACATGCAATCGGTATACAACAGTGTCAGGACTTAATCAACGTATGCATCTTCAAGGACGGTAATAACATGCAACATTCACTCTTACTTATCTTACACTCGGGTACTCCACATGCAAGCATATCATACAACAAGATACAGAATCACCATTTTCAACACTCGAAACCCCTTTATAACCCATGCATTTAACATGTAAGGTACTCCCCCTACCAACTACAAGACTCTGAGAGACTTTTCTGCTTGGGTATTGGTTCTCTTCCTTGCTGCTTCACTCAACGCTTCCACTCGCTTAGCCTTTACTTGAACACGACTGCCCTCTACGAGTGGTGCAGGGCTATTTCTGCTTCCGCTTCGACGCTTGTCCTCTACTCGTATGAGGGAGCTCTGACTCCTCTGCAGCACCGTCACTTGGCTTCTGAAACAGGGAGTGGAACAGAGAGCAGAGAAGGAGAAGAGAAGAAGAAAGAAGAAGAAGGAGAACAAGAGAGAAGGAAAAGAAGGAAGAAGAGAGAAATCGCAGAGGGAGTTTCGAAGAATGAAAGGCAAGGAACCTTCAACCAATTATAAATACATGCATGAGGGAAGAAATGGTGGGGTGGGAAAACGTGAGGAGCAGTCTGCTCACGTCACCCAGTCCCACCAGCACCCACTAAAGCCAATCACCCTTTTTAATCAGCACACCCTTTGATTAATTAAGTTAATGGTAATTAATAAACAAATTCCCCCTTCTGAAATTATTATTTTAATGGTTTTATTCACCCGGTACATTATTAAAAATTTGGGATGTTACAGTTCTCCCCCACTTCAAAAGAATTTCGTCCTCAAAATTTAGTCGGTAACTCACCTTGGTCAAACAACTCGGGGTACTGCTGCCTCATGGCATCCTCGCGCTCCCAGGTATAAGAGGTATACCCGTTCTGCTGCCATTCCACTTTAACCAGTTGCACATTCTTACTCCTTAATCGCTTTACCGATCGGTCCACGATCCTAGTCGGTATAGTTGTAGTGGTCAGATCTTCCTTGATTTCCACCTCATCATCAGGCATTGTGTGAGTAGAATCTGGCAGGTACTTCCTCAGTTGAGACACATGAAACACGTCATGCAATCGAGATAAATGAGTCGGTAATGCTATTTGGTATGCCATGTAGCCGACTCATTTCAATACCTCATAAGGCCCAATGTATCGAGGGCTTAACTTTCTGCTTTTCAAGGCTCGCCCGACTCCTTTACTCGGTGAAGTCCTTAAAAATACCTTGTCTCCGACTGAAAATTCCAATGGTCTGGTGCATTTGTCATGGTAGCTCTTCTGCCTATCTTGAGACGCTTTCATCTTTTCTCTTATCACCCGGATCTGCTCTGAAGTTTGCTTCATAATTTCTGGTCCCAATAGCAGACTCTCACCTGATTCCGACCAGCAGAGTGGGGTTCAGCATCTTCGACCATATAGTGCTTCGTAGGGTGCCATACCAATACTATTGTGATGGCTGTTATTGTACGTGAACTCAATCAGGGGAAGGTATTGCTCCTAATCCCCACCGTGCTCTGGTACACACGCCCTTAGTAAGTCCTCTAAGCTTTGGATTGTTCGCTCGAATTGCCCATCAGATTGGGGGTGGTAAGCAGAACTAAGCCAAAGTTTTATACCCATTTCCTGGTGCAGACTGGTCCAAAACCGGGACCTGAATCTAGGATCCCTATCTGATACGATGGAAGTTGGTATACCATGCAGTCAGACAATTTCGCGAATATAAATCTGAGCTAACTTATGCATCGGGTTCTTCATATTCACAGGCAGGAAATGTGCACTCTTCGTTAGTCGGTCAACAATGACCCATATCGCATCATGGCTTGCTCAGTTTTGGGGCAATCCCATGAAAAAAACCATGGCAATTGAGTCCCATTTCCACACGGGAATCTCCAGGGGTTGCAATGCACCATACGGCTTCTGGTGCTCCACTTTTGACTTCTGACAGGTGATGCACCGAGCCATATATTCTGCCACATTCCTCTTTAATCCGGGCCACCAGAACCGAGTTCTCAGGTCATGGTACATCTTCATGGTACCCGGGTGGATACTTAGCAAGCTCTTGTGGGCTTCATCAAGCACCATTCTCCTGAATTCTCCTCCATCCGGCACGTATATTCTATTTCTTACTCGGAAGATTCCATCTGATCCCTCGGTCAAGGACAAATCCTTGCCTTTGGCCTGAGTCTCCTTCATCTCAGCCAAGTAGGAATCTGACTGCTGTTGCTCGCACACGGATTTCAGGAATTCATTGGCAATCCTCAGCGTGCCGATCGCCATTTTCCGAGAGGAGGGAATGTTAACATGTAAGTTCATGTCTCAGAACTGTTCCAATAGCTCTACCTCCTTCGCCATCATCACTGCTACATGAAGGGATTTCCGACTCCACGCGTCGGTAACAACGTTTGCCTTACCCGGATGGTACTTTAGCTCAAAATCATAATCTTTTAAAAATTCCATCCATCTCCTCTGTCTCATGTTCAGTTCCTTTTGGTCGAATAAGTATTTGAGGCTCTTGTGATCACTGCATACTTCAAATCTGGACCCGTACAAGTAATGCCTCCAGATTTTTAATGCGAACACCACAGCTGCCAATTCCAAGTCGTGGGTCGGATAATGCTGCTCGTGAGGTCTCAATTGCCGAGAGGCATACGCTATCACCCGGTCTTTCTGTATTAGCACGCATCCTAATCCGAGTCATGATGCATCACAATAAACCACGAAGCTCTCTTGCAAGTCAAGTAATGCCAGCACTAGTGTAGTCGTCAACTTGTCCTTCAGCTCTCGGAAACTGCTCTCGCACTCGGGACTCCACACGAAGGGCATGTTTTCTGAGTCAATTTAGTCAGTGGCGAGGCCAATTTAGAAAAACCTGCAATGAATCTTCTATAATAACCTGCCAGGCCCATAAAGCTTCTTATCTCCGAGACCGACTTGGGTCTCTCCCATGCCATTACAGCTGCCACCTTCGAAGGGTCCACCGAGACACCTTCCTCGGAAATCACGTGTCCGAGGAAATGGATTTTATCCATCCAAAAATCACACTTTGAAAGCTTTGCAAACAACTGCTTCTCCCTCAACACTTGGAGTACCGCCCAGAGATGTTCTTCATGCTCCTCAGAAGTCTTAGAATAGACTAGGATGTCATCAATGAAAACAACTACGAATCGGTCTAAATACGGGTGGAATATGCTGTTCATGTAATTCATGAAGACAGCAGGGGCGTTTGTCACACCAAACGGCATCACTACATACTCGTAGTGACCATACCAAGTCCTAAAGGCAGTCTTTGGAATATCCGACTCCTTCACTCGGATTTGGTGGTATCCCGATCGCAGGTCGATTTTTAAGAAAATTGAGGCTCCACGTAGTTGGTCAATGAGGTCATCAATTCTGGGCAACGGGTACCGATTCTTAATCGTGAGTTTGTTTAGCTGCCGGTAGTCTATACAAAGCCTCATGCTACCATCCTTCTTCTTAACAAGCAGCATAGGTGCGCCCCATGGTGATACGCTCGGTCTAATGAATTGTTTTCTGAGTAACTCATCTACTTGCTTCTTCAACTCGGCCAATTCAGTTGGGGACATTCTATATGGTGCACTGGAGACTGGCTCGGCTCCAGGGATCAGGTCTATAGAGAATTCGACTTCTCTATTGGGAGGGACACTCGGTACGTCTTCAGGAAACACTTCTGGGAATTCACAGACAGTTGGAATTTCGTTCACTCGGGTTTTACTCTCACCCTCGGTTAGACAAAGCATCATAAACAGTTGGGTTATACCTTGTGCTGTGTCGTCCTCATTGTGCTACCTCGAGAAGATTATCCTTTGGTTTCTGCAATCCACTAACACCTTGTTGGCTGAAAGCCAATCTATTCCGAGCACAATATCAAGATCCTTTAAAGGTATGCACACCAAATCGAAAGTGAAACTCCGATCACACAACACAAATGTCACATCCTTACATATTGACGATGTCAACACTTTAGGGCCAGTCGGATTGGCCACTTCTAAAGTTCGATCCATAAACACAGTCGGTAACTTTAAACGCTTTACACACTCATCAGCTATAAAAGAATGGGTGGCTCCCGAATCGAAAACAACATTAAGTGTATGTCTACCGAGTGAGCACTTACATTGTACCAGGTCATTTGCTTGTGCAGCATCCTCTGCGTTGATGGCGTAGACTCTTCCCACTGCTGGTTGGTCGGTATTCCTCTCTCGGTTATTTGAAGCAAGCATTATGTTTCCTCTGGCTCTGTTGCCTCTGTCGCCCGGTCGTTGGTTATCATTCACTCAATTTCTCCCTTGGAAACCCCCTTGACGTACGCTGGTGTTTGCTTGACAGAGTTAGGGGCAATCGGGGCGGATGTGTCCCCTTTTATTACAATGGAAGCACACCATTTCACCATTGTTGTTGCAGTCTCGAGCATAATGATTTCCTCCACACTTGAAACATTTTCCGTCTCCTACCACTGGTCGAATTTCAGCCTAATGTTCAGTAACTTAGCACATCATACTATTTCTATATGCTACACAATCAATCGGACCAGGAGGGAAGCAACCTCCTATCCATGAGTCAATATCAATCAGGTTCAATCATGATGACCACTCAGTCAGAAAGCACACAACCGCTCACACTCGGTAAGCTTTCCTTGGCCTTGGACCTTTCGGTCTGCTCTGATACCAAAATGTAACACCCTAATTAATGAATCATAGACGGTAAAAAGAAAAGGAAAAAAAAAATTTTTTTTGTCCACAAGAAAAATAATCAGA
This sequence comes from Clitoria ternatea, assembly GCA_037962975.1. NCBI lineage: Eukaryota > Viridiplantae > Streptophyta > Magnoliopsida > Fabales > Fabaceae > Clitoria > Clitoria ternatea. The sequence continues at coordinate 202,717,982 of CM075670.1, forward strand.
ATACCTTGGCACAAAGAAATGAGAGGATAAGAAGAACAAGAGAGATAATACCGATCCAGGGAGCTGACAGCGGAGGAAGGGGAAATCGCTTAGGCGAACCACGCAGCAACGCGTACTCGCTCAAGCGAAGGCTTCCCTCGGTATTCGCTCATTACACTCGGTATTTCCGCACTCAGATTCCAGCGCCTAATTCACTCGGAATCTATGAGGACTCCTCACCCGGAACAACCTTAGCGCCCTTTTTTATCACTCGGGGTATTTCACCTGGTTTTCACTCGGTAGCCATAATCTTCCTACTTTAAACATTCTACTAAGTTGAGACTCACTCAGATTCTTTTGTTACCAACCATTTACTACAGTTGAGTCCCTTAGAGTCTACGGTGTCACTCTCCAGTCAGAAAAACTTCACTTGGCAGATTCTCACTCGGGGCTCGTTGATTATCCTACGCTCAGGAGAAATCCTAGTAGTTGTCACTCGGAAAGCATCTCTAGCCTCTCAACTCCGAACCCTAACAGCTCGACAATGGGGGCAGTCTTCTACGTCAATTCCTACTCGGAGCTATCTGATTTCACTCACTAAGAGCGTCTGAACCTCCCCACTCGGTGACAGAGTCACAAACTCACCCTCTAGACCATAGGTTGGCTTCCTTCATGTTAAGTTATGACATCTCCTACCCACTCGGGGATATGAACGCGCATATATATAAAGATTATCTAGGCATTTTACAGCATAAGTTAGACATGCAACGTGGCATAAACATAGGCATATATATAGAAGTGTATATCATAATTTTACATCCACATTATCATGTTCCCATTCCAAGGGATTCAACTCTGTTTAAAAGACTAACAACAAAACACGAGCCGGCCAAGGCTTAACTCAAAACACTATATACAGCATATGCACAGTCATAAAATTCCATAGTGCATCAGCACTTCACCCGGCATTTCAGCTCCTCCTCCAATCCTCATTACAGGAGATATTCACTGGAAAATTGCCACAACAGGGGTGAGTATCTTAAATTTTAAATGATAGATAATGACTCGGTTGCCTCACATTTATACAACAATATATATATATATACACACAATTATACATGGCAACAATTATAGTTAGTGCAATACCAATCAGCCAGAATACACACAAGATCCTTACTGATCTGAATCCATCAGTTGTCACTCAGCCCTTTCCACATATCAACTCAATAATATTAACATACAATAATCGGTAACATGATATTAAGATCCGTGAATTAGAATGCATCTTTTGAACATTTATAAGTCAGATTCCATAATTCTCACTCGGCTATATATACACAACTCTCCAATACATGACATACATTCATAGAACAGACTTCAATCAGCATTAACAGCATATGCACATGGAATAGTACACTCCGTCATGAGTATATGTATATATCATCTCATTAACACCATCACATGCATAATTAATTCTAAACAGTATCAACAGTTAATAGGCACATAGTATTTCACTCGGTTCCGCATTCGTGTGTATCGCTATAGACGTTGCAACGTAGGCTCTCAGCCTTTTTATACATAGCTCTCAGCTATCAAATCAGCTCCTAGCTGCTTGGTCGTTTTATAGGTACCCAACCGTTTGCCCACAGGTGACACCAACGCTCTCAGCGCCAACGGAGGTGTTCACAGGCAGCCCGAGTCCCACTCAAGGACTACCTTGAGTCCCACTCAAGGATTTTACAGCGTCCCACGCTTAATAACCGATGGTAGTGTCCCACACTACGTGCTCCCAGCACAACGCATCCCATGCGCCACACGCGGATTCATCACATAACATAGAATTCATGCACACAACCTTTACTCAGTTATACATATTTCACATGCAGTCGGTAATACGCATTTCCAGGATTCCATATATTAATTTAACATACACATACTTCCATGCAATCATCAACATAGTTCCATTAGCAACATATGAGCCCAATGTAATCGGTGTCAATCAATATCAAGCTTCTAACAGCATTCTCATCAACTCAAGCATAACATGCCCTCGGTATACAGCAGCATCAGAACTTACTCAACACATGCATCCATATAAAGATCAACAGGTTCAAACAAGCATTACAATTAGTACAACATAATATGTAATCGGTATACAACAGTGTCAGGGCTTAATCAATGCATGTATCCATATGAATGTGAACGGATTCAACAAAGCATTCCAATCAACATAACATAACATGCAATCGGTATACAACAGTGTCAGGACTGAATCAACGCATGCATCTTCAAGGACGGTGTCGCAACCTGGATCACGACGGCGCGGCGAGAAAGAGAGAAGGGGTGGAATGAAATAGGGAGTCGCCACCAACGTTTTTATCCATAGGAAAAACATTGGGAAAAAACTAAGTTCAATAAAGCACTGGTTAAAAAATTGAAATCCAAGTTCGGGAGTCGATTACGAGTAGGGAAGGTATTAGCACCCTACATCGCCTGTCAAAGACAGTACCAAGATTGAAAGCACAATATAAATAGCCTTAAATAAAACATGGTTTCTTCCCTTTTATTTTGAAAATGATAGAATGGAGTAGAGAACTGTACAAACATAGAATGTCGAAGCGAGGTCAATGGAACGTTTCATTCGGATTAAACTCGACTTCGATATGAGACAGAGAGGGGAAGAGAATGCTAATAAGGCGTCACGCCTAAATTAGACATTCTCAAAAAAAAAAACAGGGATAGGAAAGAGATAAGCGGGACGTCTCGTCCTAAGTATCCCTTCCCTATGAATTATGGCGAGGCTTGAGCAAAAACTAGGGGGAAATCAACAAGACGTCACGTCTAAATTGATTTTCATGGAAGCGACCAAAAAGAAGAACATTTATGAAAGAAAAATGAAAGTAAGGAAATAAATCAAAAAAATAAAAAAATAAAAAAAGATGGGCCGACAGGAGTTAAAGTCCTGCTCCTACGTATTCTTGAATTATCAAGAAATCAGGGTTACGTAGTTTTGAGAAAAAATACTTTTTTGACTCGGAACATGATGATGGAAGTTATTTGAGGTGGGGAACTCATACAAGACGAAGTTCTTCGCACGTGTACGGATCCTAAGGAGATTATGTAGACGGAAGTGTTCCCGTACGACACGGTTAAAAAATGGAAATTTTTAGGCTAGAAAATAAAACATATGCAAAACTTATTACTTATTATTTTTTTTATTATTTTTTTATTTTTTTTATTTTTTTATTATTTTATTAATAATAGCATACTTTATTAAAAATAACCTGGAAATAAAAAAAAACTTGGGAATGAAAAGAAACTTGCTGGAAGAAGAAATGAAACTACATAATAACAACTACAAAGAAAAGTAAAGAAAAGAAAAGAACATAATAATCTGGAAAAGAAACTAACCCGGAAATGGAAAAACTTTGAAATGAAAAGAAACTTGCCGGAAATGAAAAAAAACTTGCTGGAAGAAGAAATGCAACAGAGAAGAAGAAGAGGAGAAACGAATGGCTTCCCAAGACTTGATTGCCTTCAATGAAGAATCCCCCTTGAATGAATGCTTATGGTGCCTATTTATAGGAATGCAAAAGCAGCCATTGCCATAAAAAATTTGTAATGGAAGGTGCACTCTCCAATTAACAAGTCCATGGTGCTCCATTATCAACTTAAGTGCTCCATTATGATCTTTAGTGCCCCATTATGATGCTTTAGTGCTCCATTATGATCCTTAGTGCTCCATTATGATCTTTAGTGCCTTGCCCACCATCACAAACTTGCTCGTGCATTTGAGGGCTGATGCGTGCCAAATTTGAAAAAGAGTCCAACATGAAAGTTGTAGATCTTTCTCTTAGCTTTAATGTGATATATGGCACAAAAATTTTCATCAAGAAATGAGGGAGATATGACTCATCTACGAAAACTGCTCCAGACTCTGACGAAAATACCTTTGCATGTAAAATAAATTCACTGGGCAAAATGGGTGGAGAATTAGCTTTTGTGCCCTTCATGAAGTTTGTAGATCTTTCTCTTAGCTTTAATTTGATATATGGCACAAAAATTTTCATCAAGAAACGAGGGAGATATGGCCCATCTATGAAAACTGCTCCAGAGTGTGACGGAAATACATTAATAAATTCACTGGGCAAAATGGGTGGAGAATTAGCTTTTGTGGCCTTCATGAAGTTTGTAGATATCTTTGATATGGAGCCATAGAAAAAAGAATGGGGTCATTTCAGTATCATATGAGGGAGATATGATTTTTTTCTTAAAGATGTGCAGAGCAGTCATGAAACTGGAGCAAGTCCAGGAAGATTATTAAAACTGTACCAATTGGTAAGGATTCAGCCTTCAAGGTCTTCACAAAAGTCGTAGACAATTTTGTTACAAAAATTTAGAGACCAGGTTTGCGCAAATCAAAGATCGTATGAAGGAGTTATGAATTTTCAAATGAACCATGCGCATAAAAGAGTGCTCAAAGGATGGAACTGTACCAATTGGTCGGACAAAAAGAGGTGTTCACAGATGCCCCTCTTTACTTCTTTTTCACAAAAGAGACACGAAGCTTCTGTGTTTTTGAAGTGAAAAGGAAGTAAAGATATGAACACCGATGTAGGGGGCCAAGTGGGACCTCTTGATCGGTATGGCAACTGATCGCGAGTTAGTGTGACCTTTTTCTTAAAAAAAACGAGCATTCTCTACTTCTGTTTCTCTTCTTTTCTCCTCTCTTTTTTCTTTTTTTTTTTTTGTTTTTTTTTTGTTTTTGTTTTTGTTTTTTTTTTTTGAACTCTGGATTGATCGGGAAAAATTCTTTCAGTGGGAAGATCGGGATTGACCCCTAGTAGACTAGAAGGTAAAGGGTGCCTGCATAGGTGAACGGAAAGTAAAAGACGCCTTGATAGGCGACTGGAAAATAAAGGATGCCTTGATAGGCGGCTGGAAAGTAAAGGATGCCTTGATAGGCGGCTGGAAAGTAAAGGATGCCTTGATAGGCGGCTGGAAAAGGACGCCTTGATAGGCGACTGGAAAATAAAGGATGCCTTGATAGGCGGCTGGAAAATAAAGGATGCCTTGATAGACGGCTAGAAAAGGATGCCTTGATAGGCGGCTGGAAAATAAAGGATGCCTTGATAGGCGGCTGGAAAATAAAGGATGCCTTGATAGGCGGCTGGAAAATAAAGGATGCCTTGATAGGCGGCTAGAAAATAAAGGATGCCTTGATAGGCGGCTGGAAAAGGACGCCTTGATAGGCGGCTGGAAAATAAAGGATGCCTTGATAGGCGGCTGGAAAGTAAAGGATGCCTTGATAGGCAGCTGGAAAGTAAAGGATGCCTTGAGTAGGCGGCTGGAAAGTAAAGGATGCCTTGATAGGCGGCTGGAAAATAAAGGATGCCTTGATAGGAGGCTGGAAAGTAAAGGATGCCTTGATAGGCGGCTGGAAAGTAAAGGATGCCTTGATAGGCGGCTGGAAAATAAAGGATGCCTTGATAGGCGGCTGGAAAGTAAAGGATGCCTTGATAGGCGGCTGGAAAATAAAGGATGCCTTGATAGGCGGCTGAAAAGTAAAGGATGCCTTGATAGGCAGCTGGAAAGTAAAGGATGCCTTGATAGGCGGCTGGAAAGTAAAGGATGCCTTGATAGGCGGCTGGAAAATAAAGGATGCCTTGATAGGCGGCTGGAAAGTAAAGGATGCCTTGATAGGCGGCTGGAAAGTAAAGGATGCCTTGATAGGCGGCTGGAAAATAAAGGATGCCTTGATAGGCGGCTGGAAAGTAAAGGATGCCTTGATAGGCAGCTGGAAAGGTAAAAGGTACCATTTGATCGGCGGCTGGAAAGTAAAGGATGCCTTGATAGGCGGCTGGAAAATAAAGGATGCCTTGATAGGCGGCTGGAAAGTAAAGGATGCCTTGATAGGCAGCTGGAAAGGTAAAAGGTGCCATTTGATCGGCGACAAGAAGGTAAAGGGTGGGGTTGACCCTCGGTCGATAGAAAATACAGAGATTGGGGGAGCTAACAGGACGTCTCGTCCAAATTAACTCACTGTTGGTAGGAAATGTGAAGGTTGGGGGAGTTAACAGGACGTCTCGTCCAAATTAACTTACTGGACTTAAAGGCTCGGGGTGATGCCCCAGTTTGACATGACTGAAGGTTCTTGGGGAATTACTCTTTGACTGAAAGAGGGTGAACCTGGGGTGCCCCAGTTGGAGATGATTTGAAGGAATCTTGGGGAATTGCCCCTTGACTAAAATAGAAGAAATCTGGGGGAGATGCCCCAGTTAGGAAGATTGAAAGGATCTCAGGGAACTGCTTCTTGACTGGAAGGAAAAATCTGGGGTCCACTGGGGATGTATGGTGGGCTTACTAAAGGAAAGAAATCTGGGGATGATCTAGTTCAAGCTGTCTTGGATGATTCAGGGAACTGCTCCTTGATTGGTAGGAAGAGAAATGGGGGAAAATCTAGCTGAAAGAGCTAGGGATACTGCCCCTCGAACGGAGGAAAGATTTGGGGTGATACCTCAATTTTGGAAAGATTAGAAGATTTAGGGGTACCACCTCAAGGATGGGAGAAGGATATGGGGTGATGCCCCAGTTAGGGCGGTTGAAGAAGCTTGGGGTACGTTCCCTTTTGACAGAGAGAGACCCGAGTGATGTCCTGGCTTAAACTTCCCGGGAGCGTGGGGTATTGCTCTTGGGTTGACAAAAAATAACATCCTGGGGGAGATGCCCCAGTTTGACATGATCTAAAGGGCTTTGGGGGAATCTAGGGTGATGCCCCAATTTAATTTGTCTGGGAAGTGTAGTTCTACTGGGGAAGAATTTAGTTATTCGGGTACTGCCTCTTGATTGAGAATGGAAAGTTTGGGATTCATTGGGGAAGAGATCTTGATAAGTGCCAGCTTTGGCGATTGATTTCACTGGGGATGAGAATTTGAGAGGTGCTGATTTTGGAGTTGAGTGGGAGACTTTGAAGATTGCCAACTTTGGCGAAAGAGGCTTAGAACGGTGTTTGCTTTGGAGATTGAAGAGGAGACTTTGAGAAGTGCCAACTTTGGCGACCTAAGGATGGAGTTCCGAGAAGTGCCAACTTTGGCGAGGAAGGTTCCACTAGGGGGATGAGAATTTGAGAGATGCTGACTTTGGAGTTGAGCGAGAGATTTTAAAGATGTCTGCTTAGGCGATGGAAGAAGAAAACACTAAAAGGTGCCAACTTTGGCGATTTAGGGAAGGAGTTCTGAGGCGATTCGAGGAGGGGACTTGAAGGACTTGATTGAGGTGTTAATGCCTGGCATGACTGTCTGTGAGATAACCTGCATAAAAAATGGTAAGTAGTGCAAAGATAAGTTCAAAAACTGGGTAGGTCCTGTGAAACCGCGACCCTTAGGACAACTCATGGACAGAGGAGAATGCAAGAGGCGATCATAGCTTTGAAGCGCATGCCTGGCTGAGTCTTTGTGATGATTGTCGAGGTCAAGTAGTGGGAGCGTCTTGTCCCTTACGACTTTAAATGTTCACCATTCTTTTATTTTATTTTTTATAAAAACACAATGTTTTATCAGATTAATGCAATTCATAACACGTATCGAAAAAGGATAAATTTTATTCATGTATGACAAACAGAATACAGAGAATGGACAATGGGGAAAATAGATGGGATGGAATGAAGTTACATAGGACAGGTCAAGGCCAGGAGAAACAGGGAAGGTTCGAGGATCCTCCAGTGAGTTCCTGAGACTAGTGAGAACCTTAATCTCACGTGTACGACCTCAAGTACATCGTTCAACTCTGCCTTTGAGAGGGTAGTTTAACCATGGTCCACATGCCTCAGTTTGCACGTTTTGCATTGGAAACCTTAGTTACTCTGCCGAAATCTTGACCCTAATTTTTACCTGAGCTGCCTTTTCAGGTTTTCAACTCACCGGGTTGCTCTAACTTTTGCCTAGGCCGCCCTTTCAGGTTTTCAGCCTAGCGAGCTCTTTTCTTTCTTTATAATGTGTTCTTGTTCATTTTTGGGCTGTATCCTTTACAGTAAAAAGTTGAAACTGATCACACTCCAGTTGAGTCTGCCTATTCTTTTCCAAATTTAGTTTGATCCTTTGGGAAACTGATGTCACTTCAAATAGGAGACTCCACTCCTATGCCATGTACCCAAGGAAATATTGGTGAGTCTTTTGGCACCAATGAGAGGGAATTACTCTTGAATCATCATTCTGGCCTTTTGTTTTTCTTTTTTTTTTATTTTTTTTCATTTTCCATTTCTTTTGTTTGCCCTCTTTTTTTTTTGCTTTTGTGTTTTTTTTTCTTTTTTTTTTTAATCCCCTTAATGACGCAACGACTCAATCTGACAGACTATTTCCTTGGCTACATAGGTATGAGGAATGGCGCACTCCTTAGGGTTGAGGTGTTGATGATGACAAGAATACGAGTTCTTGGCCTGACGACATTTGTTCCCCTTATACAGAAAATGACAGCTTGCTCGTGGATCTGGACGTAACCAGCTTTCCCTGCTTGGTATGTGCATTGGACTTCAAGCTTGACTTCTACTTTTCATTTTTTCATTTTTCATTTTTTTTTTTGAATTTTTGGCCAAGTCTCCCTTGACTGTATCTGCATTTAAGGCATTAGCAATTTTCCCCTATTTATGCTGGTAACTGTTATGGTTTTCTTAGTTGACTGGCCTACCACTTGTCCAATTTGGGACTTGGCAATGTTATCATTCACATATATTATTTCCACGCCCTGAAACAATATTACTAATGTCTTCTGATATATTGCCCCGTGATTCCTTCAGTCATTCTTGACTCAGGGGTATTCCTTAACCTCTTGTTCTAACAATCTGGTTAACTTGTGTGGTGACTCACAAGCTTTCCTACCTTCTTTGTCAGCACAATCGACCGGGTAGTTGAGGTCGTAAAATAGGATTGTGATTTCATTAGTCTCAAGAGGATCATTTTTGGGTCTGCAATTTAGTGCGTTATGGCAAAAAATAAAAAGGAAAGAAAAAGAGGAACAAGCAAGTAAAGAAAATGAATCAATGCAAGGATAAAGGGATGAAAATTTTTTTTTAGAATATCGATACGCATTTATTGATTGACTGGTAAAACAAGTTTTTTTCGCCTTTATTACATGGAAAGTCCCAAAGCCTTAGGCATAGCAGAGGGATAAACAAGACTTTTAAGGCAATGACAAATTACTTTGGTGAATCATTTAAAATCGTAGGGAGTTCGACAGCTTCCTAGTTACTGAGCTCTCGGCCCGGCAGGTAAGCGGTCACCAAATCAACATTGTTATCAAAACTATCAACCACCACGGCATTAACTTCTGAGCTTCCATGATTAGGCAGGGGATTCTTGACCACGTTAGGGCTTCCTTCTTTAAAATCAATCCATTCGGCTTTGATCAAATCTCTCACTTTATATTTCAGAGCCATGCAATTTTCTGTGGAATGCCCCGGTGCCCCAGCGTGGTAATCACAATGAGCGTCTGGGTCATATCCCCTTGGATAAGGAGGTTGCAATGGCTTCATGGGGCATGAAACCAACAGACCTTCCTGAACGAGGATTGGAAAAAGTTCGGAATATGTTATGGGAATTGGATCGAACTGCACCGGGGTGCGCTCATTGTTGGGATTCCTTGGGTTCTGATTATGGTTGGGTGGTTGAGCTACTTGCTGCGGGTGATGGTATGGCATGGGTTGTGGCATTGGAGCTCTTACCATGGGTGGGCGGAAGTGAGGAGTATGAGCTGTCGGGCCATAAGTGGTTGCGGCCACATAAGGATTGGGAGCTTGAATCATGGTAGGAGTGAATGGTCTCGGCGGAGCCGTCTTTTGATTAGAAGAGATGAAATTAGTTTCTCCGTCCCTTCTCCCAGGTGCCGGCTTCCTCGTCATGTTTGCCCTAGATGAGCCTTGAGTGATCTTACCCGTTCGTATTCCACTCTCCACTCTTTCCCCAATAGTCACAATGTCGGAGAAGTTGGCTGAAACACTACCAATCATCTTGCCGTAGAAAGGTGATGGGAGTGTGTCGATAAACATTGCGACTATTTCTTTTTCCAACAATGGGGGATCCACTTGCGCCGCTGTTTCTCTCCATCGTTGGGCATACTCCTTGAACGTTTCACTGTCCCTCTTCACCATATTTTGTAAATGAACCCTGTTGGGTGCCATATCCATGTTATACTTGTATTGTCTAAGGAAGGCATCTGCCAGGTCTTTCCAACAACGGATACGGTTCCGATCAAGGTGAGCATACCATGTAAGAGCAGCTCCTGCTAGACTATCTTGGAAGCAGTGGATCAATAGTTGGTCATTAGAAGAGTAAGATGCCATCTTTCGACAATACATTGTGAGATGATTCTTAGGACAAGTCATTCCCCGATACTTGTCAAAGTCTGGCATCTTGAATTTAGGTGGGAGGATAACATCTGTGACTAAACATAGCTCCGAAGCATCTATTAGTCCAAAACCTCTGGCGCCTTCCATCATTCTTAAACGCTCTTCTAAGATCTCTATCCTTTCCCTCCGAGGAGCCGCGACCGCGCGGGTTGTATCTTGGAGGTTGGTCCCATAGGGGGTTCCGTATCCATACGGATAGCCGAATGACTGGTTGAACAGAGGCAACACATGGGACTGGTTTACTAGGCCTGTATTTGGTGAGGGACCTTGAGGATGGGCCATAGCATAAGTCGGCTGGGTTATCTGGGCTTGTGTATTTTGGGCTTGGGCATTGTAGGTTGGCTGGGCCATCGGGGCTTGTGTGTTTTGGGTTTGGTAAGTTTATGGGTCATGGGCTTGCGTGTTTTGGGTTTGGTAGGTTTTTGGGTCATGGGCTTGCGTGTTTTGGGTTTGGTGGAGTGGTGGCATATTTGGTTATGTGGGGTATGAAGCATGAGGATTTACCGCTTGCTGGTTATGGGCGTCTTGTTGGTTAGCGAGCGGGGGATAGTACCCCGGGGGTAGGCCATAAAGTGGAAAAGGTACTGGGTTGCCGTCTAGACCGACAAATGTATGTTATGCGTAAGACTGGCCGTAAGGTGGCTGGGTCTCAATGGCAGGGTTAGGTCTCCCGACATGAATGGTGAGAGGGGGTGTCGTTGTGTTAGGGAGTTGGGTTCTTGCTGGGTCAGAATCAAGGGGAGGTGGCGCGGTGGCAGGCTGCTGTTGGGCATCCTCAACACCTGCAGAGGAGCCTCCTTCGGTAAGTTTCTTTTCTAAGAGTTTAGTTAACTCCGGGACTCGCTCTTTCAGCTGATCGAACTCGGTTCTAAAGTTTCCTTCAACAGCTTCTGCCTCAGCCATGAGTTTCTTTTGGAGCCGGGTCTGGTAAGGATGCCTACCCGTGACGTTGGTGTCTTTTTTTTTTAAAAAAAAAGAAGAAATAAATGTTAGGCAGAAATAAAAAGAAGGAAAATGTTGTGGGAAACAATCACAGACTTTGGCGAGTATCCTTTGACCATTCCTTAGAACTTATCATTCAAAAGTACTAGGTATGGTAATCATAGAAATTAATATGGGATATTTATGAAGACAGAAGAAATCTTTTATCCTGCGGCGGGAGCCTCTAGCTCAGACATCTTCTTCGGGCAATTACAGCCCTTATTTCTTAAGTTCAATCCCATGTCAATTTCCATAGATACTCAAAGGGTACATGACCAAAGGAGGACTATCTATTCACCCGAAGAATACTGTGTGTTTCAAAACGAGTCATTATTTCAATAACTTAGTAAATCTGCGGGTGGTAGATAATTCATTTTCTTGGATAAAAGGGGAAAGCAAAAATGACATAAGGTAAAGTAAAGTTTGCCCTTTTGTGGCCTAGGTTGGGTTTTGTTGAAAGTTTTCTCTAGGCCCTATGGTTTGTCTAAAAGTGGCTCTTCACACCAGGTGGCTCATTCTAGACTTCTAGAAGGTCACCAGAGCCAAGATCCTACCCATGACAGGGACGCAACAGTGGGGAACCACTAGGTGCGTATATCATGAGAGGTCGAACTCTGGTTGAGGTTCTCACGAACACCGGATAGGAAGTACATCCCATACGATTCCATTACCAACCTCTCCTAACTTAAGCTTCATTTGGGGCCCGGGTATAGGGCACCACTCATAAGTGTGTGCGAGTAATTTGTGAGTGTAGTGTGTGAAAGGGCATTCAATACTTTTTACCTTACTTCATTCTGCACAAAGAACAAACACAGAACAAATATACAAAGTCGTCTACCCTAGGGTTCAATAATTACAGGAAAGTAACATGGTCCTCTACCCTAGGGTTCAACAAGCATGCAAACATAGATAATGTAACAAATAACAAGATACAATTAAAACAAGAACAAACTTCCACAACAATTAACAGAAAATAAAACAAGGGGGAAGAAATCCAAGCTAACAAAGGCTATATAAAAGAACATGCGCTTTTAATCAAACTGGCCTGACTCTCTTAAGTGTCCCCAGTGGAGTCGCCATCTGTCGCAACCTGGATCGCGGCGGCGCGGCGAGAAAGAGAGAAGGGGTGGAATGAAACAGGGAGTCGCCACCAACGTTTTTATCCATAGGAAAAACATTGGGAAAAAACTAAGTTCAATAAAGCACTGGTTAAAAAATTGAAATCCAAGTTCGGGAGTCGATTACGAGTAGGGAAGGTATTAGCACCCTACATCGCCTGTCAAAGACAGTACCAAGATTGAAAGCACAATATAAATAGCCTTAAATAAAACATGGTTTCTTCCCTTTTATTTTGAAAATGATAGAATGGAGTAGAGAACTGTACAAACATAGAATGTCGAAGCGAGGTCAATGGAACGTTTCATCCGGATTAAACTCGACTTCGATATGAGACAGAGAGGGGAAGAGAATGCTAATAAGGCGTCACGCCTAAATTAGACATTCTCGAAAAAAAAACAGGGATCGGAAAGAGATAAGCTGGACGTCTCGTCCTAAGTATCCCTTCCCTATGAATTATGGCGAGGCTTGAGCAAAAACTAGGGGGAAATCAACAAGACGTCACGTCTAAATTGATTTTCACGGAAGCGACCAAAAAGAAGAACATTTATGAAAGAAAAATGAAAGTAAGGAAATAAATCAAAAAAATAAAAAAATAAAAAAAGATGGGCCCGACAGGAGTTAAAGTCCTGCTCCTACGTATTCTTGAATTATCAAGAAATCAGGGTTACGTAGTTCTGAGAAAAAATACTTTTTTGACTCGGAACATGATGATGGAAGTTATTTGAGGTGGGGAACTCATACAAGACGAAGTTCTTCGCACGTGTACGGATCCTAAGGAGATTATGTAGACGGAAGTGTTCCCGTACGACACGGTTAAAAAATGGAAATTTTTAGGCTAGAAAATAAAACATATGCAAAACTTATTACTTATTATTTTTTTTATTATTATTTTATTTTTTTTATTTTTTTTATTATTTTATTAATAATAGCATACTTTATTAAAAATAACCTGGAAATAAAAAAAACTTGGGAATGAAAAGAAACTTGCTGGAAGAAGAAATGAAACTACATAATAACAACTACAAAGAAAAGTAAAGAAAAGAAAAGAACATAATAATCTGGAAAAGAAACTAACCCGGAAATGGAAAAACTTGGAAATGAAAAGAAACTTGCCGGAAATGAAAAAAAACTTGCTGGAAGAAGAAATGCAACAGAGAAGAAGAAGAGGAGAAACGAATGGCTTCCCAAGACTTGATTGCCTTCAATGAAGAATCCCCCTTGAATGAATGCTCATGGTGCCTATTTATAGGAATGCAAAAGCAGCCATTGCCATAAAAAATTTGTAATGGAAGGTGCACTCTCCAATTAACAAGTCCATGGTGCTCCATTATCAACTTAAGTGCTCCATTATGATCTTTAGTGCCCCATTATGATGCTTTAGTGCTCCATTATGATCCTTAGTGCTCCATTATGATCTTTAGTGCCTTGCCCACCATCATAAACTTGCTCGTGCATTTGAGGGCTGATGCGTGCCAAATTTGAAAAAGAGTCCAACATGAAAGTTGTAGATCTTTCTCTTAGCTTTAATTTGATATATGGCACAAAAATTTTCATCAAGAAATGAGGGAGATATGACTCATCTACGAAAACTGCTCCAGACTCTGACGAAAATACCTTTGCATGTAAAATAAATTCACTGGGAAAAATGGGTGGAGAATTAGCTTTTGTGCCCTTCATGAAGTTTGTAGATCTTTCTCTTAGCTTTAATTTGATATATGGCACAAAAATTTTCATCACGAAACGAGGGAGATATGTCCCATCTATGAAAACTGCTCCAGAGTGTGACGGAAATACATTTGCAAGCAAAATAAATTCACTGGGCAAAATGGGTGGAGAATTAGCTTTTGTGGCCTTCATGAAGTTTGTAGATCTCTTTGATATGGAGCCATAGAAAAAAGAATGGGGTCATTTCAGTATCATATGAGGGAGATATGAATTTTTTCTTAAAGATGTGCAGAGGAGTCATGAAACTGGAGCAAGTCCAGGAAGATTATTAAAACTGTACCAATTGGTAAGGATTCAGCCTTCAAGGTCTTCACAAAAGTCGTAGACAATTTTGTTACGAAAATTTAGAGACCGGGTTTGCGCAAATCAAAGATCGTATGAAGGAGTTACGAATTTTCAAATGAACCATGCGCATAAAAGAGTGCTCAAAGGATGGAACTGTACCAATTGGTCGGACAAAAAGAGGTGTTCACAGACGGTAATAACATGCAACATTCACTCTCACTTATCTTACACTCGGGTACTCCACATGCAAGCATATCATACAACAAGATACAGAATCACCATTTTCAACACTCGAAACCCATTCATAACCCATGCATTTAACATGTAAGGTACTCCCCCTACCAACTACGAGACTCCGAGAGACTTTTCTGCTTGGGTGTTGGTTCTCTTCCTTGCTGCTTCACTCAACGGTTCCACTCGCTTAGCCTTTACTTGAACGCGACTGCCCTCCACGAGTGGTGTAGGGCTATTTCTGCTTCCGCTTCGACGCTCGTCCTCTACTCGTATGAGGGAGCTCTGACTTCTCTGCAGCACCGTCACTTGGCTTCCGAAACAGGGAGTGGAACAGAGAGTAGAGAAGGAGAAGAGAAGAAGAAAGAAGAAGAAGGAGAACAAGAGAGAAGGAAAAGAAGGAAGAAGAGAAGAATAGCAGAGGGAGTTTCGAAGAATGAAAGGCAAGGAACCTTCGACCAATTGTAAACACATGCATGAGGGAAGAAATGGTGGGGTGGGAAAACGTGAGGAGCAATCTGCTCACGTCACCCAGTCCCACCAGCACCCACTAAAGCCAATCACCCTTTTTAATCAGCACACCCTTTGATTAATTAAGTTAATGGTAATTAATAAACAAATTCCCCCTTCAGAAATTATTATTTTAATGGTTTTATTCACCAGTACATTATTAAAAATTTGGGAGGTTACAAAAGCCCAGAAAGTTGAATATGCCATATTTATGGTCTAAGATGAAGCCGAGTCTTGGTGGATCTTGACTCATGGGCATATGATCTCTTCTCACACTTTTTTGAAGTAGGAGAACTTTAAGGTGGAGTTCCTTAGAAAATACTTTCCTGAGAGTTACAAGAACAAGAAAGAGCTTGAGTTTATGGAGCTCAAACAAGGAAGCATGTCGGTGGAGGAATATGCCTCAAAATTCGAAGAACTATGGGTGTTTTACCCTCCTTTTCAACAAGAAGGTACCAAAGCTTCGAAATGTGTTAAGTTTGAGAACGGATTGCGCCAAGAGATTAAGAAGGCAATTTTTCATCAAGAAATTAGGAGCTTTCCTACTCTTGTGATTAAATGTAGAATATTTGAAGAGAATGATGTGATGCCCAAGAGTTATGCGAGGCATGATCATAGATTGAAGGGACAATCTTCTAGCTTCAAGAAGAGAGTTAATTTTAAGAAGAATAAATAATTTGTGCATGGTTCCTCTTCGCTTAGAGATGGATGCGGTGGTGGAAGACATGGTGCTAATGGTGGCCGAGGTAATGGCCGAGGTAATGGCCAAGGTCTTCATTGTTTCTGATGTGGTAGAAACCATTTGGCTCATGATGGTGGTAATGAAGAGAAGGTGGTGTGCTATAGATGCAACCAACCGGGGCACATCCATCCCAATTGTCCTTTGAATGCCACAGATGTGGTGGCACGTAATAATGGGAACCGTGAAGGCTATGGTGCTTTTAGAGACCGTGGTCGTGGAGACGGTAATGGCGGCCACAATAGTGGTTGTAATGGTAATGGTAATGGTAATGGTAACGGTGGCAATGTTCGTGGTTATGGTAACGGCCGAGGTAATGGCATTGGTGGCCTGAATGGTCACAATAATAGTGCTAACCAACAAACTGCTGGAAGAGTATTCGTCGTGACAGGTGAAGAAGCTGCACAAGCCAGTGATCTAGTTCAAAGTAAGTGTAAAATACATGGTAATTGTGTTGATGTGCTATTTGATTCGGGTGCAACACACTCCTTCATTTCGGAAGATTGTGTGAGGTGATTAAAATTGCCAATAAGCATGATGAAAGAGTCTATCATGGTGTCTACAATGACCGGTACTTATTTACGGATGGTTACTCAGTGTGACGATATTGAAATGATTCTTGAGGATCTAAGATTTGTTATATCCCTTATTTGCTTGCCAATGAAAGACTAAGTCATTTTGGGAATGGATTGGTTATCTACCAACATTGTATTGATGGTCTGTTTAAATCGGAGCATTGTTTTTCCTTCTCCGACTACCGAGCGCTTTGATGTGTAATGTATATCTCAACTCCTTGTTATGCTATGCATAGTCAATGGGGAAAATGCCATTCGATCCCTTGATATCCGTGTCGTATCTGAATTCCCAGATGTATTTCCTGATGAGGTACCTAGTTTACCTCCTCTACAAGAGGTGGAATTTTCTATTAACCTTGTTTCGGGTACGGAACCTGTTTCTCAAGCACCATATCAGATGTCTCCAATGGAGTTAGCTGAGTTGAAGAGACAAGCTGAAGAGTTGTTAGGGCGAGAACTTATTCACCCAAGTGTGTCTTCTTGGGGTGCGCCTGTATTATTGATGAAAAAGAAGGATGGAAGTATAAGGTTATGTGTGGACTATCGACAACTTAACAAGTTGACCATTAAGAACCAATATCCCCAACCTCGCATTGATGATCTTTTGTATCAATTGAAGGATACAGTGGTATTCTTAAAAATTGATTTGCATTCCAGATATCACCAAATTTGGGTGAAGACCGATGATGTTCTAAAGACTGCTTTTCGCACTCGCTATGGCCACTACGAGTATGTGGTGATGTCTTTTGGTGTGACAAATGCATCTATGATTTTCATGGATTACATGAATCGCATCTTTCATAAGTATCTTGACCGATACGTTGTGGTGTTTATTGATGACATTCTTGTTTATTCCAAGAGTCATAAAGAGCATGGAGAATATCTTTGCCTTGTTTTGAGTATTCTTCGTGAGAAAAAGCTGTATACGAAGCTTTCCAAGTGTGAATTTTAGTTGTCGAAGGTCTAATTTCTTGGACATGTTATCTCCAAAGATGGAGTTACAGTTGACCCATCAAAGATTGAAGTCGTGATGGCTTAGGAAAGACCGACGTTCATGAATAAAATAAGGAGTTTTCTTAGTCTTACCGGTTACTACCGGAGATTTATCGAAGGTTTCTCCCGTTTGGCTTTACCATTGACGAAGCCAACCCATAAGAATCAACCATTTATGTGGAGTCTTGATTGTGAAAGAGTTTCCAAGAGTTGAAAGTTAGACTCGCTTCTGCTCCTGTGCTGGCTTTGCCCGATTTATCGGATGACTTCGTGGTGTATTGTGATGCTTCCAAACTTGGTATTGGTTGTGTGTTGATGCAAAGTGAGCATTTGATAGCCTATGCATTGAGGCGGTTATGACCGCGTGACATTAATTACCCCACGCATGATCTTGAGTTGGCGGCGGTTATGTTTGCCTTGAAGTTGTGGCGACACTACTTGTACGGCTCGAAGTTTGTGGTCTTTAGTGATCACAAGAGTCTTAAATATCTATTTGATCAGAAGAAGCTTAATATGCGCCAACGACGATGGATGGAGTTTCTTAAAGATTATGAGTTTAATTTGAGATACCATCCCGGGAAGGAAAATATGGTTGCCGATGCCTTGAGTCAAAAGTCGTTGCATGTTTTCGTAATGATGGTGAAAGAGATGGAGCTAATTGAGTAATTTAAAAACTTGAATGTAGGTGTAAAAATATATACCCCAAAGAAGATGTCCCTTGAGGTGTTGACGGTTGCTAATATGTTCCTTGAAACTGTGAAATTACAACAACCGAAGGATGAGTATTTGATTGAGATGAAAGAAGCTTAAGCTAATAGGAAGAATTCATTTTTGACGGAAGGCCATGATGGTATTTGGTGTATGAAGGGCCGAATTTATGTTTCATCTGGTGGTGATTTAAGAAGGTTGGTACTTGAAAAAGCTTACAAGAGTGTGTTGAGCATACATCCTGGTTCCACAAAAATGTATCAAGATTTAAAGAAGAATTTTTGGTGGCTCGATATGAAGCGTGATATGGCGAATTTTGTAGCATCTTGCCTTATTTATCAAAAGGCTAAGGTTAAGCATTAGAAACCATCTAGTTATTTGAGACCTCTTGATATCCCTGTTTGAAAGTAGGATGACATCGCTATAGACTTTGTCTCTGGATTGCCCAGGACACGTGCTAGAAATGATGCAATATGGGTGATGTTGACAGATTGACAAAGTGTGCTCACTTCTTGCCCATGAACATGAACAGTCCTTCAGAGAACTTGGCACAATTATACGTTAAGGAGATTGTTAGGCTACATGGTGTGCCTTCGAGTATTGTGTCGGATCACGATCCATGGTTTACTTCCAGGTTTTGGGGAAGCTTGCATAGAGAACTAGGTTCTAAGCTCAAGCTTAGTTTGGCGTATCATCTGCAAATGGATGGACAATCTGAGCGAACAATTCAAAGCCTTGAAGATTTGTTGCGGGCTTGTGTATTGGAGCATTGAGGTTGTTGGGAGAGATGCCTGCCATTGATTAAGTTTACGTACAATAATAGTTATCATAGTACTACTGGTATGGCTCCCTTTGAAGCTTTGTATGGTCAGAAATGTAAAACTCTGCTGTGTTGGCTTGAAATTGGTGGGAACTTGGCATTAAGGCTGGAGTTGATTACAGAGACAAATGAACCAATCAAGATGATACAAGAAAAGATGAAAATTTCCCAAGATCATCAGAAGAGCTATTATGATAAGCGACAGAAGCCACTTGAATTTCAAGTTGGTGATCACGTGTTGTTGAGAGTATCACGAGATAAGGGCGTTGGAAGAGCTTTGAGGAGCAAGAAATTAAGTCCGAAGTTCATTGGACCGTTTGAAATCCTCTAAAGGATTGGCAAGTTAGCATATAGGATTGCCCTTCCTCTGTATTTATCAAATTTGCATAATGTGTTCCATGTCTCACAGTTAAGGAAGTATGTGCATGATCCTACGCATGTGATAGCCCTTGATAATGTTGAAATCGGGGAGAATTTATCTATTCCTCTAGTGTCTGTTATTATTGTGGAGCATTCCGTCAAGAAATTGTGGAACAAATTGATTCCTTTGGTGAAGGTATCTTGGAGGCACGGAGATGTGGTTACTACCACGTGGGAGCGTGAGGATGATATGCAGAAGCGGCACCTTGAGATATTCGAATCAGGTTGGTAAATTTTGGGGACGAAATTTCTTTTAAGGTGGGTAGATTATAATATCCCTAATTTTATATAAATGATTAAATATTGGAAATAAATATTAAATAATTACCCAAGATTAATTAATGTACCAAGATGTTAAAAATAATTAAATTAAGATTTTTGGGGGTTGCTCATGAATTATTGAGGCTTTACACGCTGAGATTATACCCGATTAAAATATAGGTGTCGGACTAAGTATCTCTGATTGAGGTAACGTTGGTCAGGGCTATTAAGAATATTATTGGGAATCTGAATATGTATTCGGAATAATTTTTAGATAAAGTATTGAGCCCGAACAGAGATCCTGTATGTTATAAAATAGTAGAGTTTAATGAAGAGAATTAAAATAAAACACCAAAACCCCTATTCTCCCTTTCACTTCATTTTTCTTCTCCTTCTCCTTCTATATTCCATTTCTTTTTATCTCTCCATCTCCCAATCTTCTTCTTGTTTCATTCTCCAAAGCCCACAAAGTGGTGGTGTGCCCTTCCTCCTCTATATTTCATTTTCTCCTAGCTTGGGTGGAGAACCTTGTGGTTCTTTGAATCTTTCCCTCTCCCTCTCAATTTTTATTCTTTCTCTCTCCTATTCTTGGAGCTCATTCCTTTTTGCTTGTGATAAGGTTTCCTCTCCATTTTCTTGAGCCCTAACCTTTGGTTGTGTGATTGGGTTGTTGGGAGAGTGTTAAATATGTATAGGTAGATGTTGGAAAGGCATTTATGATGGGAAACCCTAAGGTGGGGTATTTTAATGTGACTTTTATGAGGGCACAACATGGTACACGAAAATGGCAATTATTGTGATGGAAGAAGATGGACATTGATGATGGTTGTTGGGTTTTTAATGAAACCCTAACCCTATGATTTGGGGGAAATGAAAAATATGGGCAAAGGAATATTTATTGATGTTAAAAGGGGGTATTTAATGATGTAGGAATGCAACATTGATGGTGGATGACCATTAATAAGGTTTGATGATTAGAAAAGGTGGTCGAAAACCAATTAATATGGAAACCCATGAATAGGTTTAACTTTAATTGTATAATAATGAATTTAGGCACCTAACCCATGGTGGTTATGGTGGATTGAATAAAAGAAATGAGGTTGAGAATCGAAGTTGTATAAAACACCAAGAAATAAATATGAGGACTTGAATCTTGGTAATTGAAATAAAACTTAATTGTATGGTATATGGTATAATGTAGGAAACGACCCCATCGACGAGGCGGGACCATCGGACTGCGTTGATTTCTACTTCTCTTGAGGTAGGAGGGGGTAACATTTTCTAAATGCTTGATTTCATCCATTAGTCATGTGTGTATATGATTGTGTTATATTAATTTTGCTTGGATGAATGATTTGATGATTACTTGGTTGAAATGCATTTAGAGTGAATGGTGTTATATGGCTTATGTTTGTGGAATGATGAATATGATGTTGAATTGACTCATGATTAATGAGAGTTGTTGTAACAGCTTGGAACCATGATTGTATTGAATACATTGTTATTGAACATCCCATGATATGTTAATTAATGATTTGTGATTACCACTAACTAGTATGTGTATGAAATCTAATGAATGTTAGTGATGGTTGAGCATGATGAGAACCTAGAGTTCCACTAAAGTGTTGAGGATGAATTGTTGATGGTGGAGTGGCATTTAGGATGCATAGTGTGAGAATACATTTGATTTGCATTGCATTGTATCCATGGCATATCATTCACTGCTTATATGGAATATTAGGGGTTCCAATAGGCAGGCCCAGTGGGAGGGCGACAGTGCACCGGTAAATTTTTGTTGTTCCCTAGTGATTCTCGGAATCACGAAGCCGTCCTTAGATTAGTGGCGAGGCACCCTATGTGGCAGGCCCTATTGCCAGCGGCTCTGTGTTAAACAAGTTACCTCAGTGTCTGACGGGGCACGGCTCTCTCGATGTGTGTTTGGGAGAGGCCCGTAGCACTTGTGGCAAGTGAGGCCATGTTGTTGAATTCGCAAGTCACGGGTGACTAGTGCTATAAATGGGCGATAGCAGTTTGGTACTAGCAAAATATAATGTTAAGCATGCATGATTTGAGATATAAGTGTACACTTTTACTACTATAGTAAGGGCATAGTAGCACACCTATGCCTATCCTACACTTCATATGATATTGTTTCCCACAGTCTGATCCATAATTTTTATTGATTCCTTTGTGCATATGCATTAGCCATAAGAGCATTTGTATATAGCCGGAGATATGCCTAGTTGGTAGCCCATGGTGGTGATGGATGATTGTTAAATAAAGAGGAAGGAGGTTGTGGTACTAACATTGAATGTATGATGACCTTTATTGAGAATGCCATGATTTTAATGTGTGAGTTGTGAATATAATGATTTGAATATGTTTAAAGTTAAAATGGATTGTGATGATGTGTGAAAGAAGCTTATAATGCTTCTTGTAGAATATATGTTATACACACATGTATATGTTTCATCATAATGTATGATTTTGAATCATTTGATATATGTTACTCACCTTCTAGTTGCCATTTTAAAGTTTGATGTAGGTATGATGAAATCCTACTCTGTTGGAGGGTGAGCAATGATGGAGGTAAATATGGAAAAAAAGTGTAAGCCTTGGCCGGCATCTTTTGTAAATCACTTGATAAGCGAAGATTTTTATTTTGTATATGTAAATGGTTCGTCATGAATATTGATTTGTGGGTCATGTGTAAAAATTAGACCTGTGTGTTTTGAATGGCTAATTCTTAGTAATGACCCTAACAATGGAATATATTGATTATAGATTGAAGGATTATATGCCATGTTAATGGATGGATGTTGATGCCATGAGGTTTATGTCTATTAACACTGTATATGAGTCTTGTGTATGAAGTATATGATGAATGATTTTGGCATGAAGTATATGATGAATTTTCATGGTTTTATGTATAATTAAGGAACTAGTAGGGTCAAAATGAGTTTTATGAGATTTGATAGTATGTAATGATTCCAATAGCTTAAACTCATGATTTGTGACTTGTAGAAATTGGAATGGGCCAATTCCATTGAGAATAGGCCCTTGGGATGCACAAAAATGTCGCAAAACAAGTGAAATGCAATTATACGCATAACTCTCTCGTTTTCGGGAATTTTTGAGTGCGGTCGGTGGCCACACGTCACAAATGATGTTTATAAGTTAGTGTCAAAATTTGGTAGGAATTGGAACTCATATGAAAAGTTAGGGGGTTAGAAGTCTAAAAATGTGACTTTTTCTACATAAAATGACCTCTGTGCTGTCATGAATCGATTCAAGACACACTATTTTTACTGTTCCTGAATTTTGGGTACTTTGAATCATATCAAGCCCCCGTATGAATCGATTCAAAGCTCATTGGAATCACTGTTCATGAGGTCGAGGAACGTTTGAATCGATTCATGCGAGCTTGAATCGATTCAAAGGGCCCTTTTTCACTGTTTGGACTCCAGAAGCGTCTGAATCAATTCAGGGGTTCTTGAATCGATTCATGGCGCTGTTTCCACACATTTTCCTCTATTTTGGGGTATGATTGGTATCGTTTGGTCACGATATGATTATACAACAACATATGCGTATAATTAACACGTTTTAACAACTAAATGTGATGTTTTTGAACCTTCCCTCATTTCCATTCACCTTTCATGAAACAATTGTATACTTCCGCTATTCCTTGTTAATGATCATGAGATTGATTGTCTAAGGTCCACTCTTGATTTAATTTATCCACCTTCTCATATCTTCATATATGGGATATGTTATTTAAAAGGATCCGGGGTTACATATTAAATATTTACCTGGTTTCTTTTATTCGTTAATTATTTTAAAATCGTGAAAAATTTACTCTCGTTTTATTATTTGAATATTATCACCGAGGCCCTATAATTAGGGTGTTACACTTGCCCCAATGGGTGTGCAAGAAGCGGAAATATTTTATGTTATCAATGATGATTTCTGGTCCACGACATCTGGGGAACGACATTGATGTATATTTAACTCCATTAGTTGAAGATCTCAAAATGTTATGGGAAGACGGGGTTGATGTGTTTGACGGGTTTTCAGGGCAATCATTCAAATTGCATGCCATGCTATTCTGCATGATCAATGACTTTCCAGCATATGGTAACTTATCCAGGTACAGCGTGAAGGGTTATAAAGTTTGTCCTGTATGTGAGGGGGGAACTAGTTCTGTATGGTTGCACCAAGGTAGGAAAAATGTTTATCTTTGACATCGAAGGTTTCTTAAATCTAATCATCCATTTCATAGGTTAAAGAAGTCGTTCAACAGTGTGCAAGATTTTGAAATGGCTCCTCAACCACTGTCTAGTCGCCAGATATATGAAAAGGTGAAAGACGTCAACGTGGTGTTTGGTAAGTATGAAAAACAATCCACCGTACAAAAGAACTAGAAGAAAAAGTCAATATTTTTTACGTTACCATATTGGAGGGAGCTTGATGTAAGACACTACATTGATGTAATGCATGTGGAGAAAAATGTGTACGATAGTTTGGTTGGAACACTCTTAAACATACCTGGGAAGACTAAGGATGGCCTAAATTCACGTATAGACTTGGAGTTGATAGGTATACGTCAGGATTTGCATCCACAATCAAAGGGCAAACAAACATATTTGCCCTCAGCATGTCATACATTGTCCAGGAAAGAAAAGCAAAGTTTGTGTGAATCATTGCGTAGTGTGAAAGTTTCGTCTGGTTATCGTTCAAATATCAACACTTATGTTTCCATGAAAGATTTGAAGTTAGTTGGGTTAAAGTCTCACGATTGTCATATGTTGATGCAATAGTTTCTACTTATCGCCATTCGTGACGTTCTTCCTAAAAATGTGAGAAATGTCATAATAAGACTGTGTTTGTTTTTCAATGCCATATGTTGCAAAGTAATCATCCCTGATGAATTGGATATGTTGGAATAGGAAGCATCACTTATACTATGTCAGCTTGAAATGCATTTCTTGCCTTCTTTTTTTGACATAATGGTCCACTTAATCATCCATTTGGTGAGAGAGGTCCATTTGTGTGGTCCAGTGTTCTTGCGGTGGATGTATCCCGTTGAGCGATATATGAAGATATTGAAAGGGTATATGAAGAATCAACGTCGTCCGGAAGCTTTGATTGTGGAAAGGTATATTGCAAAGGAAGCCATTGAGTTTTGCACTAATTATATGTCACATGCTAAAAGCATTGGTATTCCAAAGACTCATCATGATGGGCGATTGGATGGGAAAGGTACGATTGGTAAAAAACCAAAGAGCATGCCACGTGATGATGTCCTTCAAGCACACTTGTATATTTTGAACAATACGAATGACGTTCAACCTTATCTAACCACTCATAAAGAGCTAGTCAAGAGAAACAACCCTAGAATGACTAAAAAGTGGGTACTAAATGAACATAATAAGACATTCATGCAGTGGTTCCAAATGACCATTTTGAATCATGGTTGAGACTTGAAACATCCTAGATTAAATGAAAATAAACCAGGGACAAAGAAAATTTTTCCAAAATAATAAACCCAAATAGACCATAAAACAACTGGGTAAAATATGGAACGGAAGGCAAGGGAGAAATAAGGCATACATTTGGTAATTCAAGGGGAACACAACAGCTTAAGCCGACCCAAACAGTACACCCTCGCTCAGGCGAGGTCCAACATCGTTTGAGCGAGATGTCACAAGGCAACAACGGAAGACCCATCAACGCCTAAGCGAATCCCACTAAACAACGCACACTCGCTCGAGCGAGATCCAATACGCCTGAGCGAGACTGCCCAACACGCCTGGGCGAACACCCATTCACTTAAGCGAATCCAACTCGAAAGCCTTCCATGCACACACACTCGCTGGAGCGAATACCTTGTTCGCTGAGGCGAGTAACACACTCGGTAATTCCCATCACTCAGAATCTGGGGCTCCAACCACTCGGGGTTGACCCCAACATATTATACTTATTTATTTTTATTCATAAGGGTCACATATACAGTCCACTCGGAAATTGATGACTATTCCACTCGGAATCTATAGACCTTCCTCACTCAGGATAGCTTATAATCAAACACCACTCGGAGTATCATCATTTCTCTCACTTGGGAAACGCATAGACCTACCTTCACTCTGAAGGGGTCTCCACAGTCATACGTCACTCGAAATATTCCAGCCAGATTCACTCGGTATACATCATCATATTCACTTGGGGAAAATCAGGAAGTTAAGTCCCACTCAGACTTATTCAAATCTTAACAACTCGGGATATGGATTCTCATTCACTCGGATTATGTATAGATCATACACTTTGAATTTATCTCAATTAAACCATCACAACAACTCTTCCCTCGGAAGAGATTCACTCAGCATCTCCACTCGGGCATACCTAGATCTTTCCCCATTCAGAGTTATACTCATATTTTTCACTCGGTGACAATCATCCTTAACATTACTCGGGGGATTCTCCCATTAAATCCCACACAGAATAGGTTCATCAAAGGGGTTTCTCTCAGAATCCTTTTAAGTCTTCTTTACACGGAACAGAAGCCCAACACAATAGTCTCGGAATCATCAACTTAACACTATTTCACCCATCAACAATTCTCAAATAATTCAACAACACTTCACAACCAATACAGTGTATGCTACCAATATAACCACACACATATATATATATATATATGTAAACATGCACTCGGATACTTATCATCCTAATATCATTCATTCACCAACACTTATTACTCGATGCAATTAACACCATACCCATGTAAAGTATTTATATATATGTATACATGTACTTGTCTACAATTCTGATAGGCATTACTCATAAACACATATGTTAGTTTTCCTATTACATGAGAGCTGGCCAAGGCTATATTGACCAAACATAATAAATACAATATAAACACTCAACAGTCGGAGTGTACCTCACTCGGACTTGAGGCCTTATCATCACTTCCGAGTCCGACCTGCACATACTGAAAAATGGTGTAGAGGTGAGCTTTTACATATAAAATGACAGTTATTGACTCGGATTATACCTCAATCCTCAATTATACAATTTACATGGCTCAATCCACCATAATATATATACACTGCCCATTAATATAAAAGTCACACAACATCATCCAATCGGAAATTGCACAATAACACACATTCTCAATCATAACATCACATTGCACTCGGCAACAGCATCAATACATACATATTCATTCAGTCGGAATTCACTAATACGACGTCATTTAGTCGGAATTTACTCAAATCATTCAAATCCATGTGAATCATGTTAGTCTCAATAACAATGCTCTTACACACATGCATGCGGATCTGACTTAAACAGTGATTTCAGTTGCAGATTCCTTCCCGGCCCCTCATCCACTAGCCCTTCCCGTGTGGTACCGGTCACCTCGTGACGTCTCGAGACTCAGCTCTAGCTCCATCGGCTACCACGGGTCCTCATGGATCTAGCCAGGAATCTGTGACTGAAAATCATCTCATATGGCTCCAGATTCCTTCCCGGCCCCTCGTCCACTAGCCCTTTCCGTGTGGTACCGGTCACCTCGTGACGTCTCGAGACTCATCTCTAGCTCCGTCGGCTACCACGGGTCCTCATGGAACTAGCTAGGAATCTGTAAGTCATCTCATAGGGTCCCTAACCTTCCACGGGTCACCCTTTTCTCATGTATGCAATTCTCATGCAATTTCACAACAAGCATCCAAGCTTACCAATGTTGGTGTATGCACTATGAGCTTTTATGCTTCTTCATTTGTATCATTTTTCTACTTATCAATAGAATAAATATTTTAGTTTAAAATTGTTTTAAAACATATTTATCCTTGGAGTAATAGGTCATATAAAAATTATTCCTAAAATGTCCCTAGTCAAGTATTTACATGGGGACATGTAAATACACTGAGACTAGTGTGTGAGTGTACTGATGACCTGATCTCACAGATCATAGATATAGATGATATCGAGTCTTCACACAGGTATACATTAAGAGTAATGATGTACTGGACAGACCCACCATGAGAACGTTGCATGGATCGTTACATGATTGTCATAAACGATTCTCAATGTGATAATGGTATATGTAGTCCTTCGACCTGAAGTCACTACGATTCCTACATGAGGAGTTTATTGTTTTAATACAATTAAACGTCTTCTGTAACAAGAGGACTATAAAGGTTGTGATTAGGCAATGAACAAATTATGCAGAGGGATGTGAGTGATGTAGATGGGATTTGTCTCTCCTATGTGACAGGAGTGATATCCATAGGCCACTTGATGGAGTAAGACTAAGAAAACGCATGGCCATGCTAGAAAGAATAAATATTAGATATTTATTCGGATCCAGTCTACTCCGGTATCAAGTAAAATAAATTGGGCCGTACAAGGATGACGCGACCATGCCTTGGGCCCAATTAGGATATCATGACAAAAGGAATAAACATATTGAATAATTATCACTTATAGGTTATGTTGATAATATTCGGACATAGTGATGCATTGCTAGATGCCGCTCTTATTTTATATTAATAATAAAATATTTTATTATTAATATGACCGGGTATTTTACCTATAGGGTCATACACATAGAGTAAGCCCATCAGAAAATGTTGTCTTATTTTAGTTGGACTAAAATAAAGCTATTGGGCCTAACTCATTTGGAATGAGTAAGGAGCCCACTTTTAGAGAGAACAAATTAGGTCAAACCTAAGCCTATAAATAGAGCATAAGATGCTCATAGGCCGTTCACTCAAGTGAGACACAAATTCGCAAAAGTTGCAAGAGCTACACGCCGTCAAACTAGCAGTTGGCAAGTGTTGCGATTCTGGTGGGAGTACTCGTGTGGACTCCTAAAGGACGAGGCTACGACTGCTTCGGAGTTCTTCAAGAGGTAATACAAAATGAATTTCGAAATTGTTTTTGTGCTTTGAAACACGGAACCTTGCAAATCCTATGGAATCCCTTTTATTTTTCCGCTGCTCATGCTTAGGGATTTCCTAACAACCAAGTGCGTCTCACGCAGCCATTAATAGGTCACAACCGTTTCAACACGGCATATAGATTTACTCAGAATTTCACAGTTTCATCACAGCATCACATGCGTTTGTCATAGTAACTCACAACAAGCAAATTAGGGTAACAATACTACCGCACATCCACTCGACATTTTTAATGAAGTCAGCATGCATTTCAACACAACATTCTAAATGGAAATCAACATATCAACTCACACCTCATGTATTCGAAAATCATCATGGCATTCTCATTCATATACATTTAAACATGAAACTACAAACAGAACTCAGTGAATCACCCCCTTTTTAACTCATGCACTCAGCAATAATGGTAACACTCTTATTTACAAGCATTCAATCAGCATTCGCAGAAATATTAACATGCACTCATGGACGGAGTCACACAACACTAAACAGTTCACAGATACCACAAATCTGGGAGTTGCATGCACTATTACTTAATCACAGCACAGCTATCAACATATTTCACACATAACACATCATATTTAAACAAACACCCAGAACCCGTCCATAAACCATGCATTTGACATGCAAAGCGCCCCCTACCTGCGGTCGGGGTTCAGAGACTTTACGAGTTACAATGCTGATCGATCGTCCCTTCTGTTACTCCTTTTCCAACAGCCCTCGAACTCAGTGTCGATTCTGGGCCAGAGTTGCTCCTTCCTCCAACGGATTCGTCTCCCCCACAGCTCCAAGGCACTTCCCAGCACAGCCTTCCAACTGGTACACTAACAGCTCCAAGTGGAAGAAGAAGAAAGGGAAGAAGAAGAAGGGGAAGAAGGTGACGGAGAGGAAGAAGAGGACAGGAAGTAAAAACAGGACCGCGTCACTGTTCCTCCCAGAAAAGCTCTTAACTCTCTCCCTGTTCTTTCCAAGCGGATGATGCGAATGAGGGTGAAGAAGAAGAGAAACAGTAAAAAGAAGAGACCAAATACACACACGAAGAAGGGCTGTCCAGCGTGAATAATGAGGGAAAGAGAGAGCTGAAGTTATCTTATACCATTAGGGGCACATACGTCCTTTCACCTGGCATTATTATTATTATTATTATTTATTCAATCATTTCTAACCAATCAGCAATTAGTCTAATTAATCGTTAATCTCAATTCTACAATTAACCCTTAATTAATGGCTTAATCTCAATCAGTAAAAAAAATCAAGATGTTACAAGACTTAGGTAACTTCCAGCTTCCTAACTAATTCAGGCCTAGTAATTAGGTGAACAGTTAGGGTTCAACCCCCAATTTCGCATTAGATTTCTCTGTTAATTGAGCACCTAAGGGATTAGGGTTTAATGCTTCGAATCAGTGTTATTCACCTAAGGAATTAGGGAGTAACCATCTGTGGATTATCCTCTTGAGTCTGAAGATTGATTGAACCTTAATTGCATGTTTCTTAATGAAATTGTAAGCTGAAGCAATCCTAACCTATCTTCCATTAATCACATTTCATATTTTATACTATCTCTGAAAATACAAAAACATAGAAAGCATAAAAACAACAAAAATAGAATGAACTCTATCTGCATTGCGTTGGTTCAGCTTGTATCAGTCTAAGATTGAGGTAATTACCACAATCCCTATGGGAACGATCAAATATATTACAAATTTAACGATTGGTGCACTTGCCAAAAGAATAAATCCTCCGAGAATTATGCATCAAGTTAATAGCTCAGGATTTACACATCAAGTTAATGGCGTCGTTGCCGGGGATTGTTGAGTAATATCAACAATCCTTGGACCGGTACTAGACTGAACCGTTTAATTTTGTTTTTGCATTTAGTAAGTAGTTTAATTCTTGTTTTTAGTATAGTAGAAGTTTTGTGTAGCTGTAGCAGTAGCTTTAATATTGTTTATGTCTAGCATTTGGTGTATGCAGTCAAGGAACAGAGGAGAGCCTTTCTTCTTTGATCTTGATATTGATTTATTAGAGCGTAAGCTTAGAAAGGAGAAAAAGCAAAAAGAGCAGAAAGAAATGGAACAGAGGAGAGTTATACTAGGTGACTACTCTTGGCCTACTGAAGAAGGATCGCAATCTAGCATCCTTAGGCCTCCGATTGTAGCCAATAATTTTGAACTCAAACCGGCTTTGCTACAGTTGGTTAGAAATGATCAATTTGGAGGAAGTGAGATTGAGGATCCAAATCTACATCTAGCAACCTTCCTCCAATAAGACTGAGATTATTTCCTTTTTCTTTAAGGGACAGAGCAAAAGCCTGGTTGCAGAGCCAACCAAGAGGTAGTATCTCTACTTGGGAGGACTTACAAAGAAAATTTTTGATTAAGTATTTCCCTCCTTCCAAGTATGCTAAGTTGCACACTGAAATCACTTGTTTCCAACAGAGAGAGGGTGAATCTCTAATGGAAACATGGGATAGATATAAAGAGAGTTTAAGGAAATGTCCTCATCATCAAATCACTGATGTGTAGCAAGTTACTATATTCTATAATGGTGTAAGACCAGCTACTAGGGTCTTGATTGATGCCTCAGCTGGAGGTTTATTAACCACCAAATCTGTAGAAGAAGCTATAGAGCTGATAGATGTTATGGCTTCTAATGAATGTCTGGTTAGCGAAAGGAGCCAAATCCCTAAGAGAGGGATACTAGAATTAGAAGCACAAGATGCTTATTTGGCTCAAAGTAAGTTGATGACTCAGGCTTTAGAGAAATTAAGTGTACAGATTTTAGAACTTCAAAAGCCTAGCCAAGTTTGTATGATAAGCTGTGATTTTTGTGGTGGAGATCATGAAAATGGCATGTGTGATCCAAATATGCCTACTGATCAAGTGAATTATATGGGGCAGCAACAATTTCAAAGGAATTGTCCCTCTAATTCCTTTAATCCTAACTATAGGAATCACCCCAATTTTTCATGGCAGAAAGGTCTACATTTGAATTAGAACATGCCACAAAATCAAACCATAAATAGATCACAACAATCTCTCCCCCCTCCTTCTAAAGAAAAATTGGAACTTAAGAATGTGTTGTCTCAGTTCATTCAGGCCACTCAGGCCAGTTTTAAAAATCAAGAAGCGTCCATTCGAAATTTAGAAAATCAGGTTGGACAGCTATCAAAATAATTAGTTGAGAGACAGTTTGGCAACTTTCCTGGAGATACTGAGGTAAATCCTAGGGAACATTGCAAAGCAATAACTACTAGGAGTGGGAAAATTCTTTCCCCACCTCCAAGTCATGAAGTGAGTTTAGAAAAAGATACTGAAAAAGAAAAAGAGCAGGAAAGTGAGCAAGATAATAATGAAACTGAAAATAAAGTTGAAACAAAAAAGAAAAAGAAAACCAAGTTCATCAGAAGAAAAAGGAAAAAGCTGATTTGATCTTGGAGGAAGCTTCTAAGCTAACTCCTGAAAAATTAAAGAATGCTTCATTTCCTTATAGATTTAAAAAACAAATAGAGGAGCAAAAGTTTGCTAAGTTCTTAGATGTGTTTAAAAAGCTTCACATAAATGTTCCTTTTGCTGAGGCATTACAGGAGATGCCTTCATATGCTAAATTTTTGAAAGAACTTCTGTCTAAGAAGAGGAAGCTTAAAGGAGATGAGATGATTGCTCTCACTCAAGAGTGTAGTACAATTATTCAAAAGAAACTCCCTCAGAAACTGGAAGATCCTGGATCTTTTACAATACCTTGTGCAATAGGGGATGTTCATGTAGGAAGTGCCTTATATGATCTAGGAGCTAGCATAAACTTGATACCTTTATCCTTAATGAAGAAGTTAGGAATTGATGACCTGCAACCAACTCGCATGTCTTTGCAGTTGGGTGATAGGTCTATCAAATATCCTCATAGGATGTTGGAAGATCTCTTAGTTAAGGTAGATAAGTTTATCTTCCCAGCAGATTTTGTAGTTTTGGATATGGAAGCTGATAGAGAAATTCTATTGATTTTAGGAAGACCCTTTTTAGCTACAGGTAGAGCTTTAATTGATGTAGAGAAAGGAGAACTCATGCTGAGAGTTCAAGAGGAGCAAGTAACTTTTAATGTCTTTAATGCTATGAAACATCCAGCTGAGAAGATGGATTGTTTTATGATTGAAGAAATTAAAAGTTATAATACCCCTATGCTATTGAAAAATGAAGAAGAGGTCTTACAAGCCTTTTTGGAGGATGATTTTGACTCTGAGATTGAGGAGTTAAATGACTCACATTCTGAATTGCTGAACCTACTTGAAGCATGTGAAGTAAGTGATTTTGAAAATGAAAAGAAAGAAAGTTTGAATAATACTGAACTTGAGAAAGGTAAGGAGGTGTTTGAATAAAAACATGAATTAAAACCCTTGCCTTCTCACTTGAAATATGTTTTCTTAGGAGATGATGAATCACATCCTGTAATCATTAATGCTGATTTAAAAGATAAGGATGTAAAAAATTGATAGGGGTTTAAAGGAAACATGAGTCTGCTATTGGCTGGAACATTTCTGATTTAAAGGGAATTAGTCCAT
Organism: Clitoria ternatea; assembly: GCA_037962975.1. NCBI lineage: Eukaryota > Viridiplantae > Streptophyta > Magnoliopsida > Fabales > Fabaceae > Clitoria > Clitoria ternatea. Next base: position 202,751,248 of record CM075670.1, read on the forward strand.
CATTTTGTATGCATAAAATTTTAATGGAGGATGACTACTCCCCTGTTGTTTAGCCACAAAGAAGATTAAACCCCATAATGAAAGAAGCTATAAGGAAAGAGGTGGTTAAACTTCTTGATGCAGGAATTATCTATCCTATCTCGGACAGCGCTTGGATTAGTCCAGTCCAAGTGGTGCCTAAGAAAGGAGGGATGACCACTGTTAAAAATGAGAAAGGTGAAGTCATTGCCATTAGACCAACTACAGGTTAGAGAATGTGCATAGATTATAGAAGGCTTAATGACTCCACTAGAAAAGACCACTTTCCTTTACCATTTGTAGATTAAATGCTTGAAAGGCTGTCAGGCCATGAGTATTACTGCTTCCTTGATGGGTATTCTGGTTACAACCAAATTGTGGTTAACCCAAAAGATCAAGAGAAGACGGTCTTCACCTGTCCCTATGGAATCTTCGCATATAGGCGCATGCCTTTTGGTTTGTACAATGCACCAGCAACCTTCCAAAGGTGTATGCTGGCAATTTTTGGGGACATGGTAGAGAATTTCATTGAAGTGTTTATGGATGACTTCTCTGTATTTGGGAATAGCTTTGATATATGCCTCAGCAACCTATCTAAGGTGCTGGTAAGATGTCAAGAGACTAATCTTGTCCTTAACTGGGAAAAATGTCACTTTATGGTTAAAGGAGGGATAGTCCTTGGCCACAAAATCTTTGCTGAGGGTATTCAGGTAGATAGAGCCAAGATTTATATCATTGAAAAACTTCCTCCTCTAATCAATGTGAAAAGAGTGAGGAGTTTCTTAGGATGTGCTGGCTTTTATAGGAGGTTTATTAAGGATTTTTCAAAAATAGCAAAGCCTTTGACTGAGTTGCTTGTGAAAGATCATGTTTTTATTTTGATGAAAAATGTGTCAAGGCTTTCAAAAATTTGAAACAGAGATTGATTTCAGCTCTAATCCTTGCAGCACCTGATTGGTCTTTACCATTTGAACTAATGTGTGATGCAAGTGATTTTGCTGTAGGAGCTGTGCTGGGTCAGAAGAAAGAAAAATTAACATATGTCATTTATTATGCCAGCAAAGTATTGATGAGAATCAAATAAATTACACCACTATTGAAAAAGAAATGCTTACTATGGTGTATGCATTTGATAAATTCAGAGCTTACTTAATTGGTGCTAAGGTCATTGTGTATACAGATCATTCAGCAATTAAGTACTTGATAGCTAAAAAAGAATCTAAGCCAAGGTTGATCAGGTGGGTTCTTTTACTCCAAGAGTTTGATTTAGAAATAAGAGACAAAAAGGGAGTAGAAAACTCAGTTGCTGATCAATTATCTCGTCTGGAAAGTGAATCTGATTCTATTTTAATTAAAGAAGATTTTCCAGATGAGAGGTTGATGGCAATTATCACAGGGCCATGGTATGCTGATATGGCTAACTTTAAAAGTGCCTCTGTGGTACTTGAAGGTTGGACGGCCCAAATGAAGAAAAAATTCTTTCAAGACAGTAAAACTTTTTTTTAGGATGATTCGTTTCTTTATAAGATAGGAGTAGATGGAGTTATCATGAGATGTGTGCCTGAATCTGAGTAGGAAAGACTCTTGTGGCATTGCCATGACTCTTATTATGGAGGACACCATGGTGCCTCCAGAACAGCAGCAAAAGTTTTGCAAAGTGGCTTTTATTGGCCAACCATTTTTCAGGATGCTAAAATGTATGTTCAAAGGTGTGATAAGTGTCAAAGAAGTGGAGGTCTCTCTGCTAAAGCTGGCATGCCTTTGACAAATATTTTAGTTATGGAGTTATTTGATGTTTGGGACATCGACTTCATGGGACTATTTTCAAAGTTATTCTCCAATGAATATATCCTTGTTGTTGTGGATTATGTCTCTAAGTGGGTGGAGGCAATCCCTACCAGAACCAATGATGCACATGTGGTGCTTAGGTTCATAAAGAAGAACATTTTCTCTAGATTTGGAGTCCTTAGAGTCCTCATTAGTGATGGAGGGTCACATTTCTGTAATAAAATTATGGAAAAAGCCCTGAGACACTATGAAGTACTGCATAAGGTATCTACTCCATATCATCCATAAACTTGTGGACAAGTTGAACTGTCTAATAGAGAAATTAAAAGAATTTTAGAGAAAGTGGTAGGGAAGTCTAGGAAAGATTGGTCTGTAAGACTAGATGATGCATTGTGGGCCTATAGGATAGCATTTAAAACTCCCATTGGCATGTCTCCTTATCAGTTGGTTTATGGTAAGGCCTGCCATCTTCCTGTGGAGTTAGAACATAAGGCATGGTGGGCCACAAAGCTGTTAAATATGGATTTTGACCAGTCTCAAGAGGAGAGAGTCCTAACACTCCATGAACTTGAGGAGTTTAGACTCAATGCTTATCAGAGTGCTTTAATTTATAAAGAGAAAACTAACAGGTGGCATGATAAATGGATAAATATAAAAGAGTTTCAAAAAAATGATAAAGTTTTGTTGTTTAACTCTAGACTGAGACTCTTTCCAGGAAAACTAAGATCCAAGTGGTCTGGACCTTTTATTGCGAATGAAGTTTTTCCTCATGGTACAATTGAATTGAAAGACCCAACCACTGATAGAACTTTTAAGGTGAATGGCCAAAGACTCAAACTCTACTTTGGAGGAGAGTTTGATAGGCAGAAAACCTCCATGTTGTTGCAGGCATCTTCTTAGATGTCAGAAGGTTAAGCTAGTGACCTTAAAGAAGCGCTTTAAGGAGGCAACCCTACATTCTGATTGTTGAATTTCTATGTTGGAAATAATAAAAGAAAACTAAAATATTTGTGAATAAAATGTGAATAAAATTGTAAAATTTTGAATAAGGTCTAAGTGTTCATACACTTAAATTTTCAGTGTGCATACTTGAAAATTCATTAGTTAGAATTAGAATCAGGTACCTTGTTCGCTTGAGCGAATCTATTTGCGCTTAAGCGTGACCTCCTGTTTGTCCAATCGCTTGGATAAAACCTATTTGCGCCTAAGCGAGACCTGTTTTGCTGAACTAGTCACTCGAGCGTGATTTATTCACGCTTAAGTGAGAACTGTTCCAAGTTTGATCTTTCCATTCGCTCAAGCGAATACAGGGTGAGCTTAAGCGAGTGCACCCATTTTCTCTATTTCGCTCAGGAGAAGCATCTTTAGCTTAAGCGAATTTAATTCAGAACGCAAATTACTAAAGTCTTGTCTCCTCGCTCAAGCGAAACCTCTTAAGCTTAAGCGAGAAGCTCCTGTTGTTCCTACACACTTAAGCGAAAGCTTATTGAGCTTGAGCGGGATCGAACTTTGTACCCCTATTTGCAACTCGCGCTTGAGCGCACACTATCTTCGCCTGAGGGTGAGCTCACCTGCGAGCCACTGATTCTTACGCTTGAGTAAATATTCAACACGCTTGAGTGTGATTGATGATTTCCTCCTTGCGCTTGAGCGTGTCCTGTGTCACTTAAGTGAATCATCCTCTGTTGCATATCACACTTAAGCGTCATTCCATACGCTTTAAGCGTGATCGTGATGCATAACTTCTGTTTATATTTCGCGCCTGAGCATGATCCAACACGCTCTGAGCGTGATTGCTGGTACCTGAAAGAAAAGAATGCACACTTGCAACTTAGAGTTTCACGCTTGAGCGTGCCTTGTATATAAGTGCCACGCTTAAGCGGCCCAAGCTCACGCTTGAGCACGATCGGGGCTAAGGTTGTACTGTTCATTTTCTCGCTTAAGCGTGCCGCTTTGAGCTTGGGCGTAAGTGCCAATATTGAAGAACTCTGATACTGTTTGTTTGACTCTTGAGCGTGGTTTAGCACGCTTGAGCGAGTATCATACCTGATGCTTCCTATGCGAATTAATTTAGGCGTTGGTACGCCAAGATTACAGCGTGGTTACGCTTACCTCAGGTAATAGGTTCAACATTATAAAACCCCCTCAGTGTACAAACCCTAACTTCCTACACTGGAAAACTTGGGTTTTTGGTGAGGAAAAGACACAACTTGTATTCCCTGAGAAAGGTACCATCTTTTCATTTGTTACTTTCAATTCTTAGTTACATAGTTAATATTTTACCGTTTCATTGTCAAAATTCTTTTATTTTTCATAACCATTCATCTTACATTTTTTTTGGTTTGCTGTGATTGTTTGGTTTTTGTACTTGTTTCCATTTAGGCTTTTTAACTACCATCTTTAACACTTACAATGAGAAGAAGATCACAAAGATTTTTAAAAAAACCTGAAGAAATTATGGAAGTGGAAAATATGAAGAAAACCCCAAAAGATAAGGGAAAGGGGGTGGTTACTGTCAGTATCTCTGATTCCCCACCACCCAAAATAAGTAAAAGTCTGAGTGCGAGAAATAAATCCCAGGCAGTTGAAAGTTTTGATGGGCATAGGTTTAGAGATTTTAAGGCCGCCCAAGATTATGAACAAAAGTTTAAAACCAGAGGAGTAATAAGGGATAGAGCTCTGGTTCTTGAGGGAGAAAAATGTGTTGACCTTAATGTGCAAGCTGCTATGATTGAAAGGGGATGGCAGTTCTTTAATCAGAACTTAGGCAATGGTTACTAGGAACTCACTAGAGAATTTTATGCCAATATGAGAACTCATTCTATGGAGGATAAGTTTCCTTTTTCTTCCTTCTTGAGAGGAGTCACCATTCCTCTAACTGGTGATATTTTGAACAAGCTGTTGAAAGTACCTATACTGGAGGAAGAAGGATGTCACTATACATGGAAAGTGGATATTTTTCATAGGGCTAAAAATGTAAATCTTAGGAAAGAAATATTAGAGGAGTGCTGTGAACAGGGAGCTGCATATTTGACACGGGTCAATGGTGTACCAAAAAGTGTCAGGAAGAATTGTTTGAATCACCTTCCCCTTCTATGGTGCCACTATGTCCTATCATCTTTGCAACCTGTGCTGCATGCTACTGAGATTACCATTAAGAAGTTGGTATTGATTTATTGCCTAATGAGAGGTTTGTATGTAAATTTGGGTGAGTTGATATTGGAAGAGCTGATGAAGAACCTTGAAAAGAATCTTCAACTGCCATATTGCTCTGTTATCACCTTGTTGGCCCAAAAGAATTAGGCTATGGTGAATTATGCTGAACTGACAAAGGTAAAGCCTGAGAGGATTATGGATAAGCAATGGGTGATAAACCACATTGACAATTTTATGCCTCAAGAGTCCAAGCGTCCAAGGTAACCTCAACCAACATCTTTTGCACCACCTTCAACAGAAACAGGTCCTTCTTCTGATATTTCCATGATAATGCAGGAACTGCAGGTTATGAAAAAGATGCAGCTAGGAACCTATGATCTGGTCTTGAACCATGATTTCATTCTGAGAAAGCTTGCCACCAAATTAAATGTGGATCATGCTAAAGAAATAGGAGTTCCACCTGACAGAGATTCATGGTTGGCTTCCATTGGATTCACCATTCCCCTTGATGACACACCTTTAGCAGCTGAATTTCCACCTTATCCAGAGCAAGATGATGATGAGTCTATGAATGAAGAAAGTGAAGAAGAGGATGACTGATCTTTTACTTTGTGTTTATGTTATGTTGCTTCTTTGTAATGACTTTGTTTAGATTTTTTCTTGAAAAATGTATTTCCTTTTTCAGTAGTAATGGAACTTTATTTCTATGTTAAATTGTTTGTTGTTATTTCTTTTCTCAATTGTATAGTTAAGTCCATGCACTCTATTCCAAACAATTTCTCACCATGCACTGCCATTCAGGTAAAGAGTGAATTATTCTATCCTTTCATCTCATTAATTGATAGATTATGTTAATTATGTTTAATTTAGAATCCATCTTAATAATTTAAAGTTTGCTGATTCTCAGGCTTTAATTGGATAAATTAATGGATTCGCATTGCTTAATCATGATCCCTATCCATAACTATTTCAATCCTATATTATTTGTATATTTAGAATGCTAGTTAGCAATCTGAGTTTATAATCTTGCTTTAAGTTTGGGGACATGATTGGCTGATTACCTGTTAATTTTTAGCTTTTGAGCCTTTATTAATTCTTTTCTGAGTGTGCCTGCATTCTTGCTTAGTGAGACAGAATTTGCTTCAGTGCTTGCTAAATGATTATATGTTTGCCAATTAGAAATGATGAAGGCCTTCTTTGTTAATCTAGCCAGGGCCAAAATTAGCCATCCTAATATTATTCTTTGACCCAATAATTATATTTTGAGCCTGAGACCCTTTCATTCTAATTATGTACCTAACTTTATAAGCCTATTTATCTAAGAAAAACCAAGTGAGTTATCCCTAGATGTTCCACTGATGAACTGTTGAGTCTTATCTTATTGTTAGGGACTAGCAAGTTCTAAGTTTGGGGATGAAAAGTATACCTAACAGCAATTAAAGGACACACTCTGACCTTAATTATAGATGAGGATTTTGAGAAATGAAAGGAAGAACAGCAAAAGCTAAAGAAAAGTGAAAAATCAGCAAAGAAAGAAGGTGCAAAGCACCACAAGAAAAAAAAAGAAGAAAATTTTTTTTTGAAAAAGATGGAAGAAAAGAAAGAGTCCAAAGGACTGAAAGAGAAGAAGGTGTAAAGCACCACAAATTATTGAGTTACCCTTCATATGAAAAATAATGAAAGTAAAATAGCTAGTTAGTTAAGGCATTTAAGTTAAGATTGAGGTAAGGCATCAGTGGCCACATCCTCTAACCCAATATTGACTAGAAAAACAAAAATAGAGCCTGTAGCCTAGCCCCATTACAAGCTTAAAAAGTCCTTAATAATCCAATTGTGCTAGCATATTTCATGATGTTTAGAACTGTTGCAAGCCTATGTTGATCTAACAATTATACAGGTGATGAGTGCATATTATTGAACCTTATACACTGAGAGAAGAGTGAAACACCAATCCAGTGAGGAAAGTATCACCAGCTTGTTTCCCAAAGGAGGTGTGAGTAGTTATATTTTCAAAATTTACGAAAAGAAAGCATGAAGGGTATTCAATAATTATGGTATGAACTAAGTTAAGGAAAGGTTGATTGTTTTGAGTAAGTGCAATTGATTTGATTAATCTGAGTATTTGCTTGAGGACAAGCAAGTTTTAAGTTTGAGGATGTGATAAGTCTTGAAAAGACTTAATTATTTCATCTTTTATTCAACTTAATTCATTAAATATTGTTTAGTTTGGCTTTATTATTTAATAAATTGTCAATAATTCTTATTTTATTTATTTATTTCAAAAGTGTTTAATTTATGTAAGAAAATGATTAAAAATAATAATTAGTTAAGGAATTATGTTTATTTATAAATTCACTAATCCAGCGTACAAGCGCTGGACAGCCAGCGTACAAACGCTAGGAATTATTTGTTTTCATGTGCAGGAACAAGTCACGCTCAAGCTTGAAGGCTGCAAGCTCAAGCGAGAGAGCCATGCAAAGTACGTAAAGAGAAAAGATAGGAGAGCACGACCTCGCTCAACCGAGCAAGCTCACGCTCAAGCGTGACTCCAAAACACCATCCACGCCTAAAGCTTCTCCATCACGCCCAAGCGTGAATCCAACAATACAGTGCATATTTCGAGCTCGCTCAAGCGTGAGTATATCATGCTTAAGCGTGGTGTTAGTTACGTAGTTAGTTAATTTTCCCTCCAGGTGCGTCCGCTGTATCCATTGTTTTGCCTGCTGTACATTAATAATTTAAGTATCAAGTTGTAATTATTTATTTATTTGTTTGTATTTATGTAATTAGTTTAGTTAGTTTAATTATTAATTAAGGTTTCTTTGTAACTAATTAAGTTAGTTAGTTAGTTATTTGCATATATATACTTGTACATACTCTCTGTGAGGACACACGGAGACAGTAGACACAATATACGATTCATTTTCCCATTTTCAATCTCTCTCTAATTTTTTTCTCTCTCTAAATTCTCTCATCCATGTCTCTCCACATTCCTTCGACAGAATCCATTTCCATGGATTTCTAAGTCCCTAGGGTTGGGATTGCGAAGGTTTGCAATGAATTCTTGAAAGTGTATTGAGGAAGTCAACTTCTAAATCAAGAGGAGAACAAGCTGAGGAGTGGATCTACTTTGCTGGATTGACAAATCCAGATCTGTTGAAGAATCTCACCAGTGAGGAATCATGGTTGAGACTTAGGTAACTTCCAGCTTCCTAACTAATTCAGGCCTAGTAATTCGGTGAACAGTTAGGGTTCAACCCCCAATTTTGCATTAGATTTCTCTGTTAATTGAGCACCTAAGGGATTAGGTTTAATGCTTAGGAATCAGTGTTATTCACCTAAGGAATTAGGGAGTAACCATCTGTGGATTGTCCTCTTGAGTCTGAAGATTGATTGAACCTTAATTGCATGTTTCTTAATGAAATTGTAAACTGAAGCAATCCTAACCTATCTTCCATTAGTCATATTTCATCTTTCATATTGTCTCTAAAAATACAAAAACATAGAAAGCATAAAAATAACAAAAATAGAATGAACTCTATCTGCATTGCATTGGTCAGCTTGTATCAGTCTAAGATTGAGGTAATTACTACAATCCCTGTGGGAACGATCAAATATATTACAAATTTAATGATTGGTGCGCTTGCCAAAAGAATAAATCCTCTGAGAATTATGCATCAAGTTAATAACTCAGGAATTACACACTAGGTACCATGGCAGCCACTGGTGTTCAACCGTCCAAGTTCACTACTGCTTTACATTACGCAGAGTGACTTGTGCGAGATTATGATGGGGTCTACGAAGCTGAACGTATCCGTCATTCATATCTGGGAGTTGTAAGTATATCATTTTAGGTTCAATTATTTCATTATACAAGTTATTTGTCGCTAACCTGTCTAAACTTATTTAGGTTTCTGCATAAAATTTGTGTGGACTTGGGTTTCGATGGAACTTATGGTTTCTTAGAGCCCTATTTCATACAAAGGAGAGGGAACAACAAGGAGGACACCCAGGCATACATCCAGAATTGGATGTATGAGTCTAAGAAGACGGTATACCTGGCCCCGTATCATAGAGGGTAAGATTCTATTCCATAATTTTTGTCAATTAATTTTTGCATTTTGAAGTCTCACTTATCACTGGTAACTGCAGCGCTCATGGGACGCTTGTGGTGATTTGTCCCCGAGCTTCAATAGCTCTATACTTTGATTTTGTACACGGGACTGTTCCACAAAACCTCAAAACAATAGTAGACACGTAAGTTAAACCCTAAAAAATAAAATAACTTTCTATAAATTTGATTACGTCATTTTTGTTATTCTACGATTCTAACTTATCTTGTGTTTTATTCTGACGCAGGGCTGTGGTTGGATATAGTCGACTGCATGAAAGTAAGTCAAACGGGAAAAAACTCGTGTGGGTGCACCCAAAAGTAAGTCAATCGAATTCATTCAAATCTTTATATTATATTTTTAAAAACTTGAATTTACTTATTCTATATTTTATGTCCATTGTAGTCTTATAGGCAGGAGGGTAGCTATGAGTGTGACTATTACGTCATGCACACCATGCCAACCATCGTCCAACAACATTTAGTAGATGGATAGACAGATGTAAGTCTCACTTGCCTAGTTTTCTACCAATTTGATCAAATTCATATAATAAATACAGTTTTTATTCTAATTGTTTTGTGTATTGTTTGCAGTACTTTAAGGACCAGTCATACTTCCCTAAGACACATGTAGATAATGTTAGAAAGCAATGGGCGGCATAATTCATTGAAGTGAGGTAAGGACTTACATAGATATAGGACTTAGATATATACTGTAGGGTTTAGGGTTTACATTTTATTAGTTTACATTCATGTCAAATATTGTATATAGTTTCATTTTCTACATTGTTATGATTTGATAGCAAATTAATGTTATATCTATACCATTTGTTTTCATTTATTGGTTCTACATATGCTGGGATATACTGTGCTGTGCTGGCTGTGTCATATTTCAGGTTTGGGAAAATAATAAAACAGAGACCATATTAAAAAAAAAGCCTCATATTTAATCACGGTTATTACAATAACCATGGTTATAAAGACTCTTTAATCACGGTTGTTACCATAACCATGATTACAACCAGTATTATAATGCACGTTTATGAACACATTTAATCACGGTTGTGGTGGCAACCATGATTAAATAGGGTCTTATTTAACCACGGTTACCAACAACAACCATGATTAAAAGCCCTTGTCTATTACCGCGGCTTGAACAACCACGATCCATGAACCGTGATTAAAAGCTTATTTTAACCGTGATTAAATCCCTTTTCTACACTAGTGCCACCTCATCACTTTAAATTTGACTCTAAGCTGGAGATTCATTCTTCTAGTTTCAAGAAGCGTGGAAATTTCAAGAATGGGCGTTTCCAAAGAGGTGTTCACTTTAATGCCCAAGGTAGGAGCGGTGGCCATGGTACACTACAATATTTTGTGGTTTAGACCATGCTTAAATGTCCACGGCTAAAAAAGTGTGGCCTTATCAATAAAAAGACCATAGTTTTCTAGTTGTATATATAAACATATCAAATTCCACTCAACCCAACAACTAACAAAACTGCGGTTTATTAGAAAAAAGGCCATCCTTTTGAAACTATGGCTTATTGTAATACATGAAACTGTAACCTATTCTTAAAAAGGCCATACATTTGAAGCTACGAGGCCACACATTTAAACTATGACCTTTATATAAAGTGACCATATTTTTTAAGTTGTTAGGCAACGTTTTACAAACCATGGCATAAAAAAGTATGTTTTACAAACCATGGCATAAAAAAGTATGTATAAACGGTAAAACCGTGGTCTATTCTAAGTCATTAACCAACGCTTTTAAAAGTGTAGTCTTTTATACCTTTTTAAGTTTTAGGCTGCACGTATGAAACCGTGGCATATAAAAAAACATTGGATTAAAGTTCAGGGAAAATTTTACGCGGGTGCCATCAAAAATTAAAAACACCAAAAGCAATTTTTAAAAATTTTAATTGAGGAATCAAAGAGGAACCCTATGAGTGTGTGACCATCTCTTTGCAAGACACATTTTTGTCTACCTCTCTACTCTCTTATTCTCACTCTCAATGTGTGGTGCTCTCTCTCCTTACCACACTGTCTCCTTTTCGTGCTCCCTTCTAGTCTCTGTCTTAGTGGTGAAAGGGATTTCTGTTGTTTGCTTTGTCTCATAGTCATAACTGGTGGAGGGGAAAGGTATTTCTTATCTCACCATTGAAAGGGATTTTTATCGTTTGCTTTCTCTGTTCTTTGGCGTAGAAATTGAAGCTCCCACTAGTGTCACTCGGCTTCTTCTTCTTCTCTTGTTGGTTATCTCACGTGAAATTAAAGGTCCCTTGTGCAACGTCCCACAAGGACTTCCCTTGTGTTGTTCAATTCAAGGCACTTTTATCGATTTCTCTCTTTCGGTATTTCAAGTTTTGCTAATGGGTTCTTTGAATCTCTACGCTATTTCATTCATATTGATTTTGGTTCTTTTGATGCATATTCATTAGTTAGGGTTTTGAAATTTGTAAATAAATAACAAAAATTTCTATGTATTTTCCATGAAAAAGTTTAGCAACTAGAAACCGTATGGCATTAGCTAATTAGTTGTTGAAGAATTTGCTAACCATATATTGGCATAAAAATTTTTGCAGAATAGATAAATTATTCTCATAAATTATAATAATTTGAAGCATGTACATCATATATGTGGTCTCCTAACTAAAAATACAACTGAAGATAGAGAGGAAAACCTTATAATTATGTGTCGAGTCATATAAATAACTTACGAACGTTCTGAAGTAACTAAAAGGAAGTAACTATGACTACTTGTTAAATTAGTAGAAGTAGTTGAATTAGTTGTACATGTTGCATCCTTTTCATGCAAGGTTTGTGGCTAATAATTGGTGCCAATGTTAGATTGCCTTGGGTCATCTCGATCCCCTTATTTTTGTTTTTTTCCCATGAATTCATTCAATTACTGAATATTGTAGGTGAACTACCAAGCAAGTGGTTAGGTGGCTCATAGTAAATATGATATATGGGCAAGAACATCGATAGGTCAAGGTGGGCCTTATGGCCAATAGGTGGAGCATGGCTTTGTACCCATCTATGGGAGCACTATGCTTACAAACTGGATGAGGTAAATATTGTGATACACCCAAGTTTCTAAATTCTGAATCAAATAAATCACTAAGGTATTGGAAATAGACACACAAACCCAATTTGTTAAAAAATTTGTAGCCTTTAGAAGATTCCTTTAAATTCTTATCATTTTAAGTGTAGGCTGTGTATTTGTTGAACTCATTCTTGGGAAGCCAATCCTTAAGGGGAGAACTGAGGTAACTCTTAATGTATTTAAGCAATTCATAAACTCATGACAGCATATAGTTTTTTCTTAATAGACAATAACATCAAAGTATTTTTTTCCCTTCAACTATCATTTTTGTTAACTTGTACAGTTTTCTTATTTTTGGTATTTTAATTTGTCTACATTTGTCATTAATCTGCAGGTTGAACAATTACACAAAATTTTCAAGCCTTGTGGATCTCTATTTGATGAGTTCTGGAAAAAGTAAGCTTCCTCTGGGCACAATATTTAAGCCCCAAACTAGTTACGAATGTTCTCTTGGAGAGAGGTGTAAAGGTTTTCCTGAAACTGTTGTGAACCTACTTAAGACTTTACTTTCCATTGATCCCTTCAAGCGCGAGACTACCTCTTCTGCACTTATGTCTAAGGTGAATTCTTTTTTCATTCCAGTGTTCTTTCTTGCATAGTAAGAAGAGGTGTCAAAAGGAGTTATTTGACCTATATGGCCGCCCTGAGGTGGGTTAGGGTAAAAACAACCAAGTTAAATTCAGGCCTTAAAAGGAAGGATCGAGCCTGGAAAAAACCCGTAAAAGCCTAATTTTTGTGAGCTTTTAACAGGTTTTGGGGGCTTAGTTCATAACTGGCTTCATCATATGTAAGCTAAAAGTCAATTCAGACTTGCAATTTCTATGATCAAATTTGTCTATTTTACGGGCTGATTTAATCTGGCATACCAAACAATTTTGACACCCCCAAAGGACAAAGACTACAAGTTTTCATGAGTTTACTTTGGGCATGGTGTTCGATGTGACAATATTCATGATAGTTTTATTCTGAAAATGTTGTTCTTTTAAGATATTTGGTTACCATTTTTACTGATTACTCATAATTAAGTATGATTTCTGATTTTATATTTAATTTCTCTTTTTGTAGTATTTCAGCACCAAACCATATGCTTGTGATCCATCAATCCTACCCAAGTTTCCACCAAGCAAAGAAATGGATGCTAAAAGTCGGGAAGATATCCATAGGTCTTTTCTATCCATAAAATACAACATTGCTATTTTTTTACTTGAGTTTTCTCGAGTCTTATTCATGTACCTGGTAATTATTATTAAATGTTATGCATATGGAACAAACTCAGAAGTTTCTTCATCTTATAAGGTCAAGGTTTAGTTGTTTAGCCACATTTACATATAATTGTTTGATTTGAACCTTCTCCTTGAAAATTTAGCTGAATAGTTGAAGCAAAAAAGTTCATACTTTAACTTGAAGGATGAAATATTCATTATGTGAGAAAGTATAAGATTGGTCTAATGGCGAAAGGAGAAAGGAATAAGGGAGAGGTTGTAGGATCGACTTCCTCTGCTTAACAAAATTTAACGAACTAACAACTAACATTTACTTAGAAAAAAAATGATTCATTCTCTCTTTCATTTTTATTTTTTAGAATCTCTTTATAGTTCTGAATAGTCATTTAATCTATTAACTAGGTCCAAATTTGAATATGTTAACAGGAAGTCTACATAATATTAGTTTCTAATGGAACTCTGTGCTTCATTTTCAATTTGTGACTGAAGTCCGGATCTTGTTGGTTGTGTTGTTATTTCTGTGGTTTTACTTTCGAATAATTTTTTCTTTCGAATAATTTTATTGCTCCCGACGGTGAGCCTGCTTGTGTCAGCCAGTCATCAACAATAGATATAGGAATAATAAATGAAGTATTTTCTACATATCTTTTTGCTGCCAAGGTAAAATTGCTGTACTGTTAACCAAGCATATACATTATAAAAAATTTCATGTTCTGTTTAATGTCTAATCAAATTTATATCTACTATTTAAGATATCCTTCCAAAAATAGGTTTTAGAGAGAACAAAGGATAATCTTGTTGGAGAAGTTCGTAATGCTCAACCACAACTACATCCAATTAATATTGTTAGGGACAGTTCCATTATGGAATGGGTATTAAATTTTTTAATAAGACTGTGAAAGATGCATGCCATTTTATTTAATGGTTCATTTTGATATACTAAATTACTGGATGGAAAATGGATTTGGTTGTGGAAGGCAGGTGAATGATTTCAAAGATCTAGATGTGCATCATCGACACCTTTCACATCTATTTGGCCTGTTTCCAGGGCATACAATCACTTTAAAGGAAACTCCAGCCCTGTTTGAAGCTGCTGAGGAAACCTTTATAAATAAGGTTTGCAAATTAGACTAATGTTTAACTGATTTCTTGTTTGACTGATTTCTTGTGTTATTAGCAAAGTGGGACTCTCAAGATTGACATCACGAAAAAGGTCAATACTTGTACATGGCCCACTTGGAATTGTCACTAGGATAGAATAAGGATCTGGGGAAAATGAAAAACACTCACACACCAACTTCTCCAAGTTCAGAATACCATAAGGATGACAAAGAATTAGAGAGTCTTCCCTTCAATTTGATATACAAAAAAGTAAGATAATTTGATTATTTTGTGTCAATTTTTTCAAATTAGTTAGTAACAGTTTTTCCTTTTTTACAGTCATTTTTTGAAGTTTAGTTAAATCGGAAATCTACTTGTATTGAATTTTACTCTACTAAATGACATCAAATAAAAAATTTAGCCATCATCTATCAACTTAAGTAATGCATTTTTGAAGATGTGCTACTGGAATTGTGAGATTGTTAACATATGTTTCCAACTACTTTTTATAAATGTGAACATGCTTTAAATGTTAAGAGAAAACCTTGCAGGAAAATTTTCATTCTTTGCAGAAATACTCTCTGGCTGTGATAAATGAAGCATTGGAGTTTATGTTGGTGATCCAAGAAAAATGAGATATGAAGTTGCATCAATTTGTGCTTCTTGTCATAACAATGACCTTTATTTTGAGTTTATTAGCTTCAATTGGTGAGCTATAAATGTTGTATAGTTTTTTTAATACAAGTGTCCTCTCACAACTCACCCTTAGAAATGCATAATTGCATATTCTTATTATTGTAATACAGTTAACAAAAGTGACTTGTACATGTTATGTAAAATGAAGTCCCTTCATTATGTATATTGTGATTAGTTAGCTGACAATTTACTAAATATACCTTGCTATTGAGATCTTTATACCATATTCAAATTACTGAATTGATGTTTGTCAAATGCTACTACAAATTAAAAATTGATTCATTCCCTTCCTAGGAATCTAGTTTTGCAGAAGTTGAGTATGCAGAGTTTGGAACTCTTCTTTTGAAAGATAATATAGTTTGTTTGGTTTATAAGTTTAATAATAATTAGATTAATAATAATGAGGAAAATGTGGTCTTAAATAAAGCTTAAAATATGTGGTTTAAACATATTTCCACACTTGTAAAATTATTATATAAACTATAACAAAAAACATGGTCTAAAGATAATTTCAAAAAACTGTGGCCTTTAATGTAAGGTCATATTTGAAAATTGTGGTCTTAACTATTACAAAAAAAAAAGTGACCTAAGGACTAGTTCAACAAACTGTGGCTTTTAATATGTGGCCATATTTGAGAAACTGTGACTTAAAATTTATGTAAAAACCATGGCTTAAAACTAATGCAAAAAACTACGGTCTTTTTTAAAAGTCTAAGGCCACAATTTTTAAAATAGTGTGGTTTTGAAGTAGAAAATTGTGGCCTTTTGGTTTAGACCATGACCACCTAGACCACGACACAAAAAGTGTGGCCAAACCCTGGCCTAAACTTTAAGCCATAGTTTTTTCACTTTAGATAATGGTTTTTAGTTGCGGCATAAACTACAAAATATTATAGTGGTAACACTTTTGGTCAGGGCAATGTAAATGCTAATGGACCGAGATGTACTATATGTGGTGGACCTCATTATGCTCGAGAATATTCACCAAGATGATGTTGTTTGCTTCAATTATGACCAAGTGCGACATATTCGTCCTACATGTCCTTTACTTGCAAGGAGGGCTAATGTGTAAGCCAACACTCCTTCTTATGCTAACACTCTTACTCATAAATATCAATTTAATTAGTATTCTATTCATTTTGTAATTAATTAGTATTTTTAGTAATTTAGTTAAATAATAATTTATTTCATTATTTAGAAGTAAATTATTAATTATTTATAAAATTAAGTTGTTTAATGAAACAATGAAAAATTTCAAGTCTAAACCACCCAGCGTAAACACGTCGGATTCTGGTGTACCCACGCCCACTGACCCTGCTCCAAACAAGAACTAAACGTGCCAAAGTTTCCACCAACGTGCCAACACAGAATCAGCCAGTGTACCCATGGCCACTTTCACCGTAGTTACACGTACTAGTCCAACATCAAACTTGTTCCCCAGAATCCACGTATAACAACGCCTGGACCAATGTGCCTACGCTGATGCCTGCAGACCCACCAGCGTGCCAACGTTGGATCCCAACGTAACTACGCGCACCAGCGTTGACCATCAAGCCTGATTCCAGAAACCTAGTGTGACTACGCTGGCACCAGCGTGCCTACGCCCATCATCCGTTCCATGAACAAGACTTACCAACGTGCTTACGCCCAAGTCTGACGTACTTACGCCAGCTGACTAGTCCACCTAGTTTCTATTTTATTTCCAAATTTTATAATTGTGTAATTTTACTAATTTAAGTTATTTATTTATTTTGTACATTTTAATTAAATATATTCTCTGTAGTTTAGGATTTTTAGTAAGCCTAGGAAAACTATTTATGGCTGGATTGTAAAGGGTTAACTAACTTATTTTCACAACTAATTTTTAGATCTAACTCATTCTTAGATTTATCTCATCTCTCTAGATCTTCTCTCTCTAAAGTCTCTCATCCCTAACCTCATTCTCTGTATCCAATTTCCTTCTCCTTCATGAGTGTTTAATTCCCTAGGATTGGGATTGACCCTAAGATTGGGATTGATTGAAGTTGCAACCAAGCTAAGATTCAAGTGGCTAAAGTTGAAGATTCAACTAAAGCAAGTTATGAACAGTGGAAGTGTTGGATCACATCACTTGGATTGGGAAATCCAAGGCTCATTCAGAGGAAATCACTAGAGAGGAATCATGGTGAAAGCTTCAGATTGCACTTCCTAACCTAGTTGCTTCATGCCTAAGAAATTAGGTGAACAACTAGGGTTCCTTTTAATTTCGCAATTGGATTTGACATGATCTGATACCTAAGGAATTAGGATTGCTTTGTGTTGAGTTAGTAATAATTACCTAAGGAATTAGGAGTTATTCATCTATGAGATTAAACCATGCTTGAATTGAATCCAAAGCTGCTGTCATTAGGATTTAAGTGAAGTTATGTGGTGAGATCAATTCCAATCTGTGTGTTTAGTATAGATTACTTGTAGACTTAATTCTACTTGTGACACTACTATATGAAAATTCACAAAAACAATATAAAATTCAGAAAACTACAAGACTTTACTAGCTTTGTTGTAAGGTTCAGCTAGAGACTTCTCAAGATTGTGGTACTTAACACAATCCCCGTAGGAATGATCAAATATATTACTTTTTAACAATTGGTGCGCTCGCCATAAAAATCATCATCTGATGAATTTTCGTAAACCGTGGAGGCTACAATGGTGATCGACGACGCGGTAATGAACACAATGGCAGTTGAACTGGTGGTCGTGGTGGACATAATGATGGAAGACATGGAAATGGTCATGGCAACGACAATGGTGCTCACAATGGCAACGACAATGCTCACAATGGTAATGGTAATGGTGGGATTCACCAACAAACTCTTGGAAGAGTATTTGCTGTGACCGGTGAGGAAGCAACATAAGTGGGTGACTTGATTAAAAGTAAGTGTGAGATACTTGGTATTTCTGTTCATGTTATTTATGATTCAGTTGCTACCCATTCTTTCATATCAGAGGATTGTGTATGGCGATTGAAAGTAAGAGTGAGATACTCGTTGTTATTTATGATTAAAAGTAAGTGTGAGATACTCGTTGTGACAATGTTGACATGCTCCTAGAAGGGAGAAAATTTGTTACTTCTCTTATTTGTCTACCCATGAAGGACTTGGAGATCATGCTTGGCATGAATTGGCTTTTTGCCAATAAGGTCATGGTTAACTATCAACAAAGAGCTATCATCTTTCCTTCTCCAAGTGTTGGTAAATTTGATGTGCAAGGTATAACTCAACCTTGCATGTTACTATCTCTTGTGGATCGGACTAATGGTCCTGATCCCTTTAGCGCTTTAGTGGTGTCTGAATTCTTGGATGTATTTCCTAAAGAGGTTCCTCGTTTGCCACCTCTCCGGGAGGTTAAGTTTGTTATTGATCTAGTTCTTGTTGCGGAACCTGTTTCTATGGTTTCTTATAAGATGTGTTAACCAAGTGGCCTCAATTACTCAAGAAGGGGGGGTGAATTGAGTATTAAAAAATTTTCTTTGCAATGCTTTTGAAATTGATTCTTTAATAAATATACTTGATGAAGATGATAAATTTAATCACAAGTAATAACAATTTATACACAAGACAAATTAACAAGTACTTAATACATGACTAATAAATTTACTTGATAGTTAAAAGGTTGTTTCAAATAAATCTAACAATTTATAAAGTCAACGAATTAGGCAAGCAATTTAAGTATACAAATTTAAAGGAGTTTAGGAAAGAGACATTTGCAAACCGATATATACGAGTTCCACCACACCAGTGTACGTCTCGCCTCCAAGCAACCACTTGGAGGATTTCCACTATTGGAGATTAGAGATACAACTTTGAGCAATCGCGGCTTCCTACTGTCCCACACTCAAGTACAAGGGCACCCCACCCAATCTCTCAATCTCACAATTTTACAAGGTTGAAACCCAACCCAAGTTCTACAAGTTTTGATGTTTAAGATTACAAGAGTAACTCTTCAAGTAGAGTGGATATACAAATTTAAGTACAAAATAATTTTCCTCACAGGCTAACTCTCAAAACTTAATTACAAGAAATAAGAACAGAGAGCAATTTTGCAAGAATAGTTAAGAGAACAGAGGAGAAAGCTTAAGCAAGTTTCGCTACTTGAATTCTGAAGTGAAGCCTCTGAACCTCTCTATTTATAGCAGAAGGAATACATTCCATTGCATTAAAATATTTCCACTCGGTGTATCAGGTTCTTGAATTTGTGAAATATGTAGACAAGTTTCCTGATTTTATGAAAAGCTTGAAAATATTCCAGATTCCCTTCCATAATTTCTTGCATGATTTCCTGCGTGAATCAATTCATTTAGTTGAAAACTATATCAGAAATGTCATATGAATTGATTCCTAAAGTGGGGAATTGATTCCCAGAGGTATATGAATCGATTCCTAAGTAGATGAATCAATTCCTAGGTGTTTTAAGTCATATGAATCGATTCCTTAGCGTGTGAATCGATTCCTGCTCTTTATGAATCAATTCCTGGGTGTAAAATCAAGCATGAATCGATTCTTAGCTTCATGAATCAATTCATGAAGCTGTTCTCCTTCAAAATAAATGTGTTTTGGTCCTCCTAATATGGTTTTTGACCCTGATCATGAATCCTCTTGTATTTTGATCCTTTTCTAATTAAATTTCTCACGGTTCTTCATTCTTTTGATCCTTTGTAAATTCTTTATCTCAAATCCATGGTGTTCATCAAATTCCATAGCATTAAACATAATTCACTTCTAGTTGCTCATTAATTACTTTGTACTTCATTCTTTGGTATCCATCAAACATAATTATTTTGTCTATAATCAAGTGTGTTTGACCTTGAATCTTCAATTATTTTTCATTATCAAAATCTGTGTCAACATATAAATATATTCTCCCTCTTTTTGATGATGACAACAATTGTTCATCTCTTGGGGTGTTAGTTTCATAACAGTCATAATTTAATGCATAGAAAACTTCCCCTAACAAATATGTTACTTATACAAATATTTCATTAAGGAAAAATTATTACTTACAATCCTCCCCCTTAATCATGCAATCAAGAAATAGATAATACTCCCCCTTAATTATTTATTTAAGGAATAGATAATACTCCCCCTTAATTATTCATTTAAATAATTTGTTCATTTCAACAAGGATGGATATAGATGTTGATTTTTAGACATTTTCTCCCCCTTTGGCATCATCAAAAAAATAAAAGTTCAAAAGTGTAACATCCTGATTTTTACCGATTGAGATTAAGCCACTAATTAAGGGTTAATTACATAATTAAGATTAATGGTTGATTAGACTAATTGTTGATTGGTTAGAAGTGATTGAATAAATAATAATAATAATAATAATAATTCCAGGTGAAAGGACGCATGTGCCCCTGGTGGTATAAAAGAACTTCAGCTTTCTCTCTCCCTCATTATTCATGCTGCTGGAGAAAAACTGGGAAGCTGGACATCTTTCTCTTCGTGCCTGCATCTGGCCTCCTCTTTCCTGCTGTTTTTCTTCTTCTTCACCCTCTTCTTCCACTCGAAGGCTAATGGGATCTCAAGTGGAAGTGAGCAGCGTTGAGTACCCAGAGTCGTTGAAGTATTTTATTGATGGTGAGACGAGGCTGCTCAAGAAGTGAGCAGGGGGCTGAGCGTTTCAGAGGTTTAGGAACCTCCACTGTTCTTGCCTACGCAGTTGGATGCATGGAAGTCTGGGTGTCTTGGAGGCAAGACTGGTCAGGTAAGGGAACAACTTTGGAATCCCCACTGTCCTTGCATGCAGGGAGTGTCTTGGTGACTGAACTGATCGAGAGTGTCAGACAGCTTCCGATTCCTTCAAGCTGTGCAGAATACAACGACGGGAGCGTTC
Organism: Clitoria ternatea; assembly: GCA_037962975.1. Taxonomy (NCBI): domain Eukaryota; kingdom Viridiplantae; phylum Streptophyta; class Magnoliopsida; order Fabales; family Fabaceae; genus Clitoria; species Clitoria ternatea. The sequence continues at coordinate 202,772,327 of CM075670.1, forward strand.
GATGAAGGAGGGTGACTAAAGGATCGATCGGAGAGCAGCCGATCGGAGCTGTGAGCCAAAGGAGCTTCCGGAATCTTCATTCCAGGTAGGGGGCTGCCTTACATCTCAAATGCACGGTTTAAGGACGGGTTCCGGGTGAAATCACTCTGCTTTGTGTAATTATACTTGGAATGTGTTGATTTCATCTAAAATGCTGAGTGCATGTACTGAGACGTTGTTATGCCGGTTCTTGTTTATGAATTAAAATAACAAAATGCATGTGAATATTACTAAGATTGATGAGCGTATTATATATGAATGTATTGTTGAATCTGTGTGAGTTACAATAATTGTATCAGATGCATGTGTGTGGTGTCATGAATACCGAGCCCATTATACTGGGAGATAGTGGATAATATCCATTGACGTTATATATTAAATGCATATCGATTCTATTGAGATGTCGAGTGTATGAGCTTGCTATGTTGATTTCGTATATGACTTTGTGTTTAAAAGTACAGGATGCATGTTACTGACATTCAATGATGAGTGCATAATATGAGAACTGTGGTGTTAACCCCTGTTGGTCTTTTATATTAAAAGACATGTGATGTATGCGATGAAAACGTGGATTTCTGAGTGAATGTATATGCTGTGTGAAATTGGTTGTAGTTCTATAATGGCTGCATGCAATGTATTGGATGAATACGACCATACGCATCTGATTCGCCCCTTGAAAATGCTGTGAGCATATAGTGTGGGACACTAATACAGAAACGACAATCAGATGAATATGGGTGAAAAAGTCCTTTGAGCGAGGCTCAGGCACTCCCCTTGAGCGAGGCTCGGGGTTTAAATTTAAAGTCCTTTGAGCGGGGCTCAGGCAAACCTCTTGAGCAGGGCTCGGGGTTTAGCCCGTGACACTGCCGTTGACGTTGAGAGTGTTTGTGTCACATGAGAGGGCAAACGGTTTGGTACCAGTAAAACGGCCGGATCAGCTAAGAGCTGAGTAAAAGGTTGAGAGCCTATGTTGCAACAATAAAATTTAATAACAATGGATCGGATCCGATTGAATATCTGTGTGCACACTTATGATTGTCATTGAGCTCAATGTGAATTATATGAATAAGTGGAAATGATATTGAGAATGAAATCTTTGATATAGTTCAGAATTGACTTGAGTGAATCCGATTGGATGAATGTATGAATGCTGATGTTATGGTTGTGATATATGTTGTGGTGAATAATATGAATTGTATAGCCACGTATGGATTGAGTAATCCCGATTGGAGGACTGTATGTATGTTGATGCTGTTGCCGAGTGCAATATGAAATTATGGTTGTAGTATATGTTGTGCTGGATATTATGAATTATAGAACCTGAATGAATTGAATAATTTCCGATCGGGTAATGTTGTGTTGAATGACAGTGTGTTACAACTGATTTTATGGATAAATCCGAGCCAATAACTAACATTTAATATGTAAAAGCTCACCCCTACTACATTTTTCAGTATACGCAGGTCGGTGTGGTGAATGACGAGAAGGCCTTAAACCCGAGTGATGGGTATTTATGCTGTTGTAGTGTACAAAGTACATTGTACCGATTGTTGTGTGTAGTCATGTTGATTACTATAATGATTTATGTGACGTGCAGGTTACCATAAAACTAAATGTTGTCTGCATGTGAAGAAAGCCTTATTTATTGAGTTCTGATAATGTCTAATATTGATTGCATGTGATGCATGTAATGTTGAGTGAAAGGTTGTGTGTGTGAAATCTGTGTTGTATGATTGTTCCGCGCGTGGTGCATGAGATGCATTTATTGCTGAGAGCATGTAGTGTGGGACACTACCATTGAATCGGTTATTAAAAGCATGGGATGCTGTTAAGACCTTGAGTGGGACTCAAGGCAAGCCGACTGAGTGGGACTCAGGGCTGCCCGTAGCACCGCCGTTGACGCTGAGAGTGTTGGTGTTACAAGTGAGGGCAAACGGTTTGGTACCCGTAAAATGGCCAAGTCAGCTGGGAGCTGAATAAAAGGCTGGGATCCTACGTTGCAACGATAAAAACTGATTACACGCGAAGCGGATCCGAATGAATGAATCTTTGTACATGTACAGTTGATGCTGACTGAAACCTGATTGCATACGTATGTTGTAACATCCCAAATTTTATAAAAGGAATAATTGACGAGAATAAATAATAAATGATTGAATGTGAGTTGATTTATGTCCCAAAAATATTGGAATGATGAAATTGAGATTTATTGAGGATATTTATAAATTATTGAGATTTAAAGAGTTAAAATTATACCCGGTTAGAATATGAGTGTCGGACCAAGTATCTCCGATTGAGATGTCATTGGTCAGGGCTGTTAAGAATATTATTGGGAATCTGAATCTATATTCAGAATAATTTTTGGAGTTGGTATTAAGCCCGAACCGAGATCCTGTTTATTATAAATCGGAGAAGTTATAATGAGGGGTCAAGATTTTAAAACAAAACTCTCCTTTCTCTTTTATATTTTCCCGTTGGCTTCTTCTCCCTCCACTCTTCTCCATTTTTTTTTCTTCTCCTTTCTCTTCTCCTCCACCAAACCATGACCACCTTCTTCTTTTACCTCACTCACTCAAAAATTAATTGGATGCCATGAACTCATGAAGCATGAATGGATCATAGGAGTAAAGCTTGGCTCTCCCCTTCCTCTTTTCCCTTATTTTTGAGTTTGGCCTTGAGCTTGGAGGAGAGGTTTGATTTTTTTGAACACCTATGGCTTTTGCTTATGGTTTTGAGCTTATTTAAGTATAATAATGGAAGATTGTATGTTATTTTGATGGATAATGATATATTGAAACCAAACCCTAGGTGGGATGGTCATTGAGGATTGCTATTGGTGTTGACAATGAATGAAATATATTATTTCTAGTCTTGAGATGTTTGAAATAAGGCATAACGGTAGTTAGAATTGATGATTATGGGTTTTGGGGAAGATTAGAATTGATTAATTGTGGTGATGATGGGGTTTTGAGGGAACCCTAACTTTGATGAAATGAGGAAGTGTAAAATATGAGTGAGAGGTATGTTTAATGGTAATAGAGAATAATATTAATGATGAATGATGGCCATTGATGGTGATTAACGAGTATTGGTAATAGTTGTTGGGTTTTGATGAGAACCCTTGCCTTAAAAGTTGGGAAAAATGTATAGATGATGACTTGTTGGGTTGAATTGAATGTGAATAGGTGATGATTAATGTATAAGTTGTTGTTTATAATGATGGATAATTATAGTAATGCCAAATCTTATAGAAAGAAGCTCATGGGTGAGTGTTGTTAGGAATTGTGCAAGAATGAATGTTGATATTAAGATTATGGTGTGGTGATGGATCAATAACTTGGAAGTGTAGTTTCATAAAGTCTTAGACCATAACATGTACCATTTAGAATATATGGATAATGAAGATTATTTTGAGCTAAGATAACTCATGTTGAGCTCAAGGTGATGATAATGGCATTTGGATGATTGATGTAATGTAGAAATGCATTTTAGATAGGGGATGAATGAGATGATGATGTTGTTGGGTTTAGTTGGCCTTTTTAGATCTAGAGGATCTTGGCTTTGGGAAAGGAATTCCCGAAGCCTAACACAATTACATAAATCGGTGTTTTGACAAGTTTAGAACTTGTTCATAAGACATACAATACATAGGTCATTATTTAGAATTTATGAGAAATGCCTTGAAATGATTATTGACTATGTGAATGCACATGAATATGGTATGTAGTTTTGCATTCCGGATTATGTCGCGGAGCTTTCGGAGCGTGCATATGGGTTTCGGCTCTTCCCTCGAGGTAGGAGAGGAGTTTACATTCAAATTGCATGAGTTGTATAATTGATGATTATTGTATGGCTTGATACTCATGCTTGCCTTGCCATGTTTATAGTGAAATGATATGAATGGCAAATTGTTGGCTATTGATGATAATGTATGTGTATATATGATGATGAATAACCCATAAGGGGTTGAAATATGTACATGTTAATGAACCATCCTTGAGGGGATGAGGTATATGTTTTGTGAACTGAGAATTTATGTGGATGATTGGCATTGAATGTGATAGCCATTGTGATGGTATTGGTGATAAGTTTGAGGTTTATGCATAATTGAGGAACTCATAGAGTCAAATAGAGATTTATGTGATTTTGATGGCTTGGGTTAGTCCCAATAGCTTCTATGTGTAGTTTATGACTTGTAGAAATTGGAATGGGCCAATTCCATTGAGAATTGACCCTTGAGGTCCCCAAAAACATTTTAAATCGGGTAAAACACAATTATGTGCATAAGTCTCTCAATTTTGAGAATTTTTGAGTGAGGTCGGTGGCCACACGTCTCAAATAATATATTTTAGCTTGTGATAAATTTTGATGGCCATTGGATTTGAATTGAATGAGATTGGGTGATTGGGAGTTGAAATTTTGGTGTTGTTCTGCATAAAAACAGCAGCAGGGCTGTCTTGAATCGATTCAAGACCCTTTGAATCGATTCAAGAGGTGCTGTTTTCATTGTTTTGGGCTCCAGGGGTGTTTGAATCGATTCATGCGAGTTTGAATCGATTCAAAGCCCTCTGTTTGTCAAATTTTGAGATTTTAGGATGCTCGAATCGATTCACACGAGTCTGAATCGATTCAGAGCCCTATTATGGCCGCTGTTGTGCTGTTTTTCCAACTGGTCTATTTTCTTTGATGTTTTAGCCCGTTTGGGCACCTTAATGACATTTTTAGCCTCCGACTTCTTCATAAAAGTTGTAGATAATTGTGTCACGGAGGTGTGAGAATTGGTCTCACATTAATTGGAGTTTTGTAACTCTCATTAGGCAAAAAATACCGAACCTATTGCGTTGAAAAATTCAAATTTAAGAGGGTTTTGAACCCAACTTTTTATGGTGGCCAAATTGGGACTAATAGGTGATATTTGTGACATGTCCCACTATTTTTAAGACTAAAAGTAAGACTCCTCATGCCTTAGTGCTGAAATTAATCATGGGCTCATTATTGCCCCAAACCCCTTTTATTATGTAACAACAAGTGATTTTATTAGGGGTCCATGGGTGGTGTGTCTTAGTGGTGATTGAGGAATGGCTTAAGGCCTTGGAGAGGTACGTGTATGCCTATACTATGTTATGAATACATGTGTGCCTCACCACTATTGATGTATTATGAATCATAATAAAAAGTAAATGATGTGGTTATATGACACCTTGTGTGATAATAAAACCAATGAAGGGAAAATTGAATGGCCACGAGTGTATAAATCAATGGATTTGAAATGGTGGCAATGATGATTGTTAAACATATACTTTTGAGATACCTTGTTATTTTCCATGCGTGGATAAATGCCATGATGCTTGATATGATTTTAATTACCATGCGTGGTTTGATGTGGTTATGAATGTTGTGCCTGGAAGGGCCTTATGATTTCTTATGTGCCAATGATAAAAGGATTAAATATACGATTTATCCCTAATTGAGAGGGTGAGATATCCTTGCGAGGTTGTTGGGCACATGCATTATTGCATTGTTGCATTCATGGCATAACATGGCATTGATATGCATTATTATTGAATGAATCACCTTGCGGGGTGCCACGAAGGGTAAATCCCTGAGTGAAGAGGACGTTGTCCTATTGTTGTCAATTTATTGTTGAATATATCACCTTGCGGGGTGCCACGAAGGGCGTATCCTTGAGTGAAGAGGACATTGTCCTATTGTTGTGAATGATATTGAATATATCACCTTGCGGGGTGCCACAAAGGGTATATCCCTGAGTGAAGAGGACGTTGTCCTATTGTTATTGAATGTTGTTGAATGTATCACCTTGCGGGGTGCCATGAAGGGTAAATCCCTGAGTGAAGAGGACATTGTCCTATTGTTATTGAATAATGTTGGATATATCACCTTGCGGGGTGCCACGATGGGTAAATCCCGAAGTGAAGATGATGTTTAATATAATGTTGAGTATATCACCTTGCGGGGTGCCACAAGGGGTATATCCCTGAGTGATGATGGTATTGTGATAATTATTGTGAAGAGAATCACCTTGCGGGGTGCCACGAAGGGTGTATCCCTAAGTGAAGATGCTATTGCATGAATTATTATTGAAATAAACATAACACCTTGCGGGGTGCCACGAAGGGTGTATCCCTGAGTGATGATGGTATTATGTTATTTATTGTGAAATGAAACACCTTGCGGGGTGCCACGAAGGGTGTAGCCCTGAGTGATGATGATATTGTGATATTTATCGAAATAAATCACCTTGCGGGGTGCCACGAAGGGTGAATCCTTGAGTGATGATATTATTATTAGAATTATTGAGAAATGAATGGTATGGTGGTTATAATCACCCGTTGATATGGAATCGGATCTATTGTATATTTGAGATAGGATGACCACGAGTGATGAGAAACCCCTTGCGAGGAGGTATTGAATAAAAGATAAAATGAATCGAGGATGATAACGATTGAGAATGCCCTTGTTGATAAGTGGCAGGTGATTGTGTATATGATTACGTATGTGCTAGTGTTTATTTATGATATGAATTGCGATTCTTGAGGCCTGTATGCCTATTGTGATAATGAGATAATGAATGATTAATAATTTGATGTTTTGTTAGCAAAGCACACATGATGTTTGTACGCATATACACATGATCACAATATATGTCATTTGTCATTTTGAATGTATAACTCACTCTCCCATGTGGTCTCCTTTTTAGCATTGTGATGCAGGTTGTCATGGGACGAGTTCGGATTTTAAATTGAAGCTTGGGTGAAGGTAAATAGTGGTAGAGGAAGTGCCTTGGCTGGCATCATTTATGGATTCTTGTATAATGAATGAATTATTTATGAGGATATAGGTAATTTAGAGATTTAGGATATGTATAAAGATAATCCTTTGAATTGTGGATGGTGAATATATATGCAGAATGAAAGAGATGATTTGATGTGTATTTGAAGGATTGAAATTAAATGATGAACATTAATGATTAAAATTGTTGGGAGAAGATTCCTGAATGTATATGTATATATATATATATACGTATATATGTATATAATTATATCTTAGGCATTGCATGCTTATATAATTATGTAAAATGATGATGGTTGTCTATTAGCCTTATGATATGTCATTGCGTGCTTTGCCGAGCCTTTTCTCATATCGTCATATATAGGACTAGGCGTGTGCCCGGTATACACATTCTTCTGCTGTATACTCTATTATTTTTGTATACCGCTATGGGCATTTTAGTTATCGATCCAGTTTTTGGTTATTTAATCTCACTCTTTAGTTTTCTGTGATTTGGGTCTTGATGTGATCATGGTGGTGTCTTGGAATTGTTTTCAAACGCGAAAAATTTATTCGCATTTTCATTAATTATGACGATCACATCGGGATTCGAGTACAGAAAATCAGGGGTGTTACATATGTGTTAATGTTAGAGAGAATGATATGTGCATATAGCCGAGAGATAACTGGGTAGATTCTGATCGGAAGATGTCTTATGTGTGTATTCTGATTAATTGGCACTATGTATGTTATTGTTTGTTGCTATCTATACATATATATTGCTGCATGATTGAAGAATAATCCGAGTCAGTATCTATCATTTAATATTTAAGATACTCACCCCCTACTGTGGCTATATTTCAGTGAATATCGCACGAGACGGTGAATGATGGAGGAGTTGCAAGCCGTGTGAAGTGTTTGTGTACTGTGGAATTATATATGTATATGTATAAGGTCTTGTTATAGCCTTGGTCGGCTCTTATTTTGGTTCTTTATCTAACTATACCAGAACTGAACTCTCTCGGGTTGAGAGTATGACAATGTGCATGTAAATATTTATATATGTATATATGATATTGTATGTTCATCCTATGCTGTGTGTGAATGTCCGGGTGATGTACATTACACTTACTAAGTATGTGAGTCTGTATGATTCTGAGTAAATAAGAGTTAAGTTAATTCTATGTAAGGCGTGACGAGTGACCTTCTTCCGATTGAGAGGTATTTTGATGATTCCGAGTGGAAGTCAATTGAGTGAATGTTTCCCCAAGTATGTAGTAGTAAACTTATTAGAGGGAGAGTAAGATCTAGATGATAAGGAGCAGATTTCAGTCTTGCAAGGTCCTTTGCATGTAGAGGAATTTATATGTATTTTGAGTGGCGGGAAATTAGAGTATTTCTGAGTGAGTGAAGTTGTACGAATCCTTATGTAAGATCTGACTTGGTGAGGAAGCTTTAGTGTGATGTAGACTACATTCCCGAGAGATGGGTACGGAAAACATTTCCGAGTGAAGGGATTGTGGGAGCCAACTTCCGAGTGAGTCTTAGTTGTGAACCCCTAAGAATAAAATAGGGTGTGAGTGAGAGAATGTAAGAGTGAGTCGTGAGCATAAGACTTTTCTGAATGAACCTAGACTCTGATTCCGAGTGAAGGAAAACCGAGTGGAGTCACTCACCTCAGCGACTAAGTGTCCGCTCCAGCGAGCGTGAGTGGAAAGGAAAGTCTCTAATTGGTTTCGCTTACGCGAATGGATGCTTCGCCCAAGCGGGATGAGTGGTCTCGCTTAAGCGGATTTGGCCCTCGCTTGAGTGAGTGAACGCTGTCGGGTTCGCTTAAGCTTTATGACTTCCGCTGTTTGCTATGTGATCTGTTTTACCTTCCTTCTCCTCTTCTGTCCTGATTTCCACTCTCCTTAACTCTCGATTGCTTATTTTGCTCTTGAACACCCTTTGATCTTTAAAAAGAAAAATAAATTTGTCCCTGGTCTCGGTTATTCTCAAATTAAAGTGGGTTGTTTCAGAAATAATATAATGATGACTGTACGTTCATTGGTGTATTGTGCTTATGATTGATGAAAAGGTTTTCCGATACAGAAACCTGTTACGTGAGTGGAAGTCATATTGTAATCCGAGTTGTATGTCTAAGTGAGCGTAGTGAACTACCTAGGCTTAAATTGAGCTATGGCCAGTGAGGTGTGATGAAATGAAGGATTAATAGGCTGTCAGATTATGGTTTTAAGATAGATAAGATCCAATGATGAGGTATTTACTTGATAAAGGCTGGAAGCCGATTGTTGTTATGCCATGTTATGGTGATGGTGACTGGAACTCGATGATTATCATCGTGTGACTTATACTAGATTATGTGTAATGATGAGGCATGTACCTTGTGAGCGTCGGAAGCCTATTACCATTATACTATTTTACAGTAGTGGCAAACTATATTTCATGATTGTTGCTGTGTGATGTGCCCTAGGTAGTGCATAATGATGATGTCGATGTAAATGTATTGCTTATATATATATATATATGTGTGTGTGTGTAAAGTGCCATTAATTTTTTATGAATTAGTATTAGTAAAGTAAGTTGGTCGGTGTGAGCGAAAGGAGTGTAATGGATGCTGTTCCGAGACGACTCTTCATACCATAGGTATTGTGGCAGTGTACACTTTTACAGTGACTTTATGTAATTGTTGTAACCCTATAGGAATGAGACGTCATCCTATGAGTTGGATGCAGCAATTCATAAGTCAGACAGGTGAGGTTGTAGCTGCTTATGGTGATGGTGAGTCTATCGGGCAGTTCTGAGTGAAGATGAGGGTTGTGCCGAGTGGATAGTAATTGGTAGTGTATCAAAATGGGAGTAGAGGATTTATTTTTAACTCTGATGTGCTTAACTCCGAGAGGATCAGAGATTGTTTCGGTGTGAATTGGCTATTAAGTGATGGTTGAAAGACATAATAGAAGGATGATCCTTCAAATAAGAGTGCTCGATGTTGCTAGTCGAGGAGAGTGGTGGTGGTAGTGGTTATGCCTTGATTGCCACCGATTAGATAAGTTAACTATGGGGAATAATACCCTCTATCGAGTGCTGATGATCTGGCTGATCAATAGTGGTGTGATCCAGTTTTTCTAAGAACAAATTGCAGTCAGAATACTCTTAAATTGGATTAAGGCTTCAGATAATCCTAGGACGGTGTTCAGGACCTGTTGTAGCCACTTGGATAGGTGGTGATGCCGTTTGGTATGGTAAGTGTTCAGGCGGTGTTCATGAGCTAGATGAACAATGTCTTATAGCCTTACTTGGGTCGGTTAATGACAGTGCACATTGATGGTAAATTGATTGTTCCGAGTCAGGCCTAGAGCATGACGAGCATCTCCACATAGTACTGTAGTACTGAAGGAGGAGCAGTTAATTGTTGAGTGTCAACGTATGACTCTTGGTTGGATGGGATCCAACTTCTGGAACTCGTGATCTCCAAGGATGGCGTTACCGTCGGTCCATTTAAGGTGATAATGGTGATGGTATAGGTGTGACCCAAGTCTGTCACGGAGATTGGAAGTTTTATGGGTCTAACCGAATGATACTGTGGATTTAGTGAAGGATCAGGACTCTGAGCTGGAATGAATGATGAAGTGAGAATTCCCTCAGGTAAGGATAGTATGTTTCCGAGTATGATAGAGTGGAGATAATTCCAAGTCGAATTTTTCTGAGAGAAAGAACTACTGAGTGAAGTTATGATGTTCCGAGTGAAACATCGTTATGGGAGTCATTACTAAGTTAAGGAACTGTGTCCGAACGACACTTTTGTATCAGGTGAAATCCAGGTGAAATATTCAAGTCGTGTGACTTTCGGGTGAAGTGTCTCGGAGTGTAACATTGCTGAGAGGAATGGTACCGAATAAGTTGGTTTCGAGTGGCAGGACACCGTGTGAAATTTCTGAGTCTGTAGGATGTGCCCCTGATTAACCCTTTTCTAAAGAAGGAACTTCTGGATGGGAAATAGAACTTGAACGTGTAAGTTTCTGAGTGGATGGCTCCCGAGAGGAGTAGATACCCGAGAGATAAATTTATTCATATTTGTGTTCAGGTTGATGCTTAGAGCTGCTGAGTTTGAACTCAGATTTGTATTGATGTAGGCTTGAATGCCGAGTGAAAATTTTGTAAGTGGAAAGTTTTCCGAGTGAGAATTACTTTCAAACCCCGAATAACCCTTTTGATTGAGAGATCCGAGTGACATTCTCAGGGTGTAGGCATGGAATTGGCCGAAGGAATGGATAGAAATCTGAGATTTTAGAACCGAGTGTGGTGCCTGTACGAGGTAAATCCAGGCAGGCTGTGCTAATTGATGCACATGAGGAACCCTTTGGAGTGTTCGTCTCGATATTGTCAAGATACATCACAATTTGGAGAAGAATTTTAGTAGTTGGATGTTGAATATCCGAGAGTTCAACCGGAGATAAATCGGACAATAGTGAGTATTGGTGGGAATCAGTAGTGTTGTCTACCGACTAGATTCTTCCCAACTGGTTGATTAACATCCAATGTGTCTCATGTGACACAATTTGGAGCTTATACTCTATGTGGGTACTTAATTGTGTTGAATGATTCCGTGGAGTTAGGGATCCGACAGTGGAGGTACACCGATCGGTGTTAAGAATCTAAGGCCGAACGGCCAAGGAATTAGGAAGTGCCATTAATTATGATGAATTGGCAGAATTGAATAGGGTAGCTGTACGTGGGAAATTGAATCCTAAATGTGTTGAATCCTGTGAAGGATTGTTCTATTATGCCGATTGGAAGTTGCGAAGCGGTCGAAAACATTGAGAAACAAAAGGGGTGCAATCGGTTAAGTGTATGACAGCGATATTCCCAACTGTTTGTTGAGGTAAGTCTGTGTTTGAATTTCAAGGATGAAATTTTTTGAGAGGGGGAGAATTGTAACATCCTGATTTTTACCGATTGAGATTAAGCCACTAATTAAGGGTTAATTACAGAATTAAGATTAATGGTTGGTTAGACTAATTGCTGATTGGTTAGAAGTGATTGAATAAATAATAATAATAATAATGCCAGGTGAAAGGACACATGTGCCCCTAGTGGTATAAAAGAACTTCAGCTTTCTCTCTCCGTCATTATTCACGCTGCTGAAGAAAAACTGGGAAACTGGACATCTTTCTCTTCGTGCCTGCATCTGGCCTCCTCTTTCCTGCTGTTTTTCTTCTTCTTCACCCTCTTCTTCCACTCGAAGGCTAATGGGATCTCAAGTGGAAGTGAGCAGTGTTGAGTACCTAGAGTCGTTGAAGTATTTTATTGATGGTGAGACGAGGCTGCTCAAGAAGTGAGCAGGGGGCTGAGCGTTTCAGAGGTTTAGGAACCTCCACTGTTCTTGCCTACGCAGTTGGATGCATGGAAGTCTGGGTGTCTTGGAGGCAGGACTGGTCAGGTAAGGGAACAACTTTGGAATCCCCACTGTCCTTGCATGCAGGGAGTGTCTTGGTGACTGAACTGATCGAGAGTGTGAGACAGCTTCCGATTCCTTCAAGCTGTGCAGAATACAACGACGGGAGCGTTCGATGAAGGAGCGTGACTGAAGGATCGATTGGAGAGCAACCGATCGGAGCTGTGAGCCAAAGGAGCTTCCGGAATCTTCATTCCAGGTAGGGGTGCTGCCTTACATCTCAAATGCACGGTTTAAGGACGGGTTCTGGGTGAAATCACTCTGCTTTGTGTAATTATACTTGGAATGTGTTGATTTCATCTAAAATACTGAATGCATGTACTGAGACATTGTTATGCCGGTTCTTATTTATGAATTAAAATAACAAAATGCATGTGAATATTACTAAGATTGACGAGCGTATTATATACGAATGTATTGCTGAATCTGTGTGAGTTACAATAATTGTATCAGATGCATGTGTGTGGTGTCATGAATACCGAGCCCATTATACTGGGAGATAGTGGATAATATCCATTGACGTTATATATTAAATGCATATCGATTCTATTGAGATGCCAAGTGTATAAGCTTACTATGCTGATTTCGTATATGACTTTGTGTTTAAAAGTACAGGATGCATGTTATTGACATTCAATGATGAGTGCATAATATGAGAACTGTGGTGTTAACCCCTGTTGGGCTTTTATATTAAAAGACATGTGATGTATGCGATGAAAACGTGGATTTCCGAGTGAATGTATATGCTGTGTGAAATTGGTTGTAGTTCTATAATGGCTGCATGCAATGTATTGGATGAATACGACCATACGCATCTGATTCGCCCCTTGAAAATGCTGTGAGCATATAGTGTGGGACACTAATACAGAAACGACAATCAGATGAATATGAGTGAAAAAGTCCTTTGAGCGAGGCTCAGGCACTCCCCTTGAGCGAGGCTCGGGGTTTAAATTTAAAGTCCTTTGAGGGGGGCTCAGGCAAACCTCTTGAGCGGGGCTCGGGGTTTAGCCCGTGACACTGCCATTGACGCTGAGAGTGTTTGTGTCACATGAGAGGGCAAACGGTTTGGTACCAGTAAAACGGCCGGATCAGCAGTAAAAGGCTGAGAGCCTATGTTGCAACAATAAAATTTAATAACAATGGATCGGATCCGATTGAATATCTGTGTGCACACTTATGATTGTCATTGAGCTCAATGTGAATTATATGAATAAGTGGATATGATATTGAGAATGAAATCTTTGATATAGTTCAGAATTGACTTGAGTGAATTCGATTGGATGAATGTATGAATGCTGATGTTATGGTTGTGATATATGTTGTGGTGAATAATATGAATTGTATAGCCACGTATGGATAAAGTAATCCCGATTGGAGGACTGTATGTATGCTAATGCTGTTGTCGAGTGCAATATGAAATTATGGCTGTAGTATATGTTGCGCTGGATATTGTGAATTATAGAACCTGAATGAATTGAATAATTTCTGATCGGGTAATGTTGTGTTGAATGACAGTGTGTTACAACTGATTTTGTGGATAAATCCAAGCCAATAACTAACATTTAATATGTAAAAGCTTACCCTTACTACATTTTTCAATATACGCAGGTCGGTGTGGTGAATGACGAGAAGGCCTTAAACCCGAGTGATGGGTATTTGTGCTGTTGTAGTATACAAAGTACATTGTACCGATTGTATATAGATATATTAAAGCCTTGGCCGGCTCTTAAGAATGTTGTATAATGAATACAAATTTATATGTATAAGAAATCCGAGTTATCAGTATTCTGAGTATATGTTTATATTATGGTTTACATTGGTAACATGTATTTGTGTAGATTAAGAAGTGATAATGGATGGAGTGATGTCAAATCTATGAATTCCGAGTGGGACATTGTTGTGAGATCCATTTCCGAGTGAGGCTTAGGTATGTAGTCTTTCCCAGTAAAGTAGGCTTGAATGATTCCGAGTAGATGTACTCGAGTGGACTACTTTTGAGGGAAGGCTAGTCCATGTGATGCCAAGTGAAAATAGCTAAGTAAACATTCCCGAGTGGGAAACTCCGAGTGAACCACCTCTGCGGTGAGGAGTATTGTGAGCGTGCTGATTAAGGTATATTCTGAGTGGATAAGACTTAAATATGTCCGAGTGAGACTTAACTTAGTAATTCTTCGAGTGGTGTAGGGATAGAGTAAACCCGAATGGAATTTAATTATGGAAACCCCTTCTGAGTGAAGGAAGGTCTAAGTGTTCTCCGAGTGAGAGAAGTGAAGATATACCGATTGGTGAATGTGTAATACATTCCGATTGTGTTGAGGTGGAAATATACCGAGTGGTATTTGATTGGGAATTACCTCGAGTGAGGAGAGTTATGGATTCCGAGTGGAATAGCCATCATTCCCGAGTGGATCTTGTGTCTGACCTTCCTGGATAAAAATAAGGAATTAGGTATGAGCTTCCGAGGGAGGCATGTGTGTTGGGGTCGATCCCGAGTGAATGGAACCCCTGATTCCGAGTGAAGGAATACCGAGTGGAGTTACCCGCCTCAGCGAATAAGGGTTCGCTCCAGCGAGTGTGAATGGAAGGAAGGTTTCTGGTTAGTTTCGCTTAAGCGCATGGGTGCTTCGCCCAAGCGAGATGGGTTGTCTTGCTCAAGCGAATTTGGGTCTCGCTTGAGCGAGTGAACACTGTAGTGGGCTCGCTTAAGCTTGTTCTTTCGCTAGTTTTTTTTTTATGAATGGTTTTATTTTCCCTTGCCTTTAGTTGTTTTATTTTGCCCTTACTCTTATTCTGAGTTATGTGTGAATGTTTGGAACGTTCTTAAATTCGGAAAAAATTTTCCCTGTCTTAGACTTTATTTAATTTAGTTTGGATGTTTCAAAAAG